>CM077560.1:28891066-29502027 GCA_039657345.1 Stephania japonica
CAATCATCAGTGAGAAGTACAACAAGTAACAAAGAGATGCTACTTGTGATTATATTGCACAATGGATCATTCAAGCTGGCATTCCCTTCATACAGTTCGATTAAAGAGCTTTAGTGTTATACTAGAAGCTATAGGACAATATGGGCCAGGATTAAAGCCTATTACATTTCATGACCTTAGAGAACCTTTTTTGAAAAGACAAGTTAAGTACACACTACACAAATGCTTTATGCTGAAATATGTCATTAAGTACTCTTGTAGAATTGATTGTCAAGTCCTTATGTGTTGTCAAGTATTTTTCTTATAAGAAAGAAACCAACTTGTCCCCTTTGAGACTTGAAATCCCAACCTCTTACACAAGTATCTGATATCAAAACAATGAGCTATCCACTTGGTTGGCGCTTTGTCAAGTATTATTATGTAGTAAGGTTGCATATGTTTTTAACATGACTTCTAAATCCATAAAGATGTGACGTTCCACAACACACTACAAGACAATAGTAAACTTTTCAACTACCAATTATGTCAGGTAAAACAAATAATAAGAGAGTTTGTTTTTATTCTTAATTTCTTATATATCCATTTTCTTTAATAGTTCATAGCATGATATGATTATAACTCAGCTTCTAGCGCTTCTTCTACCTATGCACACCTTCAAATGTATATACTACATAATGGTATTCCTTTGTCTCAGTGACGTATAATTTTGAGATTTCACCTTTATTGTCATGTTTTACCTCTAGCTAAAAGTTTATCATACTTGATAGTGTATTTGTTATGATTGAAAACACTCTATCAAGATGCACTTGCTCACGTTGCCACTTTCATTCATTTATTCTCTTGACCATATTTTCTTTATATTGGCTTTCATCGTCTTCATCATTGATCACAATTGCCTTACATTTCTTATTATAAGATTGCCAACATCACTTTTGCCCTTACAACACTCAATCAAGTGAGTCCCATGCCTAATGCCTTAAAAATTACTTTATTTGCACTTATTCAATATTTTTTGTAATTTGTACCAGGGCCTAAAATAACGTATTTAGATACACAAAATTTTGATGAATAGCAACAGTATTTTTTGCAGGACATTATTGTTGAAGAATAGTTGGCCTTCCCGCATAGACTCATTGTAGGCAATCTCTTAGTAGCATTCAATTACTACATGCCATGAGATGTAACAAGAGTAACCAGTATAGACAAGCTACACTGAAGATCGATATTAGCAAAACGTATGATAGAGTTGATTGGGGTTATCTACGAAACATTTTGTTAAAACTTGGCTTCTCCAACCAGTGGGTGGATATGGTTATGTTGTTAGTTACTACAATGAAGTTCAAAGTGAATGTTAATGGAAGCTCAGTCGGTCCTGTGATTCCTTCTAGGGGAATGTGGCAAGGATGCCCTCTATCCCCGTATTTGTTCATTTTGCGCATGGAAGGTCTCTCAGCTTTACTGAACCAAGCAACTGTGGAAGAGCGTATTCAAGGGCGTTCAGTTGCGCGGAATACTCCATCGATTACTCATATACTATTTGCAGATGATAGTTTTCTTTTCTTTAGAGCCAATATAAATGAAGCTATTGTCATGAGATCGATATTAGATACCAATGAACAAGCTTCGAGGAAAACCATTAATTTGCAGAAATCAGATATGCTATTTTTTTCAAACATAGTGGGGGAGGACGAAGCAGGTATCTGCAACCAACTATGCATATTTATGATTTGCATGGGAATAAATACTTGGGCCTACAGTCACTTATTGGAAGAAAAAAATGTGAGGTATTTTCTTTCTTGAAAGAGAGGTTATGGAAGCAATTGATATTGTGGCATCACAAATTTCTTTCCAAGGATGGGAAGGAGGTGGTGTCGAAGTCAAAAGCTCATGTGTTGGGTACTTTTCTTATCCCAAAATCTTAATGTGATTCACTTCAGAAAATGATGAATTCATTTTGGTGGGGTTCAAAAAATGGCGAGCAAAGAGGAATTTATTGAATAATTTGGCATAGACTTTGTGTAAAGAAGGAGGAGGGAGGTCTTTGTTTTAAAGATCTACATAGTTTTAACCTTGTCATGTTGGCTAAGCAAGGATGGCGTATTGTTCATCATTCAAATACCTTAGTCTTGAGAATTCTCAAAGTTAAATATTTCCCCGATGGGGATTTTTGAAGGCCAAAATTGGTCATAATCCAAGTTTTGCTTGGAGGGGTATCATGGCAGCTAAATCAGTGTTGGAAAATGGGTGTCGATGGAAGGTGGGTGATGGGAGTTCAATCAAGTTATGGCATGATTCTTGGTTGAAAGATAATATTAATAATCGTCTGACCATTGAAATGATCCAACGAACGGAGTATGCCACAGTTAATGATTTGATGATTCCTGGAAGTATAATATGAGACAATGATCTTATTGGGGATACTTTTAATGTGAGAGATGTGAGGGCCATATATCAAATCATATTGAGTAACCACGGTTGTGATAGGTTAATTTGGAAGCATTCAAACGACGACATCTATAAGGTAAACTCGAGATATCGAGTTGCAGTTGAATTGAGTAAAGATAGGGACTTGGTGGCGACCTAAGACGATTGGTTGAAACTGTAGAACCTTGAAATTCCAACAAAAGTGAATCATTTTATGTGGCGACTTTTGCAAAACTATATTCCTTCAAAGTCGTGACTTATTGATCGGGGGCTACGAATTGAAGATTTTTGTGTTTGTCAAGTAGAGCCTGCTGAATCAATACAAAATCTTTTGTTTGAATGTGTCAAAGGTGCAAAATTAGTGGTGAGTCCCTCATCACCGAAAACCTACAAACAGTAATATATAAAAGAGTCGTTCTTTAATTTGTTTCAAGACTCAAATTCGTCAATCAATGAAGTTTGGTCTATATAGAACTTCAGAAATAATGTTGTGGAAGAAGGGTGATCTCCCCCTACCACATGTGATCTGTTAAGGTATGGACTGGTACACTTCATGGGTTGAAGTGAGGAATAAATCTAACTTTGAAAACAATCAAATCCCTCCACAAAGTACTGGCATGACATGGAATCCCCCCGAGGTTGGTTGGAAAAATTGCAATACAGATTGTGACGACTCCAAATTGCGAAGTCGCCCCATGGCCAGCTACTTCCCTTGTCCGTGCACCGGAAGCACTTGACTAATCTATCCATTTATCTGACAACCTTGAGTTTCGTGCCAATTAATTTAGCAGTTTACATATAGTTTTAGATTCAAAGATTAAGTTGCAAATAGATAATCAACATTTATAATAAATAAAAGCGGAAACCTTAATATAACAAAAGAGCATATTAAGTTAACTTGTTCAACCTATAGTGGAAATCTCAGCAGTACTATGCATATAGGCGATCAAACTATAACTGTAATATATACAAGTACAGGTGTGAATAAAGTCTCCCAACCTCAAAAGATAATACAAAATATCAAAAGTAATATGTAGCAGAAAACGTACTAGTAGGCCTCGGCTCAGATAAGTTAGATGTAATCGCCAAGAATTATCTTACCCCTGTTGGTACTAGGATCTGTGCTCAGCCATCACAAAAACCAGATGATGAGCCCAGTAAGTAAAATCCCAAGGAAAACCACTGTGCATCATAATATCAGTATGTAAATAACATAGCCAATAAAAGTGTTAAATAAACATGCAGGAAGAAGGAAAAATGTAGACAACTGCTCAAAGCTCATCGCATGAATATAAACATACAGATATACAAATGGGTGTGAACACAGCGGACTAAAGTATGTATTTAGGACCAGGACCCTAATCGTGGCCTACTCCATTGACCCTACGACTGTATCCTAGTGGCATTAGCCCTAGTAGGGTATATCGAACACGTGAACTGGTATTCTACTCAAGATATAATCTACCGAGGTTGAGAATACGCGCTAAACACTTAGCAAGTAACTACAACAACCTTCAGATACATAGACGGGAAAACTCAACCGTCCCAGTAAGAATGGACTAACAGATTATTAAAGATTAACAACTCAAATGAATAAACAATAAGTAAATACAGTAGTGGTGTTCAGTTGGATTTTACGTACCTCAAACCTCGCTCAATAAACCTGAAAACACCCCTGGTTCGACCCTTGACTAGTCCCCGACTCCAAATACTATCCCGTGACTCCTAAGATCAATTTTTGGTGTTTATTATTTAATTAAGTGGGTTTGTTATCAATTAGGCTTAATTTCCTATTTGATATTTTAGGGGTTCTGGTCCCAATGCGCTAGGCTGGGCAGTGAACGCGCTGGGAGGGCTAATGACTGTTTTTGGGTGTTGGGTCCCCAGCGCGCTAGATAAAATGACTAGCGCACTGGGCGATTCTTCGCCCAGGAGGGATACTCGTCTTCACCTGCGTGCCCAGTGCGCTGGGTATGCCACTGCCCAGAATTCGTTACTGGTGGTTTTCCTAACACCCAAACATGATTGTTAATACACACACCTCAATCGCACCAAATACATGTCCAAAACACCAATTTAACCATGATTAAACCCCAAACCTGTGGATCTATAGGCATTTCCATAAAACCATAATTTACCTAAAAGCACTCCAAATTCCCACGAATTTGTTCCAAATCAACATAATTCAATAAAACAAACCTCATGAACATCAATTTCTCTAAAATAGTTGTAAAATACCTCTGAAAATCTGAAATCACTTCAACTCAACCAAACGCATATTACCATGGAGATTCAAAGATTTTGGGGTAGGTAGATTACTTAAAATTTGTGGTGGGATGCCTAACTCAACTCTCCCTCACACAATTTCTTCCTAAATCTCCCGTTTCCTCCCTCTGATTCTCAAATTGTTGTTGAGAAAATGTTTTGGTTTTGCATGTGTCCACTAAACGGTGCTATTTATTGTTGTTACTCTAATCTAACGTGCACACGCATCTCGAGGCTGATCGGATGGTCCCTGACCAGTTGGTGTCACTCAAATCCTGGACACCTTATCCTGATACAGATCACCTTGTATCTCTTCGTTGTGTGTCTCGAGGTCAATCCTAGGTGTGTTGATTTGTTTGGTTACAATGATAGGATTTGTATATATTAATTTGATTCAACTTATATAACCTATCTAAGCCATCAAATAAATTCCATAAAATGGTAAGTAGGGTTACACTAACTTCCCAACTACCTGGCACCCTGTGCCCTGCATCCGGCACGTACCCCGAGGCGGTCCCACACATAGTGTACCTAATTGATTTACTTAGCTTATCTTAAGGTTATTTTTTAAAATTTCATTAATTTAAATCCTCAACCATAGTTATATTGTTATGATTAAATTCAGTCTAGCCACAACGTCCGGCCTCTCAAGTACCAAACCTTCGCGTTGGCACTTTCTGCGAAATGGAACCTCGACGCTCAATCTCGCCCGATAAGAAATACACACCTGTGATGAATAATACAAAAATGATAATAATAATAATAATACATCACAGAACTGGAAAACAATAGTACATAATTAGTACCCTAGGATAGTATCATATCTAGCCTATCCGCGACGTCCACGTGTCATTCGAGCTGGCGTCCTAATCTGAAATAATTAAATAACGGTGTTAATAAATAATAGGCCATTAATATTCTTTCCAACTAAAAGAAATTTCGTCCGAAAATTTGGGTTAGTATTAGTCATACCGTGGAATAACTAGGGATAATGCACTCGCATGGTCGACTCCAACTCTTAGGTAAGTCCTTCCGTACCATGATGCTACCACCGAACGAGTACCTTAGATATCTCCCTGTTCTTGAGAGTCTGAATTTTACAATCTAATATCGCCAATGGTCGTTCCTCGTAAGTCATGTCACGCTGGATATCCACCTGTCGCGCGTCAACCATGGGTTATGGCCCTGTCGTAGCCAATCGCAACATCAAAATGTGGAAGGTAGAATGATGTAATGACCCAGAAATTTGGCTATTTGTAAATGATGATGTGTATTACATATTTATACTCATATTTGAGTGACCAGATAATTAAGCCGGTGAACGAGTAGGAAAACTGGACGAGCGGGGATTTACAATTGGATTACGGGTACACGGGGGAGTAAAACACAGTTAAAATACAATTAAATGAATTTTTGTAGAATGTAAATAATTATTTGTACGAGACAAGGCGAAACTATGCACGTGATGGAGAAATACGAACCAAGGAGTGCAAGACTAATGCAAGAGTTGGATAGCTACGCGACATACTGACTATGGGATAGAGATTGTTAAAGTGACACAACTCTAATTTGAGGTGCCATGGGATTGTCCTCGAGATGTAGGTGTGTTTTGAGATGAAAACAAATGGATACAAATAAGGTTAACAAATAAAACCCTAATCACATAACCAACAAAACATTTTTTGTTTCCTACTCATCAAGTCAGATCTCTCTCCCTCTTCGTCTCTCTCGTCAATCTCACACCTCCCCCACTGCACTCTCCTCCTCCGCGACTTAAAACACAAACCTTGCCGAAGTGAAGGTGGTCCTCTCGATCTCTCTATCTCCTTTATCATTTTCTCTCTCTCTCCCTCTCGTTATCACTGGTTTCACGAATCACTCACTATTATGGTGTTGTCTGCGGCTTGTCCGACCGGGATGGTGCCTGTTGTCGCTGGAGACAACCCTAAGATGGCCACCAGAGTCAAAATGGTTCTCTTGATTTCTTTTTCTTTTTCTTTCTCTCATTGGTTTTGGACAACTGTGTGGCTGTTTTTAAGCCCTACTACCACTGTAGAGGCTGTCGTCGTGTATGTAGGTGGTCGAAGCTTGACCCAAAACTCCCAGAAATCCCCAATCCACCACAGAAATGGAGATGTTAAATTGGCCATCCTCACTACTTTTCTTTCCTCTTTCTTCTTGATCTTACAACGGGTCACTGGTCATGTTTCCGTCGCTGCTAGAGCAGCTGGGGGTAATAGAGGGCGGTCGGGGGTGACCCCTAGTGGTCCACCAAAACCCCTACATCCTTGAAAAATTGTTGATATGTGGTGTAAACCAATGTTGTCCGAACTGTCTTTGTTTTCTTTTCGTTGGTCGAAAACCGCTGCTGTCGGCAGAGCTACTAGTTAGACCACCATGACTGGAGCATTGTTGGGGACCCCACCAAGCAGATTTTTTAGTCCCCCAGCCCTTCGGAGTGGCAAAATAGGTTATTTCATGTGTTATAGTTGTTTTGCCCTAGCCGAAAAATCTGCCATCACGGCCAGCGTTGCCATTAGACACCGTGACCAAGGGAGCGTTGGGGATCACACCAAACTCCTGTGCGTGTCCCATAACCCCAAAGTGTCCATATGGATAGTGGCAAGTTGTTATATCGATGAGTTCATACGTTGATTTTTCACTATTGCGTCATGTGGTTGTTAACGTGACGTTAAGCGTGCTCCTGGTCTTTCCGTGTCGTGTTGGTACCCTATGGACGTTGGAACACACTCACGAGGTTCCTTACTTGCCGATGTATGGCTATTTTGAGTTCATATTCAGTCGTTATTGTCGAGCGACGTCGATATTATGTTTTTCAATTGATTGAACGGTAGTGATGTTGTGGTCACGCCGCCGGTCCTCGAGACTAGGATGTGACCTACTTATGACTAAATCGAGCCTATGATTCGTGGTGAGGCTTATAAGTGTTGTGATTTCAAAACCAAGAGAGTCGTGTTTTTATTGGATTTTCTGATCGATCTACCGAGTTGTCGAGTAGTTAAAAAATGGGGAAAATACTAGGGATTTAACTTAGGTTTAGTTAACGAATTAACCTATTAACACAAGTCTCTGACCTTGTCTGGTAGTGGGAAACTTGGGGATACGCATTAGAGACGTAAGAGTGTCTACGAGTTGCGTTAGTCAGGTAAGTACAAATGTGCTTTATATGTGTGTTTGTTAGTAGGCCAGTAAGGAAATATCATGTAATTTATACATCTTTTATTTGTTGTTATTGTTGAATTGATCTCTTGCTTGATATTCCATTCTATATTGTTGGTTGTGTGTTCTTGGCATGAGTGGGTTCCTCGAAGGTATCATGTGGTCTCGCACTAACTGGGACAACGAGGGTGCCTCCTGTAGGGGTAACTGACCACCCCTAGTGTTGTGTGTATTGGGTACTGGATTTGAGAGGTGTTGCGATGCCTCTCGATTTCAAGCTGCGCCAGTGTTACGACATTGCCCGGGGAGATCTTATGAGATCTTTGTCGTATTGCTGTTAAATTAGACCACTCATGGGCCTCTTTTGAATCTTAGAACATACAAACGTCTATTGCTATCTATCAGTCTATTAATCTTGCACTTTGATTTATCTATTTTCCTGCATTTCAATTACCGCATGATAATTGGACTGTCTTGTTGCTACATTATAAATTACTGTTATATTCTATTGGCACAATTTTCGATTTCTTCAGTTACTCACCGTCTAGTTTGTGATGGTGGATGCAGATAGGGTAGAGAGCAGCAAGGGCAAGGGGCCCTACCTAGGTGATTTACTTTGAGGACTTAACGTCTGGACCTGGGAGATCATTAGAGTAGGTTTACTAATTGCTTATTTACATGTCGTTTATATACATGTTTTTTTGGAGTTATGGAGCTTGGAATTTCAATGAGATTAGTATCATGTATCTATGCATATCGGATTGTACATGAATACTCTGGGTTTTCTACATTTATAGATTCCTGAATTTCCCTTTGATTGAGTTATTTCCCGTACATTACTCGTTTAGTTTTTCGCCGCGTATTACTACAATAACTCTTTCATAAATTATTAAATTGATTAATTAGAGGCTGACTACGCTCGTTAGGCTCGCTGAGTATCGACTTAGGATCTGTACAGGTTTAGGCCGAGTGTACCCAATTGCATTGGGAAATTGGGGCCGTCACATATGAATCCCTGATAACTCCACCGATAAGTCTAACCGATACGCTACGCTGCCAACTCTCTCTGCGACTCAGTACGGTCCTATAAATCTAGGCACCATTTTCCCTTTAATCCCAAACCACTGTTGGCCCTTCCAAAGAGAAACCTTTAGATAAACCATATCTCCAACCTCATAGCTCAGATTCTCGTGGTATCTATCCACGTACTGCTTCTACCTGTCCTGTGCTGCTCGTAGTCTCTGGCGAATCTGTCAAATCTTATTTGTGTGATCTATAACTATCTCTGGCCCAACAGTAACTGTATCATCCGGCTCTGCCCAACATGCTGGTTACCTGCAGGGCTTCCTATACAATGCCTCAAATGGCGGCATCCCGATACTAGCCTGATAGCTGTTGTTGTAGGCAAACTCACACAGTAATAAGTACTCTTCCCATGAACCTCCAAACTGCAGAATGCAAGCCCTAAGCATATCCTTCAGAATCCGTATCAGTCTCTCTGACTGGCTATTTGTCTGAGGATGATAAGCCATATTGAACTGCAACTTAGTGCCAAACGGTTCCTGCATCGCCCCCCATAACCTCGAAGTCAACCTAGGATCCATGTCTGATACTATGGAGATCGGCACCCCATGCAGTTTGATAATCTCCTACTCGAACAATCTACTCAACTAAAGAAACGTATATCGCATCGTAACTGGTATGAAGTGCACTGCTTTCTTTAGTCTATCTATCACTACCTAGATCGCATCATGTCGCGTCGACGTCTGCGGTAATCCACTGACAAAATCCATGGTAAGGTGTTGCCACTTCCACTGAGGAATAGGTAATGACTGCAACTACTCTCTGGTCACCTGTGCTCCGCCTTCACCTACAGACATATATGACACCTCTGAACATAATCTTCGACATCAGCCTTCATCCCAGGCCACCAAAATAATCTCCGCAAGTCATGGTACATCTTGGTTCTGCCCAGATGAACTGTATAGCACGACTGGTGAACATCCTCTAATATGCTATCTCTGATCTCTAGTACTACTGGTACCCAAAGTTAACCTCTGTGCCCAAACATAGATCTGACGTCTCTGTCCAATCGGTGCACTCGGGAACCTGTGTCAATCCACTAAACCGCTCATAGAGCCCATCAGCCCTCTGACACTCCGATACTCGCTTTAGTAACACCGTCAGTACTTTCATCTGACCACAGATCTGTACATCACGCATAGCTGAAATGTCTGACATACTCGTAACTGATGCTGCCTCTAACAGTTCTATGTGTTGAACAACGGTCTAACTGTCAACTCTGCATCTACTCAACGCATCCGCTACCACATTGGCCTTGTCGGATGATATTCGATTGTGAAGTCGTAGTCTTTCAACAACTCTAACCATCTCCTTTGTCGCATATTCAGGTCTCTCTGCATGAAGATATAACGTAGGCTTTGATGATCGGTGCAAACAACAAACTTCACTTCATAGAGGTAGTTTCTCCTAGCCTTCAGCGCAAACACAACCGTTGCAAGCTCGAAATCGTCTACGGGGTAGTTACACTCATGCGGTCGTAATCGCTTGGATAAGTAAGCCACTGGCCGTCCTTCCCCTCCTACATCAGAACATATCCTAGTCCAATCCCCGAAGCATCAGTGTAAACTGATAAACTCTTCCTTGACTCTGGTAACATCAACACTGGTGCAGAAGTCAATATTTTATTCAACTCCAGGAATGCCCCGCTCACATTCCTCAGACCACTCAAATGGAACATTCTTTTTTGTCAGCCTCATCATCGGTGCTGCAATTGTGGAGAAGTTCAGCACAACTCGCCGGTAGTATCTTGCTAGACCCAAAAAACTCCGTACCTCAGTAACGTCTTTAGTGTCTTCTAGCCGATCACCGCTCTAATCTTGTCTCCCTTCACGAAGATTCCCTGACCGCAGATGACGTGTTCCAGAAACTTCACCTCCCTCATCCAGAATTCACACTTGTTGAATTTCACATACAGTCTGTGCTCCCTCAACATCGTTAGTATTGATCGAAGATGACTCTTGTGGTCCTCACACGTCTCGCTGATTATCAATATATCGTTGATGAAGACTATCACATATCTATCTAAGTAACACCATAAAATCGAATAATCTGTATCTAATACAGAAAACAGTCTTCTTGATGTCATCCTTTCGAATCCGCAACTGGTGATATCCTGAGCGTAAGTCTATCTTCAAGAAGAACTGTGCACCTATCAGCTGGTCAAACAGATTGTCAATCCTCGGAAGTAGAAAACGGTTCTTGATTATAACCTGATTCAGCTTTCGGTAGTCTACACAGATCCTTTTTTATCCATCATTCTTTTTCACAAATAACACTGGCGCTCCCTACGGCGACATACTCGGATGAATGAATCCTTTCACCAATAAGTCCTCTAGCTGTCTCCTGACCTCCTCTTGCTCTACGGTGACATCCAGTAAGGTCTACTAGATATTGGCTGTGTCCCCAGTATCAACTCTATAATGAAATCTATCGTTTGTGATGGTGGTAATCTGGGTAAATCGTCTAGAAAAACATCAACAAACTCTCGAACTATCAGTACGTCTTCAAACCTAATGAAAGCTCTAATCTTGGGCTCAACGATCGTTGTGGAATCCTCCATCTCTTGGGTAGTCGCTAATCTGCCTTTCATAATGGGTAAGTCAGATGCGGTCCCGGTCAACGAAACTCTGGCAAACCCAGAATGGCAAACTCTACTGTCTTCCCGAAACAATCTATCCATGCATGGTAAGTTGACAGCCAATCCATCCCGAAGAGTGCGTCGAACTCCAAGAACTCTCGGACTCGTTAATCAGCTGGCAATTGTTGTCTGGCAACCTCAATCATGACATCCCGACATATCCGTTTAAGGTAAATCTTATCCCCAGCAGCCGTGCTGAGAATAAGATGGGTTTCAAGTGTATGTGTGTCTAACCCTAACTCCCTAACTAAGTGTCCAACAATTAAAGATAACGCACTACCCGAGCCAAACATAGCATATTTGAGTATACTGTGAATAAGTAACGTACCCTCAACTAGCTGTCTGGTAGCTCTTGAGTCTGGCTGTGCCAGTGTGTGTACTTTGTCCCTATCCCCTGATCACGTCGTGGTGATGGCACCCTGCACTGTAACCTCAGATGTTCCCTCTGGCCGCATTTGAAACATCTACGAGTCTCTCACCTCCCAACTTGCCTATCCCTAGATCTCTGACCCTGACCTCGATCCATCTGACCCCCTATCATGACCACCCTGACCTCTGTCCTGGCGCTGTTGTTGAGGCTGCTATCGCTGATGTTGTGCTGGAGCTATCGTGTGCATTGGCTGCTTATTATCATAGCAGATCCTACTATCTTAGCGTCCATCCCTGGCATCTATGCTATTGCGGTAATCCCTACGATCATCTCTGTGACCCCTGGTAAACTAATACCACTGTCTCTTCGACGTCTGGTCTTATCGAGAACTCTGCCCAACCTCCACCTCAGCTGATGCTAACACTGGAAGACCGTTCTTCTGCAACAAGAATGTCTTGTAGGTCAGTGCACTCTCAAACATATCCTGTTCTGTCGAAGCCCTAGATGATACTATTGCGCTAGCAATGCTCTTTTCAACTCCCCGGATGAAGTAGTAAATCTATAGACGCTCGGTACCGGCGATGTCCATCGAGCACTACAAAAGATAGCGGTATCAGTCCATATACTGTAACGTCATTCGATTTCCTTGCCTTAGGGATAAGAACTCCTCTCTCAACCTCAGTCAAACCTATCGCGATAAACTGGTCGTAGAAAATCTCTCGAAACTCTGCCCAAATCACTAGATCGGCATGCGTCTCTTGGTAGTTAGTGTTGGTGTTTGAAGTTCATACTTAGCGGAGATTACAAAACAATTTTGAGAAAAACCCCATCAGGATCCGAATCTGATTCCATTGAAACACGTTTAAACTATGAAAACTTAATCATACCTCACTCGCAATGTACCTTTCTGAAGGTTAATCGATCTCTAAGGCACTGCCAACGACGAACGCCCTCTATCAGTAGTCCACACATGAACGGCGGCCAAGATTTGAAGTGCTAGCTTTGAAAGATTACCAAACCTTTTTGTTTCTCTCCAAAAGGTCCAGAGCATACCAAAAACCCTAAGTCGTTTCTTAAAACGAAAATAGAGTTTCGACCCTTTTTAATCTCTCGTACTTGTATTCTAACTCAAAACTTCTATTTATACAACCCTTGTATATAGATGGTTAAGTAAATTACACATATACCCCTACTTAAAGAAGTATAAGTGTAATACACTACAAGGATGTTTCTGTCATGAATTTTATCGTATAAAATTTATTTTTCTGAACCATCTTAAAATCTTGCAAAACCATTCTTAGTGTGCGACCCAATAGGTTCATATAACGTTGGCAGTGTACCAAACACATTTTGGAATACAAGTCATAAGCGACCTCTAGCAAGACATTATGACTATCCAAGTTGTACGAATATCAAATCGATACAACCTAATCAATAGTGTATATAACATCCTTTTGTCACACGATATCCTTTTGATCAAATATAAGGCATGGAATTGTCATCCAACATGTTCAATCGTACTAGTCTCGATCTCTAGGTAGACTGAAAACATCCAAGTGACATTGATCAATATCAATTCACTTAGCCTAGGCCTTTTAACAGTCTAACACATCGAGGGATCCACTAGATATCCCTCTCTATATGAGAGGGACAAATTCTATCTCGATTACACAACTTCACTACATTATTCACACAGTAACCAATCACAACCTTTATAATTGTCCAGTTAAAGACAACGTTTCTTACGTCAAATCACTGTGTTCCTAATGTTGAAGGCTCTGGTAATCTCAAGTCAGAAGACTAAATAATATACATACATGAGAAACAACTATGACTTAATCCATGTGATGTTCTCATAGCGGGTCGGTCCAGTACTTTGTTTCCTAACAAGTACTCATGATCTTAATTCGTATTCCTATACGTATGATCATCGTATGATCATCAATCAAGCCTCACACTAGTCTTATTTCATTATAGTTCCCAGTATAATAATCGACTAGGGACATTTAGGATATTTCTGTAAATACTCATGGATCTATTATAATGTAAACATGCAAATCAATTATAATAAACAACAAATGAAATCCTCTATTTTATTAACTAAAATGTATTCATAAAGACTATTAATGGATTGACCTATGGCACATTTCCTAACAGTTAGTCCACCATACAACTGCGTCAAACCTGAAACACGTCCTGGATAGTCTGCCCTATGCCTCTCCTCCGTGTTCAGCTCCTTGTGTAGGCACTGATGAGATACAATCCAGTCCCCTACTACCTTAGGATCTCCTCCGCCATAAAAGTAGGTAGGTTGAAACTTGAGGAAGTCTCGTAGTCTATGAGCATGTGGATCCATAATGACTTTGAAACTGCTGTCAGGGTAGTCTTCACTGCTGGTGTGGGTGTAGGAGTCGGCGTCTCTACTAGTGTTATAACCAGTGTAGTCTCTGCCATCTGAGTCTCCGGTACCACCGTTTGTGTCCGTGTCGGAATCTCCGTGGGTGCTGTTGCCGTCTGAGTAGGTGTAACTGTAGCCTCTATCGATCTTGTAACCGTTGTTGTCTCTCTAGTCGTAGCTAACGTAGCCATTATGACAACCTGCTCCTTTAGAAGTCGTAGTATCCCAGCTATCTGAGTCTCATGTGCAGTCACTCGGTCCTCTAGGGGAACGGACGGTTCTCGAGCTCTCGCGGTGTCACTAGTCTGCCCCTCCATAGTGTGTTGCATCGATATATGTGCTCCGGATCAATTCCAATATACGTATGAGTATAGTATATATATACAACATAACATGTATATCACATAATAGATCCTAACTCTACCCGCCTTCATTGTTTCCTAACTAAAAGTTCAAAGCAGACTCATCGAGATTCCACCTCTAATTTATTTTAAAGTTTATGCTCTTGAAGACTTTTAAGTTTCCTGAGGTTCCACAAACACTCGCTTTGATACCAAAATGTGATGGCCCCAAATTCCGAGGTCGCCCTATGGCCAGCTACTTCCCCTGCCCGTACACTAAAAACACCTGCCATGTCACAAGTCTATCCATTTATCTGGCAACCTTAAGTTTCGTGCCAATTAATTTAGCAGTTTACATATAGTTTTAGATTCAAAGATTAAGTTGCAAATAGATAATCAACATTTATAATAAAAAATGGAAACCTTAATACAACAAAATAGCATATTAAGTTAACTTCTTCAACCTATAGTGGAAATCCTGACAGTACTATGCATATAGGCGAACAAACTATAATAGTAATATATACAAGTACAGGTGTAAATAAAGTCTCCTAACCCCAAAAGATAATACAAAATATTAAAAGTAATATCTACCAGCAAACGTACTAGCAGGCCTCAGCTCAGGTAAGTCAGATGTAATCGCTAAGAATCCCCTTACCCCTACTGGTACTAGGATCTGCGCTCAGTCATCACAAAAATCAGATGACGAACACAGTATGTAAAATCCCAAAGAAAACCATCATGCATCATAATTTCAGAATGTAAATAACAGAGCCAATAAATAGTGTTAAGTAAATATGCGGGAAGAAGGAAAAATACAGACAATTGTTCAAAGCTCATCATATGAA
Source organism: Stephania japonica (assembly GCA_039657345.1). NCBI lineage: Eukaryota > Viridiplantae > Streptophyta > Magnoliopsida > Ranunculales > Menispermaceae > Stephania > Stephania japonica. The sequence continues at coordinate 28,906,614 of CM077560.1, forward strand.
TATAAACATACAGATATAGAAATGGGTGTGAACAAAGCTGAGTAAGGTGTATACATAAGACCAGGAGCTCTGGTCGTGGTCTACGCCATTGACCCTACGATTGTGTCCTAGCAGCATAAGCCCTAGTGGGGTACATCGAACACGTGAACTGGTATTCTACTTAGGATATAATCTACCGAAGCCGAGAACACGTACTACACACTTACCAAACGACCACAACAACCATCGGATACATAGACGAGAAAACTCAACCATCCCAGTAAGAATGAACTCACAAATTATCAAAGATTAACAACTCAAATGGATAAACAATAAGTAAATGCAGTAGTGGTATTCAATTGGGTTTTACGTACCTCAAATCGCGCTCAATAAACTCGAAAACGCCCCCGATCTAACCTCCGACTAGTCCCCAAGTCCAAATACTGTCCCGTGACTCCTGAGATCGATTTCTGGTGTTTATTGGTTAATTAAGTGGGTTTGTTATCAATTAGGCTCGATTTCTTATTTAATTATTTAGGGGTTCTGGTCCCTAGCGCGCTACGCTGGGCAATCAGCGCGTTGGTAGGGCTGATGAGTGTCTCTAGGTGTTGGGTCCCTATCGCGCTAGGTAAAAAAGCTAACGAGCTGGGCGATTCTTTGCCCAGGTGGGAGACTCGTCTTCCCTACCACGCCTAGTGCGTTGGGTATGCCCCTGCCTAGAATTTCAGCAACGAATTCTGGGTTTCTGGGGGTTTTCCCAACACCTAAACATGATTGTTAATATACGCACACCTCAATCGCACCAAATACATGCCAAAACACCGATTAAACCCCAAACCAGTGGATCTACATGCATGTCCATAAAAGAATAATTTACCCAAAATCACTCTAAATTCCCACGAATTTGTTCCGAATCGACAAAATTCCCTAAAAAAAACCTCATGAACATCAATTTCTCTAAAATAGTTTTAAAATACCTCAGAAAATCCTAAATCACTTCAACTCAACAAAACCCATATTACCATGGAGATTCAAAGATTTAGGGTGAGTAGATTAATTACCTAAAATTTGTGGTGGGATGCGTAACTCAACTCTTCCTCACATAATTTCTTCCTAAATCTCCAGTATCCTCCCTCTGATTCTCGGATTGTTGTAGACAAAATGTTTTGGTTTTGCATGTGTCCACTAAATAGTGCTATTTATAGTTTTTACTTTGATCTAACACGCACATGCATCTCGAGGCTGATCGGATGGGCCCTAACGAGCTGATGTCACTCAAATCTTGGACACCTGATCATGACACAGATCGCCTTGTATCTCTTCGTTGTGTCTTGAGGTCAATCCTAGATGTGTTGATTTGTTTGGTTACAACTATAGGATTTGTATATATTAATTTGATTCAACTTATATAACCTATCTAAGCCATCAAATAAATTCCATAAAATGGTAAGTAGGGTCACACTAATTCTCGACACTCTGTGCCCCTTGTCGGGCATGCACCCCGAGACGGTCCCACACTTAGTTACCTAATTGATTTACTCAGCTTAGCCTTAGGTTATTTTTTTATATCTCATTAATTTAAATACTCAACCATAGTCATATTGTTATGATTAAATTCAGTCTAACCCCAACGCCCGACCTTTTTAGTACCGAACCCTCGCGTTGGCGCATTCTACAAAACGGAACCCCGACGCTCGATCTCGCTCGACAAGAAAATATAGACACATACCTGTGATGAATAATACATAAATGATAATAATAATACGTCACAGAATTGAAAAACAATAGTACGCAGTTAGTACCCTAGGTCAGTATCATGCCTAGCCTATCCGAAGTATCCACGTGTCGTCCGAGCTGGCATCCTAATATAAAATAATTAAATAACGATGTTAATAAAAAATGGGTTGTTATACAGATGCAATGATATTCTAGACCGAGGTGCTTGTCGGGGTAAGTGCAATAATTAGAGACACCGGTTTGTTCAAGCAAGGACAAAACATTTTAAGTGTTAGTGTGACCTATTGGAAGCAGAGGTAATTGGTATAAGAGAAGCAATGAATTGGATTGACGAGTTAAGGATTGAGAATATGATTTTTAAATTGGACTTGTTCCAATCGGTTTGAGGAATCACGAAAGACATCCCCAATCTTCTTAAAGCGGGATAGGTGTCTCAGGATTGTAAACCACTGATGAGAAGACATGACAAATGGAAGATTAGTCATGTTAATGGATAAGCGAATGAAATTGTCCATCATAAGGAAAAAACAACGCGAAGTCATGTTGGAGTATTGCTTTGGAGTAAATTACTAGATTATATTCAAGCTACGTTATATTAATTTGATGTAATCCTGGATTCTTACTTCAATGAAATTATCTTTGAGATAAAAAAACAACAATTACTTGAAACATCCATGCATAATCCTATAGCTATAATCAAATCGTAAAAACTAAGTAGAGCAGGTAATTAAATTGATGAGGGGCTTCAAAAAAATATTTATGTGGAATAAGAGCTACTTAAATCATATTCAAAAGCTTAGTTCGAAATTAAAATGAATGACAAGCATTACTTGAAAGATCCATATCCTTTCACCCAAAAAAGGATCCATAGTTCTGCAACTAGAACCATAACTAGGCAGAGCAACTAATTTTATGGAAATGGAATAACTGTTATAACAATCATATCCAAAAGATTTATCTATTGGTCTTAAAGATAATTTTGATTTTTTTCTTCCATAGATTTGTTTTTGTTGTTGTTGCATTATAGACAACATCCCTTATACAGATCTAAAAAAATTCAACTAGATCTCCAATAAAGACACACATAGGTAGAACTAAGACTGTATTAAAGACATAAGATATGCAATAAAGGAAGTAGATTTGGGAAGAGCAAAAGTCAAGAGTAATAAACAATGAAAAGATTTACATACTGAATAGGAAAATAAAGCTAAAAAGCTTGAAACAATAACAATAAATCCTAAGACATTTTTCCTTCCTACTTACTTTCCATTCGCATCAATATTGGTCCTTATGACAATCCGGTACTAACTTCTAGCAGTGCTCTTCATGAATTATCCCTAGTTTGAAAACTTTTGTCAACCTGTGCACATTTATTAGAAAGATGCAACTACCTATGTATCAATAAAATAAAAAAGTAAGAACAAATTCAATCATTTACGTGAATAATTAGAAATGAGTTAATTAGTCAAACTCAAACTTACGTATCATTTGCGATCAGTGTAATCAGGATCTTAAGCTTGGGGGGGGGGTTATGAAGGTCACCCAAGAGGGGGTGAATTGGGTTACCGAGTAGTTATCGCCTTTTTAAAACTTTATGCACAAATAATAATGATAATGCATACACCAATGATAAATATTAATGCTATGCAATCAAGAAGGGGGTAGAAGAGATGGAAATAAGACACGTGATTTATAGTGGTTCAATCCAACAGATCTACATCCACTACCTAACCTCTCCGGTTAGGATTTTCAAACCCCACTTATATTATCGATAAGTGTTACACTCTAAGCCAACTAGCTTAGTGAATATCTAGCCTCAACTAGGTTCTTTACACGATGCCTTATCACAATAACGTCTTATATAACTACCCAGCCGCAGCTAGGATTTTCCCACCTAGACCCACCTAGGACTTTTTCCACCTAGCCGCAACTAGGATAAATGCCTAGCCTCAACTAGGTCTTCCCTTTCGACTTAGATCCCACTAAGTCTTACAATCAAGATTTGATTAATACAATGAAATTACACTTTACAAAGTAAAGTGGTATCAAGTTCAAATACAAGCAAGCCTCCTAGAGCCTAACCACTCTTACGCATGCAAGTATGAAAACAATTAAGAAATGCAATTTTAAAACTGATTTTATGCAAGACTCAAATATGAAACCGTTTTAAATAGATTGATGAGAACAAAATCGGTTTCAAATCCAAAGAACAAGAAGTTTGATAAAAGTCAAGTTTAAGCACAAACTCTTGTTCAAATCAGTCCAAGGGTATAATGAATCAAGTTTAAGTGCAAAACCCAATACAAGTGTGTTTAACAACACAACAAGTAATTTTCCAAATCAATCACACAAGAATATATAATTTAAGTACAAGAAAAGCTAGGAAATAGACTTTCTTACAACCCCAAAAAGATGACTTGAAAATCAGTTCTGGAAAGGTTGTTGTACTCCTTAGAGTGCCTCAAGAGTGCTGGTTTTGATGTTGAATGAACAACCTCTAAGTGTAACTTGAAAACCCCAAGCTCCTTCTCTTGATAAATTTAAGCACAAATGTTTTTCTTTGATGTCAAAACCTAATTTGTATGCCTTATATGTTTGAGAGTGTTTTATATATTTATGGACTAGTATATGACCGTTGTGTGCATCCAAGGGCCAAGATTTGATCAAAAATTTGAATTAAAGTGAATTTTTCAGCTTTATAAAAACGCTGTTAGGAATGCAATTAGCGCGCTAATTTTATGACCTAGCGCGCTAACTCTGCACATAGCGCGCTAATAATAGTATTAGCACGCTAACTGCAGGGACCTCATAATAATTAATTTTGTCCCTTGTGTTAGCGAGGGACTTTTCTGCAAATATACAGTTTTCTTTTCAAAGACCTTTCAAAAACAAGTTTTTCTTTTTCAAAAGCTTTCACAATGATTTTCAAAATGCGATATTAACATACACATATAGTTTAACATAATTTAGACTTATAGGACCGAAATCTTCAAGTAATCACTTGACATTTGAAAATCCATTTTAAAATCACGATATGCATGATCTAATGCAATAGGCTTGCTTAAGTGAACTTGAATATCTTACATCAATTTTACAACTCGTGGCCTTGATCTTTCGTCTTCATTCCTTTATGTATGCCGAGTCTTGAACTTGTATAGCTTGAATGCTCGAATACCCATGATGTGATGTTTCGCAACCTTTGACGAAACTAAAATACACTTGATAAAACTTATTAGTATATTTTCACCTTGTTTGTTTTCATCAAAATTCTGGTCGGAGTTAGAGTGACTAACCACTTAGTCCAACAATCTCCCCCCTTTTGATGATAAAAAACAATGTGAACTTGACAAGCATAATATATAATACAAGTGTATGAACATCACATTAATGGTTATACAAAATTTATACTCTTTCAAGTTCAACACTCTTTCTCCCCCGTTTGATAACATCAAAAAGTGGGGCACAGATAAATCATGATACCATTAGAAAGGCTCCTCCCCCATTTTATGAAAATGATACCAAATAAGTGCTCCCCCTATCGATATGCATCAAATGAAAGCTTAAGGAAATAATTAAGAATCTAGGCTCCCCCTATCAACATGCATATTTTGGTTTATGATACTAATAAATTTCTCATTTTAGGTACATGTCTTACTCCCAAAAGAATAGATACCAACAACAAATGGGTATAAAGTCTCCCCTATCAATATCATTCACATTATCTAAAAGTCTCCCCCAATATAAAGCAATGGCTTTAACACATGATTTTAAAACATAGTGAATGTAAAGTTTATCTGGTCAGGGGGTATTAGCGCACTAATTGATGGACCTAGCACGCTAATTGCTGGACCTAGCGCGTTAATGGAAATACCTAGCGCGCTAATTCCTCTCTGGAATTTTGGAATTAAAATTTTTATGTTTTTGACACACAACTCCGATTTACCTCAGACTTCATGGACACTTCATTAGCATCATATAAAGATGATTAAAACACTTAAGACATGTATAGAAGATCCGATTTATGAAAAATGCCTAAATCACACCGTGTCAATGAATTTGACCTAAAAGTGCTAGATTCATTATGGTCCTACATAAAATGTATATGAGATGCAGTCATGACATCAAAAATAACAGTGTATGCATGTTATGTATATGAGATGCAGTCATGACATCAAAAATAACAGTGTATGCATGTTATGTATATGTGACTAATACTAGACCTATCATGCTTAACTCCTATATATCAATTTGTCATTTTAGCACATTCATGTTCCAAAGTGAATCTAATTCACTCTATGAATCATGGACTTTGGTACCTATACACCTTTGTGTTCCATACCATGTGTATCATATACATTCTTTTTTACACATGTAAGTTTACCTCTATTGATCCTATTTAGGACACATTTGCCAACATTATGAGATCTATTGAATTTTAAGCATCTCTTAGACTCGGCCAAAAGCTTTCCATAGCTCAATAGGCTTGCACCATAGCCTATGCCTCTCTTGTTGAGTGCACGTTGTTGTGCGCCCAACATCATGTCAAACATTTTGGTGCCACTTGTGAACTTGGTCACCGTGGTGGTCAAGTCCTCCACTTCTTTTGCTAAGCTGTTTTTCTCATTTATGTCCAATTCTAAGTCCTGTTGGAGATCATCAATAATCTCATTTTGAGATTCAATCTCACTAATGGCTTTGATCAAACTCTTTTTGAGTTGTTTGGTCTTTTTGACCTCTTTTTCTAATTCATTTCTAAGGTCATGAATAATAGACATATCATCCAAAGCATTTACATCATCATGATTAAAAGATAGAGTCACTTACCTCACTCCTTGCCATAAGACAAAGGATGGCCTTCTCATTTTTCGACTCGGAGTCAGAGCTAGATGATGATGATGATGATGATGATTCATGTCTCTTGCTTCTTCTCTAGTACTTGCATTCCGATGCTTTATGTCCTGGTTTGCCGCACTCATAGCAAATCATCTCGCGTGATTTGCGTATGTTGTTTGTACCTTTGTACTTCTTCCTGTACTTGTCTCTTTTGTATGTTGCCTTCTTGAGCTTTCTTGATAGCATGGCCACTTCTTGTTCAATGGAGTCACTTTCACTTGAGCTCACATCGTCTTCGTCCGATAGGCAAGTTGCTTTCAAGGCATGCTCCTTCTTTGACTCTTTCTTGGTCGAACCACCAAGTGCTTCCAATCTAGCACGGTCTTTTAGCTCAAATTCATGGACCATCAATTCTCCACATAGTGTATCAAAAGTGTAATCTCCAAGATTTTGAGCCGATTGAATAGCTTACTTCTTCGTATCACATTCCTTAGGCAAGCCTCTAAGGAACTTGTACACCGAGTTCTCTTGATCATAATGTTTGCCAAGGTTTTTGATCTCATTCAAGAGCTTCGTGAACCAAGTGATGGCCGTGGCTATGTCTTCATGGGGCTCCACTCGAAAAGTCTCATAATGTTCTTCAAGAATCCTCAACTTAGGGTTCTTGACTTGTTGTGTACCTTCATAATGCACTTCAAGTTTTTCCCACACTTCTTTGGCCGTTTGACAAGCACTAACTCGGTTGAATTCGTTCTCACTTAATGCACAAAACAAATGATTCACGGCTTGATCATTTGAGAGCTCAATCTTGATCTCCTCGGCAGTGTATTCTTTCAAGGACTTGTTCGGTAGAGTGTAGTCATTTTCAATTGCATCCCACAAATGTCTACCTTGTGCTCTAATGTAAAACTTCATTCGAACTATTCAATGAGCATAATTTGTTCCATCAAAGTAGGGAGGTCAAACGGATGAGTTGCCTTCCCTAAGGCGAAAGAAATCTAGAGATTGCATCCTTGCACAAAAACACTCAAAGATACATTAGTAACACTTTGAGCAATAACCCGCTCTGATACCAATTGAAGGTCACCCAAGAGGGGGGTGAATTGGGTTACCGAGTAGTTATTGCATTTTTAAAACTTTATGCAAAAATAATAATGATAATGCATACACCAATGATAAATATTAATGCTATGCAATCAAGAAGGGGGTAGAAGAGATGGAAATAAGACACGTGATTTATAGTGGTTCGATCTAACCGATCTACATCCACAACCTAACCTCCCCAGTTAGGATTTTCAAACCCCACTTATATTATCGATAAGTGTTACACCCTAAACCAACTAGCCTAGTGAATGCCTAGCCTCAACTAGGACTTCTACACGATGTCTTATCGCAATAAGTTCTTATACAACCACCTAGCCGCAATTAGGATTTTCCCACCTAGACCCACCTAGGACTTTTCCCACCTAGCAGCAACTAGGATAAATGCTTAGCCTCAACTAGGTCTTCCCTTTCGACTTAGATCACACTAAGTCTTACAATCAAGATTTGATTAATACAATGAAATTACACTTTACAAAGTAAAGTGGTATCAAGTTCAAATACAAGCAAGCCTCTTAGAGCCTAACCACTATTATGCATGCAAGTATGAAAACAATTAAGAAATGCAATTTTAAAACTGATTTTATGCAAGACTCAAATATGAAACCGTTTTAAATAGATTGATGAGAACAAAATCGGTTTCAAATCCAAAGAACAAGAAGTTTGATAAAAGTCAAGTTTAAGCACAAACTCTTGTTCAAATCAGTCCAAGGGTATAATGAATCAAGTTTAAGTGCAAAACCCAATACAAGTGTGTTTAACAACACAACAAGTAATTTCTTAAATCAATCACACAAGAATATATAATTTAAGTACAAGAAAAGCTAGGGAATGGACTTTCTTACAACCCCAAGAAGATGACTTGAAAATCAGTTCTGGAAAGGTTGTTGTACTCCTTAGAGTGTCTCAAGAGTGCTGGTTTTGATGTTGAATGAACAGGCTCTAAGTGTAACTTGAAAACCCCAAGCTCCTTCTCTTGAAAAATTTAAGCACAAATGTTTTTCTTTGATTTCAAAACCTAATTTGTGTGCCTTATGTGTTTGAGAGTGTTGTATATATTTATAGACCAGTATATGACCGTTGTGTGCATCCAAGGGCCGAGATTTGATCAAAAATTTGAATTAAAGTGAATTTTTCAGCTTTATAAAAAAGCTGTCAGGAATGCAATTAGCGCGCTAATTTTATGACCTAGCGCGCTAACTCTGCACATAGCGCGCTAATAACAGTATTAGCGCGCTAACTGCAGGGACCTCAGAATAATTAATTCTGTCCCTTGTGTTAGCGACCCTTTAACACAACCTAGACCCAGTAAACCCTCATATAACATATAATACATGTTTGTTATGGGTCATATAGCCTATTTGGATGGTCCATATACTTTTACAAATCCCGAAAATGGAAAATCTCGGTTTCATGATTTACGAGGGACTTTTCTGCAAATATACAGTTTTCTTTTCAAAATCCTTTCAAAAACAAATTTTTCTTTTTCAAAAGCTTTCACAATGATTTTCAAAATGCGATATTAACATACACATATAGTTTAACATAATTTAGACTTATAGGATCGAAATCTTTAAGTAATCACTTGACATTTGAAAATCCATTTTAAAATCACGATATGCATGAACTAATGCAATAGGCTTGCTTAAGTGAACTTGAATTCCTTACATCAATTTTACAACTCGTGGCCTTGATCTTTCCTCTTCATTCCTTTATGTATGCCGAGTCTTGAACTTGTATAGATTGAATACTCGAATACCTATGATGTGATATTTCACAACCTTTGACGAAACTAAAATACACTTGATAAAACTTATTAGTATATTTTCACCTTGTTTGTTTTCATCAAAATTTCGGTCCGAGTTAGAGTGACTAACCACTTAGTCCAACAGGTTAGCCCCTCTCCTTTGAGGCGCTCGTGGGGCGCCCCTTTTATGCGCTCGCGGGGTGCCTGCTGTTAGGGCATTTACCCTAGGTTAATCAACAAACAATGTTTATCTTATAATTTTTGTTAATAAAATAGAGTTTTTCATTTGTTATTTTTATTATAAGTGATTGCATGTTTACCTTATAATAAGATCCATGGATATTTGTTGAAATATCCTAAATGTCCCTAGTCGCTCATTATACTAGAAACTATAATGAATTAAGACTAGTGCGAGTCTTGATTGATGGTCATGTGATGATAATGCGTATATGGATAAGAATCAAGATCATGAGTACTTGTTAAGGAACAAGGTACTAGACCGACTCGCTATGAGAACACCACAAGAATTAAGTCATAAGTGTTACACTTGATAGGTATGTTATTTAGTCATTCGACTTGAGATTACCATAGACTTCAATATTAGGAAAATAATAATTTGATATAATCAAACATTGTCTTTAACAAGACGATTATAAAGATTTTGATTGGTTATCAGGTGAGCAATATGTGAAGGTGTGTAATCAAGAGAGAATTTGTCTCTCTCGTAAAGAAAGATATATCAGTGGATCCCTAGATATGTTAGATTGTTAAATAACCAAGTTCAAGTGAATTGATATGATCAATGTCACTTAGATGTTTTCAGTCTACCTAAAGATCTAGACTAGTACGATTGAACATTAAGGGTGACTTTCCATGCCTTATGTTTAATCAAAGGATATTGCACGACAAAAGGATATGATATATATTATTTATTAGGTTGTATCGACTTTGATATTCATGCTACTTGGATAGTAATAATGCCTTGTTAGAGACCGTTTATGACTTGTGTATCAAAATGGTTTTTAGTTCACTACCAACGTCGCATGAACCTATTAGATGGCACACAAATAATGGCTTTGCGCAATTTCAATTGGTCCAAAGTAATGAATTTTATATGATAAAATTCATGACAAAAAATCCCTTATGATTTGATATATGATAACTTATTAATAAGGGTATGTATAATTTGCTTAAATTGCCTAAATACTATGACGACCACAGCTCGCGTCATTACGTTCTGAGCCTATCCCAAACTCTAAGGGATGTCCAAAACAACAACAACCACACCTCACATTGCATCAAAACCCCGCCAAATACCCCAATTCATAAATCACTCAAAAATTCATAAAAATTTCCCTAAAAATCTAAATTGATTTGAATATTCAAACTCATTTACAAAACACCAATTGATCATCCATTTGATCATAAAACCATTACCCAAACTTATTTCTAACATTTCTCGAAAATCACATCCGAAATTGTCGTGACGGAAACCCACAAAATTAACACCAAATTGTAGACAATTACGAGAGGAGTAGGGATCTTACCTTTTTACGTGTAGTTGGTCGATCCCCGACGTTGCAACAAGCTCAAAAAGTTCGAACCGTTCATTTGTTTGTTTGGTTAAACGTGTGATAATGAGATAGGGAGGAGAGAGAAAGGTGATGGGTTTTTAAACTTCATCTTCATCCACACACCCGCATGGATCTCGAGGCACATCTTAGGTCTCTCCCTCCAACCAGCCACCAACTCTAACTCCAATTCATGACTTCACTAGGTGACTTTATCTTCAAAACCAAGCCATTTCTTGCTTACACCGCTCGTTCTCGGACCTGTTTCATCTCACGACTCGCACCTCATGCATTCCTGGACATAACCTCGCTCTCACATTTTATTTAATTATTGATTATTTTCTGACAATTCCCTAATTACCATTTTTTGGTGTTTAATTACCTATATTATACCCAAAGTTTCTTGTTTTTCCAAGAGGAATCTCACACAAAAATTCATGGTGATTATTAAAACAAAATCATGCACTAGGACATACATAGTTCACATTCGGGTATAAATAATAATACAAACATCACAGATAAAATATACCTCAGTGTCGATTCCTGAGGCTTGAGTAATATGACAAGTCACGACGAGTAGGTCACGATCCTGAAACATGACACATGTCACCAATTAAATTTGAGAGTCGTCACAAATTCTGTAGTTGTATTACGAATAAGATTTTAAGTTAGGGCTTATCTATACATATAAATAGAGGGTTATACCCTAAAATGAATTAAAATTTTCTTTTTTGCTATTTTAGAGTTATCTAGATTTTGGAAGAGAAAAAAATGTTTTCTACCTCTTTTGGGGCTAGCACTCCAAATTATGGTCACCATTCATGTGTAGATTTCTCATAGAGGATGCACGCTTGAACATCTTGGAGATCGAATAATCATAGAAGGAAATCACGAATTAAGGTATGGTTTACTTTTAGAGATCTTTTTTAATGACACTTATTTGCGATCATGTTGGAGTTTTTCAAAAATTGTTTTCAATTTTTTGTTGTTTATGAACCCCAAAACCTAATACCTGCAACTTGCGAGCCTACTTTGTCCTCATTAGATGTTGCTGGTGATGCAATGGTTGGAGACGCAGGCATCATCGGTGTAGGAGTGCCATGTCTTGACGATGATGACACCTACGACGATTGCAATGGGCGGTTAGGTAGGGTTCTAGACGACGATGTTGACAGTACATGTGACGCTGATGGTATGGAAGGTGAAGGTCACGCTGAGTGTAACTCATGATCAGGTGAACGAGAACCTATAATAGATAGGGAAGGAACCGCCACGACCTCTTTGACCCATCGTGTGCTCTGTCCATGAAGTTCAATTGGTATACTGGTTCTGTGGTCAGTATTGACCCTCCTTTAGTGTGACAAGGATGCCCTGAAGGTATCTCTCGACCGCCCTGAGGTACTGTGCAACCTCGCGGTGGGGGCTGATCATCACTACGAGCCATGAAACCTAAAAACACCAATCATAAACAATCATAAGGGTTTAGGAAAAAAATGTAACATCGATCGAACACTTGAATAAAAAAGGCATACGTCACTCGCTGACGTCCGTTTCAAGTTCACTCTCATGACTAGAAGTTGATTTGATTATTGTTCTAAATCTTCCCCACTATTGACAATGAACTCATTGCCTTCTTGATTTGGACCCACATTGGCAATGACGCGAGTCCCATTTAGACTACCAAGGAAGTTGGCATCCTGAATTACATCATCGACTACGCACGTGATGGGTTCTCTATCTTGGAATATAATCTCCGCTGAGCCTTGGTGACTATTGTCTTCGTTTTTTCCCTCATAGGCAAATTTTGGTTGACAACAACAAAAACTAGCCATTCTTGTCATTGATTCCTCAAAGATGGGTACAAAAGGTAGCACACCTGAGTGGTTTGCATTGCAAGGACAAATGGTTCATAGTTGTTATATCTTTGACTTCGGTGAACCTCTACCAGTTTAAGTGTTGGGTGAGTCCTCACACCATGATTTGGTGTATGGTCAAGCCATTCACACTTAAACAACACTATGCACTTGAGGGCAGTATATTCAATCTTTACAACCTCCTTTAGTTTTCCATATTAGTCATAAGAAACATCGGCGCAGTTGGAGCACTTCAGCAAAACGTAGTTGTTTTGTGTCCCTTTATTGGCGTCGTATGTTTCAGTGTGGAACTTATACCCATTCACTAGGTAACCAAGGTACATATTACAAGATCGACTAGGACCAAACGAGAGATCAACAAGTGTCTCATCTTTGATGAAATTCTGGCCCTATTAATGAAAACTTAGATAGTAAAGACATTATTTATGAGAAAAAGATGTGGTAAAGTATGATATTAACAACATTACATATGTTTTAAACCAAATGGGGAAGTTGCGCTATAGACTAGTATCGACATCTAACTCCCCTATTCCTTGAGTGATTTCATCGATGAAGATCCTACACCTGATATGCACATGTCAATGCTATATCTTGGACAAAGATAAAACATGAATTTTCAAAACTCTTAAATGATGAGTAAGTGACGTACTAGATACTGGGGACAATCTCTGAAAATTGAGCGATACGTATGAATGAGTGGCATTATACTCCTGCTCTGTTAGGTATCGCTCCTTTGACATACCCAAAGGTCATCCAGGATAAATAAAAATAGATAAATTTCCTACGAAATGCGGTGTGGGTCCCATACCACCATCATCATTGCATTGCACTTTTTCGTGTAGTGTAAAGACATGATCTTCAAAGTAGTAACAACAAAACAATGTGACTTCTTCGATCGGATAAGTATTACACATCAAACCCTAAAGCCTCGCTTTGTTCCAAATGTTGTTTTGCAAGACGGGCCTCGTACGCCAAGTGGATTGGTTGGTGTTCCATAGAGTCGAATAAGCTTTGAGGAAATATTTTCTCCAATTTACAAATGATTTTAAGTATTTTGGACTCTGCATATCATTGGGACTGTCACTTTTTGCAGTTAGGGATCAGAAAAAAGGCTCAGCTCACTATTGTAACCCAAACCGCGTCTAGGAGGAGTTCTCTAAATGCAATTGGAATCAATCGTTGTTTGAAAACATGACAATCACGACTCTTCACGCCGAACATTCGCAACTTCTTTGGATCCACACATCGCCCAAGATTCGAAGCATAACTGTTAGGGAAATGCAACTCCTCAACCCACTCAAACATTTTTTTCTTTTTTGAATTATCAAGAGAGTAGCATCCAAGGAGGTAAGTGTTGGGGCATATGCCCTAGGTCAATCTACAAATATTGTTTATCTTACAGTTTTTTAGTTAATAAAATAGAGGTTTATCATTTGTTGTTTTATTATAAGTGATTGCATATTTACCTTATAATAAGATCTATGGGTATTTGTTGAAATATCCTAAATGTGCCTAGTCGGTCATTATACTGGCAACTATAATGAATTAAGACTTGCGTGAGTCTTGACTTATGGTCATGTGATGATCATACGTATAGGGATATGAATCGAGATCATGAGTACTTGTGAAGCAACATGGTACTGGACCGATCTGCTATGAAAACGCCACATGGATTAAGTCATAGGTGTTACTCTTAATAGGTATATCATTTAGTCCTTCGACTTGAAATTACCATAGATTTCAATATTGTGAGCATAGTAATTTGAGACAATCAAATGTTTTCTTTAACTGGATGATTATAAAGATTGCGATTGGTTATCATGTGAGCAATATGTGAAAGTGTGTAATCAAGAAAGAATTTGTCGCTCTCATAAAGAGAGAGATATAAGTGGATCCCTCGATGTGTTACATTAGTAAATGGCCAAGTCTAAGTGAATTGATATGATCAATGTCGCTTGGATGTTTTCAATTTATCTAAAGATCGAGACTAGTACGATTGAATATTAAGGGTGACTTTCCATGCCTTATATTTAATCAAAGGATATCGCACGACAAGAGGATATGATATATGTTATTCATTAAGTTGTATCGATTTTGATATTCATGCTACTTGGGTAGTCATAATGCTTTGCTAGAGACTGCTTATGACTTATGTACCAAAATGGTTTTAGTTCATTACCAACGTCGCATGAACGTATTGTGTCACACACTAACAATGGCTTTGCGCAATTTCAAATGGTCCAGAGTACTGAATTTTATAAGATAAAAATTCAAAGTATATAATCCATTATGATTCGTTATATGATAACTTATTAATAAGGGTATATGTGTAATTTGCTTAAACAACGTAAATACAATAGTTGTATTTCGAATTAACTTAAACATCGTAAATACAATAGTTGTATTACGAATATGAATTAAGTGAGAGCTTATCTACTCATATAAATAAAGGGTTATACCCAAAAACGTAAAACAACTATTGGTAAAGGACTAGCACTCCAAATTGTGGCACCATTCGTGTGTGAATTTCTGATAAAGGACGCGCACTTGAACGTCTTGAAAATCGAATAATTAGAGAAGGAAACCATGAATCAAGGTATGATTTACTTTTATAAATCTAGTTTAATGGAACTTATTTGTGATCCTGATTGAGTTTTTCAAAATTGCTTTGAATTTTCCGCAGTGTATGAACCCCAAAACCCAACAGTAAGTATTTGTCGCTGGATCAATGCGTAGAGAAGGTCGGTGACAATTTTCAGGAATATCTTGTCTCAATTTCTCATTGTCCTTACTTTTGCCTGGTACACTCATAACAGTGTTGAATATGTTGTCAAAAACATTTTTCTTAATGTACATGACGTCTAAGTTGTGTCTGATCAAGCTTGTCTTCAAATACTGCAAATCTCATAATATGCTTCATTTTCTCCATCTCGAAGTCTTCTCTATCCTCCTATTCACAAAATCGGCTCTAATTTATGTGACCTTCATTAAGCTCAACGATTCAATTTTTGCCAAAATCTCTTCACCAGATAGCAAAGCGTACGATTCGTTGTTTGGTACAGTTTTGCCACTAAGAAAACCTTTTTTTTCTTTCCTAAATGGCGAGTTCTTCGGCAAGAAACAATGGTGACAGTCGAACCATGATGTTTTTCCACCACTTCATAATTGAAATGCATTTGTATCACCGATACAATACGGACAAGCTGTCTTATCGTGTGTATTCCAACTGGACAACACGCTATACATAGGG
Organism: Stephania japonica; assembly: GCA_039657345.1. Classification (NCBI taxonomy): domain Eukaryota; kingdom Viridiplantae; phylum Streptophyta; class Magnoliopsida; order Ranunculales; family Menispermaceae; genus Stephania; species Stephania japonica. Next base: position 28,922,706 of record CM077560.1, read on the forward strand.
AAATCACTTACAATCCACAAGAGGGTCGCTTGCATCAAGAAGTTCTTCTTTGTGGAAACGCCATAAGTGATGACCCCGTGTTCCATAAATCTTGCAACTCCTTCATAAGTGGCTGAGGAACATGTCATTTTTTTTGTTTTGGGTTGGTCAGTCTAGGAATGTTAACCATCAAGAACATGAACTTAGGTTTCATGAATATCTATGGTGGAAGGTTGTACAGAGTAAGAATTACGGGCCATGATGAATATAATTTACCTGAAATCCCGAAAACTTGAAAGCCATCAGTGCACAACCCTAAACAAACATTTCAAACCTCGGCGCTGAAATCCCTGTTGACCTTATAGAAATGCCTCCATGCAATTGAATCAGAATAGTGTTGCGTAACATCTTCGGCGATGAATGCTCTTGTGATGGCCCCAATTTCCTATGCAATTGGGTACGCCCTGCCTAGACTCGTATAGGCTCCTCAATTGGTACTCGACGAGTCTAAATGTGTCTAGTCAGCCTCATTTTATTTGATTATAAATTTGTGAAGTGAGTTATTGCAATTATCAAATGTTATGCAATGGAAATAGACTATAAGTATGGGAAATAACTCAAATCAAAGGGAAATCAGGATTATTCATGTGGAAACCACGAATAAACTAATAATTCATGTACATTCAAGTATCATCAACATATTCAACATACATAATATCAAAACTCTCACAAATCCCCAAAATTTCAAAACATAGTATTTCTAAAATCAATATACAAGCAATAAAATATAAACCTACGCTAATCCTGATAGAGTGCTCTGCTCCGAGTGGTCCTTAGAAAAAGTCGCCAAGAACGGGGTCCTTGCCCTTACTACACTCTACTCTATCTACACCAATCGTCACAAACTAGACGGTGAGTAATTAAGAGAAATCGAAAGTAATCCCAGAAGAATATAATAGTAATTCATGATTTACAAATAAAACAATCCAAATATCATGCGGTAATTGAAAGAAATAGACAGATAAACAATTAAGGTGCATGATAATCAGACTGATAGATAACAACAAAATATGCGTGTTCTAAGAATCAAAAGAGGCCTATAAGTGGTCTAATTCATAGCAAAACGGTAAAGACCACAAGATCTCCTCGAGAAATATCGCAACATCGTAAAGCATGAAAAAGAGAGGCATCACAACACTTCGCAACTCCAGTACCCTGGTACACACAACACTAGGGGCCTTGCAGGAAGTACTCGCATTGTCCCAGCTAGTGCGAGTCACATGATACTTTCCCAACATACTCATGCTAAGAATACACATAGCCAAAAGAAAAACAGAATGGATTACCACAAATAGGATCATAACAAATTTAGAACAACAGTAGATATATGAATCACATGATATTTCCTTACTGGCCTACTAACATACGCACATACATAGCACATATGTACTTACCTGACTACGTCATGACATAAAACCACTCCCACGACTCTAGTCTGTTCCCTTTGATTCCTAACTAGCTAACAATGGTTTGAACCCCAATAAATAGGGTTTATGGACAATTTATATCCCTAAATAAATCCCCAAAGTTTCCCAAGTTTTCCAAGTTTTAAGCAAAATTTATAATTCAATTTCATGGAGAGGCGTCGCGGTGGCGCCGCCGTGAATTGGTCTTCACGGTGTCGTCGCGGCACTAAATCCCATTCTTCTAGTTCAGGCACCATCGGAGTTGTCGCCAGTTCACTAGCTTACAGTGTCTCCGTGGCGCCTTTTCCCGAGCCCCTAGTCACGGCACAGTAGGGCATAGTGCCCACGGCGCCATGTTCAGAATTAGTTTACTGGGGTTTTTCAAACACTGGCTTGCGTCACCGCACTCTGCACCTTTCTCCAACCTTTACGGGAGTTCGTGCTATCCAAAATCGACTTTGGATAGTTGTGGAACTCTTGAAAATGTCCAAAATGAAAAAACACCCCAATACGTTGTAACTCGATGAAATAGCAAAAATAGGCAAAAACTCACCACCAACAACAAAATTGGGTGTTGATCACTTTGTGGATCGCCAAGGCATTAGAAAACTTGATGGAATCGAGTTCGGTGCGGCATCCTTGGTCATCGCGATGGAAATCAAAAAAATAAACTTGTAGACATAAATGAGGAAAAGAGGCGTAGAAGTCTCACCTTAACTCCGGCGAGCCTCCGGTTGCTGTCCCAAGGTGGATCTTTAGCTTTCTTATTCACCAAGAAAGAAGAGAAGGAGATGAGGAGAGGAGAGGAGTGAGAAGAGAAAGAGAGAAATAAGGGAAAAGGTGGTGGGATGGCCTTTATAAAAGACTCCTTTTTAATCTCTTTACACACACTCATCTCGAGGTAAATCCTACCCCCTCCCTTTGAAGCTATCCACCAACTCTTAACTCTACTTGTGGACTCCAATGGGTGACACGCATGTCGTTTGACTAACCAACTCCTTAACCCGTTCTTCATGTCCTCGAACTCGCAACGCACAACAGCTCGCGTGTCGTGTGCCCGTGGTCTCACCTGTGTAACAAACTTTGTTAATTAGTCTAAATATCATTTAATTAAGCTTTTATTGTCATTATTTGTGTTTTAGTACCCTGTTTAATCTAGGCGAAGCCTCACTCAGACTATTAGCATGCCAAATGGTTCGAAACTAGTACTAGACGTACATACTAATACAAGCATCACAGAAAAGTAAAATTACCTCGGTGTCGACATCCCGAAGTTCAAAGTACTCCACACATCATGGTAGCCAAGTCATAGTCCTGGCAATACGGCATAAGTTGTGTTAATTTTGAGGGTTGTTACAGCTCTCCGTGCCACCGCATATGTTTTGACGTAAATTCAGATGCGTACAAACATTGCAACCGAAAGCCCAAAGGGAAGTAGTACATTTTTTTTTGCAAGGCCATTTTTTTGCATTCCTTCCATGACCTCTTCGTTATGCAATGTAGCATGATTTCCCCCAAAATTTGCATGATGTCAATTCAGAGTCCTCTCCCTAATAAATCATACATTCGTTCTCACAATAATCTATTTTCTCTACTGGAAGACTTAGACCTCGCATTAGTCTTTTGGTGGCGTAAAAATTTTCAACCAATGAATTTTCGGTTGGAAAACAATCCTTCATGAATTTTATGATTTCATTGTACTCTCGCTTGGAGATGTGGTGTTCTAATTTGATCGCAAGCAACCTGGCCATTGCAGACAACTTTGTCATAGTTTCGCATCCCAGCCACAATTTTTTGCCACTAGCCTAAATCATGTCATATAGTTGGTGCACTTAGGGGTTTGGTGACTTTTCCATGTGATTCCAATTAAAACTTGGACCTACCACGTTATGTAGCATATTGTGGTAAGTTGTCATCTCAAAACCTCTCACATCATCATCGTCAACATGGTTCTCGAATTCGTAGATATTTGGCGGCTTGGAACCTCCATTCTCCCAGTGTTTGTACCAATAGTGATATCCAGGATGAATCCGTACCAACATATATGGTACTCAACTGTGTCAAGGTCCAGGTACGGTATAAGTCAGCATTTGTTATAATTGCACGGACACCTAATCCTCTTATCACTATCGCAGGTGGGACAATGTTGCTTGAGAAACGCTATGAATTCTTTAACCATGGCCACGAACGCTCTTTAAACGTAGTTATTGTCAAGACGATTCTACATCTATTCTCAACTTGTAGACGATATTCCTACCACAATTGTTCAATTTAATTAGTAATTGAGTAGTGGCTTAGTGGCATCTTGTAACAACCCTCAAAATTAACACGACCTGTATCGTATTGCCAGGACCGTGACCTGGCTGTTGTGATGCATGGAGTATTTTGAACTTCAGGATGTTGACAGAGAGGTAATTTTACTTTTCTATGATGCTTGTATTAGTATGTACGTGTAGTACGAGTTTTGAGCCATTTGGTGTGTTGATAGTCCGAGTGAGGCTTCGCCTAGAATTAACGTGGTTATAAAACACAGAAAATGACAATAAAAACTTAATTAAATGATAATTAGACAAATTAACAAAGTTAATTGCACTGTGAGACAATAGGCACACGACACACATGTCATGGTGCATTGCGGGTTCGAGGATGTGAAGAAAGGGCTAAGGAGTTAGTTAGTCAAACTGTATGCGTGTCACCTATTGGAGTCCACAAGTGGAGTTAAGAGTTGTTGGATAGCTTAAAAGGGGCTGGGTAGGATCTACCTCGAGATGAGTATGTGTAAAGAGATAAAAAAGGGGTCCTATATAAAGGCCATCTCACTACTTTTTCCCTCATTTCTCTCCTTCTCTTCTCTCTCCTCTCCTCTGCTCCTCTCCTTCTCTTCTTTCTTGGTGAGCAAGAAAGTGGGACAAGCACCTTGGGACGGTGACCGAAGGCTCGCCAGAATGAATCTCGCTGGAGTTAGGGTGAGACTTCTACTCCACTTTCCTCTTCTATGTCTATGCATTTATTTTGTTGATTTTTATCGCGATGATCAAGGATGCCGTATCGAACTTGATTTCGTCGAGTTTTCTGATGCCTTGGCAATCCACAGAGCGATTAACACCCATTTTTGTTGTTGGTGGAGAGTTTTACGTCTACTTTTGCTATTTCGTCGAGTTACGATGTATTGGGATGTTTTGTCATTCCGAACAATTTTTGGGAGTTCCACATCTATCCGAAGTCGATTATGGATAGTCATAAACTCTCATACAAGTTGCAGAAAGGCACGGAACGCGGTGACACAAGTCGGGGCTCAAAAACCCTAACAAACCAATTCCAGACAGGCACCACGATTGACGTCGTATGCCCCACGACACCGTGACTAGGGACTCGAGAAAAGGCGACGTGGAGACATCGTGAGCTGGTGATTTGGCAACGTCTCCCACGACTCCTGAACCAAAAAGACCGATTTAGCGCAGCAACGATGCCATGAAGACTAATTCACGGTGGCGCCGTCGTGGTGTCCCTCTCTAAAAACGAACTACAAAATTTTTCTTAAAACTTAGGAAACTTTGGGGGTTTATATAGGGTTATAAATTGACCATAAAACCTATCTATTGGGGTTCAAACCATTGTCAGGTAGTTGGGAATCCAAGGGAACGGACTAGATTCACGGGAGTGGTTTCGTGTCACAACCTAGTTAGGTAAGTACACATATGCTATGTATGTGTATATCTTAGTATGCCAGTAAGGAAATATCATGTGATTTTCAAATTTGATATGATCCTATTGTTGGCAATCCACTTTGTTTATTCCTTAGCTATGTGTGTTCTTGGCGTGAGTGTGTCGGGAAGGTATCATGTGGCCCGCGCTAGCTGGGAAAATGCGAGTACTTCCTGTAAGGGTGCTGACCACCCCTAATGTTATGTGTACCTGAGCACTAGATTTGAGAGGTGTTGCGATGCCTATTTTTTTTCATGTTTTGCGATGTTCCGACATTTTTCCAGGGAGATCTTGTAAGGTATTTACCGTTTTGCTATTAATTAGACCACTTATTGGCCTCTTTTGATTCTTAAAATATGCATGTTTTTGTTGTATCTATCAGTCTACTTATCATGCACCTTGATTGTTTATTTATCTATCTCTTTTAATTAACGCATTATATTTGGACTATTTTAATGGTAAATCATGAATTATTAATATATTCTTTTGGCATTACTTTTGATTTCTTCAGTTACTCACCATCTAGTTTGTGACGGTGGGTGCAGATAAAACGGAGTGCAGCAAGGGCAAGGGCCCCGTTCTTGGCAACTTTCTCTAAGGACCTCTCGGAGCAGTGCACTCCATCAGGATTAGCGTAGGTTTATATTTTGTTGCTCGTGTATTGCTTTTGGAAATACTATATTTTGGCATTTTGGGATTTTGGAGAGATTGATATCATGTATGTTGACTATTTTGAAGATACTTGAATGTACCTGAATATCCTTCTATTTGGGGTTTCCACATGAATAGTATTTCCCTTTTATTTGAGTTATTTCCTATACTTATAGTCTATTTCCGTTGCATAACATTTGATAATTTCAATAACTCACTTCATATATTTGTAACCGGATGATTTGAGACTGACTAGACATGTTTAGACTCGTCGAGTACCAATTCGGGAGCTTATAAGGGTCTAGGCCGGGCGTACCTAATTACTTGGAAATTTGGGGCCATCACAGTTGGTATCAAAGACTAAGGTTCTAAAGAACGAACTCTTGAATTAAAACTCAAGCCATTAGGACAGCGAAAGTTAGGAATGGTTGAACTTAGAGTGGAAATCCTACGATTCTAATTAGAACCTTTGTTATGGCGTAAGGACGAGATTGGGATAAGTATAATTTAATTCTGTACATGTTTTGTGTGACAGCCCCAAATCCATCGGTCGTCACGGCGTACACTGCAGGCCCAAAACCTAGCTAACTTACCTCCCAGTTGTGTCCCATGAGCACTCAAATCTTAATACCAATTAATATCTCCCTAACTTATATTGTTTGTTAATGATTATTAAGTCAAGTTAGATAAGATCTCGTTGTTATCGTGTAACCTCAAAATAAGCAATGGAAAACTTAAATCAACAAAATAAATATTCACAATAAGTTTTATGAGTATTTTCCCTAATGTGGAATTTATAACAAAATGAATTACATATACATGTCAAGTGTGGTCCTCAAAATATCAAAAGTTAAACCTCCAAGTCATATATAGGTCAAAATGTATCTCTCAAGACCCATTCCAAACATAAAACGAAAAATATAAACAAGCGTATGAGTAGGGCAAATGTAGTCAATCAAGGTAGTCCTCAAGCTTGCCCTTCCCTCTGCTCATATCAGGATCTGCACTCAAGCCATCATAAAAGGCAGATGACGAGTCCAGAGTGAGTAATCCCAAGGAAATTCACCAAGTAAATACATAAGTAAAACTGCTGGAATCAAAATACTATAAATAAACATGCAGAACAACATAATACAGGCAACTATGGAAGATCATCGCATGAATATGAATAGCATGAAAACAAAGTGCATGCACAATTAAAGTCAGACTAGAGCCATACTTCGGGCTATCCGCCAGACACGGCCCATGAGGATACCTCGAACGGGTGACCCTGGACCCTTTAGGTGACCGGCGTAGACCACAGTGCACCCACACATGTCTAGCACACCCAGGTAGCATATTCACCGACATATCACAAGAACATATGTTATGGCCTAGTGGTCCCCCGCAATGAATAAGCACCAGGTAGGAGTAAACTCAACCACCATAAAGCAATAACAGGACATAAAGATTATTGAATAAACTGGACAAAATTCAAATCGCCAAGCAGTAAGTACTAAAGTGAATTTCAGTTTAAATACTACACACCTCAAACTGCGCTCCGCTAACGTACAAAATCCAAATGCACGCTCAAATACGTATCCAATGTATGCCAAATCAACCTAAAACCAATAATCCTCGGTTAACCAAACACATTTTCATACATTGTAACCTCAATCTACAACCGAAGTTACCGATAAAATCATCGCTAAAACGTCCTTAATAGACTATATAAATCCCTAGGATAAACCCAATTGATGAATTTTCATTCAAAAATTTAGTTTCAAAACTGCCCCAGACGCTGTCGAGGACGCCGTCAAGTTCAACTCTCCTCGGCGTCCTAGGCGCCGTGACCACGCAGTCATGTTGTCTCCTCCCATGGCGTCTCCCAAAACGTGTTTCACAATTTCTCACATATCGCCTCTGCCCAAGACACCGCGAGTGGCACCGTGGGCTTCTGAACTCCACGGCGCGTCTGACGGCGTCTACAACAAAGGGGGTTTTCTGGATTTTTTGAACCACCTCGGCTTGTTGCCGCGATCTGCACTTGCTCCAACAACTCATTAAACGTTCCATAAGACTTACTAAACCAAAACCCCGTCAACACACGTTCGAAATGTAAACCTCGAGTTTTTCGACCAAAAACCCTGAAAATCACTTGAAGATCACAACACCCACAACATCAACATCAAATTCACAACCACAACCTCAAATTCAAAATTCAAAACCATAGCAACACCCCATTCCACTGGTGTGCTCAAACCCTCGACCAAAACCACCGTAGAAACATGCAAAAATTATCCTGAATCATAGAGAAGGAGATGGGGATCGAAAAAATAACCTTGTAATCGATTTTCTTTCACCTCTTGAGCTCCAAATGATCATACAAAGTCCATAAAATCCTCACCATACTCACAATTTTCGGATTTCTTATGGAAGAGAGAGAAAAGTTGGCGAAGATGAATAGTAACCAATATATATATATATAAGATTTGTCATCTCCACTCATACCCCAATCTCAAGGCATGATTAATGGCCTAGATGTGGTCAAAGGGTCCACATAAAGTGACAAACTTAACCCTCACTTGTCTCTTGATCTCACCTTCTTCTAGCTACTTGTCCTCGAACACTCCGATACCTAACTTCGAGCTGCAAACTGTGCCACTCTCGCACAACAACAGTACCAACTGCTCAACGTCATTTAATATGGATTATTTAACAAATTTTATCATTATTATGTATGTTTAGACCCTCGGCCTAGTGTACTAATCATTCGTCACTCGATATCCGTTTCTACTCGTAATACGCAGTGAATACCCGTCAAACCAACTCACTCATCAATGAACAATATAAACAGACATATTATGATGCAATTTAACTAAATTGGGCAATACATCACAAATACACATCAAAAGCACACAAAAACGAACTGTATACCTAATCCGGTCATGCTCCATCTTTGTTGTGGGACCCACGAACGTCCTTACTAGCATCCACATCTGCAATGACGTCAAAAATAATGAAAATTATTAATTGGGCCATTACATTATGCTTGATGTGTGTATTATATGGTAAGCGATAGTTATAAACTGATTTGAAGCATTCGCTCTTTTGGTTCAGACAACGATGGCGGATCAGGTAAGTCCGAGTGACGATATCGGCACGATTCTGACACAGTGCCTTGAGGAGATACGCATGTTGACTCAGAGAGCCACTACACAAGACCAGAGATTCAAGGAGTTTGTACGTTTGCCGAAGACACCGCACTGGCTACCACGACACCATCAACCCTGACTACACCTTTATCGCCCACTACGACTATTTAGGGCACAAAGACTCCTGTTGCTACAGCTTCCACAGCTTTGATTCCAATCATGGCTATTCCTAAGGCAGGAGCAGTTCAGATTATGTAGGAGGAGGTGGTTGTACCTCCGGTCCAGCTGAGGAGACACTGATTGTACCAGCAACGACTGCAGAGACTGTTCGGCAACTACCCAAGAGAAGAGCCCGAAGGCTACTGTCGAAGCGAAGCAGTGGCGTGAGTTAAAGAGGCATGACCTATTCGTTTTCTATGGTGGTACAGACGTGAGTACAACTGAGCTATTTTTGAAGAGTCACGAGAAGATTCATTCCATCATTGCCACGGAGGAGCACATGAGAGCGTCCATATCATCCTCGATATTGTAAGGTGAGGCAGATCACTGGTAGACTATCGTCCTTACCACCGAGGCATTCCTAGGGACTGGATCGACTTCAAGACTTAGTTCATTCAGAAGTACTTTCTGTCGATGGTGTTACAGGCGAAGAGGAATGAGTTCACATCTTTGAGGCAATCTATAGGTGAGCCAGTAATGTATTACATGGCAGGTTCATCAAGTTGTTCCCTTATACAGAAGGATCAGCTGATTCAGAGACTAATCAGATTTACTACTTCACCGAGGGTTTAGAGGTTTTGTGGTCACTACCAAGCTGGAGACTTTATAGCAAGCATACGAGCAGAGTCTAGTGAGGGATAGTTACATGATTTCTCATCAAGAGAAGGCTAGACCAGCCAAACTAGAGACCCGATCAGAGGTTCATCAGGACAAGAAGCGGAGGAAGGGCAAGTTTCGTTACCGAGATTCCATAGCTCAAAGTGTAAGGTCCGTTGCACCACCAACTCGACCAGCACAAACGACTCTACCAGTGCCAAGCTTTGTAAGTCATCCTCCACAATCTACCTGACCTGGATAACAGTCACAAGGACAGTCTATCATGAGCAGAGATTCTGGTAGAGGAGCTAGACAGAGGCAGATACATAAGTATGGGCAGACTTAGACTTAAAGATCTACACAAAGTTGAGGACAGGGACAGACTCACGGAGCACGGGAGACATGCCCTTGTTACAGATGCGGTCAGGTTGGTCACATCCAGGATTGGTGTACATAGCTAGAGAGAGCGTAGCCACAGCACCATCAGCACCAGAGGGAGCGTGTGCAGGCCGTTGTCAAGCCATATTAGGGAGCATCCCGTAATTTTATTATGGGTATGATTCCCATTTGTAGTACTTTCATGCTACCATGTTCGATTCCAATTCTACTATTTCATTTATTTTTAGATGTATGGTAGTTATGTTAGGGTTGAGACCCATTAGGCTTAGTAGACCCTTGATCCTTAGCACAGTTTTTGGGGACAAGATATACCAGAACTTTTTGTATGTTGATTGTTCAGTAGATATAGGGGGCTACGAGATTCCTACTGATATGAGGGTACTGGAGTTTCTTGAGTTTGATCCATTATTAGGCATGGACTGGTTGGGAGTGTACCGTGCTCAGATCGGTTGTTACAAGAAGACGATCATGATACCATTGCCAGATGGTACGGAGATCAGCATTCATGGTACAATAGCGTTACTTCCTATCACCAGAAGTAGGGGGGCTACAAGTGGCGAGATTGAGATTGAGACTATTGCGAGCGTCATAAGCACTGGTGTAAATGAGGAGATCAGCATATCTGATGTACCGATAGTGTGCAAGTTCACTGACGTATTTCCAAAGCATTTGCCAGGATTACCACCTCAGAGGGTGATCGACTTCATCATTGACTTAGTTCCTAGGAATAGATCGATTTTGATACCACCATATAGGATGGCGCCTTGAGAGTTGAAGGAGCTGCGGACACAGCTAGATAAGCTATTGGAGTTAAGGTTCACTAGTCCTAGTATGTCACCTTAGGGAGCACTAGTATTATTCGTAAAGAAGAAAGATGACAGTCTTAGGTTGTGTATTGACTACAGACAGCTGAACCGGATTACCATAACGAACAAGTACCTGTTGCCTCGCATTGATAACCTATTCGACTAGTTGACAGGAGCAGAGTGGTTCTCAAAAATTGATTTGAGATTAGGCTATCATCAGCTTAGGATTAGGGCTGAAGACCGAGAGAATACAGCGTTTAACACGAGATACGACCATTACCAGTTCATAGTCATGCCATTTGGTTTGAGTAATATGCTAGCCATGTTCATGGATCTCATGCACAGAGTATGGAGGGAGTATTTAGATAGGTTCGTGATTGTGTTCATCGATGACATCCTTATCTATTCCAAAACTCGTGAGGAGCACGAGGGATATCTTCGATTAGTATTGCAAACTCTAAGGGCCCATCGACTGTACGCCAAGTTTACCAAGTGTGAGTTTTGGCTTTCAGAGGTCAGATTATTTGGACACGTAGTAGAGTTGTCGTAGATCCTGAGAAGATTCGAGGCATGATTGAGTAGCCTACACGAACTACAATGACTATATTCATAGTTTTTTGGAATTAGCTGGGTACTACCGCTGATTCATGCAAGACTTCTCCAAAATTGTTGTACCGATGACGAACATGACTTAGAAGAATGAGAAGTTTGTTTGGAATGAGGAGTGTGAATGGGCGTTCACCACTCTGAAAAAGAAGCTGACTATGTTGGGTTTTAGGGTTCATGCACAGCGGAGATTTCAAAACTATTTTGAGAAAAACCCCAACAGGATCCGAATCTGATTCCATTAAAACACGTTTATACTATGAAAACTTAATCATACCTCACTCGCAATGTACCTTTCTAAAGGGTAATCGATCTCTAAGGCGCTGCCAACAATGAACACCCTCTATCAGCAGTCCACACACGAACGGCGGCCGAGATTTGAAGTGCTAGCTTCAAGAGAATACCAAACCTTTTTGTTTCTCTCTAAAACAATCCAGAGCATACCAAAAAACTCTAAGTCGTTTCTTAAAATGAAAATAGAGTTTCAGCCCTTTTTAAAATCTTTCGTACTTGTATTCTAACTCAAAGCGTCTATTTATACAACCCTTGTATATAGTCTGTTAAGTAAATTACACATATACCCCTACTTAAAGAAGTATAAGTGTAATACACTACAAGGACATTTTTGTCATGAATTTTATCATATAAAATTCATTTTTCTGAACAACTTTAAAATCTTTTAAAACCATTCTCAGTGTGCGACCCAATAGGCTCATACAACGTTGGCAGTATACTAAAACACATTTTGGTATACAAGTCATAAGCGGCCTCTAGCAAGACATTATGACTACCCAAGTTGTATGAATATCAAATCGATACAACCTAATCAATAGTGTATATAACATCCTTTTGTCACACGATATCCTTTTGATCAAACATAAGGCATGGAATTGTCATCCAATATGTTCAATCGTACTTGTTTCGATTTCTAGTAGACTGAAAACATCTAAGTTACATTGATCAATATCAATTCACTTAGACTAGGCCTTTTAACAGTCTAACACATCGAGGGATCCATTGGATATCTCTCTTTTTATATGAGAGGGACAAATTCTATCTCGAGTACACAACTTCACCACATTATTCACACAGTAACCAATCACAACATTTATAATCGTCCGGTTAAAGACAACGTTTGATTGCGTCAAATCATTGTATTCCTAATGTTGAAATCTCTGGTAATCGCAAGTCAAAGGACTGAAAAATATACCTATCATGAGAAAAAATTATGATTTAATCCATGTGATGTTCTCATAGCGGGTCGGTCTAGTACTTTGTTCCCTAACAAGTACTCATGATCTTGATTCGTATTCCTATACGTATAATCGTCGTATGATCATCAATCAAGACTCACACTAGTCTTAATTCATTATAGTTTTCAGTATAATAATCGACTAGGGACATTTAGGATATTTCTGTAAATACCCATGGATCTTATTATAATGTAAACATTCAAATCAATTATAATAAACAGCAAATGAAATCCTCTATTTTATTAACTAAAATGTATTTAAAAAGACTGTTAATGGATTGACCTTGGGCACATTTCCCAACAGACTATCGCACCTATCCTAGCATTGCCCGAGACAAGGAAGGACTTAGTGGTGTATACCGATGCGTCAAAGGTTGCTTTGGGTTGTGTGCTGATGTAGGAAGGCAAAGTTATCACTTATGCACCACGACAGTTGAAGGTTCATGAGACTACACGCGACTTAGAGTTGGCTATGATCGTGTTCGCTTTTAAGATCTGGAGAAACCACCTGTATGGTGTACAATTCAAGTTATTCACATACCTCTAGAGCTTGAAGTAATTGTTCTATATGAAGGAACTGAATCTGAGATAAAGGCGTTGGCTAGAATTCTTGAAAGACTATGATTTTGCACTCGAGTATCATCTGGGGAAAGCCAATGTTGTTGTTGATGCTTTGAGCCATAGAGGATTTGATGCTCAGGTAGTTGTATGTCGTATAACCCACGAGTATGCGTTACTTGAGGCAGCCGAGATGATGAGTTCAGCGGACGTGCCGACAATTACCAAGACACAGATGCTGATCAGATAAGGTTGTAGATCATTTCAATTCAGATTGTTCTCGAGGGACAACAAGATGATGAGTCGTACCAGCGTTACAGTTAGATGGCAGACATTTCAAAATATCCAGATTGGAATCGATCGACAGATTCTTGCTTGAGGTATCGTGGGCGACTATGGATCCAATTAGCAGCTGATTTGCACACTGAAATACTTCAAGAGGCTCATCGTTCCCATTTTTTATGCATCCTGGTCAAACCAAGATGTACGCTGATATGTGACGTCTCTTCTGGTGGCCAGGGATGAAGTCCGATGCATCCGAGTTTATTCGAACGTGTGAGTTATGCCAGTGCGTGAAGGCTGAGCATCGACAACCTGAAGGATTGCTGCAGCCCCTACCCATTCCTCAATGGAAGTGGGAGCACATTGCTATCGACTTTGTTAGTGGCTAGCCCCGATCTTCTTGTAGTTACGATAACATCTGGGTATTGTGGATAGGTTGACGAAATCTGCTCATTTCATACCAATATCCACTACACACAAAGTTGATAGACTGAGCATCTTCTACGAGCACAAGATACTTGGATTGCATGGAGTTCCATGATCGATCGTGTCAGATCGTGGGACACAGTTCACTTCATTGTTGTGGCAGAGCATGCATGCTCAATTTGGTACCAGGTTAGAGTTGAGCACGACGTTCCATCCATAGACAAACGAACAGTCCGAGAGATTGATCCAGGTGTTAGAAGGCATGATCGGGATGTGTGTACTGGAGTATGGAGGTTCATGGAAAGAGTACCTTCACTTATATGAGTTTGCATACAACAATAGTTTCCAGCCGAGTATCGGGATGGCACCTTTTGAGTCGTTGTATGACAGGACTTGTAGATCACGTTCTTGCTGGGCTGAGCTAGAGGAAGTTGTGACAGTTAGATCAAAAATTGTTGTTGATCAAATTGAGAAGGTAAGACAGATTCATTAAAGACTGAAAGGTGTTGAAAAGAGAAAGAAGAAATACTATGACAAGTATCACGACGAGCTTCAGTACGATTTGGGAAACTATGTTTATCTAATGGTCTTTCCATTTAAGGGTCACAAGAAGTTCAAAATTAAGGAAAGCTTACTCCTTGGTTTATCAGTCCGTTTAGGATTGTGAAGAGGGTCAGTAAGGTTGCTTATCAGATAGATTTACCGCCTCAGCTTGTCGGTGTACACCCAGTGTTCCATATTTCTATGTTTCAACTAAACAAGTCAAGCGGAGGACGACGGACAATAGACGTGAGCCAGATCGACTTGCAAGATTATGCTACGTACATGGAGCAGCCGATCCAGATCATTGACCGGAAGGTGAAAACGCTGAGAAACAAGGAGATTCCCTCGGTTCTCATGAAATGGTAGTTTCATGGAGATGATGAGCTAACTTGGAAGTTAGAGTCCTATATGCGTGAGCACTTTCCCTACCTATTTGATTCCAATGAGTTATTACCGCAATTTACTTATTAGTTTAAATTTCGGGGATAAAATTCTAATAAGTGAGGAAGACTGTAACAACCCTCAAAATTAACATAACTTATGTCGTATTGCCACGAGCATGACCCGGCTGCCATGATGCGTGGAGTATTTCGAACTTCAGGATGTCGACACCGAGGTAATTTTATTTTTCTGTGATGCTTGTATTAGTATGTATGTCTAGTATGAGTTTCAAGACATTTGGCATGTTGATAGTTCGAGTGAGGCCTCTTCTAGATTTAACGGGGTTATAAAACACAGAAAATGACAATTAAAGCTTAATTAAATGAAAATTAGACTAATTAATGAAGTTAATTACACCAGTGAAGGCACATGACACGCGGGTCGTGGTGCGTTACGGATTCAAGGACATGAAGAATGGGTAAGGAGTTGGTTAGTAAAACGGCATGCGTGTCACTTATTGGAGTCCACAAGTGGAGTCAAGAGTTGTTGGACAACTTAAAAGGGAGGGGGTAAGATCTACCTCGAGATGAGTGTGTGTAAAGATATAAAAAAGGGTCCTATATAAAGACCATCTCACCATTTTTTCCCTCATTTCTCTCCTTCTCTTCTCTCTCATATCTTCTCTTTTTCTCCTTCTCATCTTTCTTGGTGAGCAAGAAAGTTGGACAACCACCTTTGGACGGTGACCCGAGGCTCGTCGGAGTTAAGGTGAGAATTCTACTCCTCTCTTCCTCTTATACGTCTACGCGTTTATTTTGTTATTTTTCATCATGATGACCTAGGATGTCGTACCGAACTCAATTTCGTTGAGTTTTTCGATGCCTTGGTGATCCACGGAGCGATCAACACCCATTTTTGTTGTTGGTGGTGTGTTTTACGCCTATATTGCTATTTCGTCGAGTTATGACGTATTGGGATGTTTTGTCATTCTAGACATTTCTGGGAGTTCCACGACTATCTGAAGTCGATTTTGGATAGTCACAAACTCGTGTACAAGTTGGAGAAAGGCGCAAATCCACTAATGCAAGTCGGGTTTGAAAAACTCCAACAAACAAATTTCGGACAGGGCACCGCGACTAGCGTCGTGGGCACTATGCCCTACCGCACCACGCACGGTGCCGTGACCAGGGGCTGGAGAAAAAGGCGACGTGGAGATGCCGTGAGCTAGTGAATTGGTGGCATCTCCCACGACGCTTGAACCAGAAAGATGGGATTTAGCACCGCGACAACGCCGTGAATACCAATTCATGACGGCATCGCGGCGGCGTCCCTCCCTAAAAATGAACTTTAAATTTTGCTTAAAACTTGGAAAACTTGAGAAATTTAGGGAGTTTATTTAGGGTTATAAATTTATCATAAATCCTAACTATTGGGGTTCAAACTATTGTCAGGTAGTTGGGAATCCAAGGGAACATAATAGAGTCGCAGGAGTGGTTTGGTGTCGCGACGAGTCAGATAAGTACACATGTGCTATGTATGTGTGCATGTTAGTAGGCCAGTAAGGAAATATAAGGTGATTCATATATCTACTATTGTTCTAAATTTGCTATGATCCTACTGTTGGCAATCCACTCTGTTTATTCCTTGGCTATGTGTGTTTTTGACGTGAGTGTATCGGAAAGGTATCATGTGGCCCGCACTAGTTGGGACAACACAAGTACTTCCTGCAGGGGTATTGACCACCCCTGATGTTATGTGTACCTGGGTACTAGATTTGAGAGGTGTTGTGATGCATCTTTTTTTCATGCTTTGCGATGTTGCGACATTTGCCTAGGGAGAAATTACGAGGTCTTTACCATTTTTCTATGAATTAGACCATTTATGGGCCTCTTTTGATTCTTAGAACACGCATGTTTTCGTTGTTCTATTAGTCTACTTATCATGCACCTTGATTGTTTATTTATCTATCTCTTTCAATTACCGCATGATATTTGGACTGTTTTATTGGTAAATCATAAATTATTGTTAGATTCTTCTGTCATTAATTTTGATTTCTTCAGTTACTCACCGTCTAGTTTGTGACGGTAGGTGCAGATAGAGCAGAGTGTAGCAAGGGCAAGAGCCCCATTCTTGGCAACTTTCTCTTAGAACCTCTCGGAACAGAGCATGCTATCAGGATTAGCGTAGGTTTATTTTGTTGCTCGTGTATTGCTTTTGCAAATACTATGTTTTGGAATTTTGGGATTTTGGAGAGATTGATATCATGTATGTTGACTATTTTGATGACACTTGATTATACATAAATATCATTTTATTCGGAGTTTCCACATGAATAGAATTTTCTTGATTTCCCTTTTATTTGAGTTATTTCCTATACTTATAGTCTATTTCCACGGCGTAACATTTCAGAATTTCAATAACTGACTTCATAAATTTGTAATCGAATGATTTGAGGCTGACTAGATACGTTTAGACTCATTGAGTACCAATTCGAGAGCCTATACGAGTCTAGGCTGAGCGTACTCAATTGCTTGAGAATTTGGTGTCGTCACACATCTGTAATTTGGTGGCTCATTGACTTAGTGGCGTCCGTAATTTGTTTACAAAATTTTGTTCCAATAATTTGAAAAAAAGATCGCAACTTAGTATAATACTTTTGAAAAAAAAATACAACATAGTATAATACTAAGTTTGTTTAGGTGGTAAACATATCAAAGCTCCCCATAGTAGATCATAGCATTAAAAAACTAAGGACTTCAACAATAAGTTCTATGCATGTATCATGGATATAAAGCAGATCCAACTGAAAAAAAAAATTGAAATATAAGTTCTACACATGTGTGTAGTATCTCAAACATAAAAAAAGTGAATCCATCCATTAATGCCATGCAACCCAGATCAAACGAAAACCCAATATTAAAAATTATATCTACAAAAACATTTACCCGTAATCAAAGTCAATTGTTTGAAGAGAAATAAAAAGAAAGACCTAAAAAGTACTATACAAGTTTAGTCAATCAATAAGAGTTCGGCTAAATGCACCCACTGTTTAGTGAGTGCACTTCAATTTTGTGTGGCACCTTAAATTTAAATTTTAATTTCTAAGTGCACCCCATATTTTTACCAAAATACCCTTTCATCCGAACCGAAGCACTCAACTCCAAAACCTTAGTCGAGACATCTATATTAGGTTCGGCGACATGGAGCCGAGACTTATCCACTAGGCTCGATGTTGTCCAACCGAACCTCTTTGTTGAGATTTAGTTAACAACTATCGACCTAATTCGGTAGGTTCCGGTTAGCTCTCCAATTAAATGTTTGACAACCTGTGACCGACTCTCCAACTAAAGGTTCGGTGGGCTCTGACTGACTCTCTAACAAGATATTCGGACCTTCGAGGCTGAACCACTCGATGATGCCTACGAATCACAAAGAAAAGAGTATGTGGGTGCATTTAGAAATTGTAATGGGGTGCACTAATCACAATGAGGGGCATAAGGGTCATTTTGTAGTTGGGTTGATATTTTTTTAAGTTTGACTTTTTATGGGGTGTAATCAGTAAATGGTGGGGTGCATTTAGCCGTACTCATCAATAAAGGATCTACTGAAACATCCAATAATTACATAATAAGATAAGAAAAACCAACATTAAGATAAATGTTTTTTTTCAAAATAGTACATTTACCAAGTAGTATCAAGTTACCTAATTTCACTGATCCTATCAGCTCTAATTGGTCAACCAAAAAGTCAAATTGCAGATATTTCTAAGAAACTATCACATCTATAAAAATTAACATTTCAAATTGTAGAGACACCAATGCAAAAAATGAATTTATCAACTTTACTCTTCAGTGCACAGCAGTTAACAAGTCCAGTTACTCTTCAGAGAGATGAAAGAATCAAGGTATCAATGTATTCAAATTAGAACTGTACTACTTTACAAAAAAAAAAAAAAAATTCTAGCATAGTCTATTATAAAAATATTGGTTTAGATTAGTTAAGAGTAGTTATACTCGAAGACTCTAAAAAATATTAGCACAAGGCATTTGTTAAAAAGAAAACTTGAATTAAAATCATATGGTTGATCAAAAAAAAAGGTCATATCATGGTTGTGATTGTTTGTCTAATCAGATTTGTTACTTTTTAATTTGATAGCATGAAAAAAAACATAGATAATTTTTCATGGGACGTCACTGAATTGGCGTCTGAGCGTACCCAAGAAACAAGGGTATGGAAATAACATTTCAATTGATTTATTTCCCTTATCATAGGTTCTGCTTGGACGATACTATAAAGATCATTTGTTGAATACTATATATGGGGCTATGACAACCTCCCAAGGACTCTCCTCCTCTACTACACCAACTTTGCTTCATCCCTTGAAGGCTACTTCTAGACACTGATATGCAACTCTGAGGAATACAAGAATATAAGAGTAAACCATGGTTTTCACAACATTACATAGGACATAACCCCAAAATAGCACCTAAGGTCCCTAGATCTAAACAGATGGAAAACACAATTGTCAACCAAATACGTTCCCATTTACCTCCAATGTTTGGATCTAGTTTTTGAACTAAAAAAAAAGAGAAACAACGCACACCCAGATAATAAAATGCAAGAATCAAGAAACCCAAAAGAGATTATGATCGAAAGATGAATATCTATGGAGATGCATTGTCAATTACAACACTAACTGATTCTTTCAAAACAATGAAGGAAGAAATTGCAGAAGAGCTGATACAGCTTTCTTTCAGATTTCCTTTTCTCTCTTGTTATTGGGAAACAATGCTCTTCTCAAGGAATTGAAATGGGTAATGTTATTTAGTCCCAAATCCTTCTTTTCGGGCCTGTTTGAGAAATTGAAAGTATGAGGTAGTTGGAACATGAGAGACAGAGAATAACATAGTGAAAGGGTATTTTATTTTGTACTATTCGCCTTTTGAATAATGAGAAAGAAAGAAAAGAAAGGACATCCGTAAAGCACAAAAACTTACCTCCTGTGATCGACCGATAAGGAAAGGGGTGTTGGTGGGTGGTGGCTCCGGCGTGGGACAGATAGCGTTGGAGGAGATAGGAACAGAGAGACATTAAAGGAGGGAACGAGAGTTCCAGCAGTGGCGTTGACAAGAGGCGAGAGGTAACGAGGGCTCCAACAAGCAAAAGAAGTGAAGTGAAAGGGGACGGGGGCACCAACAGCAGCGTTAACATGAAGTGAGAGGGGACAAGGGCTCCAGTAACGACGTTGACGAAGGCGAATAGGATAGGGAAGGGAACGAATCAGAGAGGGGGACGTGAGGGTTAGGGCAAAAGACAGAGGGGAACGTGATTGAGGGTTAGGGCAAAAGAGAGAGGGGATCGTGATCGATGGTTGTGACGACCCCAACAACCACAAGTTAGGCCCTACCCGGCTTAAGCCTACGTGGACCCTTAAGCCAGTCTCAACGAGTCAAGACAAGTTTAGTCAGCCTTAACTTACCAATTATTCAGTACATTATTCACTTACTCACTGTGACTCACTTTTTGATTTGCCTTAACTCTATCAATTCATTATTTAGCCTCAATTATAGTTAAGTGTGCAGCGAAAACTTTAAACACCAAATTAAACAGTTACAACTCAATCAACCTAAATGTGGAAAATCATATCCAAAAACATCTCATGTGTGTATATATATATAATATCAACTGAAACCCAAAACACGTATATACATGTGTAATCAAATGTTCCAACTTCCCAAATACCCCAAAAGATACGAAAACACATGAACACATAGTCAACATATACACACCTACTGAGTTAAAGAAAAAGAAATGGCTTGAACAAGGCAAGTAGCGTGCCTCTCATGTTTTCTAGAGGATATCTCCAAGCATAAGCGGTTTCCTATTTTGTTATCACCACGACTCATCTCTTTTGTTATGTTTCAAACATTTTTTTGTGAGTTTTATGTTTGCAACATGCACTTAATTTTCATGTTTATTCATGTAAGACTTGCATATTGGATCTACAGATGTATTTGTTAATTTGTCAATGTGATTTGTGTGTTTCATTTGATTAAGTGGATATAAAAATGTCAAAAGGACGATGAGTACAAAATATAACAATAAATAACAACAATAGATATCTCAACATAAACACTGAATCCTCAATAAATAACAAGTCTATGAATCATGCGATATATAACAAGAAATTGAAATAGATAGCAAACTACATGATAAATAGATTTAACAAGCTCAGACGGCGATAATCAAGTGATCGGGAAACAATCAGATAGGCAAATAGATAGTTCTAAATTAAACTGTAGGTCACAAGACCTCAGCGTGCGATCAACATAGTAGGCCCAAAATCGTCTCCCCTGTTCAATCCACCATGTACGAACCAGTAGGCCCAAGGGTCGCCTCCACTAAACGTACATTATGTTAGGAAAAGCCACAGACAAAGTCGGCTGCTAAATTCCTATCATTCTTCTTATGGATAGCCATAGTCAAAGACTGGATGCTAAATCCTTCCAATAGGCTCCAACGAGAAGTCAAAATCTATGCTGGCTACTATACTCGTTGAGACTAATCTCCACAGGCGGACTACTTAAACTTTAGGTCACCTAAGCTAGAATGGAGTACAAACGGCTCACATTTCAAGGAACAATTAGTCAAGAAATAGAAAAGCATTCATTTTGATTCATTGGAGCTTTTACTCACCTCGAATTCCCCTAAAACGCTCTCCCATATATCTACATGTTTCCTCAATGTAAATCCCCAATTGACTAAGCAATGCTCCGCTAACTACGTGACATCCATTTAGATTCATTTCCGTTAATTCTCCCATTTTATTCCAATTTTCCATAATTTTTATTCATTTTCATAATTGGATCGATTACTCAGGTATTGAATCGTATTAGGACCCATTTAGACCTTGGAAGATTCCCTATGTTTTTCAAAAATTTTCTAAAAATTTGACTAGTGAACAGTACCATGCGCGTAGGTGTCGTTGTGGCTCTTTGTCCCAGATGCCATGAGTGGCGCCATAAGGTTTTTCCGTCCACGACGTCACTTAAAGCATAACTTTTCCCAGAGCCTGCTCGCTTTGGGCGTCGTTACCAACGCCATGGGCTTTGGGCTCCACGGCATCCCTCACGGTGTCGAGACCAAAACCTTAATCTTTGGTTTTTTGAAACCCCAGCTCATCTCACTAGCATTATGAATCTATCCTAAACTCTTAGGACGTCCAAACAATAAAACCATTAGCACACTTCATCAAAACATCTTCAAAAACCCTGATTCGATAATTCATCCAAAAGGTCTAAATATTCACAAAAGTTCAACACACTTTCGAATCCCCCGACCAACCATAGCAACACCTTCTTCTCCATAAGAATCATCAAAAAATTCACCAAAAGCTCCACAAAATCAAAACTTAACATGGTGTCCGAACACATCTTTACAAAAACACACAAAACTAGTGTCAAAACATAGATAACTGAGAGGTGATCCAGAATCTCACATTAGTTTACGTCGATACACGCTCCTTGGCTTTCGTCTCACGAGTGAAAACCACCAAAACCCTAACTCTCAAAATCAATTTAGTTGAGAAGAAACAGATAAGAGAGAGAAAATTTGTTAGACTGACCCTATATATACTGCCTCTTTCATCATCTCCCATGCACGTATCTCAAGGCCATCCAAAGGTCCACTTTTACACTAGCCCACCAACCTCTCACTCAACTAACTAACTCCATTGGATGTCTCCTTTGACTTGTCTCTTTACTTTTCAACCAAAAATAGCTACTTATCAGGCATTTTCGCACCCGGACTGCACCACGACTCGCATTGTCATGTGCTCACAAGCATAGCCACATATCGGACACGTTACCCAACGTTTAATTATTCAATTTATTTGTATTTTTTCAGTGTTTTAGTTTATTTAGTCCCCTGGACTCCCAATTACCTGCCACAGTTCACTTGGAACCCGTAACTCTCATTCCTCAACGCTACCGCGCACTCACAAACGTCCTCACGCCTTTGGACATTGAATTTAGTATTCGGGTAATAAATAAATAGTACAAAACACTAAAAAACATAACATACCTCGGTGTCGACTCCCAAGGACCTGGAAACAAGTACACCACAGCTAGCTGGGCCCATAATATAACCCTAAAATGCAACATGACATGAGTTAGAATTTTAGGGTCGTTATAATAGTTAAGGCACGAAACAGAGAGGGGAATGCAGAGGGGTTAGGGCATAAGAGAGAGGGGAATGAATTAGAGAAGGGAAGCAAATGTGTGGGGCCGTATTTTGATCAATTTCTCATCAATCTTCAAGCCGGGATCTCGAGGAGTGATGGGCGGCTATAAAGCACCAGCGTATCTCAACTTTTGGCGGGGAATTTGATGCCTATTCCATTTCTAATTAGCAATGAAATCAAATTCCGTTGCTAATTCCCTATATCTTTGTAATGATAAAAGTCAGTTAAACTCCATACAAAACCATCTGCCATAGTAATGACAGTATCAATATGACCTTTGGAGAAGGATTTGATAGTGACATCCCACTCTCTCCTGCCATAACAACAAGAGGCCACCACTGGGTCTCATACTATCCATGGAAACTATTAGTAAACTTCAGCTCCCTTTTTATTCGCTCTGCTTGAACACTGAAGAGCCTTGTTTCAAACACAAAAACCAGACTCAAATTTTCCCGGCAAAGGAGGTGACGAAGATATTAGAGTACCAAGATTCCCTAACCATTAGGCATTCCAATGAAGAGTATGCTTGGCTCCCGATCAACCTTCTTAGCATGGGCTTCCGATAATAGTGAGGAGGGAGTAACATCACCAAGTAGAGTTTTAGTTCTCTTACCAACGTTTTGTTCTTCATATCCAATAGTAACTAATTTCCTTTTATTAGTTCCAGTTACAACATTTAACTAACTTTAGTTCCAGTTACAACATTTAACTAACTTCCTTCAACTGATCTCTTACTTGAGGAACTAAAGTAGGGTGTCAAAGTAGAAGAGTGGGCTACTGACTTCCACTTCCTTCTTTTAGTTTGGCCAGGGACCCCACCATGTTGATTATTCTCATGTATATTCACTAACTTGCCTCTTGTTGCATTTGTAATGGTACTTTCATGTGTAGTAACGGCCAAAGGCCCTGTAGCAAGAACATTATCCCCCTGAGGGGAGACCAGGTTGGGATCCATTGTAACGTACAACTCCTTACATAGGAACATCTACAGCCATAGCACAAAGGTCCCTCTGAATGGTTATAAGAGCGACCTTCAAAAGGACCATAACCTGTATTCCCTTGCTAGTTTCATAGGTTGGATGGGTAGCAACCTATTGGCCCCCTAGACTGGCTCAATAGATGCCCGTTAATAGTTTCATAGCCCAAGGTAGACGCCTTACTCCTAACTTGGGGAATTGGGAGGGTCTGAAGTGGAATTAGAATGATCAAGGATACGATTGTCAACTCTCTTGTTAATAGTTATACCTAGTTGGAGAAAATATGGGCATTCTTCTCTCTATTTGATGTTCTCACTAAGGTTTAAAAAAATGTTCTCACTAACAACATCGATTGTAGTTAAGGTTAATCCAACCCTAGGGTTTAGGATTTTTCCTCTTCTTGTTGAGAGGCATAGGATTTTCCTCTTCTTGTTGAGAGGTTTGTAAGTTTCCTCTACTTGTTGAGAGGTTTGTAAGTTTCCTCTTCTTGTTGAGAGGCTTGGGATTTTTCTCTTCTTGTAGAGAGGTTTGTGAGTTTCCTCTTCTTGTTGAGAGGTTTGTGATTTTCCTCTTCTTGTTGAGAGGTTTGTAAGTTTCCCCTTCTTGTTGAAGGTTTGTGAGTTTCCTCTTCTATTTGAGAAGTTTGTGCTTTCCTTCTTCTAAGTTGAGTGGTCCTTGAGTTTCCTCTTCTCTTTGAGAGGTTTTTTTAACTTGCATGTGAGTGATCTTTCTTAAATTAATTTTGGAGGTTTAATAACTTTTGATCTGTCAATCTAGCAATCCGCTTTGGAAGGTTGATCTTGTGGGAGGTTCTTGTTAGATAAAAGTTAAGTTCTTTCTTTTGTGAAGATTCTGCATTGTAGGTGATTTTGTCAAAGAAGCAAGAAGCAAATATGTCATGGCGGTGACACTTGGGACAAATCAATAGGGAAAGTCCAAAATCAATGTGAAGGCAAGAATTCTTAGGCTTTGATTGAGGTAACTAATTAGGAGTTTCTTAAAATTAATAACAAGCTGGTGGGGGTGAAGGTAAGAATTTTTAGGCTTTGATTGAGGTAACTAATTAGGAGTTTCTCAAAATTAACAACCATTTAGTAGGGTTTACAAAATTCAAATTTGAATTATAAGGATAAGGTCTAATTGAATGCAAGGTGGGCTAAGTAAATTGAAATTGCACTAATGATGGAACCTGCGAGATAGTCTAACCAAGCATCGTGAGTTGCCTTTATTGGAATTGTCGAGGGCTCAGAAACTCTCGAACATTATTAGCATTAGTGGAGCTAGTTAAGTCAAATAAGCTCGATGTAGTTTTCTTAATTGAAACTTTGTCTTTCGAAGCAAAAATTATTGAAGTACAAAGAAAAATAAGGTTTGAAGGTTATTTTCTTGTGGATAGAATTGGTATAAGTGGTGGTCTCGCTGTTTTATGGAGAAATAAGGACTAGTATACATTGTTGGGTTTTTCTAATAATCATATTGATTTAGAGATGAGGGAGCAGAGGAGGGAAACTTGGCGCTTAACAGGCTATTACGGTTTCCCTGACAGTGATAGGAGATGAGGAGCTTGGAACTTTATTCGTGCCCTATCTCGAAAGTCGAATCTCCCATGGTGTCTCATTGGGGATTTTAACGATATGATGTTTAAAGAGGATAAGAGGGGAGGCCCTGAAAGAGAGGACTTTTTATGAAGGGGATTTTGTGAAACTGTTCTCGATAGTGGGCTTAACGACATGATGCTTGTTGGCTTCAATTTTACTTGGGAAATGGGTAGAGATTCAAGGAATTTAGTAGAATAGAGATTATATAGAGCAATGGTTACCAACTCATGGATAGGTATTTTTCCTAACGCTAAGCTACTAAATTTGGTGGCTCCTACCTCTTATCACTCACCAATGTTGTTGAAAATTGAAAGTCGTCGAACCACACCAACACACATATCGTTTAGAGTCGAGAATTCTTGGTTCAAGGAGGAAGGGTCATGGATAATATCAGTGATGCATGGAACCAAGAACGTGAAGCGGGAGTGCAATTTAGGCTTTCCAATTATGTTAAGGCACTTCAACAATGGGGTCGTCAAATGTTAAGGAATTATCATCACAAAATCTAACGGAGTAAAAGACAAATCGATGAACTGAAAGCAACTTTAAATCCCAGTGGTGTGGTGGAATTGAAGAATACAAGGCGAGAATTGGGCACTCTTCTAGAGTAAGAGGAGACCTACTGGAGGCAATGATCGAAAATGTTATGGTTGCAAGAAGGCGATGCCAATACAAAATCCTTCCACACATCAACAACTGCGACTAGAGAGTAAAATAGGTCGAGAAGAAAGAGTCTGAGGTCGGGTTGGACGACATACATCTTGGTGGGTCCCACCACCATTAGAGATTGGACATATATAGATTCTTTCTTCTAAATAAAAGATTATTTTTCTCCATTCTATATAAATATTTACAGAGGAAGGCAAAACACAACGAAAGAGGGAGGACAAAGAAGAAAAGAGAGTTAGAGTATTTATGGGTACATATTACTCTTTGATATTACATACCGATTGACTCCATATTACATATCCGTGGCTATGTTAGATTCTTAGTCATTACTTACAAGATTTCTTGACTCATTATTATGATCAAGGTTATTGAAAAGAAGGTTTAGAATATGAAAAGTAATAACATGACATCAAAGTCGTAGTTAAAGACCGTAGGATATCGTAACTAAGGCATTACGTAATTGTTATTCTTTATCATTTATTTATATCGTAACGTCTAGGACTAAGTGGAACAATAGTGGGCCTAAAACGAACTACCATCGCTTGATAGTAGTCATGTACTTTTAAAAAGACCTTGGTCTAGGTTTGAGATTCATCTTGAGTGGGCCGAATATGAGCATTTCATATTCTTCCGTCCGATCTTCAAACTCTCGTATGCACTCGCTTACTATCTCAAAGGGATAAAAGATTCATAGCTTAACACTAATTCACAACTTCACTAATGAAAACATCAATATGCACTTATTCTTACCAAAGATGAGTCATGGAAATGGGTGTGGACTTTCTTTTTCCTTGAATTGAGTAGAGATGGGGACTTGGTGGCTACCCAGGGAGATTGGTTGAAACTATGGAACCTTGAAATTCCAGTAAAAGTGAAGCATTTTACATGGTGACAATTGCGAAACTGTATTCTTACAAGGTTGCGACTTATTGGATGGGGCTACAAATTGAAGATTTTTGTATTTGTTGTGCAGAGCCTACTGAATCAACACAACATCTTGTCTTTGAATGTTCAAAGGTACGAAATTGTTGGCGAGACCCTCATCACCGAAAACCCATAAACAGTGATATAAAATAGTGGTTCTTTAACTTGTGTCAAGACTCAAATTTGTCACTAAATGAAGTGTGTATGAAAATGTGATCTATATGGAACTCCATAAATAATTTGTTGTGGAAGAAGAGTGATCTTCCCCTACCTCATGTGATCTATTAAGGTATGGAATGGTACACTTCATGGGTTGAAGTGAGGAAGAAATCAAACATTGGTAATAATCAGATCCCTCCACAGAGTACTGGTATGACATGGAATACCCCCGAGGTTGGTTGGAAAAAATGCAATATAGACGCATCGATATTGGAGACTGAGGGGCTTGTGGGGGTGAGTGCAACAATTAGAGACTCAGAGGGTCGATTTGTTCAAGCGAGGACAAAGACATTTCAGTATAGGTGTCACCTATTGGAAATAGAGGCAATTGGTATAAGAGAAGCAATGAGTTGGATTGATGAGTTACGGATTGAGAATAAAGTTTTTGAATTGGACTCGCTCTAATCAGTTGAAGGAATCATGAAAGACATCCCCAATCTTCTTATAATAGGAAAGGTGTTTCAGGATTGTAAAGCACTGATGAGAAGACATGACAAATAGAAGATCAACCATGTTAATTGACTAGCGAATGAAGTTGCGCATCATAGGGCAAAAACATCGCAAAGTCATGTTAGAGTATGGTTTTAAAGTAAATTACTAGATTATGTTCAAGCTTTGTTATATTAATTTGATGTAATCCTGAATTTTTACTTTAATGAAATTATCTTTGAGATAAGATAATAGCTATACCTAGTTGACTGAAACGGTACTCCCCAACATCAGCTCCCTCGTTCAGCTCACTTTCCAAATTACCATTATCTTCCATGATTTTCGCGCTCAAATAAGAGGGATTCGAATATGAGTCAAAATCAAACTCATACTGGGGACCGCCCCGACGCTAACCACCTCTCATCCAACCACTCTCAAAATTGTGTCTCATACTTTGAGATGTCGAGCGACAAAAAGAGGACTGTCCTGCTCGGATTTGAAGTAGAGGCTTAGGGCCAATTCCCATACTTCGCAGTGCTCGGATTAAAAAGCTATTCTTCCAGATCAACACATTCCTTATGTCAATGCCCAACTTTCCCTTAGTCTCGAGAATTCTCAGAGTTAAATATTTCCCAAATGGGGATTTTTGAAGGCCAAGATTGGTTATAATCCAAGTTTTACTTGGAGGGGTATAATGGCAGCTAAATAAGTGTTGGAAAATGGGTGTCGATGGAAGGTGAGTGATGGGAATTCGATCATGTTATAGCATGATCCTTGGTTGAAAGATAATGTTAATAACCGTTTGACCACTAAAATGATCCAAGGAACGGAGGATGTCACGGTTAATGATTTGATGATTCCTGGAAGTAAAGTATTAGACAACAATTTTACTGGGGAGATTTTTAATGTGAGAGATGTGAGGGTCATACGTCAAATCATATTGAGTAACCATGGTTATGATAGGTTAATTTGGAAGCATTGAAAGGACGACATCTATAAGATAAACTCGGGATATCGAATTGCAGTTTAATTGAGTAGAGATGGGGACTTGGTAGCGACCCAAGGAGATTGGTTGAAACTATGGAACCTTGAAACTCTAGCAAAAGTGAAGTATTTTATGTGACGACTTTTGCGAAACTGTATTCTTATAAGATCGCGACTTAGTGAGCGGGGGCCACAAATTGAGGATTTTTGTGTTTGTTGTGCAGAGCTTGCTAAATCAACACAACATATTTTCTTTTAATGTTCACAGGTACAAAATTGTCACCTAAAACCTACAAACAGTGATATAAAATAGTGGTTCTTTAATTTATGTCAAGACTCAAATTCATCAGTCAATGAAGTGTATATGAAGATGTGGTCTACATGGAACTTCAGAAATAATTTGTTGTGGAAAAAGAATGATATCCCCCTACCTCATATGATTTGTCAAGGTATGGATTGGTACACTTCATGGGTTGAAGTGAGGGAGAAATCTAACATTGGTAACAATCAGATCCCTTCCCAGAGTACTTGCATGACATGGAATACCACCGAGGTGCGTTGGAAAAAATGTAATACAGACGCAGTGATATTTTAAACTGAGGGGTTTGTGGTGGTGAGTGCAATAATTAGAGACTCGGAGGGTCGGTTTGTTCAAGCGAGGACAAAAACATTTCAGTGTGGGTGTGTGTTAGTGTTTGGGGTTCATACGCAGCGGAGATTACAAAATAATTTTGAGAAAAACCCCAACAGGATTCGAATATGATTCCATTAAAACACGTTTAAACTATGAAAACTTAATTATACCTCAGTTGCAATGTACCTTTTTGAAGGTTAATCAATATCTAAGGTTCTGGCAACGATGAACGCCCTCTATCAGCAGTCCACACACGAAAGGCGGTCGAGATTTGAAGTGCAAGCTTTGAGAGAATACCAAACCTTTTTGTTTCTCTCCAAAACGATCCAGAGCATACCAACGGCCTTTTTAATCTTTCATTAGTATATTCTAACTCAAAGCGTCTATTTATACAATCCTTGTATATAGATGGTTAAGTAAATTACACATATACCCCTACTTAAAGAAGTATAAGTGTAATACACTATAAGGAGTTTCTGTCATGAATTTTAACATATAAAATTCATTTTTCTGAACCATCTTAAATCTCGCAAAACCATTCTTAGTGTGCAACCCAATAGGCTTATACAACATTGGCAGTGTACCAAAACATATTTTGGTATACAAGTCATAAGGAGCCTCTAGCAAGACATTATGACTACCCAAGTTGTACGAATATCAAATCAATACAACCTAATCAATAGTGTATATAACATTCTTTTGTCACACGATATCCTTTTGATCAAACATAAGGCATGGAATTGTCATCCAACATGTTCAATCGTACTAGTCTCGATCTCTAGGTAGACTGAAAACATCCAAGTAACATTAATCAATATCAATTCACTTAGACTAGGCCTTTTAACATTCTAACACATTGAGGGATCCACTAGATATCTCTCTCTATATGAGAGGGACAAATTCTATCACGATT
Source organism: Stephania japonica (assembly GCA_039657345.1). Taxonomy (NCBI): domain Eukaryota; kingdom Viridiplantae; phylum Streptophyta; class Magnoliopsida; order Ranunculales; family Menispermaceae; genus Stephania; species Stephania japonica. Next base: position 28,953,299 of record CM077560.1, read on the forward strand.
ACACAACTTCATTATTCATACAGTAACCAATCACAACCTTTATAATCGTCCGGTTAAAGACAACGTTTGATTACGTCAAATCACTGTATTCCTAATGTTGAAGTATCTGGTAATCTCAAGTCAGAGGACTGAATAATATACATATCATGAGAAATAACTATGACTTAATCCATGTGATGTTCTCATAGCGGGTCGGTCTAGTACTTTATTCCCTAACAAGTACTCATGATCTTGATTCGTATTCCTATACGTATGATCATCATATGATCATCAATCAAGACTCACAGTAGTCTTAATTCATCATAGTTCCTAGAATAATAATCGACTAGGGACATTTAGGATATTTCTTTAAATACCCATGGATCTTATTATAATGTAAACATGCAAATCAATTATAATAAACAGTAAATAAAATCCTCTATTTTATTAACTAAAATGTATTCATAAAGACTATTAATGGATTGACCTAGGGCACATTTCCCAACAACTCCCACTTGCTGTAGGGACTAATCATTCATGCATCTAATGCTTAATGATCTAACAAGACTATCATGTTTCACTTGTGGAAGTGCCTTTGTCAATGGATCCGCAATGTTGTCTTCAGTAGGTACTCTACAAATCTTCACGTCTCCCCTCTCAATGATTTCTCTGATGAGATGAAAACGTCTGAGTATATGTTTGGATCTGTGGTGTGATCTAAGTTCCTTGGCTTGTGCTATTACCCTGTTATTATCACAATACAAACAAACAGGGTTAGCAATACTTGGAACCACACGTAGTTCAGAAATGAACTTTTTGATCCAAAGTACCTCCTTTGCTGCATCGGATGCTGCAATATACTCAGCTTCTGTTGTAGAATCTGCCACAGTCTCTTGCTTTGAACTTTTCCAGCTTACTGCACCCCATTCAAAGTAAACACATAACCAGACTGCGATCTAAAATCATCTATATCAGTTTGAAAACTTGTATCTGTGTAACCATTTACAACTAGATCATTTTCAAAACCTCCATACACAAAGAACACTTCCTTAGTCTTTCTTAAGTACTTAAGGATGTTCTTTACTACTATCCAGTGACTCTCACAAGGATCTACCGATATCTGCTTATAGTGCTCAAAGCATATGATACATCAGGTCGAGTGCATAGCATGGCATACATGATAGATCCAATAGCTGATGCATATGGAATCTTATTCATACGATCTTGCTCATCATTTGTCTTAGGACATTGATTCTTGCTGAGACTTATGCCATGAGACATTGGCAACAATTCTCTTTTAGAGTCTTGCAAACTGAACCTATTCAGCACCTTGTCTATGTAAGCACTCTGACTTAGATCGATTAGCCTCTTAGATCTATCCCTATAGATCCTTATCCCTAGGATATAGACTACATCTCCTAAGTCTTTCATTGAGAAACACTTCCCTAACCAAGACTTGACACTCTACAATGTTGGGATGCCATTTCCAATAAGTAATATATCATCAACATACAATACCAGAAAAACAACTACACTCCCACTGACCTTCTTGTATACACAAGGCTCATCTTCGTTCTTAATAAAACCAAAATCCTTGATTGCTTCATCAAAACGAAGATTCCAACTCTAAGATGCTTGCTTTAATCCAGAAATGGACCTTTGAAGCTTGCATACCTTTTTAGAATTCTCAAGATGTACAAAACCTTCAGGTTGTGTCATATACACGTCCTCAAGCAGCTTTCCATTAAGAAATGTTGTTTTTACATCCATTTGTCATATCTCATAGTCATAATATGCAGCAATGGCAATTAAAATTCTTATGGATTTAAGCATGGCTACTGGCAAAAAAGTTTCATCATAATCAACACCTTGAGTCTGTTTGAAACCTTTTGCTACAAGTCTTGATTTAAAAGTATGCACATTGCCATCCATGTCAGTTTTCTTCTTGAAAACCCATTTACATCCAATGGTCTTACTGTTGGAAAATGTGCCCTAGGTCAATCCATTAACAGTCTTTATGAATACATTTTAGTTAATAAAATAGAGGATTTCATTTGTTGTTTATTATAATTGATTTGCATGTTTACATTATAATAAGATCCATGGGTATTTAAGATATATCCTAAATGTCCCTAGTCGATTATTATACCTGGGAACTATAATAAATTAAGACAAGTGTGAGTCTTGATTGATGATCATACGATGATCATACGTATAGGAATACGAATCAAGATCATGAGTACTTGTTAGAGAACAAAATACTGGACCGACTCGCTATGAGAACATCACATGGATTAAGTCATAGTTGTTTCTCATGATAGGTATATTTTTCAGTCATCTGACTTGATATTACCAGAGACTTCAACATTAGGAATACAGTGATTTGACGCAATTAAATGTTGTCTTTAACCGGACGATTATAAAGGTTGTGATTGGTTATTGTGTGAATAATGTGGTGAAGTTGTGTAATCGAGATAGAATTTGTCGCTCTCATATAAAGAGAGATATCCAGTGGATCCCTCGATGTGTTAAACTGTTAAAAGGCCTAGTCTAAGTGAATTGATATTGATCAATGTCACTTAGATGTTTTCAGTCTACCTAGAAATCGAGACTAGTACGATTGAACATGTTGGATGACAATTCCATGCCTTATGTTTGTTCAAAAGGATATCGTGTGGCAAAAGGATGTTATATACATTATTGATTAGTTTGTATTGATTTGATATTCGGACAACTTGGGTAGCCATAATGTCTTGCTAGAGGCCGCTTATGACTTGTATACCAAAATGTGTTTTGGTACACTGCCAACGTTGTATGAGCCTATTGGGTCGCACACTAAGAATGGTTTTACGAGATTTTAAGGTGGTTCAGAAAAATGAATTTTATATGATAAAATTCATAACAGAAATGTCCTTGTAGTGTATTACACTTATACTTCTTTATGTAAGGGTATATGTGTAATTTACTTAACCGTCTATATATAAGGTTGTATAAATAAACGCTTTGAGTTAGAATACAAGTATGAAAGATTAAAAGGCCAAAACTCTATTTTCGCTTTAAGAAACAACTTAGAGTTTTTGGTATGTTCTGGATTGTTTTGGAGAGAAACAAAAAGGTTTGGTAATCTCTCGAAGCTAGCACTTCAAATCTTGGCCGCCGTTCGTGTGTGGACTGCTGATAGAGGGCGTTCGTCGTTGGCAGCGCCTTAGAGATCGATTAACCTCTAGAAAGGTACATGGCGACTGAGGTATGATTAAGTTTTCATAGTTTAAACATGTTTTAATGAAATCAGATTCGGATCCTATTGGGGTTTTTCTCAAAATTGTTTTGTAATCTCCGTTGTGCATGAACCCCAAAACCCAACACTTACCACCTTCAGGTAAATCAACCAAGTTCCAAACTTGGTTATCATATATGGATTGCATCTCAAAGTTCATGACACTTAGCTATTTATCTGAGTTTGGTCCACACATAGCCTCCTGATAAGTGGTGGGCTCATTTTGATCAATAAGCAACACATCATGACTATTTGTAATGAGAAATCCGAATCTCTCTGGCTCATGTCTTACCCTACCAGATTTAAGTGGGCCATGTGTCACTTACGGAGGTTCAACTGGTTCAGAACATTATTGAACTTCCAGTAGCTGTTCAGTGTTTATCTGTGATTCTTGAACTTCTTCAAGATTTATTTCTCTCCCACTAGTGTCTTTTGAAATAAAGTGTTTTTCCATAAAGGCACCATACCGAGCAACAAACACTTTATTCTCAGCGAGATTATAAAAGTAATATCCTTTTGTTTCCTTAGGATATCCCACAAATAAACACTTATCAGATTTAGGTACTAGTTTTTCTGAGACTTGTCGCTTTATGTAAGCCTCACAACCCCAAATCTTAAGAAAAGACAAACTAGGTCTCTTCCCATACCATATCTCATATGGTGTTTTATCAACCGCTTTAGAAGGAACTCGATTTAGAGTGAAAGCTACAGTTTGTAATGCATAACCCCAAAGGATAATGGAAGATCCGCATGACTCATCATAGATCAAGCCATATCTAATAAGGTTCGATTTCTCCTTTCAAAAACTCCTTTCCATTGTGGAGTTGCTGGTGGAGTCAATTGGGAGACAATCCCACAATTTCTAAGATGTTCATCAAATTCTTGGCTCAAATATTCACCATCTCGATCTGATCGAAGTACTTTGATAGTTTTACCAAGTTGATTATGCACTTCATTTTGAAATGTTCAAAACATCTCAAATGATTCAGCTTTATGTTTCATAAGATATACATAACCATATTTGCTCAAATCATCAATAAATGTAATGAAGTACTGATAACCTCCTTTGCCATTGTGTTTATAGGACCGCATACATCATTATGTATTAGACCTAATAAATCACTTGTCCTTTCACTGTGTCCAGTAAAGGACTTTTAGTCAACTTGCCTAGTAAATAAGATACGCACGTTTCATATGATTCCAAATCAAATGAATCTAGAAGTCCATCTTTATGGAACTTCGTTATACGTTTTTCATTTATGTGGCCGAGACGACAATGCCAAATATAGGTTTGATTCAAATCATTTGACTTGAATCTCTTTGTATTTATATTAAAGACTGGAGTATCAGTGGACTTTTTCATGCTTAGAATATAAAGACCATCACACAAATCAACATTTGCATAAAAAATGCCTTTACGAGAAATTGAACATCTATTATTCGCAATAATAAAATCAAAACCATTTATATCCAAACATGAAACAGAAATGATGTTTCTGCTCAAGGCAAGTACATATTGACAATTATTTAAAGTTAAAATAAGTCCACTAGGTAAGACTAAGTCATATGATCCAACAGCCAGGGCAGCAACTCTTGCTCCATTCCCTACGCACAGGATGACTTCTCCTTTTTTCAGTTTCCTACTTCTGGTGAGTTCCTACACATTTATACAAATGTGAGATCCACATCCGATATCCAATACCCAAGAATTACTAGTAGATAAATTAATTTCAATAACATAAATACCTGAGGTGGTAGTCACACTACCCTTTTTCTTCTTTAGATCTTCCAGATAGAGTTTGCAATTTCTGAACCAATGTCCAGGTGCATGGCAGAAATGACAATTTCCTTCCTTTTCCTTTTGGTGCTTTGAAAGAGAACAGCCGAGGCTTGACTTGTTCCACAGGCTTTGCGACAGGTACAGCAGCAGCCTTGGCAACTTTAGCCTTGTCTTTGCCTTTGCCTTTCTTCTTCATTCCTTTTCCCTTTTGGACCATCAACACATTACTAGAGGGTTTCTTGATATTTTGTTCAACAGTTTTGAGCATCAAATGCAACTCTGAAATTGATTTTCCATATTATTCGTATTGTAGTTAATCACAAATTGTGAGTAACTTTTCGGTAATAAATTTAGGATCAAATCCGTAGCCAACTCTTGGCTTATGAGAAATTCGAGTCTATCAAGCTGGTCAACATAGCCCTTCATCTTCAGAACATGAGGACTAACTGACGCACCCTCAGTCATCTTGCAAGAATGTAGGCTTTTGACTGTCTCAAACCTTTCTTGCCTAGCTTGTTATTGGAACATTTTCTTCAACGTTATAGCCATGTCGTAGGCTTCCATTATTTTCATGTCCTTCTGAAGTTCAGGAACCATAGTTGCCAGCATAATACATGCAACATCAGTAGAATCGTTGATATGCTTATTATGCACATCCTTCACAGCTTTCGTAGCATTGGCTGGTGGGTCCTCAGGGATTGGAGCATCCATAACATACAACTTGCGTTCATGTTTGAGAACGATTCACAAGTTTCTGAACCAGTCAAAAAAGTTAGTCCCAGATAGCTTATCCTTATCAAGGATAGATCGTAGTGACAGGGGATTATTGTTACTTGAAGAGGCCATTGATCTACAATAAAGATTATGCAGAGTTTATTTTAGTATAGAGAAATAGACTCCCACTAAATTAACAACCCTCCTAAAACATACTGTTTATTTAGGGGACTAAAATCCATATTTCACCTAATTCTATGACAGTTATGGCATGAAACACAGAACTAGATTATTTAGGTAGGTAACAGTTACCAATTACATCTTATGTAATTTTAGATACTTTTATGAGATACAAGACATCTTATGTCTCAGCATGTTTTTATCTCATCATATGTCTAAAGCCCAAAACTATTTTGATAGCTTTATTAAGTCGGACCAATTTAAACATTTAGGTAACTCTTACCCAACTTATCTCACCAAGATAACATAATACACCCAGTTATGACTGAAACTATATTAGTGCGATCGAGGCCTTGATAAGTGTTTAAAATTGGATGGCACAAGACTTAAGATTTAATAGCGGGATTTTATTCAGTTTTGTGATTTTTTATGTAAACAATGAAATATCATATATTTTATTGATTTGTAGAACCACTAAACAATTTAGGAAATTTTTATGCTATTCACTAATAAAAGAATTTCCGTGCGTTAGGATTAGTTAGACGACAGTTCTGCTGGCCGGTCATAACTAAATAGATATAACAAGATAAATAAATAATTGAAAAAATTAATTATTTATAAATAAATAAATTTGAAAATTAATTATTTGCAATTTCGATCTTCATCTAAATAATCACAAACATGTAATTGAATCATGAACTACTATCCCAATCAAACCTAATAGTGTCATGGATCATAGAACACGAAACTCAATTTATTAAAATTATTCAAATTAACCTAACATGGTTACTAGCATGTACAAAACTAATTTCAATTAAATCACGAATATATGTATCATATACACAAAACATGATAATAAATCTCACAGAAAACTTATGTATATCACATGTACATCAACTATTAACATGCTTTCAATCATATATCATAAGAAAACATGCAATAAGTTTAATGGAATCAAACTCGAAGGCTCTGATACCACTGTTGGTGTTTGGGGTTCATGCGCAGCGGAGATTACAAAACAATTTTGAGAAAAACCCTGACAGGATCCGAATCTGATTTCATTAAAACACGTTTAAACTATGAAAATTTAATCATACCTCAGTCGCAATGTACCTTTCTGAAGGTTAATCGAGCTCTAAGGCGCTTCCAATGACGAACGCCCTCTATCAGCAGTTCACACACGAACGGCAACCGAGATTTGAAGTGCTAGCTTCGAGAGAATACCAAACCTTTTTGTTTCTCTCCAAAACGATCCAAAGCATACAAAAAATCCCTAAGTCGTTTCTTAAAACGAAAATAGAGTTTCGGCCTTTTAATCTTTCATTAGTGTATTATAACTCAAAGCGTCTATTTATACAACCGTTGTATATAGACGGTTAAGTAAATTACACATATACCCCTACTTAAAGAAGTATAAGTGTAATACACTACAAGGACGTTTATGTTATGAATTTTATCATATAAAATTCGTTTTTCTGAATTCTTAGTGTGCAACCCAATAGGCTTATACAACATTGGCAGTGTACCAAAACACATTTTGGTATACAAGTCATAAGCGGCCTCTAGTAAGACATTATGACTACCCAAGTTGTACGAATATCAAATCAATACAACCTAATCAATAGTGTATATAACATCCTTTTGTCACACGATATCCTTTTGATCAAATATAAGGCATGAAATTGTCATCCAACATATTCAATCGTACTAGTCTCGATCTCTAGGTAACTGAAAACATCCAAGTTACGTTGATCAATATCAATTCACTTAGACTAGATCTTTTAACAGTCTAACATATTGAGGGATCCACTAGATATCTCTCTCTATATGAGAGGAGAAATTCTATCTCGATTTCACAACTTTACCACATTATTCACACAGTAACCAATCACGACCTTTATAATCGTCCGGTTAAAGATAACGTTTGATTGCGTCAAATCACTGTATTCCTAATGTTGAAGTCTCTAGTAATCTCAAGTCAGAGGACTGAATAATATACATATCATGAGAAACAACTATGACTTAATCCATGTGATGTTCTCAAAGCGGGTCGGTCCAGTACTTTGTTCCCTAACAAGTACTCATGATCTTGATTCGTATTCTCATATGTATGATCATCGTATGATCATCAATCAAGACTCACACTAGTCTTAATTCATTATAGTTCCTAGTATAATAATCGACTAGGGACATTTAGGATATTTCTTTAAATACACATGGATCTTATTATAATGTAAACATACAAATCAATTATAATAAACAACAAATGAAATCTTCTATTTTATTAACTAAAATGTATTCATAAAGACTATTAATGTATTGACCTAGGGCACATTTCCCAACAGTGTGACCCATTGGAAATGTGACCCATTGGAAGTGGAGGCAATTGGTATAAGAAAAGCAATGAGTTGGATTGACGAGTTTTAGATTGAGAATATAGTTTTTAAATCGGACTCGCTCCATTTGGTAGGAGGAATCACAAAAGACATCTCCAATCTTCTTGAAGTGGAAAGGTATTTTTGAATTGTAAAACACTAATGAGAAAACATGATAAATGGAAGATCAATAATGTTAATCGACAAACGAATGAAGTTACCCATCATAGGGCAAAAACATCACGAAGTCATGTTGGAGTATTTTTTTGGAGTGAATTACTAGATTATATTCAAGTTTTGTTATATTAATTTGCTGTAATCCTGATTTTTTTACTTCAATGAAATTATCTTTATCACCTCTCGTCCAGCCAGGCCCAAAATTGTCTTGGACTTAGAGATGTCGAGCCACCAAAAGAGGACTGTCCTGCTTGGATTTGCGATGGAGGTTTCGCCCTTAGCCAATTTCCATACTTCGCAGTGCTCGGATTAACAAACTGTTTTTCCAGATCAACACATTCCTTATGTCTGCCACAACTTTCCGCAATGAAAACAGAATTAATTTCGTAAACTGCCCACTGTGAGTGATTGCATTTAGGATTGCCCATCCCCCTGCTATCGCGACTGAGGACGACGGTCCAAGGAAAAATGCCCCTGCTCGCATTTGGATGAGATGTTCCTCTTATAAGGATCCAACCGACACTGCATTCCTCTGTCTCAGGATCCCTTGCAGCATCCGTATATAGAGAAAAGAAGTTTGAATCATCATCCATTACCTGTTGAGGTAGTACCACCTCTTTACCTGATGATGTATCAATGGATTTCATGGCCTTGTTGAAATCAACAATTGGTTTTCTGGTAAGATCCATCAGTGGACTTGGATTCTCATGTCCTATTCTTCCATAGGTTCCACATCCCCATTGTTAACCATTGTAGTGCTTCTTCTCTCGAAGTTCCTTTGTTAACTTCCTCATGAGGTCTGCCCAGTTAGAGAAGAATGAGTTATTATCCAATTTCATAGAATCAAGACCGAGAGGCGAAGAATACCAAAAGGCTATAGCTCCTGGCATGTGAAGAATAGATGCACCGTTGTCTCCTGGGCTCTGTTGCACATTGGGCACCACTCATGACTGATAGCCTTCTTCTGTTTAAGCTTTAGCTTTGTAGGGAGGGCATCATGGCAGGCTCTCCAAATCAATCAATAGTTGCATTTTCCTGGGAGCACGTATTGACCACATCGATTTCCAAGTTGGTCCTTGGGAAGCCCTATGATGGTCAGAGGTACTTGATTCACCTCCTTGAATGCCTTGTAATGCTCCTTGTTGTGCTAATTTGACTGCTAGGAGGTATGCTGTGACTTCTCATACAACCATATTCTTCTATCCTTACATCCTTCCCAGGAGATGTGTGTCCCCAAAATAAGTTTTTGTTCCTCAGCTGTGTAACTTTCCCTGATCAATTCTCTATTCCACCAATTTGAGGTTGGGTGAAGCAAATCTGCCACCCACACTAAATTATCTCTTTTAGGGGACCACAAGTTAATTTGTTGAGGAGATTGGACCCATGCATCATCCCAATTCTTAGTCCTTTCCTTAAGATCTTCATGCCCTCCATTAAGCTTCTCCAACAAAATGATGGTCTCGTTCCCAGTTTAGCTTCAAGAATGGAAATATTAGAATGATATTTAGCTCTAAGGAAAGAAGCAAGCAAAGATGAGCCGTCTTCTAATAATCTCCAACCTTGTTTAGCCAACAAAGTAGATTGAAAAGTTCTAGATCTCTAAAACCCAAACCCCCATCCTCCTTGGATTTAGTTAATCTGCTCCATCGAAGCCAATGAATTCCTCTATCCTTGTCCGACGCTGGCCACCAGAAACGAGCCATTATTTGCTGAATTGACTGGCATGTGGTCTTAGGTAGGGAAAATAACATCATTTGGTACGTTGGAATGGCTTGTGCAACCGACTTGAGAATCACTTCTTTCCCAGCTATTGACAGAAGTTTTTCCTTCCATGATAGGACTTTGTTATGAATTCTGTCAAGTAGGTGTTGAAACTTTTTCGTCTTCGGGGTACCTTGCTCAATTCTAGCTCCAAGGTATTTCTCCAAACCTGAGGAAATAGGGATATCCAATTGTTGGGAGATGATCTGTTGAAGAATGGTTTTGCTGAAAGAAATAGAACTTTTCCTCTTGTTCACTTCCTGACCTGAAAGTAAGCTGTACTGTTCCAACATATCCTTCATCTTCTTCCCATTTAAGATGCTCGCTTGTCCAAATATGATCGAATCATCTGCAAAGAGTAGGTGCGAAATGGGGGGGTTAAGTCGGAAGCTTTTAAAGCTCCCACTTCTCTCATTTTCAGAGATAATGTAGGTATTGTTTCCGTGCATATTACAAATAGATACCGGGATGATGGATCTCCTTGTTTAATTCCTCGGACGGGATGATAGAGTTAGTTGGTTCCCCATTGATGAGCAATTGGTAAGAGAGCGTTGAGACACAAGCTCGAATCCAATTTCTCCACTTTTCATTGAAACTCATTTTCATCATCATCTCCTGCAAAATACCACATTTGAGCCTATCATAGGCTTTTGAAATGTCCACCTTTAAGGCCATATCCAATGATCTTCTTCTTCCGTTATGCATTGAATGCAGGATTTCCTGTGTTAGTAAGATATTGTCCACGATTTGCCTTCCTTCTACGAACGCATTTTGACGTGGAGAGATGATTTTTCCCAGTACCTTTTTAATTCTTTCTGCCAACAGCTTAGAGAGAATTTTGTAAATTGTGTTGCAGAGACTGATGGGTCGAAAGGCACTAACCTTCTGTGGGTTTTGTTTGGATTCATCTTTTTGACAGTGGACACTACTTCATCCTCAGTGAAGGGAAGAGTGAGATTGTCATCGTCCTCCTCATTCATTTGCTTATGGAGAGAATCCAGGATGTTACTACTTAAATCAGCTCTGGGGGGTCCATGCGAGAAGAGGTAAAATAGCTCTGAGAAGTATCGGGTGACCTCAATGTTTAGATCTGCTTGGGACGAGATGAGCTAACCTTCATTATTTTGAAGACCCAAGATTCTATTTGATCTTCTTCTACCTCTCACAATAGCACGAATGTAAGCTGTATTTCTATCTCTCGATTTAATCCAATCAATGTGATATCGATCGAATTCTCCAAAATTCTTCTTCCACTTTATACAATCGCGCCAAGTCATCCTCCAGGTGTTTTCTCCTAGCTTGGTCCGGGCATTGATCTTTTTCCAACTCCTTTAATTCATTCAGTGTTCTATCGATCTGCAGCTTTGAATTGCATCATGGATGGGTTCTTCTCCAACAGACGATTGCATCTCTGGAGCCCTTTAGGTTTTCAGCCATTTCCTTCCTCCGCGGTAAACTAGACGAGTTCCATGCATCCCTGATAACATCCTTACAACTCTCCTTCTCCAACCACCTATTATCAACACGGAAAAGAGGCTTGGGTTTTTGGTGGGTGAAAGTGGTGTCATGTCAGCATGAGAAGACTGTGATCCGATCCTGGTAGATTTAAATGAGTAATTCGCGCTTTTGGATATTTAGTTAACCATTGATCATTAGCTAGGCCCCTATCAAGTCTCACTTTTATCAGATTTTCTCCCTGTAATGTGACAATATATTACAATACACACCATATGGCCACATTACAACAATTACTACTCTAATGGCTGTCTAATAGTCGGGTTTTATTGCTCAAGATAAATAGTTGGTAATGATGTCTCAACACAACTTTCATAATATTTTGTTGTTACAGTAAAAGTCATAAAGATCTAATATAGTATTTTTTTGAAAAAAAGATTTGATGTAGGTTTTTTTTTTTTTTTTTTTTTTTTTTTTGCAAACAAAGATTTGATATAGTTAAATACTTGTTCACTCAAAAAATAAAATTATTTCGATGTCAGCAGGACTTGACAAATATAAGAAACAAGCGTATTAGGACTTTCTCTTCAACTGCAAAAAGATTATGTTAACAAATTAGTTTACAAAATTGTGTTCAAGACGAGTGCAATGTGTCTCAGAACTTGCGCTTGAAGAGGTAAAAGGGTTTTCGTCCAAGTCGATATTCTCGGTCTTGTTTATTGAACTCACTTCTTGAATTGCTATAGATGTTTCAACTTCCATCATAAATTTGAAGTTTTGTGGGGCTCACAGGAGGTGTGGCCAATGCTTATGTACAGCATTTACTATACAAGCGTTCTTTTGGAGGTTATGTTAATCACGTGTTCTTACAGCAAGGAAGCAACTTTTCAATTTAATTGCCTAGGCATCAAATATTGATCTCTTCCGAAGTCAATCATACTCCCAGTCGGAGATCTCCTCTGTTGGGTACTCTTTCAACTTTCCGGATCCTGACTCCATGTTTTCAATTTCTGCCTTCATCTGGCCAGGTTCTGAAGATTCATCTTTCTTTCGCATCACAGATCCAGCAATTTGTTCAAAAAGAGAGGGGTTATTCCGCAATCGTTTGCCAGTCGGAGGTGTCTTCTTCTTTGAGTTTAACGTCTCTATTTGCAGAGTTGGTTTCTTGATGGAGTCAAATTCATGTCGTAATTGTTTTATGATATTGAATAACTCGTACACTATTGGACTATCTTTCCTGTTGTGACAGATCATAATCAACCTCAAGAAAATAATAGTGTTTTGAATATATCAAAGGGTAATACCTGGATAGTTGTTCACATTGCCCATAAAACTGTTCCTTCATGCTGTCCACTACGCTGCAGATGGTAATAACCTGAAAAGTAAAAAGGAACAAGCAAAACAAACAATGAAAGCAACTCAAATATGAATTCCCATTGTTGAGTTACATTTGAAGAGAGCAATCTCTTGAATAAATGACAAACCCACCCGTGCATTTTTAAATGGTAGGTTTATTGAAAAGGCAACATATGACAAATGCACTCAAAAAAATAACAAAAAGATCAGAATTGGAAACGTAGAAACAGGCTGACCTTCGATTCAGATTCCACACACTCCTCTTCAAGATTTTTTCTCCAGTTTAGTACATTTGGACTTGCTCTATCCACAGTAGACAACATATCTGACCTGCAGGTGGAATTTTAAGAAACTAGGGAGATAGAAATTAGACCTTTATACCAACTGCTTAATACATTCAATTCCAAGTATCATTCACCCTTCATGCGAATTCAGCAACTGCTCCACCAAGGTCCGGAAGGAACTTAACAAAGAACTCAGTTCTACCTGCACAAAGTAAAACAAATCATGTCATTTGAAAGACAGAGATGACTGAAAACCTTTTAAATTGACTAAATCGTGTACCTCATAAGACGAGAGGTGATGTGTCACCAATTTCAAGAAATAGTCTTCATATTTTTCCAATTCATCACTTTGGCCATGTAATGAAAGACATAACAAAAGCAATTCGGTCATTCAAAGACACAAAATAGAAACGGATATTAATTAGAAAAAGTAACCTCATTCTACTCAAAAAGACAATTCGTCTGCTCAAAACGTGTAGTTCTATAAATTTAACAAGCAGAAGTTGTATACAAATGATGCCAATGCCATACTTGGTTTGCTTATCCTTCTTCTCAGTGTATAAAGACTGAAAACACCAGGTGCCTTCAAGGAAACTGATTGATTTGTTAACGACATCAGCCTCTATTCTATAGGAAGCTAAAGAATTGGAAAGCTCATCCTCCTAAAAATATAAAAAGAATAATAATGAATATGCTGCAAGCCATAGGTATATCTATTATTAGAAATTAAAAGTACTCCTATTACAGATATAACTTGTATAGTTTATAGTTATAAAAAAGCCATTAACAACCTTTGATTTCAAGTGGGCAATGATCTGAGCGCTTGCTTCATCGAAATGCACCTTCTCTTCCCTAGTGTTTTTAAGGCGTGCATAAGCAGCAGCCAAGGACGTATTAACCTGTATTAGAATGGTAAGTACACTAGATATTGCTGTGTCTACTCGAAGCTGAAATATTCCTCTCAATTATACTATTAGAGTACATTTATTAAGAACATTATGTCCCATCATTCTATAGGAATAAGTGATAAAACAAATACTATCTAAAATATACTATGGGTGTTTACAAACTGCAATTAGACAAGTTGTGCTTTGAATGGGAGTAAATGTCGAGCTGTAGAGAAACAACACAAACATAAAATGAACGTAGCGGAGATAAAGATGCTTAGGTTGATATGTGGTAAAACTCATAAAGATATAATATGAAATATGAAGATTGATAGAAAAGTACAAGTAAAACCAACAAATGCAAAAACTATGGAAGGATAATTGCACTTGTTCAGACAAATCGAAAGATGGCATACAAATGAAGCAATTAGAAACTTTGACACGAGAAATTGAAGAGATTCAATGGTATGGGCCGACCTAAGATAATTTGGAGTGTGCATTGACAAGGATGGATTTAAAAGATTATGGTAGCAGTAAGTAGTAACACACATCAATTAATTTAAATCGAGCACAGTGGAAGAGTTTCAATCCATAAGCTAATGACAACTAATTTGGGACTGAGGCTTTGTGATTGTTATGGTGGTGGTGGTGGTGGTGGTGGTGGTGGTGGTGGTGGTGGTGGTGATGTGGGTGTCAACAGTCATTTTCATGTGCTAAGAAATGGAATAGGATATCTCAATCATTTCGTACGGCAATTGGTAGCAAGATATATTTTTAGAGAAGTTCGTTTTTTTTAATAGGGCCAAATTGAAATCATGAGAGAGTGTACAAGTGAATAGTTTTATGTGTGGGCTTGAGTTTGGAACTAGGAAAGTTTTCCAAAATTCCAAGGAGTTTCCACTCCATACTTATAAGCCATATTCTCTCTCTCAACTAGTTGATGTGGGATTATTCTCTTAACTCCAACAATCTCCCTCAAGTTCAACTGGTTTCGCCAGTTGTGACTTGCTTTAAATTTGGTAAACCCAATATAATATCCCTAATTATTTTAAGAATATAATTAATTTTAAAAAAATAATTATTTAATTGCAATTATACTTTTTAAAATTAGAAACAAGTGCATGAGTCACTTATTTAACTTAGATTGTACAAGTTAGCCCAAAAGAGTTCGATACTTTGAGCCCACAAAGCCCACTCACTCTCTTGAAACTCTACTACTTAGGTCACTTTAACTTGCTCAACAATGCCCGAGCGTGGATTTAGTAGGTGCGGTTGGCGTCAGACACCACGTGAGAAACCAAAAAGAAAAAAAAAAGTCACTTCAACTTTTTAGAAACCCTAGCCTCCAACTCTCTAGCTCCTTCATTTGTTGGTTTGTTGAGCAAGAAACCTCCTCCACCACCTATTTAGTGCCTTGTTGGGTAGGAAAGCTTCACCACCACAACTACCACTCATCTATGCCATATTGTTCAAGAAAACTCCATAACCACCATCACCACCAAACTTGTCAGAGATGTCGCTGGAAAACACCACCACTGCACTACCACCTAAAAATCATCTCTAAACTTAGGAAAGTGAAGATTTGGGGAAAGTGTAGGAATCTAAGCATTTGAACATTCATTTAGGTCTCTTTTTTTTTTTTTACTTCAGTAGGAGTCGAACCACAACCTCTCGAAACCTTACCTTTTTAGCAAGTGATGTCTCTATCATCCCATCAGAGATGCTTTGACATTTAGCTCTCTCTTTTGAAATGAATGAAAGAGATCGCTGATTATGGTAAATTATTGATTGAAGGTGGTTCAAGGGTGGAAAAAGTTCAACAAACATTCATGCAGAAAAGTATGCAACACACTAGCATGAGCCTAGTTCATATGCCATATTATTAAGTCCTATACTAATCACTTAGAAAAATATTGATGTAGAAATATGAATCACTCCTTGATTGAACACTTTATTTGATGTAGATAAATTTGGGTTCAAAGAGTGATTCATATTTCTACATCAATATTTTTCTAAGTGACTAGAATAGGACTTAATAATATGGCATATGAACTAGGCTCAAGCTAGTGTGTTGCATACTTTTCTGCATGAATGTTTGTTATATGCCTTGATGCCTACTTAGTTATTCATGTCATGTCCTAAGTTGTTGACGGTATGAAGATTGCTTGACATCTAGATATCTTGAAATTGAATCCATTTACTTGATTTCAATGAATGTGAAATAATTGATATGCATGTATGTTGAATTTATGCTTTAAATTTGTTACATGATGTATCCATGTTATTGATTATGCTACCATGCTAGTGTTGATTTCATGATGTCACCATGCTATTTTAGTTTACCATGGAATCTCTAAGAACACTATTAAGATAAGAAACTTTACATGTGTCACAATGTGCCCGTGATGTTGCCATTGGTGGGAGGCTTGCATGAAATCTAAATGGGGGAACAATGTAATTCCATGAAACCATTTAAGGATCTCATATTATCTAGTGTAAGACCACGCATCAATATGGATAGAAAAGTGACTCGAGACATTTATCCTGCTAGAAGGCCACTAAGGGAACAACGAGACGATTTCCCAACCAAGTGGAGCAACTCAAACAAAACGTTGTTTGAAATGCCTAATGTTTGTATAAGTGTTTGTGTCTTATGCCCTTTTATTTAGATGAATATTCTTGTGAAAATTTGGAAGAACACTGGACTCTTTAAGCTCAACCCACTTAAAATATTTTAGGTGCAAATTAAGCTTAGCTAGAAGTATAGCTTTGGAGAACCATTGGGTACATTCTACAGTGCACACTGTTTTTCAAATGTTAATGTCTCATTTTTTTTGAGATTTAAAAATACTTGTTTATGGCATTTTTGTCAACTGAGTTGCAAGTACTTTTGAAATATTTTCTTTCTAGAATTTTAGTCTCAATGCGACTACATGACTTTTACTAAATACCCTTGCACATTAGATAACTGCCTATTTGTGGCCATAATGTTCAAAATTCTTTATGGTTAATTAATGGTGATATTATGGGTAACCATATAATGCTTATGGATAGCATGAAGTTAAGTCTCCATTGATTATGGAATGACAAATGGATCAATAACTATCATGTGCATTTGTAAATGCAATCATTTTACTTTCTCCATTTGTGAAGTTAACCTGTAGTAATGAGTGTTCATCTCTTTAATATAGGCATGCCATTACTACTATGATAGTTGTCTTATATTAAGACATGGGTAAATGTGGAGAAAGTTGAAACTCTCTGTGAGAATGAATATAAACGATTTATTTTTTTTTATTTTTTATTTTTGATAACCATGGGTGTCCTAACCTTTTTCATCCCCTCCCTACTTTGGTTCGCTTAATCTAATGGGAGTTAGTCGAGCGCCCTAGCCCCATAATCCAGGAGAAACCAAAGAAATATAATGTTGCACCTGAGCTTGATGATTTTTATCAATTCATGATTTCAAACAAGTCTTTGGTGAATGGATTTAATAGGGGTGGCAAAATGGGTTGACGTGTCGGTCCATTTATGACAGTAACCAACATAAACTCAACCCTAACACTAACTCGTTAATTTTCCGTGTTATCGTTTTCAACCCACCAAACCCATTTATATAATATTTTATTTTATTTATTATTTAATAATTCGATATATGTAACACAAAATATAAAATTCTTTTCAAAATAATACATTTTTCTTAGAATCTAATTCAAATAAATACTGAAAATTATGCAAATTATTATTTTGTAAGAAAAAAATCATTTATTGTTATTTGAACTTTTAAAAGTGCAATTCAACCATTAATATAATCAAATAATAACACATATATATTATATTATTATTTTAAACTAGTTAAATGGGTTATTGTGTTTAGTCTTGTCAACCTATTTATGACACTAACCTGCATTAGCTCAACACTAACCCGCTAATTCTCATGTTAGACGTGTCTTATCATGTCACGACCCATTTTGCCACCCGATTTAAAATGATTATTTCCGCTACATTTGAGAACTTGAAACATGAGTTTGTTTCCAATATTTTTAAACAAAATTATATTTTGGTTTATTGTAAGAAAATGGGGTATTACACCCGGGGCTTGTGTTATTTTTGAACCTCAGAGACCATAGGTCTTCCAATATTTGGTAAGTCGGGGCTTGTGTCTTTTTGAACCTCAAAGGCTGGTTTTTTGATGAATATATGTATTAAGTGCATATTACTATGAATTGTAATAGAGCTAGTACAGTTGATGCATATATGTAATAGAGTTAGTATTAGTACAGTTATTAAAGACCAAAATGGTCTATATATATGCATCAACTATACTAGCTCTATTACAATTGATATTAATATGCCCCTAATACATATATGCATCTTCCAACACGGGTCTGCCTCATCATTTATTTTTTTGCCAGCCCTGTCAATTTTTCTTGTTTATCTTGGACTTTGGATCTTTAATGGGTTGTGTTAAGCCACTTTGGGTTGTGATATCATGTTATTTTTTGTAGTAGGCCCAAGACAAAGTAATGAGAAAATGTAGGAGTAACTAGTATTATGCGTGGGCTTTGGTTTGGAAGTAGGAGATTACTCCAAATTGTCCAAACAAGTTGGAGTTCTCATTCCAAACTTATAAGCCATAGTTTTTTATCACAACTAGTCGATGTTGGATTATTCCCTTATCTCAAACAGAAGTGTTCGGCACAAGAAAAATAAGGGTTGTAAATGAGCCTAGCACTCGACGATTTTTTTATTTTTTTTAATTTTTTTTGGTGAAACTACATGACAAATATGACTGATAGATTTACACACATATCAATAGGTTAGGGGGATTGTTTGGAAGCAATCTTACATTATTTCCTATCTCAAACAGTTTTCAATGGTAAGAGGTGTTGTTGTTGGTGGTGGTGGTGGGAGTCTATGGACATTTTCAAGTGTTAAGAAATGGAATAGGATGTCTCCATCATTTTCGACAGCTAGTGGTAGATAGATATATTTTGGAGAAGTTATTTTTCGTAACAGGCCCAATTCGAAATCATGAGAGAATGTAGGAGTGACTAGTTTTATGTGTGGGGTTTTAGTTTGGAAGTGAGAGAGTTCTCCAAAATGCCAAGGCAAGTTGGAGTTCCCTCCCCAAACTTGTATGCCATATTCTTCTCTCAACAAGTCGATGCGACTCTCCCTCAAGTTCTACTGGTATAGCCAGTTGTGACTTGCTTTGAATTTGGTAAGCCTATGCTTGTGTTCTTTTCAAACCTCGGAGGCCACAGATCTTCCAACATTTAGTCTATTGGGGCTCATGTTCTTTTCGAACCTTAGAGGCCTCAGGTCTTCCAACATGGGTCTACTTCATCACTTTTTGTTTTTGCTAGCCCTTTCAATTTCTTACTTTTCTTGAACATTGGATCTTTAATGGGTTGTAAGGCCATTTTAGGTTGTGATACCATGTTATTTTTTGTAATAGGCCAAGTTCAAGTCATGAGAAAGTGCAAGGGTAAATGAGTCGGTACTCGACAAATATAATTTTTTTTTCTTTTTTGTCAAAGCACTTGACAAATATGACTGATATTTTTACACATATCAACAGGTTGGGGGATTGTTAGGAAGCAAAGTGAAATTGTTTCCCATCTCAAATAGTTTTCAATGGCAAGTGGTAAATTTTGAAGGTGTATGGAAAACCTATGCTTTACCTCCAAGACAAGAGAAGAATCAATGGAGAAGATACAAGAAGAAATATTTTTTGATGACCCAATTGTAGGTCCTTACAAGTGATGTCATTATGGGCTCAACCGAACTTCATGTCTAGCACCAAAATGTAAGAAATAAGACCCTACAATTTAGTTAGGTATTGGTTCTAAAAAAATAAACTTCATTTAGTCACATTAAGTGTAAAGTTGCTCTGAAAAGGAAAACTACATTAAGGATGGTGATCTCTGTTTGTAACTTGGTTAAAGTAGTTTTCATCATTAAATAAAGTTAATTGTCCATGTATGTCAGTTTTGATAGCAGGCTAAACCCATCATCTCCCCTCTTGTCCTTTCTCTAATATTAAGATACTCTCTCTCTCTGATTTCTATACCTTTTGCACCATCAACAACATTATTCCACAGACTTAAAAACTAATGAATTTGGAACATAAATATATAAAACACAGGAATTTGAAGAAAAATACCTCTTTCATTTGAGCTTCAAGTTCATCTCTTTGCTTCTCAAGTTCAGAAACTTCAGCAGCCAATTCCTGGAAAACGAAAAACCATCAACAAGTTTCATTGAATCATGACCAATTAAAACTAACACAAATAATGTATACTGAGGTGTTGAGCCTTTGGGCAGGAGTCAATCATAGATAAAGATACAGAAAACCTTTTGTTGTAACCTACAATGGAACTAATGGAGACAAATTCCTAGACAAAGCCCTCTCTATTACTACTTAATCGTGAGAATAGCTTGTTCTGCTTTTAGAATGGTAGCCTTTTAAAATAATGCAGCAAGGTTTAGAGCTTTGAAATAGAAACAAACTAAAGAGAAAAGGAAACTAAGATTGATCAATAAACAGAACACAACAATGCAAGTAAAGGAAGCTTTTATTAAGCTAATTGGTGTCAGGCAGTCAGCTACAGCAGTCTGACACACGAAAGCAACCATGTCATCACTCCCACTCTCAGTGTTTGACAAGCATGAAGCTTGTACTTAACCTCAAAATCAGGTTAAACCACTAGGCATTAGGCAACTGATTCTCATGATGCATATTTAGAAGGGCACCCGATCCATTCAATCAGAGACTCACAGAGGCAAAGCCTTGCCATCGCATACAAGAGGGAAGATGAGTTATTGTAGGTAGTTGGTTTCCTATAGAAGCCATGAGGAAAGATACATGTAACACATCACGTGCACAACTGTCAATTTGCAGGCAACAGCACGAACTTAGGCACAAATCTGAAAAGAACCAAAATGTTCAGGAAGGAGTTTGGGGTGCTTTTCGTGGGGTATAGTGAGCTATCAATATAGTGGAGATGCAGCCAAATCTAATGTCCAACAAAGAAGCTGAAATCATTATGTCTAGTGTCAACCATCGTAAGTTCTTTCATTTGTTGGGCTTGCAATAACGAGAGCAGAGCATCTTGTTCCTGAAGACCATTGTTCACTGACTAGATATGTGATGTGACGATCCATACAAAACGAATCGTGAATGGTCCCAACCATTGACTAATTGAAAAGAAAGGGCACCAAATGCTGCAGTATTGTAACAGTACTCTACCTATGGAAACTAACCAATTAAGCAAAGGTATGTGACGATCCATATGAAACTAGTCGTGAAGGGTCCCGACCATTGACTAATTGAAAAGAAAGGGCACCAAATACCGCAGTGTAGTAACAGATCTCTACATTGAAACATCATCCTAAAGTTTCATAGGAACTGGGATAACCTTAAGGAGACCATTGAGCTACAAATTTTACCATTTATGGTGCTGGCACGTGGAGAATCAAAACAAATTCGATGTAGAGATCATAATTTTTTTCAAACAAAAATCTTGTCTAGGAAGATAAAGGGTCTTTAACCCACCTTCATCTTGTCTAGGAAGATGGCTAACGGAAAGGGGGAATTAGTAAGAATGTGGGCAACAGGTAAATAGTTCTTTTGAAGAGCGTAAGTCCCTCATGAACACCCAAACCCATGCAAAACTTCTTATCATAGAACTGAAGCAAAACTCCCCTTTGTTGAATACATTATTAAAGTATTTCTTGATGAAAATCACTAAAGATAACAGCTTCTTTTCTTTTTTTTTTTTTGTAAACTAAAGATAGCAGCTTGAAGGATGGAGATCGACATGAGTAGTAAGGCATCCTCATCACATCATGACAAGGCATCCATAGCTTTATTTAATTTCCTAGAATATATTCCACATGGAGGTGAAACCCCATGAGCTTGCTAATCCAAAGCTGCTGTGGAAAGTAGTAAGGTGTTGCTCTAACATGTATTTGAGACTAAAATATTCAACGTGAATTAATAAATGATGGCCCCCAAAAAAAGAAGTTGCCAATAATGTCAATGACTACCTTGGCCAAGCAAATGGGTTCACATCCATAGGCAGCCAATTTAGGTTGGTGGCGGTGTGGTTCTTGACAATTCCTTGACTGAAAAGGGATATATGGTGTTCTTGTTGACACAGGATAGCAACAAGCCAGCATTCAAACAGTTACATTCTACTTCAAATTCTTGTGTGGAACTTGTTATTTTCAAGACAAGCTGGTGATGAAGAAACTTTTAGTTTGTTGAACGTAACATTAGAAACATTTAGTAATATTCAGTCAGCACGAAGAAATCGTTGGGACATTTATCAGATGAGGGGAAGCCACTTGATGATTGGCTAGGAGTAGAATTAAATGTGACCAATATCTTGGCAACGCCAACTTCAAATGCACACCCATAGATGATATGTCTCAAATAGGGGACCAGGGACACTCCAAAGAAACACTTAAGACTTTGAAAAATACCCAGCAAGAGTTCAAACACTAGTCACAAAAGGAACACATGTTCAACCAATGTTTTTCTATAAATCAATTTGTCGTCAAAGAGAATGGAACAACTATATAGTAGAGCTAGAAAACTTCATTCCATATGTTTAAACTAATGAAAGGAAGGGAGAAAAAACTAAAAATGATCAGAAGAGAATTCCACTTGCAGTCCTTGAAATCTTTCTTCAGTTCTCACAATCTTTTTAGTTACAAAAATGGAAAATTCAATTCTCTTATTTCAATTATTCAAATACGTATGTAATTAATAGAAAAAGAAAAACATATCTAAACAAATCAAAAGATGGTAACTTCCTAAAATCTAGGAAAAGATGAATTGCTGCATGCATTAATTTCTGAAGGACAAGACGTAAATTCCTAAAAGATAGGAGTAGGACAAGAAGTTCCACCACAAGGTATTGTACATACCTTTGGGGAAACTTGGTACCATGGAGAAACAAATAGCAAAATGTTCTGCTAAGATCTTCCACTGAATAAGAATCTAAAACCATTGCAAGAGAGATATATGAGCTACTGCGGTTGGAAATAGTCTGAATGATCTACAAATTAAATGGGAAAGTCCTATGAGGATTTAAAGTAACAATATGTAAGCTATCAACATTGCACGGTCATGTACAACACGAGAGAACAAAACATATCAAAATTGATTAGCATTTCATCAAGGAAATGTCTGAGAAAGGACCTCTCTGTGTGCCATTTGTAGCATCTTCTCATCAATTGGTCGATGTTTTAACAAAGGGAATTGGATGGATACTTCACGCTTCCGCAGACTTATATGCCCGCGAGGAAATGGATGACAACATCTCCAATGCATAATGGACCTTCCGCAGATTTAAGGAAATTTAAATCTAAAGATAGGATCAACTATTTAAAATTCTCAATCAAAGAGATTTCTTAATTAAGGAATTTATAGTTCAATAAATAGTTCTATTCCTTATTCTTTTCTTGTAATGAAATCAATACACATCGTCATACATAAGAAGAAAAATATGGTGAGTTATTCTTTCTTCAATTCTGAAACTTCTACTCTTTCTACAATTCTGAAAATTCTATTCTTCCTTCAACAACAACAAAAAATCCTCAATCCCAAATTAGTTGGGGTTGGCTACATAGATCAAACTCTTCCATTGTGCTTGATTTACTGCGCTTGATGGGGTGCTTTCCAAATCCCTTAAATTCCTCCTAATCAATGTGTCCCAAGTTAGCTTTGGTACACCGCTACATCGATTATTTCTTCAATTTCTATTACGTCAAGTTTTCTAGAAGGGACATTTGTAGGACGTCTTTGGAGGTGTCCAAACCACCATAGCTACGCTTCACTAATCTTTGTGTCAATTGATGCTACTCCTACTTTTCTTTGAATTTTTGTATCTCTTACTCTATCAGTCTATTTTTACGCGTTTTACCACACATCCACCTAAGCATCCTCATTTTTACTACGTTCATTTTATGTATTTGTTGTTTATTTACCACCAAAATTCTATTATTTCTTCAATACTGAAACTTTTATTCTTTGTCGAATTCCAAAATATTGTCATGAAGAAAGTAGGTTTTCAGGTTTTCATTCTACTTCCTAGAATTTCTGCTCGCCTAGTCTATGAAAGAGATCAGCTATCTATTAAACAACTCAAAAAAGTGTGTTCCTCCATTCTTGATTTTAAGAAGTATTTCAACAAATATTAAAACAGACAAGTATTGCCAACAACTGGTTAGTTCGAGAAGCAAGGAACTCGGTTCCCCTTAAAAAAGGTCTCAATTTTGAGTGTAGTGGATGGAGCAAATTAAGTTGGGAGAGACATCCCCGGTTTTTGGCTTAACAATGCCTGAGCGTGGATTAGTCCCCTTAAAATGACAAATATATTATACTTGAGTTTTAATTATTTCACAAGAGAATATTTCTTTGAACATAACTAAAATCCATAAGTTAATAAGGGACAAGTCTGGGAATTGCAATATTAAGATACACAACAATGTGATATTAATAATCACAGTAAAGGAAAAAAAAAAAAGGAAATACCTTCTCAACTTCCATGACTTCACTAGCTTTGGTAACTCGAAACTTGAGAGCTTCATCTTTTTGAAGCCTGCTTGGAACATAGATAGCAATGTAGGAAAGATGAAGATACCCATAATGAATGGAAATAAAACTAAATAAGAAAAAATGGAATGTCTCGCAACAATGCTGAAGGATAAAAGAATTATATTGAAGAAAATGATGTTTATTTACAGATGGCATGGAAACAATTAGATTTCAAGAAAAGACAAATATTTACACGACCAACCAAACTCAATTGTGAGCAAGAAAAACATAATCACTAATAATGTAATACCTAAATCCACAAGATGCAGACATCGTAGAGTCTGACGCCCACAATCATGAGTGCAGAAAAAATAAAATAAATGGGGTCAAAACTACACCAAACAACAATGAATAAAATGTAACTGCAAGGAATAAAATGCTTTTCAGGCTTGGGTCATAGACATAGCTCTATGGCAAGAAAGTAAGCAACCAGGACTTTTCCTTTATATGATGTTCAATACGTAACAAAAAGAAGATCTAATGCAATGTAATGTACTTAATCTCCAAAAGGGGCACAATCAAGCCAAATAATAAGCTCTAAACATTTCGCTCTTTAGAAGCCAACAAATTGCCCTATATGTATTTCCTGTTTCATTTTATTTTAACTCTTCTTAGAAAAAGATAATAGTCCAAAGGCCTACTCAAAGGAAAGTCTTTTCTTTGCCAATCATGGCTTCTTAAAGTGGGCAAAGATGCCATACACCTTTCTAGAATTGCTTTAGTATCAAAATATTATATAATAATATTTATGTTCCAAATAAAGGCAGTACACGGGATGTTGAAGAACTATCACATTTGATTGCAGGGGCAACAATGATTGCAAGGCGTCGCCTAAGTGGTGGCATCACCTAAGCAGTAATTAAGGCAGGTTGTGGCCTTATTAGCACATATTATGATTTTTCAATGAGGTCTAATGTAACGCCCCAAATTTCAAATTTAGTAATATTTCCTAGTGTCAGGGGTATTTTGGTAAATATACATGGTACTTGGGTATTATTGTGTGTACTATGTGTTAATTAGTAGACATGAGTGGTTAAGTAGGCCTAAGTAAGTATAAAAAACCATATTGGTTTGTTTAAATGAACTAAATAACACAATGGTATTTTGGTAATTAAATGGAAGAACAAAAGGATGGATTACAGGATGACCATTGAGATGGTCTTAGAACTTAAATGAGATGGGAAAAGATCAAGGGTGGAGTTAAATGCTTTCAAAACCCTAGCTTTATAACCTAGGTATAAATACTCCTTATAACTTTGTAGCCACTCCTTGTGTTACCAAACTAAATAACAAGTGAGAGGAGAGACAACTCTAGGAGACTAGTGAAGGTGGTGGAGTTGATGATGGTGGAGGGAACCAAAATCAACATTCACTCAAGCTAGGTAAGAATCCTAAACTAATTTGTTAAGCTTGAACTAATTATTGAAAATGGGATATAATTTTCGGACTTGTAGTTAAGCGAAAGTTTTGAGCTTGATTTCCAAAAGATCTACACACTCAATCGTCAATTTGATCATTACTATGGATGCTTGTATGGGTTTAGGGTTTGTTTTCACGTTTTAGCCCCAAATCTTGATGAATACGTCTTTATTATAAATCTTTGGTTTACTTTCATGGTTTTCGCCTCAAATAGTTTCTTATTGTGTTTTCCACTCTTTGTAAGTTGGTTTGAGCTTATTAAGTTTTGAACTCAACTTTTGGTTTGATTGGATTTCAAATTGGTTATTCTTGACGATTTCGCTTGAATTTATATGGTGAATGTGACTCAAACTTGATTTGCTCAATTTTGATCGAAGTCATGTTAAGTTGAGTAAACACATTTTCTTTGCATACAATGTGTTTGACAAAATGCCTCAAAGAGAACTTACTCGTTTCTTTCAAGCTTTGCAAATGATCTTGAAAATAGATGAACTCTAAAGGTTGGATGAAAGGTCTAAAAGACAACTTTACATGTTTTAAATATGCTTTAGAACCATTTGGTTCTCTTTTATTCTACGCAACTTATCTCACATAAGCAAGTTAATGATGATGTATAAACCTAAACCAATGTAGAAGCTTGAGGAAAATAGAATGGGAACTTCTCGGGGCTGGGATTGGAATTAGGAAGCAGTGCTAGAGGTGAGTGGGGTGTGCTCTGCTTTCAATCATTGTCATGCTAGAAGGTATGCTAGGATTCACTTAGAGATTTGATGCTTTACTTGGAATCCACTTGATATCCCATTGATGACTAACTTGTGAATGACGTCCCCTTTATTTCTCTTTATCTTTGAATACCAATGGAACTGATATGTAAATGTTCTTGAATTAAACCAATGGGCCTACGGGTGGGTTGGGTATACAAACTATCATACACCAGTGGACCTACGGGCAGGTTGGGTATCATGCTTCTTTGTTTATCCTTGTTGAATTATCATAATTAAGCAAATGTTTATTTTACCTTGCATGTTATAGTATGCTTGCTTATGTTACTTATTCATTCCCGAAATGATAATAGGATTTCTTAAATGATCTCTTGTTGCATGATAGTTAAATATGCATTAAGTATTACTTGGAGTGTCATAGAGCAGATCTTGCTTTACTGAGACTGTTGTTTATTGCTCGCCTAACTTCTCCCACCCCAGGTACCTTTGTGCCAGTAACGGACAAAAGAAAAAAGATCATTGCCCAAGAAATCTCTTTCCTTGATTGTACATTTTAGACTTATCTATCTATTATGTTTTGAACTTGTTATGTATTAAAATAGGGTTTTGAATGTGTAGACTTTTGGAGGAACCCATAGTTTTACTCAGGTTATTGATGTAAGACTTTCTACTTTGATTCCGCATTATAAATACTTGGAAAGTTTTTATTTCTGCACCTTAATACCTTAGTTGTCTATTCGTAGATTGTCTTGATGAAATTCTGCAGGTTAAGGCTTACTAGATGATCGCCTAACTAAATAGGTCATCTCGAGAGGTTTGAAGAGGGTTTAGGCCGGGCAGGTTATGGAAATTGGGGTCGTCACATCTAAAAAATATTTAGAGCCTTCACTATAAATAGATTTTTGCATAAATAAACAAAAATCGTTGAGTCCCCACCAATCTTACAAGTTCCGCCCCACCAACACCCATATCCTAATCTTCCGCAAGCTTCTAACAGCTTGACTATCCGTCGCCTTTCCAACACCCCTCCGACACCTCGAAAAAAGCTATGTTTTTTATTTGGTGTTCACGACGACCAATCATAGAGGTCACCATGATCTCTGCAACCCATTGTAGAGGCCGTGGCTTTTACAACCCATTGTAGAGGCTCAAAGGTCACCATGGCCCCTGCAACCATCACAGAGGCTAACCATGGCTTCTACAACCATCATATAAGCCAACTGTGGCCACTGTGATAAGGAAGATGAACAGTAACTTTTTGTTCTTTATTTTTGCAAACTTTTTTTTTATGGATGGTCATGAATGCTTCATTTGAAATTTTAAAGTATCTTTTAAGTTGAAAAGTTAGAATCAAGGAGAACCAAAGAAAAAATTAGGGTTTTTTAGAGAGGCAGCTGATCCTTGCTTTTCTTTTAAACCTTTTGAACCACCACCGATCCTCTCTTTTGATCGGCAATGGTTCCAATAACCTATTTTGCCTCTTATTAATCAAATAAACTCAAATTTGTTAAAATTGGATGAGATGATTAGTGTCATCCCCGTTGTGGCTCAGATTAACTATTGGCAACAGTCACTTCCCTAAGTATGCATCCTACCCAAAGACTGTATGTGGATTTGCAATTATGGGGTTTTAGTACTCGTCATTAGGTTTTTTTTCATTGGCCGTTGTTTCTTTCCCATTGTTGGAAGGTTTAGACTGTCTTCTCTCGTTGGAAGTTTTGTGTTTACTTCCCTTGTCAGAAGTTTTGTTTCTCATTATGGTTTGAGTGATGTATCTGTGTATTGTCGTGCTCCATACATTTGTCTAGAGAATAGTCATTGATTGCTAAACTATTCCATTGTTACAGTCGCATTTCTTGAAAGCCAACCTTATGCTAGTTGTAGTTGAATGTTCTTTTCAACAATTAGGATTAACGAATCAATTTGCAATGGTGATTGCTTCTATGTCTTGTCCTATTCCATTGAATGTATTGAGAGCCATTAATGAGTAATGAAATTTCTATTTCTTCAAAAAAAAGTGTCTTTAAGTTGATATTTTTTGAAGTGTATCAAATATTAATGACCATAATTTAGTACACGAACACGGAGCTATAAAAGATAATTAATTTTCAAGGGTCTCGAAATAAATATTATATTTTCGTGGCTTCTACAACCATCGCATAAGCCAACTGTGGCCACTGTGACAAGGAAGATGAACAATAACTTTTTGTTCTTTCTTTTTGCAAACTTCTTTTTTTTAATGGATTGCCATGAATGCTTCATTTGAAATTTTAAAGCAACTTTTAAGTTGAAAAGTTAGAATCAAGGAGAACCAAAGAAAGAAATTAGTGAGAGTGGCGGCTGATCCTTGATTTTCTTTTAAACCTCTTGAACCACCACCGATCTTCTCGTTTGATCGGCAATGGTTCCAATAACCTCTTTTGCCTCTTATTAATCAAATAAACTCATATTTGTTAAAATTGGATGAGATAATTAGTTTCATCCCTGTTGCGGCTCAGATTAACTATTGGCAACAATCACTTCTCTAAGTATGCACCCTACCCGAAGACTGTACGTGGATTTGCAATTATGGGGTTGATACTCATCATTAGGTTTTTTTTCATAGGTAGTTGTTTCTTTCCCTTGTTGGAAGGTTTAGATTGTCTTCCCTCGTTCGAAGTTGTGTTTACTTCCCTTGTCGAAAGTTTTGTTTCTCATTATGGTTCAAGTGATGTATCTGTGTACTGTCATGTTCCAAACATTTGTCTAGAGAATAGTCATTGATTTCCAAACTGCTCTATTGTTACAGTCGCATTTCTTGAAAGCCAACCTTATGCTAGTTGTAGTTGAATGTTCTTTTCAACAATTAGGATCAGCGAATCAATTTGCTACGGCAATTGATTCTACGTCTTATCTGTTCCATAATTTCCATTGAATGCATTGAGAGCCATAAATGAGTAATGAAATTTCTATTTCTTCAAAAAAAAAAGTTTCTTAAGTTGTATTTTTTTGAAGTGTATCGTCAATATGAATGACCATAATTTAGTACATGAACGCGGAGCTATAAATAATTAATTAATTTTCAAGGGTCTCAAAATAAATATTATTTTTCCGCCTTGGTGTCGCCTAGGCTCCGCCTTTCCTTAGGCAAGGATGATGCGACAATGCAACACTAGCAAAAATAAATGCAGATCCTTTTGTATTTTATTCATGAGGGTAATATTACCAGAAAATTTGGCTATGATCAATGAAAATGAATGATCAGCTCATCGATAATCTTATCAAGGAACAAAAGATAGGAAGGACTAATAAAGATAACCAAGCCAAAGACCATCACACAGTGTCACAATGCTGTAGGCATAGTAAAAGGATATATCTGCAATCTATGGTGTTTATGCTTTTATAGGCAGCTCAAGGAAATATGGGAATGACTGATTATTTTGTGAAGCCTAAAACCATCACAATGATGTAAAGTTTCAATTATACCAGAGTTCTCTAACTAAGGTTATAGAGTATTCAAGATCCTGCAAGCAATTATTTGGCATTTTGACCATTAAGTTGACCAATGTTTAATTTATTTAGCTTAGCCTTTCTTTCTCCATTTTTGCTCTTTTGTCGATGTTCCTCATGAGTCAACAAGTCAATGATGATGGTATCTTATCTTCTTAAGCAATATCGAATGTCACAACCCTGAAATCATAAATCCTATTTAAAACTTGTCTGGTAAGCAATTATCTGCCATAACAATTTGGTTCGCTTAGCAATTTTGTACATTATCCAGCCTTTTTTTCATCCATTACATTATTCAATTTAGCCAAACAGCATCAATTCACATTAGATATGCAAACAAATAAAGGGAGTAAGCAAGTTCAGGAGTTATACAATATCACCATTGTCAACATCAATTGGTTTGTTATCACTAAGTATGATGAGATTCAAGACTTTGCACAGCACATTGCCCAAAAATGCTAGTGAGTCTGACTTGTTTGACCTTATTAAAGAGCTTTCAGATAAAATAGAAGAATTACATTAAGACATGTCACAATTCCACTTCTTCAGTTTTGAAAAAGCTTGAAGCTAAAGAGATAATGTTGGTGTAGGAAGCTAGGGAGAGGACTTCCTCTAACACCTACTCTACAAGTCTTCAGAGACCTCCTAAACAAAGTTTCAAACACACAAAAAAAGCTTCCAAATGGACTTAATGAATTTGGCAAGAATAATGTTTTCAATTGTTGAATAAAACATATCAAGGATTTAGACCAGGAAAGAAAAGCATTATAATTTAGAAAATAATCATTCACTGTTGTTAAGTTGGTTCAATGATACAATAGAATTCAGCTACATCTCACGTCCACCAACTCTTCTATGGGTTGATCGTACTGCCTTGACCATGTAGAAGACATGTATCCCTTTAAGTCCTGTGTTGTGTGCAAGTTCTATGACTGGGAGGCTTATCATCAACTCCCAAAGCTTTTTACAAGTATTCATTAGTCATTTTCCTTTAAAGTCTTAAGAGGTCTATCAATTACATCTAACAAAGTATAGACCTAATTAAGAAATTAATTCCAATTCATTGACAAATCCTATAGAGTTTTTTTTGCTAATGTAACTTGTTGGAATTAGCTTTAAGTCAGGAGGATCCATCAAATTTAGATGTGTGAAAGTTAGAGCACAAGGAGAGAATTAAAATAAGGAGATTAGCTGCTCTTTGAAATCAACTTTGACAGTGAAATATAATAACAAGAAATATAAAGAACGAATAATCTGTTACAAATTTATACCTATGATCCGATGCTCGATTTTCTGCTTTCAAAGTTGAGTTAGCAAGGGATTCAGATAACACCCTCAACTTGTCCACCTAATAAAATAAAGAAAAAAACATGCATAAAATCCTACAATTGTAGTAAGAAACTACATTTTTCAGCTACACCCAATCATCTAATATTGCCGATTAAATGCTTAATATGTTACTAGATAGAGGATTTTGGAATTTTATAGCCTTGTAATTTGCCACTACTGTCCATCAAATTTGGAGCCCTCTTTAAATTTAAATTGCATAAAATATGGTGCACAATGGAAAGAATCCAATCAGGCACTAACCTGTTTTTGTAAGGGCAATCTTACTGCTATACAAGTAGAGGGTTTTGGGATTTTATAGCCTTGTAATTTGCTACTACTATCCGTCAAATTAGGAGCCCTCTTTAAATTTAAATTACATAAAACATGGTGCACAATGGAAAGAATCCAATCAGGCAATAACCTGTTTTGTAAGGGCAATCTTACTGCTAAAATAAGAAATTAGAAATTAATAGTAAGAAATACAAAAAAAAAATATAATCAATCACAAATTTAAGACTCCAACAAGAAACTCAGAAAAACCACCCTTGTTGGCTGAAGCTTTTTACAGTGACAAACAAAAAAAGATAATCAATCACAAATTTAGGACTCCACCAAGAAACTCGCAAACCACCCTTGTCGGCTAAACCATATGATAGATGGTGATGTTATCTTAAAATAAGTTAATCAGTAAATAGGTTTCAAGTTCATTTTTGAATAACATATGCTCATTTTTATAAGATCGGATTTCTAGTTCTAATCTGTGCCAAGGGTTTTTTTGATGAATTTTAAACAAAAGAAAGAGAAGCGAAAAAGAACAAAACAAAACAAAACAAAAAGAAGTTAATGTTTGAAATTCCCTATATTTGCAACTTTTAGATGAGAATGCCTAGGTGAAGACCTAGAAGGTGCCTAGACATATTCTTGGTTTTACTGAACTTTAGCAATACAACAAGTTCCGTGGTCTAGGAAAAAAGATTCAGGACATCAACGATAGAGAGGTTTGAATCACAATGTTGTGACCAACAGAATTATGAGGACTCATGAAAACTGAAGAAGAGAAACGTGAAAAATTATTATGATATCATCAGTTACGCAAAGTGCAACATACTCAGCATTTTGCAGTCAATTTTGAAACAAGCATTGAATAGTTCAGCTACCATTTATCAATTGTTATTAGTTAAAAGAAGATACCAACTTCATCAGTATGGTTGTTTGTTTTGATGGCTACCAATATATAGATAGTTACATTTCTGTCAATTAGGACATCTTTTTTTTTCGCCTTTTGGATGTCTAGGTTTCAAGTAATTTGTGTAAAATATGTGACCAAGCATAGACAGAGAAAAGAATCAAGCAAACAAAATGATTAGATGGGAAAGGAAAACATGCCTTTCGAGAATGAACATCAGGCAGATCTCCATTGTTTAGGGACTTCTTTCTAAGCAAAAGAACTTCCAATTTGTGACAAAGTTGAATTTCAGTGAACGCTTCTGTAAGAGCCTAAAATACAAATCCAATGAGACGAGATTCAAATTCAGACGGAGAAACTAAGACTAAAATAATTGTTCAACCATGGATCAACTCAGTAAGAAACATTATTCCATAGATCAAGTTGTCATACCAAAATATATAATATATTATGTGTTTATTTTCATGCTATTTACCATATACTGCACCACAAGCTACACTACAGTGCTAAGTTAGAAACTTAGAATCTGGGACACTGTAATGTCTATAATATACACGATAATTTTCAGGGAGAACAATTTATAGAAAGATTAGATTCTAGTGTTGCACTCGGACTCTGCCAATCAGCATTAATAGCATAAGTGCGTCACCGCATGAAGCATCAAATTTGAATGCCCTCCCTTGTCAACGGCAGTTGGTCGACGTATCGTAAGTTCAAGGGTTGTGTTCCCTATTTTCGGGATGAAAACCCCAAGGTCATGGGTGAGTTCAAACCCTAAGATCTAAACCTACGTGGCCAATGCAAGTTTAGCATTACAAACAAGCAAAAGACAAATCAACACCATTGATTGAAGAAAACCAAGAGAATTTATATTAAACTTGAAGGAAATCCAACCCGGGATCAATCAATCTCCGAGACAAAGAGTATTACCCCATATTGGGGTTCAATCCAACACAAAACATGAAGAAAACTAAAGAACACATGAAATCAAACCTAAGAGTTAAAAGAGAAATCCAAGTTTGAATCCAAATCTCCAAGCCTCTCCAAGTGTTCTCCCTAAGCAAAAGATGTCAAAAACCTAATCTATCATTTCTATTTATACCCCGAGGGTATTTTGGTCCAAAAATTATAGTAAGAACCCTAATTTTTCGCACGAAACACGAGTTGCAGGTGGTGCCTATGCTGAGCGTCTGGCCGCAAGCTTTTGTTCATCATTTTGTCAAGTTTTCGCATGGCCGCCTAGGCGCCGAGCCTCTACCTCCTTTTGATCTCCTGGGTGCCTAGCTTGAGGTGACGGGCGCCTAAATAATGGTAATTCTCGAACAATTCAACACTCTTGGACACCTGATGATAACATCATTCATTCTTTGTACGTATAAAAAATCATCAATAAGTAGTTCACAAGCATGAGAATTACTTTCATAATCCTCTACTAATTCCATATAGCACACTTTACAAGAGAGAAATAAAATCTCAAAACTTATCCCCACCCTTTCCTTCAATAATTTAAATCCCAAAGGATCCTCCTCTATAACCTTTACACATTGATGGCTCATTACACACATCCAAAGGTGGCTCTAGAGTTAGCAAACAACTCAGTCTTAGTTCATACATGATCTGCACAAACAATATGAGTTAAGTCAGCCCTCCATACTGATTGCTGAAGCATCAGGTCTCTTGAAAAAGGACGACAACTCCCCCCCTATATGGTTTGTGATAGAGAAAAAAAAAAGTGTTCAAGGCCGCAATTGGTCACCAAAATATGAAAATACAAGTGTCTAGAATCTTCCATTGCATAAACTGACTAACTAATTTTACTCCTTAATTCGCAATCAGATCCAGGCACTCCTACCTAATCTGGCTGACTAGCACTTCTTTTTTCCATGTTTGCAAAGACAACGATTTACAATGCATATACAATAAATTTTCCCATTTATAAAATACTCACTTCTAACAAGAAAAGAATCATGATAAACTGAGTAATTCTCAAGGAAATAGATTCATAAGAAGAAGACACCACAACAAAGCCTCAGTCCCAAATAAGTAGCGTTCAACTACAATGATAAGATGATTTCAGTCAGCTCAGTTTAATAGTTTATAATGTGCAATGGTAATTTTTTATGTCTTTCAAAATTAATGCATCCTAAGTTATATGAAGTATACCCCTATACAATTGAATTCCTTCAACAATGAGACAAAAACAACAAAGCCTTAGCCTCAAATTAGTAGCATCCGACTACAAGGATAAAACACCTTCACTCAATTCAGTTTAATAGTTGATAATGTGGATTTATAATTTTTAAAATCTTTCAAAATTAATGCATCCCAAGTTATTTCTATTCTACCCCTATTCCATCGAATTCCTTCAACTTCCATGTAAAGGACCATAACGAAGGCATGTGGGAGGCGTGTCAAACCGCCCTTGCCTATTTTGACCATCTACGAGAGTAATGCTACACCTACTTCTTTTGAATATTTGTAGTTCTTATTCTATCCTAATGGGTTTACAACACATCGACCTAAGCATCCTAATCTCCGCTACCACATTTACAAATTTGTTGTTTATTTTTACCAACAAGAATTTGTTGCTATAAAGCATATTAGGCCTAATTAAAAACATATAGAAATATAGAATCTTTCTTTTCAACAACCATCAAGATAGAAAGAAATGGATAAATAGTGTAGATAATTAAGAGAATAGTGTGTAACCAACAATATTAAGTTAACAAGTCATAAAAAGTTTTGGGTCACCAGTAGAGAACCATATGCTTTTCATAAGATAACAACAATTACAAGTAAAGAGCTCGATACTACAAGACCTAAAGTATCTGTTATGAAATAAACACCCTAACCAATTTTTAAGTTGAAGATTTTATTCATAATAGAATGATCGATTACATAAAAGAATAACAAAAATATAACAATTGCATTAATGTTGTCGACCAATTCTGCCAATTGAAGTAAATGTCACCACTCTATAATGTTTATGTTAGATAAGTTTCAATCTCAAAAAATGACCATCGTAGCACTTTTCTATTATTCAGAAATTTAGTTATAGTTATGTTATCACGTGCATGTTCTAACTGTGTTGTCAGTTGTTTACTTTTAGACTGAATTAAATCACGTGTTTTTCATGTAAAACAGTTCTACAGTTATTGATTTGAATTTCCTAGTCTTTAGGAGTTTGTTTCCTATTTCACGTGTACTCAGTCAAACCTTAATATTAGAAGCATGTGTTCATTTCAGTTAGTCTTACGTTCAGTCTATAAATGTAAGTTCCAGCTTCCGAAAATGTGTATGAGCAATACAGAATTATTTGCAATTCATATCATTTTTCACACTTGAATTGCCCTTCTTTATTCTCTCTTGTTTTTTCCTTTTCTAATTTGCAAGTACATCTGGTATCAAAGCTCTCTTTCTAAGGGGATCTGTGAGTGGTTTTCGAAACCCAAAAATGGAGAAAGAGAGTAGTCAATGCGTTCGATCATTGTGAAGCAGTTAAAGAAGACTAAGACATTCTTCCACTGCTGAACAATCCCAGGATAGCACAAATCGAAAAAAACACAAGAAAAACAAAACACAAGAGAGAATAAAGAAGAGCAATTCAAGAGTGATATAGGATATGAATTACAGAAAATTTTGTATTGCTCGTACACATTTTCTAAAGCTGGAACTTGCAATTTTTTTTATCTGAAAATGCTCCTAATAGTAAGCTATGACTGAGTATAAGGGAAACAGGAAACTAATTCCTAAATATTAGGAAATTCAAATTAATAACAATAAACAGTTTTACATGAAAACATGTAATTTACTCAGTCTTAAAGCAAACAACTAACACTCCTTGGTTTAAGCACTTCTGACTCCTAGCTTTTGTCATAACTCAACTGCTAAAACTTGCCAGCTGGTAGAGGCTTTTAGTGAAGATCTCAACCAATTGATCATCAGTCCGCAGTAGATGAGAACAACTTGTCAACCTCTCTATACTTCTCTAAAAAAGAATAGCTTAATGTTAAAATGCTTAGTCTTCCCATAAAACACTAGATTATGCAAGATAGAAATAGCAGCTTGATTGTCAACATATATCTCTGTACTTTCCTTTTCCTCCAAGTTAAGATCTATTAAAATATTCCTCCCACAAAGCTTTATTAACAACAGTTGTTGCAGCAACAAACTCTGCTACTGCATTGGAATGAACCAAAATATCTTTTTATTTTTAGAGCTCCAAGAGAAATTTTGTATGTTTAAGGCTCAATTGAAGTCATGAAAGAGTGGAAGCTTAGAGTGGGTGGTCACTCCAAAATACCAAGGCAAACTCCAAACTTAGAAACCATTATTTTTCTACTCAACTAGTCGATGTGGAACTATTCTCACATCTCCAACATTTGTACTACAATTTAGGATCTTACAGTTTTTTTTTTTTTTTTTTTTTTTTTTTTTTTTTTTTTTGGTATAAAGGATCTTACGTATTTAAATATTAAAGGAAAGAGATCTAAATAAAAATTGGGGCTTTGTTGAGGAGACGCCCGAATTTGCTACAATTTTTTATGCTTTTTGTCTTTGTATTTATCATTATTTTTTCTCAAAAGATCACTACAATTGTATCAAAGAATATTATTGTCTGAAAAGGACTATGAGTGATTACAAACTAAGGATTCTTCTCATTATCTCGAAATGTCTTCCAACCGCACATCATCAGCTCTCCCACCTCCAGTTCTAAATGGTTAAAACAATCAAGTTTGGGAAACTCATATAAGAGACATTGGTTTTTGGTAATGGGTTAAGGATGAGAAAAAACCATCGGCACTAGGAAATAATCCAACACTGAATTAGATCCATACACATGAAGAAGAATAAGGAAAAGCTCCCAGGGCATTGTCGTTCAGCCATGTTATGGCTGCAAGTAGAGCGTTGCCGTTGAGTCATGGTGTTGTTACAGAATTTGTTCTCCCAAGAATTAGCACTTGTGAAACCACTACATAAGCTAGGGCGCATAGAAGTTGATTTACCAAGAAAAAAGAAAGTAGGAATTACCTGAAAGCAAGCCGTAGAGAAGGTGAGTCATGGTGGAGGAGACTACCTAAGAGGAGTGTTTTACAGGGTTGAGAAAAATGAATAGAAGTGCTTCATCGATTTATTTTTCTTTTTTTTTTTTTTTTTTGAGAAACTCAAATTAAGGGAAATAGATGGTTAGTTAAGTTCAATCGATTCTTTTTTCAGTCTCTATACATGCAGTTGCAGTTCCCTCGACACCTAAGGAAATTGTCAAATTTTTTTTGTACAAAGTTTTGATGCAATTCAGTATTTTTTTATTTATTTTAGAGAACAATCATGTTCAACATTTTTCTATTTATTAGAGATTTATTTATATTTATCTTAATAGGTATCATGTTCTAATTTTGCGCTACAATTTAGGATCTTGTCTATTTAAATATTCGAGAATTTATTGGGGCTTTTGAGAGGAGCTGCACAAACTTGTTCCACCTACCTTTTAAGTTCTTCATCTCTTTAACATTTTATTTTATTATTCAGTGACTCTCTTAAAAGATCTCCACAATTCTGAAAGTGATGTCGACCTTACCTCAACTACTTCCATTGATGTCCTTTGTGATGCTCCTTCTACATCCCCAGCTAAAGGTTCAAGGTGCATCTTTGTTCCATCAAGTTTTTGCCATAGGAATGAAGCCTCAGCATCTATTCTGTCATATATCATATCAAATGAAAAGGAAAAGAGAATAAATGATCAAAAATGATAGTGCAAATTAGTAGCTTAAAGGAAATTATTAAGGAACAAAAAACAACATTACAAAGGGTTGAAACACAGACTGTTGCAAGACTAAGCTCATATACGTGATAGCATAATAGCAAAGTAAACTGAGAAGGAGAAGGACGAAAGAGAAACAAAAGAATATTAACCTGCGTTTTCAAGGCGCGAGGTGATGCTTAAGCAATATTTTAGGAACTTTCTATTTTTAGAAACACTCCGCACAACAAGAACTTATCCCCATATTTTAGGAACTTTCTATTTTCTAATGCTTTGTTTAGATAAGGATAAGGAATCATAGTTGGCTTAGGATTCAATTTTTATTCTCTATATAAGTGTACCTAGAATTAAGTTTTTTAAGCAGTCGAAATCTGATTTCAGTTTAGTGTGGGTGTACTGAAAATTCAGACACAATAGAAACAATTTATTCTTTATCTCTTCCTTACTTTTTCTTAAATTGTTTTTAAACCTACAATTGGTATCAGAGCTGATTTCTTAAAGGATCTGTGGATGGAATCTGAGAAGAGTTTAGACAAGATTGCTCCTCCAATTTTTGATGGAGAAAACTACCAACTTCGGGCGGTGAAGATGGAGACTTACTTGGATGCTTTGAATTTATGGGAAGTTGTAGAAGAGGATTACGAAATTCCTCAGTTGCCACACAACCCGACGGTTGCACAGATGAAAAATCATAAAGAAAGAAAAATCATAAATAAAGAATAACCATGAAGTCAAAGGCCAAAGCCTATTTGTTCGCTTATGTCTTTCAAGTCTGCGAAAGAGATTTGGGATTACTTGAAGAAAGAGTATGAAGGAGATGAAAGGATTCGAGGTATGAAAATCTTAAATCTAATTAAAGAATTTCAGTTGGAAAAGATGAAAGATTCTGAAACAATTAAAGAAAACTCAGACAGATTACTTGTTATTGTCAACAAGGTGCAAATACTTGGTACTGAATTTATGATTCAAGAATTGTAGAAAAGATTCTTGTTACTGTGCCAGATAGATATGAAGCTTCGATCATCACTTTGGAAAACACGAAAGAAGTTTCCAAGTTCACGTTGGCGGAGTTGTTAAATGCCATGCAAGCACAAGATCAACAGAGGATTATGAGAGAAGATCATGTTGTTGAAGGTGCTCTACAAGCAAAGCATCAAGATAATGGAAATGACAAGAAAAGATTTTCAAAAAAGGTTCAGCAACAAGTAGAGGGAACAATACAAATTGTCAAGACCAAAGCAATGTTAGAAACCAAAAGAAAATTATCCACCAT
Organism: Stephania japonica; assembly: GCA_039657345.1. Lineage (NCBI taxonomy): Eukaryota > Viridiplantae > Streptophyta > Magnoliopsida > Ranunculales > Menispermaceae > Stephania > Stephania japonica. The sequence goes on from CM077560.1 coordinate 28,993,315, forward strand.
GCCAGCACTGTGGTAGAAAAGGTCATGCACCATATAAATGTTGGAAGAAACCGGATGCTAAATGTAGAAAGTGCAATTAACTTGGACATGAAGTTGTGATTTGCAAAAGCAAATCTCAAAAGAACAATGCAAAAGCCCAAGTTGTTGATAGAGATGATGAAGACCGGATTTTTGTGGCAGCTTGCCATTCAACTAAAACCTCATCTGAATGTTGGTTAATAGATATAGGTTGTACAAACCACATGTCCTATGACAAAAGTTTGTTCAAGGACTTAAAGACAATTGAAATTCAGAAGGTTAGAACTGGACATGGAGGCTACATCATAGCAAAAGGGAGAGGAATTGTTGCACTAACAACAGTTTCAGGTACCAAAACAATTTCAGATGTGCTTTATGTTCCTGACATTGACCAAAACTTGTTAGGGTTGGTCAATTAATTGAAAAAGGATATAAAGTATCCTTTGAAGACAATCAATGTGTCATTTTCAATGCTACTGGTCATGAGATTGTGAGGGTCAAAATGAGAGGAAAAAACTTCTCATTTGATGCAACAGAACAGGTGCATAACGCTTACAACAATGAAGTGAGTACTACAGAAATTTGGCACAAATGACTTGATCATTGCCACATTAAAAGAATGATGAACATGAAGAAGAAAGCCATGATTACAGGACTACCTATGCTTGATGATCATTTACTAAATTGTAGTGTTTGTCAATTTGGTAAACAAAATAAGATCCCGTTTCCAAGATCAACTTGTAGAGCCTCCCAAAAGCTACAATTAATTCATACAGATGTGGCTGAACCTTAAAGAACTCCATCATTACAAGGTAGCCTCTACTACATTCTATTCATTGACGATCATACAAGAATGTGCTAGATTTTATTCTTGAAATTCAAATCAGAAGTGGCTGAAGTGTTTTGGAAATTCAAGAAGATGGTGGAAAATCAAAGTGGCTCCAAGATTCAAAGTTTGAGGTCTGACAACAGAAAGGAATATACTACAGCAAAATTTAATTTATTTTGTGAAGAATCTGGCATTGAACATCAGCTCATAACTACTCTCCTCAACAAAATGGAGTTAGTGAAAGAAGAAATATATCAGTTATGGAGATGGCTAGATGTATGTTGCATGATGAGTTGCCTAAACAATTTTGGGCAGAAGCAGCTAACACAGCTATTTTTCTTCAAAATAGACTTCCTACCAAGGCTTTGGAAGATAGAACACCATTTGAGGCTTGGTTTGGATATAAACCTTCACTTGGCTTCCTTAAAGTTTTTAGCTATGTATGTTTTGTTCACATACCACAAGTCAAGCGTGACAAACTAGACAAGAAAGCAATTCCAGGCATCTTTGTAGGTTATAGTTCAATGTCAAAAGCTTATAAAGTGTATCATCCTCAAACTGAAAAAATGACCATCACTAGAGATGTACACTTTAATGAGGATGAGCAATGGGATTGGAAGAATCTACAAGGAACTATTGAATTCTCTCAAGATTTAAAGGAGAAAATTTTTTGAAGAACAAGCAACAAGTGGATGTTTGAATGATTCAATAGATGATCCTCCAGTCCGAGGTACAAGGCTACTTTCAGATATTTATGAAAGATGTAATGTAGCAATATGTGAACCTGCTAATCCTGAAGAAGCATTTAAAGATGCAAAATGGAAGAAAGCAATGTAGGAGGAGATGTCAATGATTCAGAAAAATAAAACTTGGGAGTTGGTTGAGAGGCCTGAAGATAGAAAAATTATTGGAGTAAAATGGGTGTTTAGAACAAAGTTGAATGCAGATAGCTCCATCAACATGTACAAAGCTAGGCTTGTTGTTAAAGGATATGCACAAATTTCTGGTGTTGATTATTCTGACACGTTTGCTCCAGTTGCTAGATTAGACACTATAAGTCTACTACTAGCAGTAGCAATGCAAAAAGGCTAGAAAGTATTCCAGTTAGATGTCAAATCAGCTTTTTTAAAAGGTGTTCTAGAAGAAGAAATATATGTTGAGCAGCCTGAGGGATTTGTGAAGAAAGGTGAAGAACATAAAGTCTACTTGCTTAAGAAAGCTCTTTATGGCTTGAAACAAGCACCAAGAGCTTGGTACAGCAGGATAGATGTGCACTTGATCAACCTTGGCTTTATTAAAAGCCTATCGGAGTCAACTCTTTATGTGAAATATGTGGACAATTGCATTCTTATAGTATCCCTCTATGTTAATGATATTTTGGTCACCGAGAATGACTCAAGGCATATTGAGAAGTTCAAGCAAGAAATGATGCAAGTATTTGAAATGACTGATCTTGGTCTTATGACCTATTTTCTTGGCATGGAAATTAGACAAAGTAAATTTAAAGTATTTATCAGCCAGAAGAAGTATGCAAAAGAAATATTGAAGAAGTTTCAGATGGAGGAGTGCAAACCAATAAGCACCCCAATGAATCAAAAAGAAAAGCTGAGCAAGGAAGATGATACAAATAAAGTTGATGAAGGAAACTATAGAAGCTTGATTGGATGCCTAATGTATCTTACTGCAACAAGACCAAATATTCAATTCGCTGTGAGTTTTTTATCTCGATTCATGCATTGTGCAAGTTTAATGCATTTAACAACAGAAAAAAGAATATTGGGGTATGTCAAAGGCACTATTGACTATGGTGTTAAGTTAGAAAAATGTCAAAGCTTCAAGTTGTGTGGATTTTCAGACAGTGACTGGGCTGGATCAATTGATGACATGAAGTGTACTTCAGGGTATTGTTTCAGCTTAGGTTCAGGTTCTTTCTCATGGTGTTCAAAGAAGCAAGAGATAGTAGCACAATCCACAGCAGTAAATCAAGCATTGTGGTTGAAGAAACTCCTATGTGATCTACATATGGAGCAAAAAGAAGGCACAAAGGTTTTTGTAGACAATCAAGCAGCCATTGCAATCTTCAGTATTCCATGGAAAGACTAAGCATTTCAACATTAAGCTTTATTTCTCAAGGGAAGTGCAGAAAAATGGTGAAGTCACATTAGTTTACTGCAAGCCGGAAGATCAACTAGCAGACCTTTTTACAAAACCACTTCCGGTTAGCAAGTTTGAGTTTCTAAGGTAGAAGATTGGAATTTGCAGTTCTCAAAGCAAGGAGTATTAAGATTTGTTTTCGAACTCCAATTTATTTTTAGAAACACTGCGCACAGCAAGAACTTATCCCCATATTTTAGGAACTTTCTATTTTCTAATGCTTTGTTTAGATAAGGTAGAATTAGATAAGGCTAAGGAATCATAGTTGGCTTAGGATTCAGTTTTTATTCTCTACATATGTGTATGCAGAATTAAGTTTTTTAAGCAATCGAAATCTGTTTCAGTTTAGTGTGGGTGTACTGAAATTTCAGACACAACAGAAACAATTTATTCTTTCTCTCTTCCTACCTTTTTCTTAAATTGTTTTTAAGCCTACAACTTCATGTCGGGCATGATAGTAGGATTTGTTCAATAACCTTCTTCATGCTAGCTATTACGCATTAGGTATTACTTGGATGATTGAGGGTAAAGCAGGCTACTGCATTACTAAGCCCGTTGGATCTTTGCTCATCCCACTATTTTCCCCCCAGGTACCTCAGCAGCTGCATAGGACAAAGGGAAGAACAAAGTCTTAGCATAGAAGTTCTTTCCTTGTTTGCAAGGTTACATATTTATATCTATTTGGTTTTGAGACTGTTTATGTAAAAAACAGGGGATTTCAAATGGGTAGATGTCTGAACCCATAGTACTTGTTTTAGTTGTATTTCAGTTGGTTTGTAAGACTTCTATTGTATTTCTGCAACTTTATTAGACATAAAGGTTTTCATTTGCGCACCTTGTAGCCCTGTTAGTCTATTTTGTAGATAGTCTTGTTGTTATTTCCGCAGGTCAGCTTACTAGATCATAGCCCGACTCACTGGGTCATCTCGAGGGGGTAAGGTAGAGTTGAGGCCAGGCGGCCCTTGTTGTAGAAATTGGGGTCGTCACAAGGCCCCAATGAGATAAAAGGCTACAACAATATTATATGAGTGGGTTGAAAGAGTTAGCAAATTAGTTACAACAAATGTGGTATGTTTTGAGTTTTGAACTTGTAGTATAAATAGAGGGGGTAAGGTAGAGCTGAGTATTTTTTTATCTTGAATGTAATTTGGGAACTCTTAGGAGTTTAGGTTAAGAGAGTTTTAAGACTCTTCTTTTAGGTTACTTTGGTGTTCTTCTTCTTGTAATCATTGTTGAATTCTCAAATCAATTGATGGAGTATCGGTAATCTATCATATACCATGGACCGTCAGGGGGGATTTAGGGAGATGGTTCAACGCAGGCACGCGTTTGATGTTTCTCCCGATAAGTGTAATTGGTTTATTAGTTGTCGGGTTTTGTAATACACACGCTTTCAATTTTACTACTATCGGTTGTGACTTATTTTCATGCTTGGCTTCATTTTCTGCTTACTTTACTTGTATGAATTGTAGTCACTGTTTATTGGCTTCTTGAATATTGCGTGGTAGTCTCAGGGATTTACTCACAGGAATTTGTCACTTTGTGACAAATTTCAGATCCTATGATGAGCAGGGGCAAGGAGGTACTCGGCGACTTCCTTTGAGCTTGGAGAACCCTAGTTCTGCAATATTGTACGTGTTTGTTATATTTACTATATTTACTTTTGTTGGGTTTTGGGGACTAGGTGGACACAAGATACATGCATATTGCTCACTATGGCACTTCAGTCACCTCATTATATATGCAATGGTATCGTTTTGCCAGGTTTCCACCCTGTAGGTTGAACCTTTAATGAAAACTCTTATCTTTATGCTTTTCATTTCTATTTTAAGATTTCCACTACTTATCAAACTATCTACCACTAAATTGACTTGGAATAGTTCGAATAATTTAAACTTGGTTAACTTGTTTATAAATGAGGTAATACATCTTAATTAAGGCATCATGAGCTAAGTTAACCGGAATACAAATAATTAATGTAATAAGCCGGCTGGGTGTAATCAGTAAGTGTGCAGTGATGTGGCAGGCTTGGTGACATATCTGGCCGGATCGGCGGTGCCCGGTTTGTCTCGAATGTTGGGGCCACCACAGTTTCACGAGAAAATGAATTGAATAAGCCTAAATTTTGCTAGGTTTCTCAAATTCATACCAAACTAAAAATCCCTAGAATAATCACAAATTTCGCTTCTAGATTTCTTGTCTCAATTTTAATCCACTGCATTTTTAAGCACACAAGTGGTAAAACGTTTTGGCCACATACACATAAATCTCCCTCAAAAGCACAATGAAATAAATTGAGACAAGAAGAAACGTTTGGGATATTTAAGTCATTTTATTTAGTTTGGAAAAAAAACTGAGAAAACGAGCAAAGTGTGGGATTATTAAGTCTATTTCCCTATTTGTATACAAAAATTAGAAAGGTTGCAACTAGTTCCCAACTAAAAATAAAACATACACAGATATGTTTACTAACCACCTTGCTATATCAGCATTTAATTTAAGCCCTGACATTGCAGCTTGTGCAAATTGAAGCAATTCTCCCTTCTTTGCCTGAAAACAAAGATCTTGGTCAATAGACTAATTTGACATCCCTTAATTGAAGCAATTCTCCCTTCTTTACTTTAAAATCAGTTCAAATTTACATGAGAAACAAGGTTTGAAACCCAACAAATAAAAGTTCCATTTAAAAGTAGACAAACCACAGTTAGATTGGATTTTGTTGACTATCTCAGTCTCTGCTTCTTACAATAAACATAATCAGTCATTATCATGTATGGGCGAGCACACACTATATCTACAAGAAATATAATTGAAAGATTAAATAGAAGTCAGCAGTTTACATGAAGAAAAATGGAAAAGAACGAGACATTAACAACTCAAATAATTGATGTAAACACTTTCCACGGCACCATCAACATCAGTTCCAATTTATAGAATACTAATTAAGCCTTGATGTCCATAAAATTCAAAGATTCAAAAATGAGAAAGCTTACTGCACAAAAAAAAGCATTTAAGATATGTGTCAAGTCAAAAAAATTTCCCTGGATTTATGGTATATGAATTTGAACTTTTCACTATTCAAGAAACAAAAGATTTTGGTGGTTAATCTTAGTTGGGTCCTAATGAGATAATGAATCATTAGCCATGCTGCCATACAAAGTGCAGGCAAAAGCAAATTTAGAAAGAGCATACATTTAGGCATATATTCATTCCAATGATTATTTAGGATATATTCCTGCAATACAAGGGAAATCAAGTGCAAGATCAAGAATATATATTGCAAAGAAACAACAAGAAGGGTTTGGCTTGTAAACTCATGCAAAAAGGAAATTCCAGCATTTGAAATTTTAAGCACATAAAGTATACAGCCGATTGCAACAATATTTACCATAATAAATAAATACCAAAGAACTCATTATTCAAACCATAATGAGTTACCAATGTATTTTACCAATATTTCTTCTTGGTATCTTGAGAATGCTTTTGCCAACTCTTGCAAGCTGCAAATGATTGCCTTATGAACTTCCTTTCCTCCTATAAGGCATCGCCTGAAGAAAACCAGTGCAAGGCACGGGTACGCAAAACGAATATACTTTAGATTTTATTTTTATTTTTTTTCTAAGAGATTGCTTTTCTCAATGTATTGACAAAATAAAGAAAGCTAATATGAAGTCCGTAATTGTTGAAAAAGTCAACACGAATATATTGCTATTTGTTAATTTAACTTTCAACGTTTTAATTTAATAAGTTACAAGTATCACTGTTGGCATAGACAAGCTACGAAGCATCAATACATGCAGTCATAAGGTACACCTCAAGCACACCAAATTTAATCACTTCCATAAAAAATAAAAAAATAAAATAAAAAGGGTCAGTATATCAATTTGTTATAATGCTGAATGTTCTAAATGAAGGGTGCTAATCAGAACCTAGTGCCTTATGGAGAGTGCTAAAAGTTTTACGCAAGTTGTCAACTTATCGCAACCCTCCCCCATTTCTAGTAATTGAAAATGAGCTTGGGACCTTCCTCCCCGATTTTTTGGATATGAAAAATGGGCTTGGGACCTCCCTCCCCAATTTTCCAGAATGGAAAATGGGCTCTGAAGTCCTCCTTTATTCGGACTTGGGACCGGCTATGTAGCGCATACAATGTTCTACATTAGTGGAGTCTTGGTTTATAAGCTATTTAAAAAAAAATGTATTTTCTTACGACATTAAAAAAACATACACAAAATAATATTGTCCACAAAAAGCATACACCATGGTGAATCTTATTCTTTTGATTTGAACCATGGCATATCTTATTGAATATGCCTCCAAAAATAAGCAAACAAAATGGATTGGATACAACAACAAAGCCTCGATTCCGAAGTAGAATAGATTGGAGATATTTAGAAATTGCATTTGCTTGCAATTGTTAATTATAGAGCCTGGCTATACGCACCCCACATTTCCATAAGGGCACCCTGATTTTGAGTGCACCCCAAATTCAAATTTCCATTGATGAGGGCACCCTACATTTTTACCAAAATACCTCTTCATCCCAATTGAAGCACCCAACTCCAAACCCTTGGTCGAGACATATTTTAGATTCGACGACTTATCTTCTAGGTTTGGTGTTGTCCAACCGAACCTCTTTCTTGAAATTTTGTTGATAGCTACCGACCTAAAGGATCGATGGGTTACGACCGATTCTCCAATTAAAGATTCAGCAAGCTTTGACCGACTCTCCAACTAGAGGTTCGGTGGAGCTCTGGTCGACTCTATAACTAGAGATTCGGACCTGCATGGCCAAGCCACTCGATGATGTCCTACAAATCACAAAAAGATAGTGTGGAGGGATGATGATATGGTGCGCAAAACGAGAGAGAAAAGGGTGGTGGGGAGCACTATTTGCAGTGAGGGGCATAACGGTCATTTTACAGTAGAATTAACCTTTTTTAAGTTTGACTTTTTCGTTGGGGTGCCCTGAGTAAAAGATGGGGTGCGTATAGTCGGACTATAATTATATGGGTCATTGGAGCCTAGTACATCTAATGTAATTAAGTCGTCTACACCATCTCAAATAAGTCTCTATGGTTGCAAAAACAAGTTATGAAAATAGCTTATAAAATGCATTTTTCAGTAAAAGCCGTACACTCACAAACTTTTGACTATCTACCAGTTAAATCACCGATTACTACTAAGTACTAAGTATGAATTAACTCGTGCAAACACTTGTAAAACCATGAAATTGAAGTTCACATATTAAACAAGATAGATGATTTAATTATGAATTTGGAAAAGGCAATGGCTAAACAGACCACACTACTTGCTAACGTACCCCTTTACTTCTTGTACCCTACTTCAAAGTGTACCTTCCCAACCTCAGCTCCCAAGAATACCCTCACCCTTGCCCGAACACCCCTCAATCCTCTCATTTTCTCAGTTTTAACCATTGTAAAGCAAAAATTGAAATGCAAAAAGTGTGGTACGAAGTAGTAATGGGGTCCTCTAAGCAAACAGTGAGGTTTGTTTAGCCACTCCCTTTGGAAAAAGATCTATTAAAAATAATTTCATTATGAAAACTAAAATATGAAATAAGAAATGCATTTCACTAAAAACGATAGGCATTTTGAAGGTGTAGAATAGCATTTAGACATAATACAAGTGTAAGCCATCTTACCCAAATAATTCCACAAGTAGAGAAACTTCTTCTTCATCGGGTGCTTCAAGAATCTGAGTAAAAAATGAACTTATTGTCAGATTGCCTAGATAGTTCTAGGTGCAAAACCAACTGATATAAACAAATGACCTATGTTGAGAGTTTTGCCCACAAACTCTCAACAAACTATAAACTGAAGTATGATTCTCTCAACAGATAACTAATTTCATCATGCTAAATGTTTTCAAGGCCAAACTAGGCTTTTACACATCTGCTACCTAAGCCAAAAGGTAGGCAAGCAGTGGGTGTTCAAACAATAAACAAAAAGAAATTTGGGAAGCAAATAACAAATGAAAAGTAGTCCTATAAAAGATGCAGCTTCCTTCAAAAACTAACTCTCGAAGCCCTCACTCATCAGCTCACACTACCTCCATCAGTCTATTGAATTGGCTAAAGCTCTGGTAGTGACTCCAGCGACTTTGATAAGATCCAGTGATGACTCCTGCAACTTCAGCAAAGATTATTCTTTGCAACTTAGTTGTGACTATCTTTGTTGGAAAGTAGGAAAGAATTACCTAAATCAGTAGGATTTAGATTAGTTTCTAATTTTCAATTATTCTTGATTTGTTTCCTTTTGTATTTTAGATCCTGATTTCTAGGAAGATTTTATGTATATTTCCGTAGTTGTTCTATAGTCAAGTTGTATATATATGTACAAACTAATCAATGAAATATGTAGAAAAACATATTCAAAACTTTTTGTGTTTTATGGTATCAGAGCCAAGCTTTCTTGCTGGCCAAGAAAACCTAAATCATGTTTGGAGTTAGTCTACCACGGTCTATTGAAGAAACTACAAAAGCTTCTTCAAAAAATACTAGGGGTACAACCTTTTTTTCTACAACAGATGTGAACCACTCACTCAAAATTACCCATCACGAATTGAATGGGTCAAATTTTTGTGAATGGTTCCAATCTGTTTTGTAGGTTGTTCAAGGGAAAGGGAAGGAAGGTTATCTTACTGGTGAAAATACCTTACCAACCAAGAGTGATGCTGGCTATAAGACATGGGAAGCTGAAAACTCCAGTGTCATGGCCTGGTTGATCAACTCAATGGAACCTCAAATCGAACGCACATTTCTTTTTTACAAAACAGCACATGAAATTTGGAAGGTGACACAAGAGTTGTATTCAGATTTTGAAAATACTTCTCAGTGTCTTGAAATCCGGGCAACACTTCAAAACACAAAACAAGGAACAAGATCTGTCACGGAGTACTACAACAACTTGATAGAGCTTTGGCAAGTGATGGATTTATTTTATTTGATTCCATGGAAATGTTCAGATGATGGGCTACTTTACAATCAAGTACTTGAGAAAGATTGAGTATTTGATTTCCTTCAAGGTCTAAACCGAGATTTAGATGAAGTACATGGGAGAATCCTTGGAACTGCTCTCACTCCAAAAAGCCTTCTCTGAAGTTAGACGGGAAGAAAGCAGAAAAAAGGTAATGTTGCACTCATCACTTATCCCTACCAATGAAGATCATTCACAAAGTACTGCTCTTGCTGCTAATCGTTCTTTCTCTAAGCCAAATGAGAACAAATTATGGTGTGAACATTGCAAAAAACCACTTGTTGGGACCTCCATGGAAAGCCACAAGATTGGAACCATGCAGTAAGAAAAGAAATAATCCGTGTCCATGTAGCTGAATCTGCTGCAGAGACAGACAAATACTGCAGCATTTACTCCAGCACAAATGGAGATCTTAAAGACCCTTCTGAACCAACAAAGAAATTCAGATCCTTCATCATCAACTTCGACACCTATGGCTGCTATGATTCAACAAGGTATTATCATCTTTTTTCTTGTCACAAAAGGATGTCATGGATGGGTGGATTATTGACACTGGGGCATCAGATCATATGACAGGTTCACATAGTATTTTCTCTAGTTATTTAAAATGTGTTGATAACATAAAGTCTCTGTGGCTGATGGAAACACTTCTTTAGTAGCTGAGATCGGAGATGTTGTTTGCAATGGATTTCATTTGAAAAATGTGCTTCTTGTTCCTAGTTTAAGATATAACCTTCTTTCTATTAGTAAGTTAACTAAAGATCAAAATTGTGTAGTAACCTTTTCTTGTGATCGTTGTATTTTTCAGGATCCATTTTCGAGGAAGATGATTGGCAATGTTGAGGAACAAAATGGTCTCTACTATCTTAAGGGTTCTCAACCACAAAAAGGACCTACATCTCTTTCAGTTTCTAGTTCATCAAGTTCAGATATGTTTTTATGGCACAAACATTTAGGTCACCCTAGTTTTTCCTATATGAAACATTTGTTTCCTAAGTTGTTCATCAATAAAGATCCTTCTTCATTTTCTTGTGAATCATGCATTCAGCAAAACAACCCAGGAAAATTCATCCTGTTCATGACTACAAAGAGTCAAAACCTTTCACCTTATTCATAGTGATACTTAGGTGCATCACGAGTTGTTGACTTGACTGGAAAAAGGTGGTTCATTACTTTCATAGATGACCACATGCGAGATTGTTGGGTCTACGTATTAAAAGACAAATCTGATGTTGGATTTGTATTTCAACAATTCCATAAAATGATAAGAAATGTATTTCAATTTGATATTCACATACTTCGCACAGATAATGGAGGAGAATATTTTAATCATGATCTGATTAAATATTTCATGGATAATGGAATTTTCCATCAAAGTTTATGTACTTATACACCCCAACAAAATGGGGTAGCAAAAAGAAAAAATCGTCACTTACTAGAGGTTGCCCGATCAATCATGCTTGAGAATTTTGTACCTCATCAGTATTGGGGCGATTCTGTGTTAACCGCTTCTTATTTAATTAATAGGCTTCCATCCAAAACTCTAAATTTTCAAACTCTTGTTAGTTGCCTCAAAAAAATATTTTCCTCATGTTAGATGTTAGATTATTCAATTTTCTCAACCCAAAAGTGTTTGGATGTTCATTTTTTGTTCATAACACTATTCCTACTAGGAGTAAACTTGATCCAAAGGTTATTAAATGCATTTTCATAGGATATTCTCATACCAATAAGGGTTATAAATGTTATAATCCACACTTAAAAAAATTTTGTCCTATGATGTCACCTTCCTTGAAAATCAACCTTTTACTCTCATGCTACTTTTCAGGGGGATGATTTAGGTGGAGGTAACTATTGGGACACTTCTATCTCCCTTCCAATTTCCTTGCCCATTTCATCATCTTCATCGCCCCCACCGTCCTTACAAAACAAATCTGTAAGTGACTTGGGCCAAGGGGGAGAACCACATCAAAAAACTCAACAAGGTGAATTACTTGTTTACTCAAGGAGACCACAAGTTGCTCATCAAAACCAAGCATCCGAACCATAAGAGGAACTACTAACTCAAGGTTCAGTTGAAGGTGCAGGTCAAATAGATGATTTGGGCATACCCATTGCTCTTTAGAAAAGGGGTTAGATCTTGTACTCAACATCCAATTCCAAAATCACTTATCATATTTTCATTTATCTAAAAAGTACAGGGCATTCATCTCTCAACTTGATAATGTGATAATCCTTACCAACATACACGAAGCCTTGAAGGACTCAAGATGGCAAGGTGCAGTCATGGAGGAAATAAAGGCCCTAAAAGAAAATGACACATGGGAAATTGCTGACATGCCAGAAGGAAAGAAACTAGTAGGTTGCAAATGGATTTTCACTGTGAAGGTTGCTTTAGATGGGAGCATAGAGAGATACAAAGCTCGTTTGGTTGCTCAAGGATATACACAAACTTATGGCCTTGATTATGAGGAGACGTTTGCACCAGTTGCAAAAATGAATTCTCTTCAAGTTCTCTTATCTATGACAGCTAATCTAGATTGGGAACTACACAAATGGATGTATCTAATGACTTCTTGAATGGAACACTTGAAGAAGAAGTTTATATGAAGCTACCGCCAGGTTTTGAAAAGGCAAATAGACCCGGTTCTGTATTTAAACTAAAAAAGTCTCTCTACGGATTAAAACAATCTCTTAGAGCTTGGTTTACCCAATTCAGCACAGTTATGAAACAATTTGGCTACAAGCAAGGGCAAGCTGACCATACTTTGTTCGTAAAACAGTCCTAGGATGGGAAGAAATCGATCTTAATAGTGTATATTGACGATATTGTGATCACAAGTGATGACAATGAAGAGATGGCCAATCTCAAGCACTTGCTGAAATCTAATTTCAAGATCAAAGATCTGGGACGGCTTCAGTATTTTCTTGGAATGAAAATTGCTCTAAGTTGGGCATTTTCATTTCCTAAAGAAAATACACCCTTGATCTATTGAAGGAGACAGTTAAATTGGGTAGTAGACCTGCAAATACACCACTAGACAAGAATTGGAAGCACAACGTTTATGAGGATAATCCTCCAACAAACAAAGAACGCTATCAACGATTGATTGGAAAGCTGATCTATCTATCACTTACGAGGCCCGACATTGCGTATAGCATTAGTGTGGTCAGTCAGTTCATGCATGCTCCCACCAAAAGACATCAAGATGTAACTGAAAACATAACACAATGAACCCACATATGAATAACTCAATTGAACCCACATATGAGCTCGGTTATTGATGGTGTTAGTGTTCGTGTAACTGAAGAACATAACACAATTCTCTTGCAAGAGTTCACAACAAAGGAAGTAAAGAGTGCAATTTTCTCAATGCACCGAAAAAAAAGCCCTGGTCCTGATGGAATGAACTCAACGTTCTATCAACATTTCTGACCCATTATTGGCAAAAGAGTTTCAGCAACATGCCTCCAGTTTATTGAGTCAGGTCGACTCCCGGATTCTCTCAACGATACCTTGGTTACTCTTTTCCCAAAAAAGAGCAAGCCAGAGGAAATTACTGATTTACGTCCCATTTCTTTATGTAATGTCTTATATAAATTTGTATCAAAGATGTTTGCAGAGAGGTTGAAGCTTATCCTCCCCGAAATTATTTCAAAAGCTCAAAGTGTTTTTATCCTTGGGAGGCTCATCATTGATAATGTCATCTCAGCTTTTGAGGTGAATCACTGGCTACATAGGAAAATGCAAGGAAGGGACGGGTATGCGGCTTTAAAGATTGACATGAGCAAGGCCTATGATCGTGTAGAACAACCTTTTCTTGAGGCAACTATGGGGAAAATGGGTTTCACAAGGCATTGGATTGAATTGACACATGTGCATTACTTCAGTGCAGTATATGTTTTTGGCAAATGGAACTGAGTTTGGTCCTGTTATTCCCACGAGGGGACTTCGACAGGGAGACCCTATATCACCCTATTTATTCTTGTTGTGTGCAGAAGAATTATCCTCTATTATTTCTAAACGACAAGATGGGTCTCTCCATAGGTGCAAAATAGCTAAAGGGGCTCCGATCATATCTCATCTTTCTTTTCGCCGACGATTGCTATTTATTCTTTAAAGCTAATAGCCCACAGTCGACTGCCATGGGCTTCTATATTGGGTTACAAAGTAGAGAGGGGAAGAACAAAGAGGAAGCGTTCAAGTATATCTATGAAAAAGTGTGAAATAGGCTTCAAAGTTGGAAGGGAAGAATGCTTTTTCACGCAAGGAAGTGTTTTTAAAGGCGGTAGTGCAATCAATCCCCACGTATGTGATGAATGTGTTCTCTTTGCCAAAGAAACTACGTGACCAACTGAGGATATTTATGAATAAATTTTGGTGGCTATCAGATGTGGATAAGGAGAGCAAGATTCGGTGAAGTGATTGGGCAAAGTTATGTAAGTCGAAGAAGTTGGGGAGAATTGGCCTTCGAAGAGTTTGAGAATTTAACACGGCCATGCTAATGAAACAAGCGTGGCGTCTACTTACCAATCTGGAGTCCCGCGTTGCCCGATTATTGAAGGCAAGATATTTCCCAAATACTCAATTGTGGAATGCTACTATGGGGTCTAATCCAAGCTTTGGTTAGCGAAGCATATCCTCATCCATTCAGCTGTTGAAGGAGGGGTATAGGTGGCGAGTGGGTGATGGAAACTCAATTTCTATATACCAAGATTCTTGGCTCACTAATAAACCACAGCCGAAGATCTAGTCGACTGTGTTCCTTGCACTGGTTTATCAGAAGGTGAATGCACTGCTTACAATGGACGACTCCGCGTGGGATGTTGATATAGTGCATGATCTATTTGAAAATAGAGATCAAGGGCTTATCTTTTCGATTTCGTTAAGCTTTACGCAAAGGGAAGATAAGTGGATTTGGGGCGGAGATGTTAGAGGAGCGTACATAGTAAAGAGTGGGTATCGTCAATTACTATCTATCCCCAATATGGTCCCGACGCAGCTGGATCAGTGGCATGGGCAACGCTTGTGTAATACACATTCCTCCCAAAGCTAGGAATTTCTTATGGAGAGCAATAAGGAATTTCCTACCCACGACTTTGAACCTCTACAACAAAAGAGTTCCCCTGGATATGCAATGTCCGGTGTGTAAATCCGAAGCTGAGAATGTCTTCCACGCAATGGTTGATTGCGCCTTTGCAAAGAATTGTTGGGCTGAGCTGCAATTGAATGTGAACCTGTTCCAACCAAGGACAGTTGCAAGGTTGATCGAATTTATCTTCAACGACATCCTGAAAGAAAATATAGAGGTGGCACTAATGGTTTCATGGTGTTTGTGGAACAAACGAAATTTGTTGTTCTGGCGGGAAAGGAGTCAATTACCCTTTCAGGTTGTACGTGATGCAAAATCTTTTTTGTATGAATGGCAAAGGGCAAAGGGAGTAGACTCCAAGCAAGGTAAACAAGCATCAAAGAGGGGGATGAAAAGTGGAAGAAACTAAAATCGGGAGCCACTAAATCTAATGTCGATGCGGCAGTATACAAGGAGAAGGGGATTAGCTCTATTAGAGCAATGGTTAGGGATGATGGGGGAAATTTTGTAGTAGCAATGGGTAGACAGTTCAGAGGAGCCATGGAACCTAGAGAGGCTGAAGCGGTAGGGGTACGAGAAGCTCTTAGTTGGCTGAAACATCAAGGAGTGGGTTCGGTTATTGTGGAGACTGATGCGTTCGATGTTGTCCAGGCCTAAAGGAGTGGGAGTATAGATTCATCAAGTTTTAGCTACTTAATTAGTGACTGCAAACAAATTTAATGGACATGAAATCCTATAGTGTGTCTTATGTAAGGAGATCAACAAACTTAGCGGCCCATACGTTGGCTAGGGTTGTAATTCTACGTCTCGTTATCACGAGTGGACAGTGGTACCCTCGCGTCTTGTAGAAGTACTATCAAAAGATTTGCAATAAGAGTACGTCTACTGTTTTTGCAAAAAAAAAAGTTATAATGAATAGATTAATACAAATTCACCTATTTGAATACATGTTAATAACATAATTTATTTTTTATTTGGAGACACCTTTTATCGTACTTTATTTTATTTTTAGAGAAAATATTTATTTTACTTTTAATATTTTTTTTAAAACCACTTTTAATATATAATTTACATTTTACATTTTATTAATAATTATTTATTAAGAAAAAAAATTATAAAATTTTTCACCAAAATAACATTAATATATTTTTAAAGGATTCTTATAGTTTTTATACATTATTTGTTACGAGTCATTTTCTTTCTATTATTAAGACTTGAATAAAAAGTAAAGTAAAACTTAAGATTACAACCCATTATATTTTACTGACTGTTTAATTATGTATATATTTATTGTGTTCATATAAATTAATTCATATAAATTTATTTTAAAAAGTTGTAAAATAGTTCTAAAAGTTTAAGTAAATTAATAAGTTTAAATAAAATATATAATAAATGGGTGACATGAATATCCGACATGTTTAACACGGCCCATTTAGACACGAACACGATTAACACGATTAATAAATAGGTCATATCATGGGTTTGCATTATATGGATCATGACATGTTTATGACACGACACGTTTGAGACATGATGACACAAATTGCCACCCCTAGCTTGAATAGAAGAGTGAAAAAGTAGAAGGGTGATGCTGCAAAGGGAAAAATAACAGTTGGCGATTAAAAAGAAAAAACAAATAGTTGGAGAATAAGTGGCTATAAAGATCTCTTGATGATAACTCTCTGTGGGTGAAAGTCACTGGCAACAAACAAGAGATCGTCGATAAAGGGCGAAATCAAAGATTGGCCCTTCAAGCAACTCATATGATTTTTAGAAGTTTGCTGCATTGCTTTACCCACTTTTACCTCCCATTTGGATAAAAACAAGTTTGGATATCATGCAAGTTTTTTTTCTATTCATTGTAAATGATAAATCCTTCAAATATTTGTCATAAAGCTTCATCATTAGTAATCTTTCAAGTCAGGGAGTTCCAAGGCCGGTATGGAAGAAAATTCCAACCTTATTTATACTAATTTGGGGGAAGATAACAGCTACAAATTTACAAAATACAAGAGTGCACGCACCTATTTTAGACAATATAGTGATGAATGATGATTGCACATTTCATGGGCAAAAGAAGGAACTGAACGAGATTTTTATCTTTATGTTCTATAGTCACAATTCAGAATGCACAAATAAATATTTTCCTTACCATGGAGAGTGTCATGCCTTCGAGAGCTTGACTATAGAGAAAAACATCACGAAAGATCATTGGTTCAACCCCTAAATCAGGATCAGAATACAGAACCTACTCCATTCAAAAAAAAAGAGAAAAAAATTACAAAATATTTTTGGAGTCCGATAAGAACAAGACATGCAATTCATGAATAAATCAAAAAGATTGAAGAAGGAACCTTGACCAAAAGTACATATCTAGTAATTCAAGGCCATGTGTAAAAAAATCATTCCAGCTAAAAGGTACATTCATCAACTCAAAATTACTTTCAAGTCTCTTTTCCCTGTATCTTGAAGTTTTTTAACACCATTAAATATGATAGACCCATGTCCAGTATAGCACAAGTATCTACACAATTTGCTATGAATTTAAAAGCATAATTCACCACCAGTCATCAGCTGATTAAGGGAGGGGTAGCCTGAAGAAAAGCTGTTCACAAACGATTTCTTAGCTACAATGATTTAATAAAGAAATAACGTTCAGTTCCCAAACAATTAAATAAATAGCATCACATTATATATATTCTTATGTCATCAAAACCTAACATATCGAGCACGAGATAAAATTTAGCTGAACTAAAATATAGCCCAACTTTTAACACTTTGTCAGCACCTTTGGCTATGTTCATGGAAGCTAGAATCAAGTTGACAACAGTTTGCTAAAACCACTGAGTCAGTTCTAACCAAAAAGAAAAAAAAAAGTAGTCATTCATTGCATATTCGAATTTATTTGTAGCACAAGGTAACCTGAGAATTTAAGGATATTCATGATAAAACTTATCATTACATCAGTAAGAAAAAAGCTTTGAAACTAGGTAATCCAAGAAAACAAAGGAAGCTGGATTGCATACATCTGATCCTTTACCTAATCAATTCTGATCCTTTACCTAATCAATTATGATCTTTTACCTAATCAATTCTTACAAATATAACATTTTCTAACTACAAGGAGCTCTTTACCTAATCAATTCTTACAAATGGAAGCAAACCTCCGATTTTTATTTTTTTTGGGTAGGATCTCCAAGTTATTACAACCTGCAAATTCTATGTGGACTGATCTCCTTGAGTTTTTTTTTTTTTTCATGGAATCTCCTTGAGTTGGGATCTCAAAAAAGAAACCTCTACTTCCTGATGTGGGATCTTGGTCATTACATCGCATCAAGGTGATTTACAAACAGTTAAAAAATCAGTTGAGTTGATTTCACGATGGTACAGAAAAAGGGAAAAGAAACAAGAGGTTCTTCTCACCGACAAAAGTCTTCTTGAGAAATCCTTAGATTCATTAGAATCAGGCAATGGTTCATGAGTTGTTTCCTTGTGATCAAGAAAGGTTCCGGACAACCTTTCAATTTCAACTAATGCAACCAACCACTTTCTTAATAATTGAATTCTTTCATTACCCGTACAAGAAACAGATAATTCTTCCAAGTTTTTCACAGTAGCCCGGTAGCTTTGTATTTTAAGAGCTCCCTGAAATATTGCAGAAGTCGTTAAGAGACAAGGTATCCATTAAATAAGATAAGTTAAATGACTCAGCAACATGGAAACACCTGGGATGTAAAAGTTGTGGTAAGCAACTCAAATGAACATGGTCACATACAGAATGATTTTAAATTCAACATGAAACAAATGACATTAGAGGCAAAAAGCCTAAGATTTCCTAAGGAGAACAATAAGAAATGGATACCTTCAATATACCATAGTGTTAGTGAACAAAGACACTTCAATATACCATAATATTGAGCTTCGACACGCACAAAAAGAAATATCACCACATTCTCTACAAATAAAACACAGCATATGATTACAAAACAATATCAGAAGAGCAACATGCTTGACAGGTTATACATAAATCAAGAGCATTAAAAGCACCTTTGGTAGACCTCATAGTTGGTGAAGGACACAGCACATGCTATGTACATAGAAAAACATCAAGGCCTTAATTCCAAATTGTTGGGGTCAGTTGCATGGATCAAATTCTTCTACTGCGCTCGATTTAGTGCAATTGATGGTGTGCTTTCTATTGCAAAGAAGGAAAGAATTGATTGCTTGGTTGATTGATTGATTGGAATATATTTTTGGAAGTTTCCATAATTGTGAACATTCATGCAACTCTATAAATATGGAGCTATTACAACTAGAAAAGCATGAATGATCATTCCCTCTCCTTTCTCCCATGGATGTAGGTCACAGAACCGAACTAAGTAAATCTTTGAATTTTGTCATGGTATCAAAGCTTTAGGGCTCGATTGAGAATTCGCCTCTTGCCTTCATTACTAGACACACTTCGGCTTTATAGTGAATATTATTTTCTAGCCCTTACTGCCAGAATCATCATTAGCAAAGGGAGAATGATCTGCAAACAAGATGACTAGAACTAAATAATCGAAGAATCTATGTTATTACTTCATCACTTGTAAACATATATATATATATATATATATATACAAGTTTGGGAGTCCTATTATAGGAAAGAAAATAAGTCAGCAGCTAGTCAAATCCCTACGAATAAGCAATCCCTACACATTATTATATATACATTCCTAATTAGCTATTTACAGCTGTAACACTCCCTCTCAAGTTGGAGCATAGATGCCAATCATACCGAGCTTGTTACACAAGTAATCAATCTGAATTCCATTAAGAGCCTTTGTGAAAATATCTCCCAATTGTTCTCCAGTTTTCAAATATCCTATAGAGATTATACCCTGTTGGATCTTTTCTTGAATGAGGTGACAATCAATCTCAATGTACTTGGTTCGTTCATGAAAGACAGGATTACAAGCAATATGAAGTGTCGCTTGGTTATCACACCAACCTCACTAGTAATGAGACATCAATTCCCACTCACAAGGAGCTGATATACCCACATTACTTCACACAATGATTTAGCCATTGCTCTGTATTCAGATTTTGCACTTGATCGTGAAACTACATTTTATTTCTTACTTTTCCATGAAATCAAATATCCTCCAACAAAGACACATATCCTGATGTGAATCTTCGATCTTCCTTACACCCTGCCCAATCAGCATCTGCAAAACACTCAATCCTACTATGATCATGATTTTCATATAGGACTCCACGGCCAGGCTCTTTTTAAATAGTGCAATATTTTCTCTACTGCCTTCCAATGATCAATAGTTGGAGATGGCATACATTGGCTCGCCACAATAACCATATAGAAAATATTTGGACGAGTTACAATGAGATAATTCAGCTTTCCTATAAGTCTTTTGTATATCCAGGATCTTCAAACAATTTACCATCTTTTTTAAGTTGTAAATTAGGAACCATTGCAGTACTACAAGGTATGGACCTCCCATCTTTCCTGCTTCTAAGAGTAAGTCGAGCACATATTTTCTTTGAGATAAGAAGATTCCTTTTTTATTCTTGATTATTTCGATGCCCACGACATATTTAAGTGCTCCCAGATCTTTGGTATGAAATTGAGCATGAAGACTTCCAACCAAGAATGTGTTTCAGCATGGTGATCTATCTAGAAGAAGAAATTTATATGGAATTGCCCCATGAGTATTAGACAAGACTTCCTACCAAGAAGGTGTAAATTAAAGAAGACATTGAATAGGCTAAAGCAATCTTATTAAAGCCAAATAAACAAAGTCAAGGAGATCAAACTTTTTTTCATCAAACTATCGTCTTCAAGGGGAGTTACGACTCTTCTAGGGCCTTGTTTGGCTGGGGAAGTTGAGGAGTTATGACCTAATTGCTCCTCAATAAAGCCCTCTCTCTCATGTATCTATACTTTAATGGGTATTTCCATATTTGTGCCAATTGCATATTTTATTATTTTTAAAATATCCAACTTCCCAAGGGAGTTTGAAGTTGAACCAAACAAAAAAATTAAAAAAAAAATCAACTTCCAAGGGTGTGTACTACCTTAGAAGAAAACTTTCGGAGAAGTTTGGCAAAATGAACCAAACAAGGCCTAGTTTATGTTAATGACATTATTGTAACTGGCAACGATGAGGATGAGAAACAAAAATTAAAACTCTTTGGCTAAAGAATATGAAATCAAAGAACTGGGATGGCTGAAATATTTTTTGGGGATCGAGATAGCCCATTCAAAAGAGGGTATCCTTTTATCTCAACGAAAATATATTACATATCTTCTTAAGGAGACATGAAAGCTAACAAGCAGGTTGGCTAGTATACACGTCGATCCAAATCATAAACTTAGAGAGGTGAAAGAAACTATAGCATGGATCGAAATATGTATCAAAGATTGGTTAGAAAACCAATTATCCTATCTCAATATTACCATCATTTTGTGTGATTGATCCTAGATACCTAAAGTGTTTCTCGTTAGGAACTTCTATCCATAATTTTACGACTTCATCATCTTGATTTCTAGTATTTTTAAACTCACAATGTAACATGCTATGTGAGATTTAAGAGCATTTGGAAGAAGATATTCTTTAACTTCAATTCACCAAGCACGCTTACAGTGATTCAGAATCAGGCCTCATGTACTACTACTATCACTTCTAAGAGTTTTCGAGGAAATGCTAAATAATATTGGTTAGCATAGATGGTGAAAAAGCTGTCTCATTGGTGACAAGTGGCCATTTAGAGTTAGGCATAAATACAAGAGAAATATCACCGTCTATGAAGACACCAACAATTGGAGACTTGGAGTCCCCATAGGCATCAAATAGCATCATGCACGCTTCAAAAAGCATTAATAAAGCGCCACAAAAGTAAAGAGAAGGGTGCCGCATATAATTTCATCATTTCGAGCAGTCAACCTCCTAGAAACTCGATTACCGTATCATCTTCCATTTGACAGTAACAAAACCAAAAAACAGATTGCAACTCCAAAGTACTTCATCAAGGCACCGCATATAATTTCATCATTTCGAGCAGTCGACTAATTGATATATTATGGCTTAATCACAACAAAGTGAGCAGATCAAAACAAACATTGCAAAAAGCATCAAAACAAAGACAATCAAAGCAATCCAAGAGAATTTCAAAGAAACGAAACAAATAAGCAAGACCGAGAAGCAGGAGAGGTAACTTTGAAATTACAATGCTATCCTGCAAAATTTTAGCTCCCTCGGCGACAGCTTGGCCGGCGTGCTGGACCACCGCCTCAGCGTAGTTCCGAGCCCGGCGAGTGACGCTGTTCTTGCCTCCAGCCTCCACGACCTTGTTCACCGCAGATCGCCACCACGACATTGTGAGAAGGAGAGGTACGAACGATGAGACGCACAGAATTAAGGTTAGGGCGATAGAGACAAGACCATTGTTTCCGCATGTTCGTGGATGGGAATGGGATTGAATGCAAGACAAGACGTCCGCGTCTTCCACTTCTCCACGGGTTTTTGACCGTTCGGCTCTTAATTTCTGCCTTGCCTTTCGGGGTGGGAAATTAAGCTCTCGATTTTCTCTTTTCTTTTTTTTTTTTTTGTCCTCCAACTTTGAGTTTTGGTACCTCAACTTTCAAATACACATTTGGTATCTGAACTTTGACAAAGAGTGCACATTTGGTCCTTTCACCGTTAAAATCGTTAAATGTCATTGATGTGACAAATAAAAGTGACAAGTGGCTGGTTCATTTACCGCATAATCTATTTTTTTGTGTGAAAGTACAAAAGTGAATCGGACGAAACCCAAATTTATCCCCAAATTAAACATTCTTCACCGTTCTTCTCACGAACGTCTCTCTCAATCACTCTCGTGTGTGTTGATTCTCTTTGTGTCGGTTCTTTCTCACTACCGAATCAGTGAATGAACAGCTACTCCAGTCATAAAAAAAAAAAACGACAGTTCCATTAATGGAGTCGGTGTTGTATGTGACAGTACTTACAATCTCCCAATTTATGCTTTTGCTCTAACGATTTCAATGTTCGAATTTGGAGGATATAGAAGGTGGCTCGATCTAGATTTGTTGTTGGTGCCTCTTAGGGTTATGATGTTGGGGTACTACTCTATAAAGTCATAATAGAGCCCACCAAAATTAGATCATCAGAACATAACCTTACAATTCTTGCTTGTATCATGATATACAAGCAACACCTTTCACTTGCTCATCAGTGGTGGAACCGGATAAACATAATAGAATATATCCCTTGATTTCCTTAATTTTTATTCTTGAAAGTCCTTGACTTCTTTAATTTCATTGAAAGTTTAAAGATCAACTCACTTGAATTATTATGTATTTGCTTCAAAATTTAATGCCCAATTTGTAAATTTGTTTTTCTTCATTATTGAATGCATACCCAAATTGTGAGAGATGAGAGGAGCGGGGGTGTTTGTGCGATAAGAAGTGAGAGAGGACGAGAGAGGGGTCGGGTGCGTGATTCTCATCGTCATTGCGACAGGAAGGAGAGACGAAATTGGTGAAACATAAATGGGAGATAACTCGAGATGATTAAGTACTCGGTCAAGAGGGATTAATATCTTGCCAGAGAGTGAGAGGTTAGGATGGGTTGATTTTTTGGTGTTAAATTTGGATTTGGTTTGGTTCACTTTTAAACCGCTGGTTTACACAAAAATCGGTTATGTGGCAAATGAACCAGCCACTTGACACTTTTGTTTGCTACGCCAACAAAATTTAATGATCGTAACGGTGGAAGGACCAAATGTACACTCTTGACAAAGTTTAAGGACCAAATGTGTACTTTTAAAAGTTGAGGGACCAAAAGTAAAAAAAGACTTAAAGTTCAGAGACCAAAATATAGGTTTTGCCTTTAGAAAAAGGAAGGTACTAAACTGACCCACTTTGAATACTGTTAGGGGCACCAATCTAGGTATCAAATGGTGCATGCACCTAGGTCAGTGCTCCAAATTGAGTGCCCAATGTAGGTCTCCCTATCATTTGATTATTCACTTTGCAGTCTTGCTATAACTTTAAGCTTTAAAAGGTGTTATAAATAAGTTCTAAGAAAAAAAGGTGTTATAAATATTGTACATATTTTTCAAATGAGAACATACATACAAATTTGAGGAATAAACCAAGTAAATATGGGTTTACATTGACTATGACATCTACACAAATTACATCTCATTTGTGATATGAATTTACCTTATATGCCCCTACTCAAAAACTCCTCCATGCTACTTGACATGAGTTTTGGTGTTAGTATAAACTGTTCATAATTTCCAATTGGAAGCTGGTATGAGGACACTTAAAAAAACAGTACTTTTGACATTGCTGACATGGCAGTTGCTGTGAGAGACAAGTCATCAAAAGTGGTAGGGACATTATGGTGTGGTAGAAAATCCGGCAACGTAAGAGTTTTTTAAATGTGCATTTAAAAACTGATAGAAATACCACTTCACATCATTCATGCATTTAATTTCACATACTTTTTTTTTGTTTTTTTGTCTTTTTGTCAGTTCTTTCTCTATCACCTTACATCACTCTCTCTTCTCTCTCTTCATGAAACTTGTGGAGCATATTTTTACTCTTTACTCAAGCAAGATCTACAGGGAGGGAGGGAAGAAAGGAACGAAGAGAAGGAAAAGAGCAAGGAAGAGAAGAAAGATAAGAAAGACAGAGGACACTAGCTTAAGAGAGGTTAATAAACAGCTGCCACTCCACATTTCCTTACATCTTGCTTGCAGACATGCTTGTTTATGTGTTGGGTTGTTGGTTTGCAGGGAATGGCTAAGAAACCATGTTGTTCTGTGGGGATCAGTCTCATGCCTTTGTAGATTGTCCTCATGACAAGCCATGTTTCCAATGCAACAAGGGTGAATTGGTGTTGAAATGAGTGAAAAAAATGTCCCCGAATAAAGGCCGACTGTTCTTTACGTGCACAACCACAAGGTACCCTCTCTTTCTCTAGGCGAACAAAACTAAGAAACAGGATGCAACAGAGAAGAAGGCGGTCAAGAGAGAGAAGATCGAAAAAGTTTATTTACCTGATTCTGATTTGAGTGGAAGTAAGGATGAAAAAGAAGAGAGTCTGTGAGACCATGCGCTACCTTAAGGATGATGGCCCTAATGTTTGAGAAAGTAGTTGCCACGGCAGAGAAAAATGGTCAAAGCCTCGACATCAAAATGAAGGAGATCTAGTTGAGACTTGGTTATGTTGTTATGTTTGTAGTTAGTCCTTGAACTAGTCCATGCCTTCTATGCTATTTTGTTGACTATTTTGCTTCAGCGTGCATAAATGGTAAGGTGTGGTGTTTTTAGCTTTGGTTTCTACCTTCAAAACTGCTTATTTATTTGTGTTGTTATTTTGCTTCAATATGCTTAAATTTGTGTGTGCACTTAAAACATTATTTTGCGCATACTCAACTTTCAGTATAAGTTGAGCATACTGCATTGAGTTTTCTCAGAAACTCAAAATGGTTAGTGCACGCTTAAATTGCATACAGACTAAATTGTGCATGACTTATCTTGTTATTTATGAATTTTTATGACTCGAGGTAGTTTTTGGTCCATCACTTGCTAATGGAGCCAATGTAGTTAATGGAGTTGTTCCTAAAAAAAATCACCCATCTACCCCCAAGCCCGAGCACGCAGTAACTCGAGCGATCTCCAAGCATGTAGTAACTCGAGCAATCTCTATCGCGAATATCAATGTCAAACAAATAAATTAAGTGTAGGTTTTTTCATGTGCGTTTGATAGGTTGTTTGCGAGAGTATTCGAATCCTGCCGCATATGGTTGGCTATGTTAATCTCTTGTAAATGGTTTACTTACATATATTGACATAAAGAAAGTAACTATAAACACGTCAATATATATAAAAGAGTTGAAACTTGGGTTATGAAGGTCTCATTTCAAATACTCTAACCAAGCATTACCATGAAAGTTTATTTGAAGGTTAATTTGATGACTCTTTGAACTAGCCTACATTTTCTATGCTATTTAATTTGATGACTATTTTGCTTCAATATGCTTAAATTTACTTGTGTAGTGATAACATTATTGTGAGCATACTCAATGTTTACTCAAAGTTGAGTATGCTCAAAAACTCAAAATGGTTAGCGATCCACGTATCTACTACTACTGACACACCCTAAACTCATATTCACCACTAGAGAATTGAAGACAATTTCAAAACACCTAACATAAACACACATATTTGCATGAAATAATGGCTATAGAACCTATACACGATGTAATCTAAACATGATATTATATTAATAACAACATATAAAATACCACCCAATATATAAGCAAAATATTCAATGTTATCCGATCATATCATACCATCCAACATTTAAGCAAATTATTCAATGTTATTTGAGCATAGCACACCATATAAAAGTCAATAAAGCATAAATTGTGTTGAGCTCTTCTCCAAGATTAAGCAAACGTCAACATTAAATGTATGTGGTGGAGCATAGCTCAACATCCAAAATACCAACATAAATTGTACGTGGTGGAACATAACTCAATTACCTAAAATATTACAAACCATTGTTTACCAAAATTAAACACTTAATAAGATAGAAAGGGAGCAAACTATAGGTCAGCATTGAGGTCGATGTGATCAGGTTTCCATGTGCGCTTCCATTTCTTTCGCGTTTCTAGTTTGCCCAACTGCTCTTCATACCTCCTCAGCAACGCATCAAATTGCTCCATGAAATTCACCACCACTTTTCTGGAATACTCGGTCTTCTTCACTAGATCTTGCGTACAGATCAACTGTGACGGCCCCAATTTCCCTGGTGCAATTGGGTACGCCCGGCCTAGACCCGTGCAGGCCCCGAGTCATCACTCGGCAACCTGGTGAGCCTAGTCAGCCTTCTATTTAATCAATTTAGTAATTTATGAAAGAGTTATTGCAATAATACACAGCGGAAGACTAAACAGTAAATAACAAGGGGAATAACTCAATCAAAGGGAAATTAGGAATTCTATAAATATGGAAAACCCCGGGCATTCATGTACAATTCGATAAGCATATATACATGATACCAGTCTCACCAAAAATGTCAAGTTCAATAATTCCGACAAAATAAGTATGGAAACGATATACAAATTAGCAAAACATAAACACATACTATAATATCTCTCTGATCCCGCTACTAGTCCTCAAAGTAGGTCTCCTAGACAGGGCCCCTTGCCCTTGCTGCTTTCCACCCTAGCTGCACCCACCATCACAAACTAGACGGTGAGTAACTGAAGAAATCGAAAGTAGTGCCAGAAGGATATAACAGTAATTCATGATTTAACAAGTAAAGCAGTCTAAATATCATGCGAAAACGAAATAGCAGGAAAGTAAGTAAATCAAGTGCATGATAAACAGGCTGATAGATAAACAATTGAAATTTGCATGTTCTGAGATTCAAAAGAGGCCCATGAGTGGTCTAATTTCACAGCAATACGGCAAAGATCTCGCAAGATCTCCCCGGGCAATGTCGCAACACTAGCGCAGCATGAAACTCGAAAGGCATCGCAACACCTCTCGAATCCAGTACCCAGTACACACATCACTAGGGGTGGTCAGTTACCCCTGCAGGAGGCACCCTCGTTGTCCCAGCTAGTGCGGGACCACATGATACCTTCGAGACACACACTCATGCCAAGAACATACAACCAAGAATATGGAATGGAATATCAAACAAGGCTCAATTCAACATTTTCAATGAATAGAGGAATGTATAAATCACATATCATTTCCTTACTGGCCTACTAACATACACACATACAAGGTACGTATGTACTTACCTGACTAATCACGACTCGGTATCACTCCGAGACTCTAACGCGTTTCCCCACGAGTTCTCGACAACCTGATAAAGTTTTGGAATCTCGAATATTAGTTTAAGGCTCACATTTAGTCTTTAAGTTGTACCTATTGTATTAGGCTTTTATTGTAATGTGTATTGGACGTGTGTTGGGCCCTCATTATAATGTGTGTTGGGCCATTATTGTAATATGTGTTGGGTGTGTGTTAGGCCCTTATTGGGCCTCAACACAAGCCCATACTCATTTTTTAAAATAAATGTCCATCCTATCCTCCCTTCCTTTATTTATCCTAAGTCGCATAAAATAATGTACATTTTATAGTCATACACACACACACACAACTGATGTGTACACCCCACTGGTGTGCACACTCACACTTCACACACCCCTTTTTTTGTGCACACAACGCCCCGCTGTCGTGTACACCCCACTGTTCTTTACACCCCATGTTCACATGCATTAATATGTCACTTTATTACTTAAAACTATATCACATACACTAATCCATTCTCACACCCACAACCATTGTGTACACCCCACTGTGGTGTACACATACACGCTGTTGTGTACACCCCACAGCGGTGTACACACACACAACTGATTCATGCACCCCATGCACACCAAACCCAAAAATCAACACATACACCTATAACTCACACCACCAAACAAAATCGTTACACCCAAAATAGTCCACACACACTTACAAAGCAGTCCACCTGGGGTCACCTCCGGCCAGCAGTGTCGCCGGAGGATGACATCCGGTCAGCCTCGACCGGCACCAGCGTCGGTCACCCAAAACAGTGACACAAATTGTCACTCAAAACAGTTTTAAAAAGCCATATAGGATAGTGAGACCGAGAGGGGCAGTCGAGCTCACCTTGGTGTCTCCGGTGGGTGGCCGAGGTCCAATGCCGTGAGGGTGACGGTGGTGACTGGAAAACGAGAGAGAAAAACAGCCGAGAGTGAGAGAGAACACGTGAACTGCCGAAAGAGAGAAGAGAAGGGAAAGAGGGAGAGAGAAGCTCACCTCTACTCCGCCAGTGGGTGTTGGGATGTTAGGCTCGTCGATGGTGGCGGTGGTGGTCGTCCAGCCGAGGATGGGAGGACTGTGGCGTGAGAGAGTCGAGAGTTGAGAGCGTGGAGAGGAAAACCGAGAGTGAGTGCGTGAGTAAGAAAACGAGAAAGAGAGAGAGAGACGTTGGAGAGAGAGACTCACCTCGTCGGGGTCAGCGTCGCCGATGGGAGGCGGCGGTAGTGGCGAGAATGGTGGGGAGGTGAATAGTGACGGCTAGGGTGGGGAAGATGATGAATAGTGTGTATTAGGGTTTTTGTTTGTTTATATATATGTAACATAGGTGAAATGAACCATTTGCCCTTAAACTCTTACATGTACATCCCTTGGACAGCTACCCTTATGGATCATTTGGTTCATCATCTTAATCTAACACATATACACATCCCCATGCCCATCCAATGGTTCTCCTCACCATATTGTGTCACTTTAACAATCTTATCCTATATTAATCTATTAGATTAATTTTATTAAATTATAAATAAGGTCACACAAATTTTCGCCTACTCAGTACACAGTGCCTCGTGTCCGGCACGCTTCTCGAGGCGGTCCCACACTTAGTATTCAAATAAGTTCTCTCATGTCTAAGTTATACTTTATTGATAAAATTGTATTTCCTCAACTAAGGTCATATATTTCATTTGACTTTGTTTACTAACAATGTCCACTAAAACGGTTCCCGAAAACCCCGTTTAACTAGGCGACACCTCACTCAATTAAAATATAGCCCGAACGGCTCGAGACCCGTAGAATACTAAAATACTAATACACAAAGTCAAAGAATCATAAAATTACCTCGGTGTCGACTCCCGAAGTTCGAAATACAGTCCAGTATTCACGTAGCCCCGTCACAATCCTGACAAGCGTAACTCAAGTCAGTTTTAAAATTTTGGGGTTGTTACATCAACATTGTTTCCATGTCCCTAAGCAACAGATTTAAGCCGTAGCTAGCATCACTGATGGCCTTGGTCAGCACATCAAATAGCTGTTGGACTAAGTGTTGTCATACTTACACTTCACCCGATATTTTGATGTCAACAAACAATGTGAAATGATACTAACAAGTATTTCAGTATAACAAACTTTGTTAGACTCACAAGTTCAAATGAAGCTCACAAGTT
The DNA here is from genome assembly GCA_039657345.1 of Stephania japonica. NCBI lineage: Eukaryota > Viridiplantae > Streptophyta > Magnoliopsida > Ranunculales > Menispermaceae > Stephania > Stephania japonica. Next base: position 29,023,452 of record CM077560.1, read on the forward strand.
CAAAAGAAGTGGAAGAAAAGACACCGGAAAAGCTCAAGAAGTGTTTAAGACAAAGAAAGGCACCGTATAGCATGTATGGAGTTATGTATATTATTTGTAAGGTATAAGAGTTCAATTCCATAAGCCAAATGCATTAGAATCATGCATTTCATTATTTTTGGAGTTTCAATTACTTAAAGTCTTGAATTTCGAGATTGTCAATTTCACGAGTTTTAAAATATTTTTAAATCATACAAATGTGTTTTATAACATGTATTTGAAGTGTATGAACTATTAGAATCGATTATGAGTGCACCAGTATGTGTTTAGATGACTTTTGAATTAACATTAAAAATATTTGCAGAAAATCCCCTATGTATATCATGAAACCGGGATTTTCCATTTCCGGGATTTATGAAACTATTCGGACACCCAAATAGACTATATGACCCATAACAAACATGTATAATATGTTATATGAGGGTTGGTGCTAAGTACAGAGTTAACGCACTATTTCTAAATATTAGCGCGTTAATTGCATTCCTGACAACTTTTTTATAAAGTTGAAGTTGAAAAATTCACTTTTATTTGAATTTTTGATGGAATCTCAGCCCTTGGATCCTCTACAACGGTCATAAACTGGTCTATAAGCATATAGAACACTCTCAAACACATATGGGACTTCTCTTGCTTAAAGCATACACACAAAGTGCTTAAAATCATGTTTTAGCAAGAAAAGTGAAGATCCAATACATACACTCACTTGGGGATTGTTGGGGCTGAACTTATGCACATCAAGTGAGGTCAAAGGAAGTATTCTAAGGCTTACAACTCTTACTCAAAACTGATTTTCGGATCTCACACTTAGGGTTGTAAGATTTCTTGATTTCCTACTATTTTTGGGCTTAATCTATACTTTTTGTTTGGAGTATTGTGTGGAAATCATTTGTGATGTTTTAGAACATAGTTGTCTTTGGATTTTGAGCTTAATCTTAATGTCATAAATCCTAAGACTAATTTGCACTTGTTGGGCTTAAACTTGATTTTCAAATTGCATGAAATTGGAGAAACCACATTGAGCTTAATCTATATGTATTGTTGTTGGTTTCATTGAAGTGTGTGTAAAACACAACTTAAAGGGTTTTTGCACTTAAACTTGATTTTCCATAAACCCAAAATATTGAGTGCATTTGTTCGAACTTAATAGTGATTTTTAAATAGTGCACCATATTGATTTGAAACCCTATTGTGCTTAATCTATACTTGATTTTGTGGTTTCAAGCTTGTGTTGGTTTAACAACACACTTACAAGGGTCTTGTTCTTAATCTAAACTTGTTTGTGATCCAAGGTTTTGATTGCACAACTTGAGCTTAAAATTGCATCTTTTATTTGTGCATCAATTAGCCATTAATTGGAACCAAGTTGAGCTTAATCTATACTCTTCTTAATTGGTTTCAATATTGAGAGCTAGCCTATAAAAACTTAAATTTAGAAGGCATCTCAATTGCCAAAGTCTCACTTACATTGATTCATATTAGGATTATATTTGGCTTGTGAGAGGAGAACAACTTATACCGCTTTATCTTGTAAAGCACAATTTCATTGTATTATTCAAATCTTGATTGTAAGACTTAGTGGGATCTAAGTCAAGAGGGAAGACCTAGTTGAGGTTAGGCATAAATCCTAGGTGGGTCTAGGTTGGGAAATCCTAGTTGCGGCTAGGTGGTTGTATAAGACCTTATTGCGATAAGACATCGTGTAAAAGACCTAGTTGAGGCTAGGCATTCACTGGGCTAGTAGGCTTAGGGTGTAACATTTGTTAATAATATAAGTGGGGGTTGAAAATCCTAACCGGGGAGGTTAGGTAGTGGATGTAGATCGGTTAGATCGAACCACTATATATCGTGTGTCTTATTTTCATCTTTTCTACCCCATTCACTTGTATAGCATAGATATTTATCGTTGGTGCATGCATTATTATTGTTATTTGCGCATAAAGTTTTAAAAAGTCAATAATTACTCGGTAACCCAATTCACCCCCCTCTTGGGTGACCTTCAATTGGTATCAGAGCGGATTATTACTCAAAGTGTTACTAACGTATCTTTGAGTGTTTTCTTGCAAGGATGCAAACTTTTGATTTCGCTTGCCCTAGGGAAGGCAACTCATCTATTAGGCCTCCCTACTTTGATGGGACAAACTATGCTCATTGGAAAGTAAGGATGAAGTTTTATATTAGAGCTCAAAATAGACTTTTGTAGGATGCAATTGAGAATGGCTACACTCCATCGGACAAGCCCTTGAAAGAGTACACCACCGAGGAGATAAAGATTGAGCTCTCAAATGATCAAGCCGTGAATCATTTGTTTTGTGCATTAAGTGAGAACGAATCCAACCGAGTTAGCGCTTGTCAAACGGCCAAGGAAGTGTGGGAAAAACTTGAAGTGCATTATGAAGGGACGCAACATGTCAAGAACACTAAATTGAGGATTCTTGAAGAACATTATGAGACTTTTCAAGTTGAGTCCCAAGAAGACATAGCCACGGCCATCACAAGGTTCATAAAGCTTTTGAATGAGATCAAAAACCTTGGCAAACATTATGATCAAGAGAACTCGGTGTACAAGTTCCTTAGAGGCTTGCCTAATGAATGGGATGCGAAGAAGTATGCTATTCAATCGGCTCAAAATCTTGGAAATTACACTTTTGATGCATTATGTGGAGAATTGACGGTTCATGAATTCGAGCTAAAGGACCGTGCTAGATTGGAAGCACTTGGTGGAATGACCAAGCAAGAGTCAAAGAAGGAGCATGCCTTGAAAGCAACTTGCTTATCGGACGAAGATGATGTGAGCTCAAGTAAGAGTGACTCTATTGAACAAGAAGTGGCCATGCTATCAAGAAAGCTTAAAAAGGCAACATACAAATGAGACAAGTACAAGAAGAAGAACAAAAGTGCAAACAATGCAAGCAACTCACGCGAGATGATTTGCTATAAGTGCGGCAAACCGGGACATAAAATAGCGGAATGCAAGTACATGAGAAGAAGCAAGAAATACGACTCATCATCATTATCATCGTTATCTAGCTCCAACTCCGAGTTAGAAAATGAGAAGGCTATCCTTTGTCTTATGGCAAGGAGTGAGGTAAGTGATTCTATCTCTTTTAATCATGATAATGTAAATGCATTGAATGATATGTCTATTATTCATGACCTTAGGAATGAATTAGAAAAGGAGGTCAAAAAGACCAAGCAACTTAAAAAGAGTTTGATCAAAGCCATTAGTGAGATTGAATCTCAAAATGAGATTATTGACGATCTCTAACATGACTTAGAATTGGTCATAAATGAGAAAAATGGCTTAGCAAAAGAAGTAGAGGACTTGACCACCACGGTGACCAAGTTCACAAGTGGTATTAAAATGTTTGACATGATGTTAGGTGCACAACGACGTGCATTCAACAAGAGAGGCATAGGCTTTCTTTCTCTCCCAAAATTCAAAGAATTCTAAAATTAGTAAAATCGAAATTGTTATTTCGTTTTAGGGTATGACCTTTTATTTATGTGTAGATAAGCCCTCACTTAAAATCCTATTCGTAATACAACTATTGTGTTTAGAAAGTTTAAGCAAATTACACATATACCCCTATTAATAAGTTATCATATAACAAATCATAAGGGCTTTTATGTCATGAATTTTATCATATAAAATTAATTACTATGGACCAATTGAAATTGTGCAAAGCTATTTTTTGTGTACATCCCAATAAGTTCATTCGACGTTGGTAGTGACCCAAAAACCATTTTCGGTACATAAGTCATAAGCGATCTCTAGCAATGCATTATGACTACTCAAGTAGCATGAATATTAAAATCCATACAACATAATGAATCATATATCATATCATTTTTGTCGTGCGAAATCCTTTGATTAAACATAAGGCATAAAAAGTCACCCTTAATGTTCAATCGTACTAGTTTCGATCTTTAGGTTGACTGAAAATATCCAAGTGACGTTGATCATATCAATTCACTTGAAATTGGTCATTTAACAATCTAATATATCGAGGGATCCATTGATATCTCTCTCTTTACGAGAAGGACAAATTCTATCTTGATTACACACCTTTACATATTGCTCACATGATAACCAATCACAATCTTTATAATTGTCTGGTCAAATACAACGTTTGATTGTGACAAATTATCATGCTCTTAATATTGAAGTCTACGGTAATCTCAAGTCGAATGACTAAATGATATACCTATCAAGAGTAACATCTATGACTTAATCCATGTGGTGTTCTCATAGCGAGTCTGTTTCCCTAACAAGTACTCATAATCTCAATTCGTATCCCTATACGCATGATCATCATATGACCATCAATCAAGACTCACATTAGTCTTAATTCATTATAGTTCCTAGTATAATGACCGACTAGAGACATTTAAGATATTTCATTAAATACTCATGGATCTTATTATAAGGTAAACATGCAATCATTTATAATAATGCAACAAATGAAAAACCTCTATTTTATTAACTAAAATTATAAGATAAACAATTTGTGTAGATTGACCTAAGGCACATGCCCTAACAGGTTTATGGTGTAAATTACATGAATTCGATGTTTATTATTTGAGTTAACATGTTTTTAAGACTTTCACTGATATTTTTGAGGTTTAGAAATGATCTTAACATATGACTTAAGTTCAATACCAATTAAAACAGTAAATTGTGGTTTAATGAGGTTAATAATGATTAAATGGTAGATGAGATTGCATGTGGGACACAGCTGGCACTGGTAAACCAAGTTGTGGGCCCACATTTGTCCTATGGCTGTTCATTTGGAAAATGGGTCGTTACACTAATAGTAGTTAGATTATGAACATTGCAGGGAGCAATAGTAAAAGATAGCCTAATCTGATCTATTAAGAGTATGTGGATATACTAAATTGGGGAGAATGTCTACCAATTTAGTATGATTTTGGAAACCAATTTAGTATGGGGTTTAAAATTCCTTATGTAAGATTTATATAACTTGGAATAGATCAAGTGTATATTGAGTACATCTCATTGATATCAAAGGTTATGAGATGATCTTGATTATCTCTAATGCCTTTGGGATTGTAATTCAAGAATATAGAAGTAGAAGTATTGATTAATACTCAAGAATTACTAGTTGATTATATGTTTTAGGAATTATAAGTAGTTTAGAAAAAGGAAACAACTTGATGAAGTGCTCATGTGTGACAGCCCCAAAACCTGAGGCCCACCACGTCATGTGCTACAAGCCCACAACCCTGCCACATTACCGCCCGACTGTGTTGTAACAACCCCAAATTTTTAACTGACTTGCGTTACACTTGTCAGGATTGTGACTCGACTACATGAATACTGGACAGTAATTCGAACTTCGGGAGTCAACACCGAAGTAATTTTATGATTCTTTGATTGTGTGTATTAGTATTTTAGTATTTTATGGGTTTCAAGCCGTTCGGGCGATATTTAATTGAGTGAGGTTTCGCCTAGTTAAACGGGGGATAAAAACAAGTAAAGTGTACAAATAAATGAATTTTTAATTATTTTAATTAATTTGTTGGCGAGATAAGGCGAGATTACGCGCGCTACGGGAGTCGGGGCAAGGCAATACGGGACGAGGAACGTCATTTGAATGCAGGAGTTGGTTAACTATGCGACATACGGGCTATGGAATAGAAATTGTTAAAGTGACACAACTCAAATGAGGAGAGCCATCAGATTTGCATTGAGATGTGTGTACGTTAAGTTGTGATAAAGGGGTAAAAGACCCATAAGGGCAATTGATTTGAAGTGTGTGTGAAGTAAATTGGAGGGCAAAAGAGTTATTTCATACATGTCCCATATATATAAACAAACAAAAAACCTAATCCACTATTCACTCATCTCCTCCACACACACCCACCCGAACCTCACATTCTCTCCCACCACTACCGCCCCTCTCCCCAGTCAGGCCAGTCACGCCTCTCGCCGGAACCCTCACCGGAGCCCGTTCACCGTAAGTCTCTCTCTCTTACTCGGTCTCTCACTCTCCACCTCTCGATTTTTCTCTCCTCCCCTCCCTCTACCGTCCCTCTCCTTCTTGGCTGAGCATACCACCGACCTTATTGGTCTAGAGGTGGTCCAAACGTCGTCGAGGAAGGCGACTGTCGCCGAAGACTGGTGATTTCTCTCTCTCTCTACCTCTCGATCTCACTGGTTTTTTTTTTCATCCTCACTACTGTCCGCCTCTGGCCGTCGCTGCCGTGGGTGACGGTGCTCGGGGACAGTCGAGGACAGTCGGGGATGGACCCTCGTGGCCCACCGGAACTCCCATATCCCTGGGAGACCTCTGGACGTTGGATACATAGAGTGGATGTTGTCCATTCTCTATTGTTCACATGTTGGTTATCATTTTATGCCCTCGCCGGAACTGCCATGACGGGGGGGCGTTGCTGGTCAGACCGCCAAGCTTGGGGGTTGTCGGGGACCTCTCCATGACCTCGATGATGCCTCGTTGCCCTTGTTGTGATCGATTTGGTTGTGTTGGAACTGTTTTAGTGTCTTGAATCTAAGTCATGTTGTGTGAACTGTTTTTAAGTTCTCGTCGGAAACTGCCCCTAGAAGCGACGCCGCCACTGGACCACCAAGACTGGAGGTTGTCGGGGACCCCACTGAGCCTTGGCTTGGGTCCGATAGCCCTCCGGAGTGGTCAACAACAGTGAGGCGAGCACAAACTTTTGATATTTCATGTTTTTGTTCATTTCATGGGTGTTATGCTCCTCTTCGCCGGAATCCGCTGCTGTAGGCGATGCCACTGCTGTGCCACCATGACCGGGGATGTCAGGTACCAAGCTAAGTCCATGCTTGTGTCTCATGACTCTTGGAGTGGCCTAAAACAACGGCGTTATTGTTATATTATGCCATTTATGTAATTTTATGCGTGTTGTAACCTTTTCGTCGGAAACCACCCGTCGTGGTGGCACCGTCGTCGACGCAATGACATGGGGACTGCCGGAGACCTACCATGTCCGTCATGGAGTCTCACAGCCCCGGAGCGTCCATATCGATGATGATGAGTCGTAATGGCGGAGATATGCGTGAGTTGTTTATATTGCGTCGAGTAGTCGTCGACATGACGTAGGGCATGCATATAACCTCCCCATGTCGTGTTAATACCCTACAGACGTTAGACCACACCCGCAAGGTTCCCAAACTCGTTGGTGCATAGTCATTTTGAGTCGTGTTTGACAGATTTGCGTTTGAAAGTCGGGAATTGGTTATGACATCGTGGTCACGTCGCCGGCTCATCGAGGCTATGGCGTGACCCACATACGACTGAGCCAAGCCTACAACACATGAGTAGGCTTATATGCATTGTGAGTACCGACGTTGTGATACCGTAGTCGTGGTTATTGTCATCGTTTTTCAAACCCGAGAGAGCATACATTTACCTAACAATTTGACGAGTCATGTAAATACTTAAAACATTGGGAATACACTAGGGTTTAAACTAAGGTTTAGTTAATGACTCGACCCATTAAACAGAGTTTCCAACCTTGTCAGGTAGCGGGAAACTCAAGGATACACATTAGGGACGCGAGAGTGTTGCTACATGGGTTGCGATAGTTCAGGTAAGTACACTTGTCTTAAAAACTTGTGTACGTTAGTAAGCCAGTTAAGAAAATACTATGTGATTCATTTTCATTCCGTTGTGTTTGCTATTATCTACTTGTTGGCATTTCATTCCATATTCCTTGTATGTGTGTTCTTGACATAAGTGTCTGTTTCGAAGGTACATACGGCCTGCACTAGAAGGGATAAAACACGGGCACTCGTGCGCATGAGTGTTTGACCACCTCTAGTGATTGTGTGATACCATGTACTGGATTGTTGTGGATATTGTTGTGGTTATCGATATTGCGACATCGCTGTTATGGATTTGTTGTGGATTTTAGACCACTTACGACCTCTCTTGACTCGTAGAACACGCATGTTTCGATTGTTATTATTTCCAGTCTGCCTATCATGAACCTTGTTTATTTAACTTCCTGTCTTTCAATTCCTGCATGATATTTAGACTGCCTTGTTTGATAACTTGTGAATTACTGTTATATTCTTCTGGCATTACTTTCGATTTCTCTCGTTTACTCACCGTTTAGTTTGTGACGGTGGGTGCAGATAGAGCGGAGTGCAGTAGAGGCAAGGGACCTTGCCTAGGAGACTTTATATGAGCGGCTGGACTTGAGGAACCCTGGAGTAGGTTATATGTTTTTGCTCATTTGTATATGGCTTTATATATGTAGGTTTTGGTTTATAGAACTTGGTATTATTATTGAGATTGGTATCATGTATATTGGTTTATCGAATTGTACATGAATACCTGGGGTTTTTCCACAATTATAGAATTCCTAATTTCCCTTTGATTGAGTTATTTCCCCTTGCTAATTATTGTTTAGTCTTCCGCCGTGTATTATTGCAATAACTCTTTCATAAATTACTAAATTGATTAAATTGAAGGCTGACTAGGCTCGTCAGGTTGCCAAGTGATGACTTGGGGCCTGCACGGGTTTAGGCCGGGCGTACCCAATTGTACGGGAAATTGGGGCTGTCACATGTGTCCGCTACACACCAACCGTCAATCATCAACCTTAATTATTAAATTTAATCATTTAAATGCATTAATTCAGCAGAAGCCTTAAAAATATGTAATTTGTAATTGATTTCATTAAATTTAAGAGCACCAGCCCTATGTGGAAAACCCGGCACTGTACATTGTATATAAATTAACAAAACCGTTTACATACATGTACAGGTATCTCATAAGTCCCCCAATATCGAAAATAAAGTCAAAACAACAATGTAAATAAATACATACGAGTCAGTCAAGTCAGTAGCAAGTCACAGGTAGACTGTAAGCGTCTCCTCGCCCTTGCTCGTAGTAGGTCCTGCACTCAAGCCATATCAAGAGGCAGATGTCGAGTCCAGTGAGTAAATTCTAGAAGGAAACAACCCAACATTTATAATAATGGAAGCTAACAATATGTTAAATAAACATGCGCATTAAATAGGCAACTGTAAAGAAATGCATGCATAAATAACACTGATAAACCAAATTGGATGTGTGTCGTGTAGCAGGACTGGACCCTAATCCAAATATCAGAATTTCTTCAGGGGACTTCTCCTCTTCTTCCACCTATTCATCACCTGAGTATGTCCCTATTGTCCAGCCAACCCAAGTCCACCCACACATCTCGAAATAAACCAAAATCTGGTGACAAAATAAATAGCAAACCGCGCAGCATTAGCAATCACATGGAAATAATATACAATGATAAACAATAATAGCTGGATCAAATGAGAATTAACAAATAAATACTCGAGTGTGTTCCTTAAGGGGTTTACACACCTCAAACAGCGCTCCAACGTCGCGAAAAGTCCCCGATCTGACCTCGCTCACGTCTCGAGATGCGCGCCAAACACCTGACTATGGTCTCCAATTCCTTGGTGTCTGAATAAATCATTATAAGTGATTTATCATCAAATTAATTGATTTTATAATGCGACAACAAAAAAATATAATTTTATTTCAATTTTTGTTGTAGCACACTTTTCGGGTTACACCGGTGTGTCAAATGCCTGAAACGTCTTGCAATCCACTTTTAATACCCATTTTCAAGTTTTACATATTTTCTTGATTTTTTTTGAATTTTCTATAATTTCCTTTATTTTCGTCAATTTCATGCTTTACGAGATAAAAACCCCAATATAACGTCTGGTCAAAATGTTTAATACTTCACTTTTCATAGAAATTCATAAATTTTTATTTATTTGTTCAAAAAAAATTTTTTATTTTATTTTTTTCTATTTTCTTGAATTTTTCCTGATTTTCTAGAATTTTCAATTATTTTTGTTACTTTTTATTTGAGAGGGTTGTCCTGAACCGGTTCAAACTGGGTTCGACTCAACCGAACCAAACCAGCCCGGTTCGGGGGCCAACCCCTTTCTTCCCCATTTGGGATGAAATAGAGTAGAAGCTCTATTTTGTTACTATTTTTTATTTTTATTTTTTTTTTGTTACGAACTAGAGTTGGACAACCCAATCCAGGTTCGATTCATGCATGGGAGTCACTCCCCTGCGTTGTCTTCCTCGAACGAACTAGCTTCTTCGAATCATCAAAACAACAATGAAACAACCAACAACAACAACATCAATGCTAGCAACAACAACAACAACATCAACGCCAACAACAACAACAACAATCACAACAACGACTCACCTTCGCCTCTTGTCGTCGAGCTCTCGATCTCTCAATCTCCTTCACTTACTGACTCCCCTCTCTCTCGATTTCAATTTCTCAAAAATGGTGACAAATGTGGTGTCGGTGGTGATTGTTGACATTATAACAAAAGGGCAGTCAAATTACCAAATTATCCTTATGTTATTATCCTCATCTTAACAAACTTCATGCCCCTCTTAGTCATTTCACATTTCTTTTTAATTTCTGAATATATATATATATATATATATATATATATTCGTCTATACTTTTGTGCCTACAATTTTGTTGTGCGCGCCAATGAGTGCACTCGGGCGCGCACACTACCATTCGACCCACACGTGTCGCCCACGACCACGTGTCACTAGGCGCCCACCAATTTATTATTTTATTTTATACAAATCATTTTTTGAAACTTAATGTATCCGTATTTTACCTATCCGGTACTTGTATCGACACGTTTTTCGAGATGAATACCAGTCACACTATCTTGCACAGTATAGGCAAATAATTGCACACATGAGACGCAATATAATATAAAATAATGATTTTCATCGCATTTACTCAAATAATCAATTAAAAATAACATTTCTGCCCTACCTAGACATACCAAATCATGTTTGTTGCGTCTCCATAGACCTGAGCTAGCGTCCACATCAGAAAATATAAGAATAATGATCTAAAAGAAATTTAGGCCGTTACATCATGGTTCGCGAATTTCAAGAATTTTTTCTAATAATATTTCTTAGAATCCACCACATATAAGATTTACTTCATCAATCACTTGATTTTTGTAGGCAAACCAATAATCAATTTCATAATGGCATGTGACAACGAAGGAATTGTATGAATATGAGAATTTAACTCGAGTAATTAGTTGATTAAGAGAAAGAGTATCAAATCAGGTTTGGTAATTAGAAAGATTAGACTCTTTTGATAAAAGAGAAATTTTTCTAAACCATTGGTTTTAGTTGGCTTGTAGAGCAACTACTAGAAAGTTATGTTAAGATTAGGAGTGATGGCTCAAATAGTGAAAGGAAGTCAGTTGTTTCTCCAGATATGTGTTTGAGATCTGATTGTCCTTAATTACATATCAGATTAGGGATAGCTTGAATAATGATCTTAATTAGTTGTTAAGATCACTCTGAGAGGTATAGCGATGCTATTCAGAATCACTAATGCTCCTGCAAAGGTTCAAAAGATATGATACTAGGGTGGGTGAACCCTAGTTGAGTCGATGTTAAGGATTTTGGATCCTAGTTTAAACATTCGATAGTAATGAATAACAAGACTCATAAAGAGCAGACAACTATTTTGGAGTGAGATTGTAAATTCTGATGATAAATAAGCTTGATGGCAAGTTTTAAAAATGTAGATTCTGAGTTTGAAAATAGACTCCTTGGATATATGATGAGACTTAGTAAATTGCAAAGATTTGACTAAGACTAAAGCAATGGAACTTGCTTATTCACATTATCATGTCAGGAATTGATAATTCTTGAAAGTAAGCACATATTATAAACGAGATATTTGGATATGAACCTATATCGTTTTGTTATTTATTTAATTTACTCTAGCAAAGAAAAAGTAGTACACTGAGAATATGAGGTATAAGAATGTCTTCAAGGAGTAAAGACACAATGGTTGTATCTGATTTGGGAGAGAAAGTTATCAGTTGTGATTGATATCTTTCATTCAGATTTAGTTTGTAAGCGAACACAAACATAATACAGTTGTACTTTATGTTTGTGCAAATAGTTTAAAGTCTTTAATAATGATTAGCTGGTTCACGAGGAATGAACCCTATCGATGGTTATGGAAAACCTGAAGACATTGCTTGTTGACTAGGTAAGTTATGGAAATTACACTATAAGATAGTATGAAAAAACGGGTTCAGTTTCTAGTAACAGTTAGTATCTATTGAAATAGTAAATGTTAGTTCATTACTTCTTTCTCTTGCACAGATTCAAGGCTAGATCTTTCTTACTATTATTAGAAGTTGATAATAGACATGAGAGTCTGTGTGTATATATATATATATTAAAATGAAAAATAAATAAATAATAAATTATCGGTGCGCTGAGTGACATATGGTGTCACGAAAGACACATGGGTCGTACAGTAGTGTACACGCCCGAGGGTGCTCGTTGGCGCACAACGAAATAGTAGGCGTGAAGATATTGACATATATATAAATTAATATATATATATAAATATATATAATTAAATTAGAAAAATGTGAAATTACTATTAAGGGCAGCTGAAAAAAAAAAGAAATTTTGGATAGACATAAGGGCAAAATGGTCATTTGACCCATCCCAATATAAAACCAAGACCACCGCCTCCTCTTCATTTCGATCAAAATTGAAAATAGAAAAAGAGAGAAATTAATCGAAATAGAGAGGGAGAGAGAGAGAGCGACCAAGGTGGTGATGATTCAAGGTGAGTTGGGTTATGTAGTTGTTGATGATTGTTCTTATCATTGGGTTGTTGCTGTCGTTATGTGGTGATTGTGAGTTGTTGGGAGGGTTCGGCCATAACGTTAGCCTCTGTGACGACCCGTCCCCGATCTAGGGTCAGGTCGTCCGGCCCAGACTGCCATTTAGACCCGATACCTGAACCAGGCCCAAATAACGGTCTGGCACGCCTAAACAAATAAACCTGCGGAATTTTATTAAATCTCCGAAATGGATCAACTAAAGGTAACTAGGATTTAAGCTACCCAAAGATCTATTTTAATTTTAACCCCAAGTTGATAGTTTCAAAATCAAATATATATAATATCTATATACAAAGGCTCACATCAAGAGGAGACTTCAAGCTCGTCTCTCCCTTGCCTCAACCTAGCGCTGTCGTGGATACCTGAGATGTAAGTGGGGTGAGCTAAAAGAACCAACGGAGCTCAGTAATGCGGAAAACCCGCTCAACCATCAAATATGCAAGTAATACCTAATAAGCATGCAAAGTCTAGCATGTATTTGAAAACAAACAAGAATCCATTGAATAGTAGCATGGCAGCAGGATTTCATAAAAGATAGACGTATAATGAACTATCAAGTACTATCATGGACATAAGATTTGTAAGCCACAAATAAATAGGAATTCATCCTTTCATAGCAAATACTACATATTCATAAGCCATCAAGTTGTAACAACAATAATCATGCATAGCATTAAAGAGATTAACAAATCATTACATAAATTCATGCTTTCATGCAAAGGAGGGGGGTTTCGCGAGATTATGTACTATAATATATAATAATACGATAAGTCGATGTTTCATTCAATGCATACTAGGTATTGGCAAGAATCCGGTGACCGATTCTCCTACTCTCGAGATGATGGAAACAACTAGCTAGCACATAGGCCTTATGTGCCCTCTCATTTGTCCCATCAAATCAATAGTAGGTTCATCCAAGCCATCACCGATGCACATCCCTATGTCTCAAGAGTACAAGAGAAGGAACTCCAACTCATGTCTCTACGTGACATACTTATGACAATTAGTCAAGTAAAGCCCTCGGTGGTAAACTCCACAAACATCCTGGGGTGTTAATGACCTTCGGTGGTACCACAACATTTTGAGGTATTCAAATAGATTTACCTGCTAATAAGGCCCTCAGTGGAAATCCACAAACATTTTGGGGCCTTGAATAACATAGATGAGAAAAGCAGTGCATTCACATTCCATAGATACGTAGGTTCGAGCCAATACCATGACGCAACCCATAAATCTCAAGTCTTTAATTCAAATTATGAATTCTAAACATAACTAATAATCATGTCATATTTGATAATTGAGCAAGCTCCCCACTTACCTGCACTCGGCGTGCCTAAGACCACTCCTTGCGCACTCGGGGCTCGATGTGAACCGCCGCGTGTCACTAAGACAATTCATACAACAACAGATCAATGCATATTATATTACAAAGTCATTAATTCTTTAACTCATTTACTTTTAGGGACCCATTAGTGCGGGTCCCGCGGGTTTCGTGTCGTTTGGAGCCCTTGTCGGGTTCCCAAAGTTGCATTGTCGAGGGTGGGACCCATCGTCGAGTCCCTCAGAGTGCGCGTATGTGCCTCCGATGAAGCCGTTGAGGGGCTGGAGTAGAGGGGCTGGGACATTCCAGCCCCTCATTTTACTTTTGCAGGGACATTTTAGTCCCTAGTCAACTAGTAACCAGTTGACCGGGTCAACTGGTCCAGCTGACCAGTTGACCGGTCAACAAATCTGGTTGATTGGTCAACTGGTCTAGTTGACCAGTTGACCAAATTGAGGGGGGGAGCCCGTGCTCCCCCCTTGTTGTGACCGTGGAGGGGAGGACTCCCCTCCACGCCGCTACCCTCCCCCACCTCCCTCCAGCGCTGACCGCACTAGAGGGATCCTAGCGGCTGAACGGAGTCGCCGCCCTCCGACCAACCGTCGGGGAGACGGCAGTGGGGGAGGAGAGGTGGTGGAAACCACCCCTCTTCCTCCCTCCTCCTCACGGCTAGTAGTGGTGGGGCTCCCCAGTGAGGCCCCACCTTCCGTCTCCGGCGGTGGCGATTGGAATGCCGTCCCACCACATGAGGCTGTGTCGCCGCGGCTCCACCACCTTCCTTGGGTCATTTTCCTTAGCCAAACTCCATTTTTTTCAATAAAGTAAACAAATAAAAGCTTAGATGGGATGAGGAGAGGGTGTGTTTACCTTCTTGAATGTTTAAATGCACTTCATCATCATCTTCTTCATCATCAACCCACCTCCACTTCTCTCCCATCTCAAGTTCGGGGTTTCAACACAAAAGAGGCTACAAACTTTATAAAAGGTTTATATAGGTAGGGTTTTAGAGTAGGGTTGTATATAACCTTATTTATTTTACCAAAATGCCCTTATGGGCCTTCAAATCATTTACATCCACTTAACTCTTGTTAGGCCCAATATTTATTTATCCTAAGCTATACTTTTCACACTTAAACAATTCACAAAGCACACTTGCACACATTTAGTAATGAAAATCACTAAATTGGGTCAGGTAGAATTCGGGTCGTTACAATATCCCCAATTTTAAGAACTTTCGTCCTCGAAAGTCAAAATAAGATACACTCATAATTTGACTGGTCCATTCGTAATGGTTTCCTTAATGACCCATTATTTAATTGGTGTCAATTCTCTCTTACACGTTCTGCTTATACCCCACGTAAAATAAAGTCTTACTCTTGACTCTACTTTCTCAACATTTTCATTTTCGTCCCACTGACCGAAATTCATAAGGCCTCTCTTATAGGTTTCAATAGAATCATTATACTTAGCCACTTGCCAAGTTCTTCTGTCGTCACGTGTTCTTAAGGTATTCCTTTATAATCTTCACCGAAATCGCAATATACGCTCAAGTCGCTCAACTTACAGAGAGGTAGAACCATACTAAGATGTGATCTGGTGCCTATCTGTGACAAAGAATGTCTCTGCCTATCTGGCATTAACACCATACCACCAACTGGTAGTAGGGAAACAAGGATAGTTGTCTGCTATAACATGAGCACTAGCACACCATCTCTATCAACATCTCGGTTACGTATATCAAAGAACGACTCATCATGTCCTTGCGACTTATCTGTGAAGGCCACAAATGGGTAAACATAGTATTCCTTCTTGGAGTAATACTTTTAAGTCATTGTCCATCATACATTTGTCGACATTCATTCATATAGGTTTAAAATTCAGGCCAATACTTTAATAATGGTCAGCTTTACAACTCCTCTGTCACCCTTAATCATTAATTTACGCAACAGGCTTCCACTCGTAATCTTGAGGCATCCTTGACATCATTGTCAACCTTAAGCGAAATGCTATTCTCATTCATATACTATTTATCTTATCGTCATCTTGTCTTCATGATTTGATCTTCCACCACAATCACTCTGATTCTAGGAAAATTTTCGCATCGTGTCCATACACCGTTCGACTCTCAAAATCCTGAACGACCATTTTACATTTTGTTGGCTCAGTCAGGTTCACATTCGGTGCCTAAGTTCTCTTTTCACCCTTCCGAGCTAACCTTTAGCTTTTCTAGTTTGTTTTAAGTTTCTCATTAAGAGACAAGGGTGATTTAGCTTCCATTTTTATTTATTTATTTATTTTATTTTATTTTATTTTTTTAGTTTTGACATTCACATCGTTTCTTAAGAGCATACATCTCATACTCCTGGTATTGTCATTAAGGACTCATATCTCAGTACAATTCAGTTATTTCAAATTCATAACTCAAACTTATATTTCAATTTATTACACTCGTGCATTACTATTGTCGCACTGCATATACGTTTTGTTGGATACTCCAACCATAAAGTACAGATCCTTGTACATAAAACTCATATAGGTTTATCTTGTACGACTTATTACTAAAGCTTTAATTCAAGGGTACTCAAACTCATATTTACACCTATTTCGATAATTATCTTGCACTATTTAGATTATGATTCATTGCTTATACTTATCACAAAACCATTCATATTGTTCTTCCTTTTCTCCAAATTCAATGATTCTTGAAAATAAGAATATCAACTGATTTATCATGGGATTGATTTAAAATGACCTCATGCTTAAGCAAACCTTTATGTCACATAATTTGCTTATACTTGTCACCTGTTACGGTGTCGACCTTGATTATTCAAGCATTATCTTCATGTGTTGATATCCTTAACACTTAACCATTTGCAAATCTATTGCTTACCCATCTGGGTTGCAACCTCAAATTCTCCTACGCCATCAATTAAGGCTTTCACTTTTAGACTTATACTAAGCTCTCAGGCTTCCAAGTGTAAACTACACATTTTGTTCAACAATTATTTATGGTGTGAAGTTTAAGAAATTTTATCTTTACTCATATATTCATGTTTCATTGCTAGTTTAAGGCATTTCCTCACCATCCCTAATTATTGTTTCGTACGTATTGCACAATATAAATCTTATTGCGGTTCGATCATAACCTAAGATCCCCACTTTTAATAGTCGACCTATCACTGATAAGATATTTCATCTTTCCTTTCAACCATTTAGTTTGGTAGTTCAGTTTTTTTTATAATGTTTTACTTTTATTATGAGATCACAAGTTACTTCCCACAAGTGATCAACATGATTCTTAGCGACGTTACCATTTTGATTAGAAATTTTCGTTCTTGGACAGGGTACTATTGCAGTACAGTTGTCTCTCTTGAGTTTGTAATTCTTCTCATCACCAAATTACTCATTCGTTTTTCCATGGGTCGATCCTATTCTAGGATCCCCAATTTTAAGAACCAAGTCATTATTGACTAAGGTTATGTGACAATCATTTGCCTTGATTACTCTTCAACGTCATTTTTCATTCAACCATCCCCTACCAATCAGGTTAGGTTTCATTTTGACTCAAAAGCTATGAGTCCACACGACTAATCATATCAGAAATATTCTTTTCATTGGTGTACCCCCGATTTTAATGATTCACTTATCATCAAGTTCATTATAATATTATTAACAACGTCGTACGCTCTTTAAAACCTACTTATATGACTCATACATACCGTTTAGTTTGGGGCTTCCTTTAATTATTCAATCATGGTACTGCTATTGCGTACTCTTCATTCATTTCAAACACAATTTATCAATTCCTGGTATCCCCATGAATCAACTCTCTTCTAATTATATTAGAATAATTTCTTTGTTGCGGTGGTTACCTTTGATTTATATTATTTTAACCTCAGATCTTGAGTCTTTACAACATCCACAAATTTTCTACTTGGCAACACGATCTTCACACATGACTATTTCACCGAAATAGTATTTGACTTTGGATTTCCAATTTTAGTAACTCACCCATCTTTGAGTGTACTGATTTGATATTTTGTATTCACTGAATTTTCTCATTGAGTTGTTTTCGATGCATTCTTAAATTTCTCATTCGCCATCTCGCACATTATGCACTTATGCTTCGAGCTAACTCTCAATTTGGGTCCTCATATTTAGTATTCAACCTATCGATAACTAGCTTAGCTTTATTTTTCTTTTACACAAGTTAGATCGAAACTTGAATGTCATAACTCAATCAATCGAAAAGTTAAACCCGAATCAAAATTTCCAAGTATTGAGTTTCCATTTTTCAAGCTAAATCAAGCTTTTTTTTATTATATATGCATATATATACCTATTTTTGAACACCAAGGAAAAATAAACTATTTCCTTTTATAATTGTTCATGTTTTCCAAAACTTTGTACGGACAAGTAGAATGCTTCCTTGAAAATCTCATCAAAATGTGATAAACACCTACTCAACGAAATACAAAAATCATGGTCCAACACAGTCGAAAGAGTTAGTCTTTGAGAAAATAAATTACATGAATCAACAAAATTCGATTCATAATATTAACTTTCTAATCGAATTTATAGACCAATGATTCACATCTTTAATCGAGAGTTAGAAGTTTTAAGTGTATACGTGTCCTCTATATCTTAAATTAAGTTTAGCCTCTTGGCCAGACTAACTTGCTTATCATTGTTTGAAATCAAAGATTCATTTGCATCCTTACTGTAACAACCCCAAATTTTTAATCCGACTTGTACGGCAATTGTCAGAATTGTGACCCGGCTACGTGAATACTGGTCAATATTTCGAACTTCGGGAGTCGGCACTGCGAAGTGATTTTATGATTCTTTGATTGTGTGTAATAGTATGTTAGTATTTTACGAGTCTCGCGCCGGTTGGGCGATATTTAATTGAGTGAGGTTTCGACTAGTCAAACAGGGAGTAAAACATATAAATAAATGAATTTTAATTAATTTAATAAATTAGTTAATGGGATGTGGCGAGAAAATGGACACGACGAGCCAATTGACGGGGAAATACGGGACCGAGGAACGTCGTTTGAACGTGGGAGTTAGTTAAATATGTAACATGCGGACTATGTGATTAGTATTGTAAAAGTGACACAACCTAATGGTAAGGAGCCATGAGATTGGCCTAGAGATGTGTGTGTGTGCTAAGATGAGATGATGTGGTAAAAGACCCATAAGGGTAGATGTGTTTAAATGTATGAAGTGAAGGGAGAAGGGCAAAAAGGTCATTTGATGTTATATATATACAAACCGTTTCATAACAAAACCCTACTATTCATACACTATTCATCTTCTCCTTTGTTGAAAACCGGCGCCCCCTCCTTCTCTTCCATCTCAACCTCTTCACCACACCACTCACGGTCTCTCTCTCTCTCCCTCTCCATTTCACTCTCGCTGTTCTCTCTCGATCTCCCTCCCCACGCTCGTCGTCTCTCACGCTCTCGGTCCTTCCCTCTCGGCCTCACATCTCTCTCGCTTTCGGTGGTCTCTCTCGGCTGGAACAGTTATCACCACCGCCGCCCCTCTCCCTCGTCAGGCCAGTCACGACCTCGCCGGAACCTTCACCGAAGGTCAGTGGTCTCTCTCCTCCACTCTCTCTCGGTTTCAAAACGAAAAAAAAAAAAAAAAAGGAAACCAGAGACGCTTGCGTCTCTAGTCAAAAAAGAGAAACAAATTTGAAGAAGATGTACACGTGCATCATTCTCAAATATTATATATATAAATATAATATATATATATATATATCTATATATATGTATGTATATATATATGTATAAATATGTATATGTATAGAAGAAAAATAGCAAATATATATATATATTGAAAAATTCCGAAAAATATGATAAATTAGGAAATGGGTTCATAAATGAGTTTTGGGATTCTCTCGGAAATGTTGGCGGGATATAGTCGGGGTTTTAGCCTCGAAAAACGTGAAAATTGATATAATGTATCAAATTGAAGCTAATTTAATGACAAATAATCTTAGGTATAATTCGGGTGGTAATTTTGATTTGTTTGGCATTTATTCAAGCTGGACTGGATAATTGGAGTGCGGTATAGGAAATCGGGAAGTCGCGTTAGGATCTCGGAGTTGTCATACGAGTCACGATAGTTCAGGTAAGTACAATTGCCTTAAAAAGCATTTGTATGTTTGTAAACCAGTAAGAAAATGCCATGTGATTCATTATCATTTATTCAGTCTTTTTACTTATTAGATTAATTTCGGGGACGAAATTCTAATAAGTGGGGGAGACTGTAACAACCCCAAATTTTTAACTGACTTGTGTTGCACTTGTCGAATTGTGACCGGCTACGTGAATGCGGACAAGTATTTCGAACTTGGGAGTCGACACCGAAGTGATTTTATGATTCTTTGATTGTGTGTATTAGTATTGTAGTATTTTACGGGTTTCGAGCCGTTCGGGAGGTATTTAATTGAGTGAGGTTTCGACTAGTTAAACGGGGGAGAAAAACAAGTAAAACATACAAATAAATGAATTTTTAATTTATTTAATTAATTAGTTGGCGAGACAAGGCGAGACTACGCGAATTACGAGAGTCGGAACAAGGAAAAATGGACCGAGGAATGTCGTTTGAACGCGGGAGTTAGTTAATTACGCAACATATGGTCTATGGAATTGGATTTGTTAAATTGACACAGTTCAATGGTGAGGAACCATGAGATTGACCTCGAGATATGGGTGTGTTGAGGTGGAGAGTTATGCAAGTGACAACACACACACACTTTAATGTGTAATAAAGAGAAATAAATAGAATGGTTACACACTTTAATGTGTAATAAAGAGAAATAAATAGAATGGTTACACACTTTAATGTGCAATAAAGAGAAATAAATAGAAAAGTAAAAAGACCCATAAGGGTAGTGTTTTAAAAGTGTGTAGGAATTAAGTTGGGGGTAAAAATGTCATTTGGCATTATATATATAAAAAAAAGAAAACCCTACACTATTCACCTCCTTCTCCAAACACCCACCGCCGCCACTTATCTTCTTCCTCCCTTCATCTCTCTCGTCGGTCTCCCACTCGGTCTCCCCTCGCCAGAACCTTCACCGGAGGTCCGCTTTTTCTCTCTCTCTCTCTCCCACTCTTTCTTACGTTTTTCATTGTTTTTTTTAATTTATTGTTGTTTTGGTTTCGCCGGAAAACGCCAAGCTTGGCGGCGCTACTGGCCGGACCGCCGCACCAGGGAGGTTGTCGGGGACTAGATCTCGCCCATACTAATGTCCTACAACCCTCCGGTGTGTCCGAAATCCGAGTTGCGTTTTAAAACAGTTTTATTATTTCATGTGATTGTTTTTATGTTGTATTTTATCTTATTTTTATTCTTTCTTTTGCCGTAAAATCGCATGTTTGAAAGGATTTCTTTGGTTGAACCATGTTTGGTGTGGGGGTTATCACGGATCTTGCTCATGTCCTCGATGGTCTCTCGCGGTTTTGGTTCATCTAAAATACTATTAATATTGTTATTTTGACGAATTACTTGTTACGATTTTTATTAAACAATTGGACTCGTTGTAGTTTCTTAATAATGTTGCGTGGTTTCGTGTTTTGATCATTCTTTGTTGATGACGTCGGTGTTGAGTTTTCGGTCAAAGTTTTATCAATTTGGGTTTGATTTACCGATTGAATTGTCGAGGTTTTCGAGTCATTTAAAAGGATGGGAAAATGTGAAGGGTATCGACCTAGGATTAATTAATGCCTCGACCCATTAATTAGAGTTTCCAACCTTGTCGGAGTAGCGGAAAACTTGGGAATACGCATTAGAAACGAGAGTTTATTTCGCGGGTCGCGATAGTTCGAGTAAGTACAATTGCCTTAAAAAGCATTTGTACGTTTGTAAGCCGATAAGAAAATGCCATGTGATTCATTATCATTTATTGAGTCTTGTTATGCTCTATTATTGGTATTCCATTCCATTTCTTGTTGTGTGTTTTCTGGCGTAAGTGTTTTGTCTCGAAAGTACTAGGACCGCACTAGAGGGATAAAACGCGGGCACTCGTGCGCACGAGTGTGTGACCACCCTTAGTGACCGTGTGACACCGAATCTTGGGTGGATGGGTTCGAGTCCCTTTCCGGTCATAGGCGTGCCTTCGCTTGTGTCGATGCCGGGAAGACCTCGCGAGGTCTTCGCCGTTATGCTATGATTTAGACCACTTATGGGCCTTTTTTGATTCCTTGGAACACACTTAACTTTCGATTGATATCTATTAGTCTGTTTATCATGCATCTTGTCTATTTAATTTCTGTCTTTTATTTCCGCATGATATTTAGGCGCTTTACTTGTATTATCATGAATTACTGTTGTTTTCTGCTGGCATTACATTCATTTTTCTCCAGTTGCTCACCGTCTAGTTTGTGACGGTGGGTGTAGATAGGACGGAGAGCAGTAGGGGCAAGGGACCTTGCCTAGGAGATTTTTTGTGAAATTTGGACTTGAGGTACCGAGATGTAGGCTCATGTTTATTTCTTTTTGTATGACGTTTATATATATATGATTGTTTTGGAACTGAGGAATATGTTTTGAAGTGGATTCCATCAATCCATTTTGTTGACTTAGAATTGAACATATTGGGTTTTTCCACATTTATATAGATTCCTAATTTCCTTTGATTGAGTTATTTCCCAATTCTTGAGTAGTAGGTAATTTGCTTCCATTTGTGTTATAATTGCAATAACTCTTTCATAAAACGTGAAATTTTGATGTTTTGATGCTGACTAGGCTCGTCAGGGTCGTTGAGAACTGACTCGGGGCTTGCACGGGTCTAGGCCGGGCGTACCCAAATGCATTGGGAATTTGGGGCCGTCACAGTTGGTATCAGAGCCTACGCTTTAGGATCTTAGGGACATGCTATATAGCTATCTAAAAATTGTGATACCAACGTCACAGTTGGTATCAAAGCATAGGCTTTATAACCTTAGGGACAGAGTTTAGAGTTGTATTAATATTGTGATACCAACATCACAGTTGGTATCAGAGTTTAAGGTTATAACGACCTGACTTTCAAGTTAAAATACAAACCATTAAGACAGCGGAAGTTAGGAATGGTTGAACTTAGAGTGGAAACCCTATAATCCTTTTAAAAACTTAGATGGGGGAGTTTGGGATAAGTCGGATTTAACTTTGTACATATTATTATTGTTGTGTGTATTATATCGTATCGATAGCTATCCATTGATCCGAGAAAGTCGTTTTCTTGTTCAAACGACGATGGCGGATCAGCCAGGTCCGAGCGACGATATCGGCATAATTTTGTCACGATGCCTTGAGGAGATACGTACATTGTCTCAGAGGGCCGCGACGCAAGACCAGAGATTTGAGGAGTTGGTGCGGTCACTGAGGACACCCGCACAGGCTACTACGACGCCATCTACCCCGACTACGTTGTTTCCTACGAATACTACTCGAGGAGTCGAGATCCCAATTGCCGTGACGTTCGCGACTCCGATTTCGTTAGTGGCGATACCTGAGGGAGCTGTTGTTGCGTCAGTTGCGCAAACTGAGGTTGAAACAACGCC
This sequence comes from Stephania japonica, assembly GCA_039657345.1. Lineage (NCBI taxonomy): Eukaryota > Viridiplantae > Streptophyta > Magnoliopsida > Ranunculales > Menispermaceae > Stephania > Stephania japonica. Next base: position 29,047,114 of record CM077560.1, read on the forward strand.
GATAGCACAAGCAAAGGAGATACCTACTACATTAGCTACACTGCGCCACCGCGATACTACTTCGATTACGACTCTAGCAAAGAGTGCGGGAGCCACTACCGAGGCTAGGTAGTGGAGAGAGTTCAAGAGGCATGACCCGTTGAAGTTCTTTGGTGGTACCAGACGTTAGAGCGACAGAGCTATTCTTGAAGAATCACGAGAAGTTTCACACCATCATCGCTGCGAGGAACGCATGAAGGCGACTATCTCTTCATCAATGTTGCGAGGGGAGATGGACGATTGGTGGACGACAATCGTTGCTACCCGAGGCATCCCAAGCAATTGGGTTGACTTCAAGAATCAGTTTAGTTAGAAGTACTTTTCGTCGATCGTCTTTCGAGCGAAAAAAGAATGAATTCATTGCGTTGAGGCGAGGAGCGCAGCGAGTCCGTGGTAGAGTTTATGGTTCAATGTTTCTTTTGGTACGAACTAGTTGGTGCATTTCATGTTCGGGTTATAATACGAGAAGACAAAATTGAGACCTTTGTGGGTAACATAGGTGGTAGAACGAAACAGGATGTCGACGCTGCTAAGATATTGAATCGCGTACGAGTATTTGTTACCCAAGGTTAGATTTTAGGACGCGTGTTTAGAGCAAACGGTGATGCAATTGATTTCGAGAAGATTTAAGCCGTGAGATCACTTATGCATTCGAATATCTGAAAGTTTCCGAGAAGAATTGACCAACCCATGACCTGGAGTGAGCTGCGATCGTGTTCGCGTTAAGGATACGAGAACGTCACGGGTACGATGCTCGTTCGAGTTACGTAATGATCCTGAGAGCTTGAAGCACCTATTCATTCAGAGGGAGCTGAATCTGACACAAAAGCCTTGGCCTAAGTTCGTGAAGGATTACAACTTTTCGTTTTACGTAGCATCCGAGGAAGACCAACGTTGTTGCTGATGCGTTGCGCTGCAAAGGATTGGATGCGGAAGTAGTCGTGTGTCAAAGAACCTACGAGCATGGTTTACGTGAGGCAGTCAAGTTGATGAGTTCAGCGGACGTGCCGATGACTACCAGAACCTAGATACGTGGTCAAACGATGTTGTAGACCGTCTCATTTGGTATTTTGCGCGAGTGACGAGCAAGGCGATGCGTCCTACCAGCGGTGCAGTGAGATGGCGGATAGTTTAGATTGCCCGAGACGAGTCGGTCGACAGACTCATGCTAGAGGTATCACGGGCGACTGGGGTTTCCATTGGTGGCTGATGTGTGTGAAGAGTTACTTCGGGAGATTCATCGTTTTGGTTTTGTTGTGCATCGGGTCGACCTAAGATGTGCGCCGAAATGCGACATTCTTTTGGTGGCCAGGGATGATTTCCGAGGTGTTGGAGTTGTTCGAACGTGTGATGTTCCAGCGCGTAGAGGCTGGGCATCGACGGCCTGGAGGACTATTACAGCCTCACCCATTTCTTAATGGAATTGGGTATATTTGGATATGGATTTCTTTAGTGGTTGCCCCTGATCTCCTCGTGGTCACGATAGCATCACGGGTAATTGTGGATAGTTTTGTTTGAGACGTAAGAGTGCCCGGGAGTGGCGAAGAAATACTTGTCGAGTATCACGATGAGCTTCAAGTATGATTCGAGGAGACTTTAAATATCGAAGGTCTCTCCCTTTGAAGGGTCACGAACGGTTCGGAGTCAAGAAATGACTCACTTTGAATTTTTATCGGACTCGTTAGGAGTTGCGAATAGTTGCTAATCTAGTTTACTTATTAGATTAATTTCGGGGACGAAATTCTAATAAGTGGGGGAGCTGTAACAACCCCAAATTTTTAACTGACTTGTGTTGCACTTGTCAGAATTGTGACCCGGCTACGTGAATACTGGACAGTATTTCGAACTTCGGGAGTCGACACCGAAGTGATTTTATGATTCTTTGATTGTGTGTATTAGTATTGTAGTATTTTACGGGTTTCGAGCCGTTCGGGAGGTATTTAATTGAGTGAGGTTTCGACTAGTTAAACGGGGGAGAAAAACAAGTAAAACATACAAATAAATGAATTTTTAATTTATTTAATTAATTAGTTGGCGAGACAAGGCGAGACTACGCGAATTACGAGAGTCGGAACAAGGAAAAATGGACCGAGGAATGTCGTTTGAACGCGGGAGTTAGTTAATTACGCAACATATGGTCTATGGAATTGGATTTGTTAAATTGACACAGTTCAATGGTGAGGAACCATGAGATTGACCTCGAGATGTGGGTGTGTTGAGGTGGAGAGTTATGCAAGTGACAACACACACACACTTTAATGTGTAATAAAGAGAAATAAATAGAATGGTTACACACTTTAATGTGTAATAAAGAGAAATAAATAGAATGGTTACACACTTTAATGTGCAATAAAGAGAAATAAATAGAAAAGTAAAAAGACCCATAAGGGTAGTGTTTTAAAAGTGTGTAGGAATTAAGTTGGGGGTAAAAATGTCATTTGGCATTATATATATAAAAAAAAGAAAACCCTACACTATTCACCTCCTTCTCCAAACACCCACCGCCGCCACTTATCTTCTTCCTCCCTTCATCTCTCTCGTCGGTCTCCCACTCGGTCTCCCTCGCCGAACCTTCACCGGAGGTCGCTTTCTCTCTCTCTCTCTCCCACTCTTTCTTACGTTTTTCTGTTTTTTTTTTTAATTTATTGTTGTTTTGGTTTCGCCGGAAAACGCCAAGCTTGGCGGCACTATCTGGCCGGACCGCCGCACCAGGGAGGTTGTCGGGGACTAGATCTCGCCCATACTAATGTCCTACAACCCTCGGTGTGTGACCGAAATCCGATTGCATTTTAAAACAGTTTTATTATTTCATGTGATTGTTTTTATGTTGTATTTTATCTTATTTTTATTCTTTCTTTTGCCGTAAAATCGCATGTTTGAAAGGATTTGCTGGTTGAACCATCATTTGGTGTGTGGGTTATCACGGATCTTGCTCATGTCCTCGATGGTCTCTCGCGGTTTTGGTTCATCTAAAATACTATTAATATTGTTATTTTGACGAATTACTTGTTACGATTTTTATTAAACAATTGGACTCGTTGTAGTTTCTTAATAATGTTGCGTGGTTTCGTGTTTTGATCATTCTTTGTTGATGACGTCGGTGTTGAGTTTTCAGTCAAAGTTTTATCAATTTGGGTTTGATTTACCGATTGAATTGTCGAGGTTTTCGAGTCATTTAAAAGGATGGGAAAATGTGAAGGGTATCGACCTAGGATTAATTAATGCCTCGACCCATTAATTAGAGTTTCCAACCTTGTCAGGTAGCGGAAAACTTGGGAATACGCATTAGAAACGAGAGTTTATTTCGAGGGTCGCGATAGTTCAGGTAAGTACAATTGCCTTAAAAAGCATTTGTACGTTTGTAAGCCAGTAAGAAAATGCCATGTGATTCATTATCATTTATTCAGTCTTGTTATGCTCTATTATTGGTATTCCATTCCATTTCTTGTTGTGTGTTTCCTGGCGTAAGTGTTTTGTCTCGAAAGTACTAGGACCTGCACTAGAGGGATAAAACGCGGGCACTCGTGCGCACGAGTGTGTGACCACCCTTAGTGACCGTGTGACACCGAATACTGGGTGGATGGGTTCGAGTCCCTTTCCAGTCATAGCTGTGCCTTCGCTTGTGTCGATGCCCGGGAAGACCTCGCGAGGTCTTCGCCGTTATGCTATGATTTAGACCACTTATGGGCCTTTTTTGATTCCTTGGAACACACTTAACTTTCGATTGATATCTATTAGTCTGTTTATCATGCATCTTGGAGGGCAAATGGGTCATTTCTTCTAATAACATATATAAATGTGAGAAAAAAACCCTATCTATACTATTCATCTTCTCCAACACCCTCACCGCCGCCACTCATCTTCTTCCTCCCTTCATCTCTCTCGTCGGTCTTCCACTCGGTCTCCTCTCGCCGGAATCCTCACCGAAGGTTCGTTCACTCTCTTCTCTCACTCTCGGCCTTCTCTCACTCTCGGCCTTCTCTCTCTCACCCTCTCTCACGGCCTCTCTGTGGTTCTCTTTCTCTCGTGCTCTCTCTCTCATCTCACTGTTGTTAGTTTGTTGTTGAAAGTGAATGATGGGGTGTATCATATATCAAAAAAATATAAAAAATAAAATAAAATTGGCTTGTTGGTGTAGTTGGTAGTGAAGGACGTTAATGAAGCATGTGACCAAGGATCGAATCTTGTAAACAACACTTTTATTTTATTTTTTTTTCTCACCTCACGGACACTTTCCTCTCTCTCTCTCTCTCCCACTCTTTCTCAGTCTTTCTCACTTGTTTTTGGAGTGTGTGAATAGGCTATGGTGTGCACGGTTTGGTGGGGTGTGGGGTGTGTGCGTATGTGCATCATTCTCTAATATAAGGTATATAAATATAATAATATATATATATATGTATCTATATATATGTATGTATATATATATGTATATGTATAGAAGAAAAATAGCAAATATATATATTGAAAAATTCAGAAAAAATATGATAAATTAGGAAATGGGTTCATAAATGAGTTTTGGGATTCTCTCGGAAATGTTGGCGGGATATAGTCGGGGTTTTAGCCTCGGAAAACGTAAAAAATGATATAATATATCAAATTGAAGCTAATTTAATGACAAATGATCTTAGGTATAATTCGGGTGGTAATTTTTATTTGTTGGGCATTTATTCAAGCTGGACTGGATAATTGTAGTGCGGTATAGGCAATCGGGAAGTCGCGGAAGACGCGTTAGGATCTCGGAGTTGTCACACGGGTCGCGATAGTTCAGGTAAGTACATTTGCCTTTAAAAGCATTTGTACGTTTGTAAGCCAGTAAGAAAATGCCATGTGATTCATTATCATTTATTCAATTTTGTTATGCTCTTTTATTGGTATTCCATTCCATTTCTTGTTGTGTGTTTCCCGGCGTAAGTGTTTCGTCTCAAAAGTACTAGGACCCGCACTAGAGGGATAAAACGTGGGCACTCGTGGCCACGAGTGTGTGACCACCCTTAGTGGACCGTGTGACACCGAGTACGGGTGGATGGGTTTGAGTCCTTTCCAGTCATAGCTGTGCTTTCGCTTGTGTCGATGCCCGGGAAGATCTCGCGAGGTCTTCGCCGTTATGCTATGGTTTAGACCACTTATGGGCCTCCTTTGATTCCTTGGAACACACTTGATTTTCGATTGATATCTATTAGTCTGTTTATCATGCATCTTGTCTATTTAAATTCTGTATTTTCATTACCGCATGATATTTAGGCTCGCTTTACTTGTTACATCATGAATTCTTGTTATCTTCTTCTGGCATTACATTCATTTTTCTCCAGTTGCTCACCGTCTAGTTTGTGACGGTGGGTGCAGATAGGACGGAGAGCAGTAGGGGCAAGGGACCTTGCCTAGGAGACTTTTTGTGAGCAGCTGGACTTGAGGTACCGAGATGTAGGCTCATGTTTATTTCTTTTTGTATGACGTTTATATATATGATTGTTTTGGAACCGGGGAATATGTTTTGAAGTGGATTCCATCAATCCATTTTGTTGACTTAGAATTGAACATATTGGGTTTTTCCACATTTATATAGATTCCTAATTTCCTTTGATTGAGTTATTTCCCAATTCTTGAGTAGTAGGTAATTTGTTTCCGTTGTGTTATAATTGCAATAACTCTTTCATAAAACGTGAAATTTTGATGTTTTGAGGCTGACTAGGCTCGTCAGGGTCGTTGAGAACTGACTCGGGGCTTGCACGGGTCTAGGCCGGGCGTACCCAAATGCATTGGGAATTTGGGGCCGTCACAGTTGGTATCAGAGCATACCAGGTTTAAATTCATAAAACACAAGCCATTTAAACCAGCGGAAGTTAGGAACGGTTGAACTTAGAGTGGAAACCCTATGATCTTGACTTAGAATCCTAGTTGGGGAGTGGGATAAGTCGGATGTGATGTTTATACATATTACGATTGTTGTGTGTATTATATGGTATCGGTAACTATCCACTGATCCGAAATACGCTTTCGTTATGAGAGGGCGATGGCGGATCAGAAGGGTCCTAGTGACGACAGCGGGACGTCGAGTACTCGAAATTTGTTAGCATCGACGAGTTTCAGACTTTGACGCAGAGAGTCGCATCTCAAGAGCGATAGTTGGAAGAGATTTTGGCGATAATGAGGGCGTCAGTTGCTGTTGCATCGGTACCATCAACGGCTAGAGTAACCATTACTCAAGAGGCAAACACATCGGGGGTTACGACCATGACCTTGCTTCCTTCCACCACTTCAATGACACCAGTTATGGCGGTTGTACCTCGTGCCCCGACAGTGTATGACATTACGACGACTATTGAGGTCAGGCAATGGCGAGAGTTCAAGAGGCACGACCCTGTCATTTCTATGGAGGTACTGACGTGACCGTAGCAGAGTTGTTCTTGAAGAGTCACGAGAAGATTGAACCTGATCGACCTGAGTTGTAATTAGAGCGCCGATCAGGGGAAACATGATGGGAAACGAACGAGAAATTCGAACGATGATAGTGGTTCTCGAAAGCGGAAGTTGTGTTACCAGTGCGGACAGCCTGGACATTTTTAGAAACGATGTACTGATTTGTGCGAGGATGTGCACGTGGCGAATGAACAATAACTTATAGTGGTTCGTGATACTAACGGAGATAAAGAAATTTCTTGGTTATCATATGACATGCATGGAACCGATTAAATGAAGCTTTAGGTGTTTAAATAAGACGTTGGACGTCATGTGACGAGTTAGGGTTGATCGGCTAGAGTATTACCGTTTAAACTTAGCAAAGTGTTGTCAGGATGAGACAAACCTAACTTAGATAAGAGTCCGAAAGAGATGGTAAGTTTGGGCATAATGGGTGCCAAAACTAGCCATAAGTACACCTAAAGAGAGGCGGGACCGATCGGTTGTGATTCATCTTACGATGCATGGACACGTAGTGTACATGGTGGCCACGGTTACAACTTTGTCAAATCTATTTTACTGCTGGGTATAGATAAACTTGCGTCGAGACGCGAGTAGGTTGGGAGGTTTTCACGAGTATGGCGTACGAGTCGCGATCGTAGCGTCTTACGTCGTGATCACCAAGCTTGAGTCGTGGTAGTGGACGATGTTTGCGACGAGGTCGTGGCATTCCTACCATTTTGGGAAAACGGGAGCGATCTAGAGAGACCGTAGTTGAATTAGGTTGTTTGAATTGGTTGGGACCTACAGTCTGAAGACTGAGATAAAATCAAGCTGTTGGAAGTGACATTCGCGAGAGTTCACAGTTGGTTATAGCTTATTGAGCTGTCTGAAGTGACTATGCATTGGTTTGCAATTCAGCGATGATGAACGAGCTGTCTGAAGTGACTTTGAGGTATTCCACAGTTCGAGAAAGAGGATCTAAGCTGTCTGAAGCGGCTTGTGACGGCCCCAAATTCCCAATGCATTTGGGTACGCCCGGCCTAGACCCGTGCAAGCCCCGAGTCAGTTCTCAACGACCCTGACGAGCCTAGTCAGCCTCAAAACATCAAAATTTCACGTTTTATGAAAGAGTTATTGCAATTATAACATAGCGGAAGCAAATTACCTACTACTCAAGAATTGGGAAATAACTCAATCAAAGGAAATTAGGAATCTATATAAATGTGGAAAAACCCAATATGTTCAATTCTAAGTCAACAAAATGGATTGATGGAATCCACTTCAAAACATATTCCCCAGTTCCAAAACAATCATATATATAAACGTCATACAAAAAGAAATAAACATGAGCCTACATCTCGGTACCTCAAGTCCAGCTGCTCACAAAAAGTCTCCTAGGCAAGGTCCCTTGCCCCTACTGCTCTCCGTCCTATCTGCACCCACCGTCACAAACTAGACGGTGAGCAACTGGAGAAAAATGAATGTAATGCCAGAAGAAGATAACAGTAATTCATGATGTAACAAGTAAAGCAGTCTAAATATCATGCGGTAATGAAAATACAGGAATTTAAATAGACAAGATGCATGATAAACAGACTAATAGATATCAATCGAAAATCAAGTGTGTTCCAAGGAATCAAAGGAGGCCCATAAGTGGTCTAAACCATAGCATAACGGCGAAGACCTCGCGAGATCTTCCCGGGCATCGACACAAGCGAAAGCACAGCTATGACTGGAAAGGACTCAAACCCATCCACCCAGTACTCGGTGTCACACGGTCACTAAGGGTGGTCACACACTCGTGGCCACGAGTGCCCACGTTTTATCCCTCTAGTGCAGGTCCTAGTACTTTTGAGACGAAACACTTACGCCGGGAAACACACAACAAGAAATGGAATGGAATACCAATAAAAGAGCATAACAAAATTGAATAAATGATAATGAATCACATGGCATTTTCTTACTGGCTTACAAACGTACAAATGCTTTTAAAGGCAAATGTACTTACCTGAACTATCGCGACCCGTGTGACAACTCCGAGATCCTAACGCGTCTTCCGCGACTTCCCGATTGCCTATACCGCACTACAATTATCCAGTCCAGCTTGAATAAATGCCCAACAAATAAAAATTACCACCCGAATTATACCTAAGATCATTTGTCATTAAATTAGCTTCAATTTGATATATTATATCATTTTTTACGTTTTCCGAGGCTAAAACCCCGACTATATCCCGCCAACATTTCCGAGAGAATCCCAAAACTCATTTATGAACCCATTTCCTAATTTATCATATTTTTTCTGAATTTTTCAATATATATATATTTGCTATTTTTCTTCTATACATATACATATATATATACATACATATATATAGATACATATATATATATATTATTATATTTATATACCTTATATTAGAGAATGATGCACATACGCACACACCCCACACCCCAGCCAAACTGTGCACACCATAGCCTATTCACACACTCCAAAAACAGTGAGAAAGACGTGAGAAAGAGTGGGAGAGAGAGAGAGAGGAAAGTGTCCGTGAGGTGAGAAAAAAAATAAAATAAAAGTGTTGTTTACAAGATTCGATCCTTGGTCACATGCTTCATTAACGTCCTTCACTACCAACTACACCAACAAGCCAATTTTATTTTATTTTTTATATTTTTTTGATATATGATACACCCCATCATTCACTTTCAACAACAAACTAACAATAGTGAGATGAGAGAGAGAGCACGAGAGAAAGAGAACCACAGAGAGGCCGTGAGAGAGGGTGAGAGAGAGAAGGCCGAGAGTGAGAGAAGAGAGTGAACGAACCTTCGGTGAGGATTCCGGCGAGAGGAGACCGAGTGGAAGATCGCGAGAGAGAGATGAAGGGAGGAAGAAGATGAGTGGCGGCGGTGAGGGTGTTGGAGAAGATGAATAGTATAGATAGGGTTTTTTTCTCACATTTATATATGTTATTAGGTGAAATGACCCATTTGCCCTCCAATTTACTTCTTACACACTTCAAAACAATTGCCCTTATGAGTCTTTTGTCCCTTTATCTCATCTCAACACACACATATCTCAATACAAATCTCATGGCTCTCCTCATTTAAGTTGTGTCACTTTAACAATTTAGCTTCCATAGTCCGTATGTTACGAAACTATCTAACTCCCTCGTTCAAATGACGTTCCTTGGTCAGTTTTTCCTTGTTCCGACTCCCCTAACGCGCGTAGTCTCGCATTATCTCGCCAACTAATTAATTAGTTGGCGAGATACCAACTCTAAACCCTAAACCCTAAACCCTAAACCCTAAACCCTAAACCCATTAAACTCTGTCACTAAGGTTATAAAGCCTATGCTCTGATACCTCGCATTAATCTAATAAGTAAACTAAATTAATGACTCTTCGCAACTCCTCACAAGATCGATAAAATCTCAAAGTGAGTCATTTCTTGACTCCAAACTATTCGTGACCCTTTAGTGGAGAGAACTTCAGGTATTCATAATCTCTTCGAATCATACTGAAGCTCATTGTGATACTCGACAAGTATTTCTTCTGCCACTCCTGGGCACTCTTAAATCTCGAGCAATCTATCCACAACTACCCAGATGCTATCGTAACCACGAGGAGATCGGGGTAACCACTAACAAAATCCATATCAATATGTTCCCACTTCCATCAAGGAATGGGTGGGGCTGCAGTAGTCCTCCAGGTCGTCGATGCCCAGCCTTTACGCGCTGGCATGTCACATGCTCGAACAATTCCGACACCTCGGAACATCATTCCTGGTCACCAAAATAATGTCGCATATCGACGCACATCTTAGGTCGACCCGGATACACAACCAAACCGAAACGATAAATCTCCCGAAGTAACTCTTCACAAGCATCGGACCCCAATGGAATCCCCGGTCGCCGCGATACCTCTAGCATGAGTGCGTCGACCGACTCGTCGGGCAATATGAATTATCCACCATCTCATTGCACCGCTGGTATGACGCATCGCTTCTTGCTGTCCCTCACGCACAATGCCAAATGAGACGGTCCACAACATCGTTTGACCACGTATCTGGGTTTTGGTAGTCGTCGCACGTCTCGCTAATCTCATCAACTCGAATGCCTCACATAAACCACGCTCGTAGGTTCTTTAACATATAACTACCTCTGCATCCAATCCTTTGCAGCGCAACGCATCAGCAACAACGTTGATCTTCTCATATCCACAAATCAACGCATATAATGTTTATATCTAGTTCGCACCTCTCCCAAACCGTGGGCTTACAGCCGCTTCAGACAGCTTAGATCCTCTTTCTCGAACTATGGACTACCTCAAAGTCACTTCAAACAGCTCGTTCATCATCACTGAATTGCAAACCAATGCATAGTTACTTCAGACAGCTCAATAAGCTATAACCAACTGTGAACTCTCGCGAATGTCACTTCCAACAGCTCGACATCTGGTATTGAACTGCAGACTTGTACAAAGTCTCTTCGAACAACACACATCTTGTATATATAAAGCCCATAACAAATACAAATGATGTGTAAATGGGTGGTGTTAAGGCCCAATAAAAATATGTATAACTTGAGGCCCAAGACAAAGACATAAAATATGGAAATGGACTTATGGATTTAAACCCAAAAAGGGTCCACACAAAGAGATTACTTATGTGAGTATAGACTTGATAAATGGACCTAACAAGAGCCTAAAGATGGATATATTTTGTAAAAAGGATAATAACCATAGAGATGGATTGATCCACAATGGTTAAGTCAGCTTAATTAAAAAATATTTGAACTAGACATGTGAGAAACATCCTAAAACAAAATACTAACCTTAAAAGAACATTCGGGATTTAAACCTTATCAGGCAATCGGGAAGTTTCGGAAGACGCGTTAGGATCTCGGAGTTTTCACACGGGTCGCGATAGTTCAAGTAAGTACATTTGCCTTAAAAAGCATTTGTATGTTTGTAAGCCAGTAAGAAAATGTCATGTGATTCATTATCATTTATTCAGTCTTGTTATTCACTATTATTGGTATTCCATTCCATTTCTTGTTGTGTGATTCCCGGTGTAAGTGTTTTGTCTGAAAAGTACTAGGACCTGCACTAGAGGGATAAAACGTGGGCACTCGTGGCCACGAGTGTGTGACCACCCTTAGTGACCGTGTGACACCGAGTACTGGGGTTCGAGTCCCTTGCCAGTCATAGCTGCGCTTTCGTTTGAGTCGATGCCCGGGAAGACCTCTCGAGGTCTTCGCCGTTATGCTATGGACTAGACCACTTATGAGCCTCTTTTGATTCCTTGGAACACACTTGAATTTCGATTGATATCTATTAGTCTGTTTATCATGCACCTTGTCTATTTAAATTCCTGTCATTTTAATATTGCATGATATTTAGACTGCTTTACTTGTATTATCATGAATTACTGTTATCTTCTTCTGGCATTACATTCGATTTTATTCAGTTACTCACCGTCTAGTTTGTGACGGTGGGTGGGATGCAGGCGGAGAAAAGCAAGGGCAAGGGACCCGCTTAGGTGATCTATTGAGAAGCTTAGCGGATCTGGATTTGGAGACTACTTTGTAGGTTTCTTTATGTGTTGCTTTTATGTATATCGTTTTTATATATACATGCTTTGGGATTATTGAACTTGGTATTTTGATGAGATTGGTATCATGTATAATTACCTATCGAATTGTGCATGAATACCCGGGGTTTTCCACACTTATAGAATTCATAATTTCCCTTTGATTGAGTTATTTCCCCTTGTTATATAATGTTTAGTCTTCTGCTGTGTAATATTGCAATAACTCTTTCATAAAGTACTAAATTGATTAAGTTGAAGGCTGACTAGGCTCTTCAGGTTGCTGAGTGATGACTCAGGGCCTGTACGGGTCTAGGCCGGGCGTACCCAATTGCATGGGGAAATTGGGGCCGTCACAGTTGGTATCAGAGCTTAGGCTTTAGAATCTTAGGGACATGGTATATAGTTATCTAAAAAATTGTGATACCAACATCACAGTTGGTATCAGAGCACAAGGTTACATAGACTTGACTCTTGATTCAAATTTCTAAAACACAAGCCATTTAAACCAGCGGAAATTAGGAACGGTTGAACTTAGAGTGGAAACCCTATGATCTTGACTTAGAATCCTAGTTGGGAAGTGGGATAAGTCGGATGTGATGTTTATACATATTACGATTGTTGTGTGTATTATATGGTATCGGTAACTATCCACTGATCCGGAAATACGCTTTCGTTATGAGATGGCGATGGCGGATCAGAAGGGTCCTAGTGACGACAGTGGGACGTCGAGTACTCGTTTGTTAGCATCGACGAGTTTCGAGACTTTGACGCAGAGAGTCGCATCTCAAGAGCGATAGTTGGAAGAGATTTTGGCAATAATGAGGGCGTCAGTTGCTGTTGCATCGATGCCATCAACGGTTAGAGTAACCATTATTCAAGAGGCACGACCCTGTCATTTCTATGGAGGTACTGACGTGACCGTAGCAGAGTTGTTCTTGAAGAGTCACGAAAAGATTGAACCTGATCGACCTGAGTTGTAATTAGAGCGCCGATCAGGGGAAACATGATGGGAAACGAACAAGAAATTCGAACGATGATAGTGGTTCTCGAAAGCGGAAGTTGTGTTACCAGTGCGGACAGCCTGGACATTTTTAGAACCGATGTACCGATTTGTGCGAGGATGTGCACGTGGCGAATGAACAATAACTTATAGTGGTTCGTGATACTGACGGAGATAAAGAAATTTCCTGGTTATCATATGACATGCATGGAACCGATTAAATGAAGCTTTAGGTGTTTAAATAAGACGTTGGACGTCATGTGACAAAATTAGGGTTGATACTGGCTAGAGTATTACCGTTTAAACTTAGCAGTGTTGTCTAGGATGAGACAAACCTAACTTAGATAAGAGTCCGAAAGAGATGGTAAGTTTGGGCACAATGGGTGCCAAAACTAGCCACAAGTACACCTAAAGAGAGGCAGGACCAGACTGGTTGTGATTCATCTTACGATGCATGGACACGTAGTGTACATGGTGGCCACGGTTACAACTTTGTCGAATCTATTTTACTGCCTGGGTATAGATAAACTTGCGTCGAGACGCGAGTAGGTTGGGAGGTTTTCACGAGTATGGCGTACGAGTCGCGATCGTAGCGTCTTACGTTGTGATCACCAAGCTTGAGTCGTGGTAGTGGGCGATGTTTGCTACGAGGTCGTGGCATTCCTACCATTTTGGGAAACGGGAGCGGTCTAGAGAGACCGTAGTTGAATTAGGTTGTTTGAATTGGTTGGGACCTACAGTCCGAAGACTGAGATAAAATCAAGCTGTTCGAAGTGGCAGAGGCCCACAGTTTGATGGATGTGGAGAAAAGGAGTGAGTTGAAGATGTTGTGCTGTTCGAAGAGACTTTGTACAAGTCTGCAGTTCAATACCAGATGTCGAGCTGTTGGAAGTGACATTCGCGAGAGTTCACAGTTGGTTATAGCTTATTGAGCTGTCTGAAGTAACTATGCATTGGTTTGCAATTCAGCGATGATGAACGAGCTGTTTGAAGTGACTTTGAGGTAGTCCATAGTTCGAGAAAGAGGATCTAAGCTGTCTGAAGCGGCTGTAAGCCCACGGTTTGGGAGAGGTGCGAACTAGATATAAACATTATATGCGTTGATTTGTGGATATGAGAAGATCAACGTTGTTGCTGATGCGTTGCGCTGCAAAGGATTGGATGCAGAGGTAGTTATATGTTAAAGAACCTACGAACGTGGTTTATGTGAGGCATTCGAGTTGATGAGATTAGCAGACGTGCCGACGACTACCAAAACCCAGATACGTGGTCAAACGATGTTGTGGACCGTCTCATTTGGCATTGTGCGTGAGGGACAGCAAGGCGATGCGTCATACCAGCGGTGCAATGAGATGGTGGATAATTCATATTGCCCAGACGAGTCGGTCGACAGACTCATGCTAGAGGTATCGCGGGCGACTGGGGATTCCATTGGGTCTGATGCTTGTGAAGAGTTACTTCAGGAGATTTATCGTTTCGGTTTGGTTGTGTATCCGGGTCGACCTAAGATGTGCGCCGATATGCGACATTATTTTGGTGACCAGGAATGATGTTCCGAGGTGTCGGAATTGTTCGAGCATGTGACATGCCAGCGCGTAAAGGCTGGGCATCGACGACTGGAGGACTATCGCAGCCCCACCCATTCCTTGATGGAAGTGGGAACATATTGATATGGATTTCGTTAGTGGTTGCCCCGATCTCCTCGTGGTTACGATAGCATCGGGTAGTTGTGGATAGATTGCTCGAGATTTAAGAGTGCCCGGGAGTGGCGAAGAAATACTTGTCGAGTATCACAATGAGCTTCGAGTATGATTCGAAGAGATTATGAATACCTCGAAGTTCTCTCCACTAAAGGGTCACGAATAGTTTGGAGTCAAGAAATGACTGTTGAGATTTTATCGATCTTGTGAGGAGTTGCGAAGAGTCATTAATTTAGTTTACTTATTAGATTAATTTCGGGGACGAAATTCTAATAAGTGGGGAGGCTATGTATGTGACCCTCAAATTTTAACCGTGACCCGGCTATGTGAATACTGGATAGTATTTCGAACTTCGGGAGTCGACACCGAAGTGATTTTATGATTCTTTGATTGTATGTATTAGTATTTTAGTATGTTTCGGGTCTCGAGCCATTCGGGAGGTATTTAATTGAGTGAGGTTTCGACTAGTTAAACGGGGGAGAAAAACAGTAAAACATACAAATAAATGAATTTTTAATTTATTTAATTAATTAGTTGGCGAGACAAGGCGAGACTACGCGAATTACGAGAGTCGGAACAAGGAAAAATGGACCGAGGAATGTCGTTTGAACGCGAGAGTTAGTTAATTACGCAACATATGGTCTATGGAATTGGATTTGTTAAATTGACACAGTTCAATGGTGAGGAACCATGAGATTGACTTCGAGATGTGGGTGTGTTGAGGTGGAGAGTTATGCAAGTGACAACACACACACACACTTTAATGTGTAATAAAGAGAAATAAATAGAATGGTTACACACTTTAATGTGTAATAAAGAGAAATAAATAGAATGGTTACACACTTTAATGTGCAATAAAGAGAAATAAATAGAAAAGTAAAATGACTCATAAGGGTAGCCGTCCAAGGGTTGGGTAAGTTTAAACTCAAGGGCAAAATGGTCAATTAACCTTTATATTGTATATATATACAAAATGATGGAAAGAAACCCTAGTAATCATTTTCTTCTCCAATCATCACCGCCACCAACCCTTCCCTCTCCATCTCTTCATCTTGATCTCCTCTCTTCACTCGGCCTCTCACCAACACCGCCACCCTCCTCTTCTCGCCGATGAGTTAAATAATCCCCGGGAAAGCCACCCTAGCCGAAGGTAACCACTCTCACCTCACGGTCTCTCTGATCTCTCGTATTCTCTCTTTCATCTCACTGTTGTTAGTTTGTTGTTGAAACCGTGGTATATGTGAATGGTGGGGTGTATCATATAAAAAAAATATAAAAAAATAAAATAAAATTGGCTTGTTGGTGTAGTTGGTAGTGAAGGACGTTAATGAAACATGTGACCAAGGATCGAATCTTGTAAACAACACTTTTATTTTATTTATTTTTTTTTTTTCTCACCTCACGAACACTTTTCTCTCTCTCTCTCTCTCCCACTCTTTCTCACGTTTTTTCTCACTGTTTTTGGAGTGTGTGAATAGGCTATGGTGTGCACAGTTTGGTGGGGTGTGGGGGTGTGTGCGTATGTGCGTATGTGTGTGTGTGTGTGTGTGTGACGTGGTGTGTGTGTGCATGTGCATACATGTGGGTGTGTGTGTGAATAATTAAAACAAGGAAAGTGTATGGATATTCTGAATACAAATTGTGGTTTTATATTAAAGCCCAATAAGAACCATTAAGGGCCAACACACATCTTGTATATATAAAGCCCATAACAAATACAAATGATGTGTAAATGGGTGGTGTTAAGGCCCAATAAAAATATGTATAACTTGAGGCCCAAGACAAAGACATAAAATATGAAAATGGATAAAATCTAAATTAATGACTCTTACAATAAGTAAACTAAAAATTAGTTTAGAATCTTAGGGACATGGTATATAGTTATCTAAAAATTGTAATACCAACGTCACAGTTGGTATCAGAGCATAGGCTTTATAACCTTAGTGACAGAGTTTAGAGTTGTATTAATATTGTGATACCAACATCACAGTTGGTATCAGAGCTTAAGGTTATAACGACCTGACTCTCAAGTTAAAACACAAACCATTAAGACAGCGGAAGTTAGGAATGGTTGAACTTAGAGTGGAAAACCCTATAATCCTTTTAAAAACTTAGATGGGGGAGTTTGGGATAAGTCAGATTTAACTTTGTACATATTATGATTGTTGTGTGTATTATATCGTATCGATAGCTATCCATTGATTCGAAGTATCGCTTTATTGGTTCAAACAGTAATGGCGGATCAAGCCGGTCCGAGCGACGACAACGGGACGACTGATTCTCGATTTGTCACTACGGAGGAGTTTCGCGCTTGGACACAGAGATTTGAAGATCTAGTGCGGTCGTTGACGATACCCGCACCGACTATCGCGACACCATCAACCCCGACCACTCCTATTCCACCCGTTCCGGTTACTCAGGGAATGGAGACTCCAGTAGCTACGAATTCCACCGCCCCGATTCCGTTAGCGGCAGTTCCCGAAGGAATAGTTGATGCGACAGGTACGCCGATCGAGGCGGAGACACCTCCATTACAGACGGAGATAGTACAAACGATGGAGACGCCGACTATGCCGATTGTTGCTGCAGAGACTACTCCAGTTACTACTCCGGTCACTACTCCGGAGAAGAGCACTAAGGCCACTGCTGAGGCGAGGCAGTGGAGAGAATTCAAGCGACACGATCCAGTCAAGTTCTTTGGTGGTACAGACGTAACAGCCGCAGAGCTTTTCCTGAAGAATCACGAGAAGATTCATACTATCATCGCGACCGAGGATCACATGAGAGCGACGATTTCCTCATCTATGCTCCGGGGGAAGCGGATGATTGGTGGACGACTATCATTACTACCCGAGGCACCCCGAGAGATTGGATTGACTTCAAGACTCAATTCAACCAGAAGTACTTTCCACCGACTGTTCTTCGTTCGAAGAGGAATGAGTTTATGGCACTGAGGCAGAGCACCGATGAGTCAGTGATGGATTACATGGGTAGGTTTATTGCACTATTACCTTATCTTTGGAGGATCTGCAGATACCGAGGCGATCGAGTCTATTATTTCACCGAGGGTTTGCTACCTACGATTGGAGGTTCTGTAGTCACTACACAGCCGGAGACTTTGCAGATTGCGTACGAACGTAGTTTAGCGAGGGAGAGTTACTTACTCACGCATCCGGACGAGGTTAGGTGTGACGGCCCCAAATTTCCCCGGGCCGCCCCGTGGTCAGCTATCCCCTACCTCAGCCACGGTAGTCACCGCCACGTGTCTCTCTGCCTCAGTAAGATAGGTAATATTCATGTATTTTGTTGAAGTCGTTTAATTTATCATTTTGTAAGAAATTAACAGCGGAAGAATTTCAAAGGTTAACAAAATGCATTCATATATATATATATAAAAGTCTTACTGATCAAACCTATAGTGGAAAACCCGGCTGTACTGTGCATACAGGCGATCAACTGTATTAGTATGTATACCAGTACAAGTGTATATCCAGTTTCCCAACCCAAAAGATAATACAAAATATCAAAACATGATAATATCTACACACATACCAGCAGGCCTCGGCGTAGGCAAGTCAGATGAAATCGCCGATGATCCCCTTGCCCCTGCTAGTACTAGGATCTGCGCTCAGCCACCACAAAAAGACAGATGGCGAGCCCAGTAAGTAAAATCCCAAGGAAAACCACCGTGCATAATTAATTAATGAAATAATTATCGGAGCCAACAAGTAGTGTTAAATAAACATGCGGAAAGAAGGAAAAATGTGCAGACAACTGCTCAAAGCTAATCGCATGTTTATAAACACATCGATAGACAAAAGGGGGGTGAACACAGCTACTAAGTGCGTACTAGGACCAGGAGCCCTGGTCGTGGCTCATGCCTCCGACCCTACGACTGTATCCCAGCGACATTAACCCTAGTGGGCTAATCGAACGCGTGAAATGGAGTCCAACTCGGGATATCATCTACCGAATTCCTAGATCACGCGCTACACACCCCAGCGACCTCAACCACCCGTGGATACATAGACGGTACCATAACCGTACCAGTAGGATATAAATCATAGATTTTCAAGAAAATATAAAGCTCAATGGAAATAAATAAGTAAATGCAGTAGTGGTGTTCAGTTGGGTTTTACGTACCCGAAAATACGCACTCAGACTTTTCGGACCGTCAAGACGTACGCCCCACCTAGCTTCCCAATGTCCAAGCTATGGTTTCCCGGTCCCTGAAGTCCATTTATAGTGTTTTATACTTTTTGAGAACATATTCTATAATTTTATGTTATTTTATAAGAATTTACAAATTTTTAGTTGTGGTACCTCTCCCGGGCTATGTCGGGGTTCCAAAAATACCCGAAAAATCCCGAAACCACTTTTCTACCTTTTTCTAATTTTCTATATTTTTCTAGAATTTTTTCCAAATTTTTCTGATATTTTTCCCCTATTTTTTTTCCTATTTTCCAGCAAATTAAACTGTTTTTTTTTTTTTTTTTTAAATAAATAAAAATATTATTTAAATATATTATTTAAATAATATATATATGTGGGTCCCCCGAACCGGGTCGGACCCGACCCAACCGGGTCGGCCCGGTTCGGCCCCTCGGGTCGGTCCGGTCGGGCCCGGTCCAGCCCACCCGGCCGGGGGGCTGTGGCGGCTTGGCCCGCCCACCCGGATGGGCCTGGCCGGGCCCGGCCGGCCTGGGGGTGCACGCACGCACGCACGCGCGCGTGCGTGCCCCCTCCCTTCTTCTTCTTCCCACCGAGGCGCACCAGCGCCTCTGGTTTCTTTCCTTTTTTTTTTTTTACTTCTCTTCTCCTTCAATCTTTGCTTCCTTCGTCTCTCATCTTCAATCTCTACCCATTAGAGACCCCGGAAACATCAACATTTCCCCCTCAAATCCACCAAAACCAACCCAATTCCCGAATCAAATTGTATGTAAATAAACCCAATTTTTATCTTAAATCACTGAATTTTCCACAAACTCGATCGAATTCAACAACATGCAGTAACATCAACCTAATAAACATCAAATCTCTCAAAAACAGTGATAAATTCACTCAAAATCCGAAATTCATTTCAAATCTTCAAAACCCATACTTTTCATGAAAATTTAAGAGATTTGTGAGTGGATTTACCCGGAATTCATGTTGTGGCCTAGATTCGATCTTCCTCACACGAATTCTTCCACAAATCTCCAATTTCTCCTTCCCAGATCTCGGATTTTGTTGAGCAAAAATGTTAGTTTGCATGTTGTTCTATTCGGTTGGTTTTTATAGTTGTTCTTTTAATCTCACGCATCTCGAAGACGATCTAATGGATTCTGATTGCTCTGTTTCACTCTATTCTTGGACACCTTATCCTAACACATCTAGCCTTGAATCTCATTGTTGTGCATCTCGATGCTTATCCTAAGTGTACTGATTATTCAGTTCAAACTATAGGATTTTTATTTACTCAAATTTGATTTAATTCCTAACACCTATTCTAGTCATCAATAAATTCTATAAATTTGTGAATATGGTCACACTAATTCCCCGACCACTCGGCACCCCGTGCCCCGTGTCCGGCACGCTTCCCGAGGCGGTCCCACACTTAGTGTACCCAATTAAATTTCCTTACCTTAGCTTAAGACTATATATTTGCATTTAATTAAATAAAATCCTCAACCATAGCATGTTTAATAATTTAAATCTAATTAAACCCCAACGCCTAGCCTCACTGCTACCAAACCCCGCGTTGGCACGTTCACCGAACTAAAACCCCGGCTCACAACTCGCCCGACAAGTTTATTTTAAATGCACACACCGGTGATGAGATATTACATCATTATCAAGAAAATGAAAATATCAATAAATCACCACAATTAGAAAAACAATATTACACAGTCAATACCTAGGTCCGGAACATGCCTAATCTATCCGCGGCGTCCACGTGTCGTCCGAGCTGGCGTCCTAATCTGAAATAAGGTAAATAACGGCGTTAATAAATAACGGGCCGTTACATTAGGGCGAACAGAGCGGAGACCCGATCAGATAGTCACTATTAGCAGGACAGGAAGAGAAAAAGGAGCAGATGGGATAATCGTGAGCATCGGGCACAGAGTGTAGGATCGTTGCACTGAAAAACCACACGTTTGGTACAAGCCGTTCCACCGTGCCAAGCTTTGCCGATCATTCACCGCAGATCTAATCGACTTGACCAACAGACGCAGAGGCGATTTCGAGAACACGGGGATGCGATCGAGGAGTTAGCGAGAGGAGCACGCAGAGGTCTAGTCGGACCCAAACTCATGGTTCTACACAGGGACGAGGCCGAGTCGGACTCGAGGTCGCGGGATAACCGTACGTGTTACGAGATGCGGACGTGTCGGTCACCTTCGAGGGAGTGCTCTCAGCCAGTAAGAGCATCGTCGCAGCATCACCAGTACCAGAGAGAGCGTGTTCAGGCTGCTGTTGAGCCAGATCAGGAGGCGTCCAGACACATTAATGAGGCTATGCTTTTCATTTGCGGTACTTGCATGCATATCGTATTCGATTCAAGTTATGTTAATCCCTTGATTGTTGTGCGTTTGGTAGACCTGTTAGGATTGAAAAACTCAATAGATGTAGCAGACCTTAATCCTAGTCACAGATGTCAGGATGCGAGATACTTGAATGTGCATAGTCTTGACATTTCGATAGTGTTAGGAGGCTACGAGTTGCCAGTAAAGATGCGAGTACTATAGTTGTTAGAGTTCGAAGCCTTGGTTGGTGCGAATTAGGTATAAACATTACGTGCGTTGTTTGGTGGATACGAGAAGATCAACGTTGTTGTTGATGCATTGCACTTCAAAGGATTGAATGCGGAGGTAGTCGTGTGTCAAAGAACCTATGAGCGTGGTTTACGTGAAGCAGTCAAGTTGATGAGTTCAGCGGACGTGCCGATGATTACCAGGACCTAGATACGTGGTGAAACGATATTGCGAGACCATCTCATTTGGCATTGTGCGCGAGGACAACAAGCAAGACGATGCGTCATACCAGCGGTGCAGTGAGATGGTGGATAGTTCCGATTGCCCAGACAAGAGTCGGTCGACAGACTCATGCTAGAGGTATCGCGGGCGACTGGGGTTTCCATTGGTGGCTGATGTGTGAAGAGTTACTTCAGGAGATTCATCGTTTTGGTTTTATTGTGTATCGGGTCGACCTAAGATGTGCGCCGATATGCGACATTCTTTTGGTGGCCGGGGATGATTTTCGAGGTGTTGAAGTTGTTCGAACGTGTGATATTCCGGCGCGTAGAGGTGGGCATCGATGACTGGAGAACTACTACGGCCCCACCCATTTCTTAATGGAATTGGGTAAATATGGATATGGATTTCGTTAGTGGTTGCCCCGATCTCCTCGTGGTTACGATAGCATACGGGTAGTTGTGGATAGTTTGGTTTGAGACTTAAGAGTGCTCGGGAGTGGCGAAGAAATACTTGACAAGTATCACGATGAGCTTCGGTATGATTCGGGGAGATTATGAATACCTGAAGGTCTCTTCACTGAAGGGTCACGAACGGTTCGGAGTTAAGAAATGACTCACTCTGAGATTTTATCGGTCCCGTTAGGAGCTGCGAAGAGTCGTTAATCTAGCTTACTTATTAGATAAATTTCGGGGACAAAATTCTAATAAGTGGGGAGAGCTGTAACAACCCCAAATTTTTAATCCGACTTGTACGGCAATTGTCAGAATTGTGACCCGGCTACGTGAATACTGGTCAATATTTCGAACTTCGGGAGTCGACGCCGAAGTGATTTTATGATTCTTTGATTGTGTGTAATAGTATGTTAGTATTTTACGAGTCTCGCGCCGGTTGGGCGATATTTAATTGAGTGAGGTTTCGACTAGTCAAACGGGGGAGTAAAACATATAAATAAATGAATTTTAATTAATTTAATAAATTAGTTAATGGGATGTGGCGAGAAAATGGACACGACGAGCCAATTGACGGGGAAATACGGACCGAGGAACGTCGTTTGAACGTGGGAGTTAGTTAAATATGTAACATGCGGACTATGTGATTAGTATTGTAAAAGTGACACAACCTAATGGTAAGGAGCCATGAGATTGGCCTAGAGATGTGTGTGTGTGCTAAGATGAGATGATGTGGTAAAAGACCCATAAGGGTAGATGTGTTTAAATGTATGAAGTGAAGGGAGAAGGGCAAAAAGGTCATTTGATGTTATATATATACAAACCGTTTCATAACAAAACCCTACTATTCATACACTATTCATCTTCTCCTTTGTTGAAAACCGCCGCCCCCTCCTTCTCTTCCATCTCAACCTCTTCACCACACCACTCACGGTCTCTCTCTCTCTCCCTCTCCATTTCACTCTCGCTGTTCTCTCTCGATCTCCCTCCCCACGCTCGTCGTCTCTCACGCTCTCGGTCCTTCCCTCTCGGCCTCACATCTCTCTCGCTTTCGGTGGTCTCTCTCGGCTGGAACAGTTATCACCACCGCCGCCCCTCTCCCTCGTCAGGCCAGTCACGACCTCGCCGGAACCTTCACCGAAGGTCAGTGGTCTCTCTCCTCCACTCTCTCTCGGTTTCAAAACGAAAAAAAAAAAAAAAAAAAAAAAAAAGGAAACCAGAGACGCTTGCGTCTCTAGTCAAAAAAGAGAAACAAATTTGAAGAAGATGTACACGTGCATCATTCTCAAATATTATATATATAAATATAATATATATATATATATATCTATATATATGTATGTATATATATATATGTATAAATATGTATATGTATAGAAGAAAAATAGCAAATATATATATATATATTGAAAAATTCAGAAAAATATGATAAATTAGGAAATGGGTTCATAAATGAGTTTTGGGATTCTCTCGGAAATGTTGGCGGGATATAGTCGGGGTTTTAGCCTCGAAAAACGTGAAAATTGATATAATGTATCAAATTGAAGCTAATTTAATGACAAATAATCTTAGGTATAATTCGGGTGGTAATTTTGATTTGTTTGGCATTTATTCAAGCTGGATTTGGATAATTGGAGTGCGGTATAGGAAATCGGGAAGTCGCGTTAGGATCTCGGAGTTGTCATACGAGTCACGATAGTTCAGGTAAGTACAATTGTCTTAAAAAGCATTTGTATGTTTGTAAGCCAGTAAGAAAATGCCATATGATTCATTATCATTTATTCAGTCTTTTTATGCTCTATTATTGGTATTCCATTCCATTTCTTGTTGTGTGTTTCCCGGCGTAAGTGTTTCGTCTCAAAAGTATTAGGACCTGCACTAGAGGGATAAAACGTGGGCACTCGTGGCCACGAGTGTGTGACCACCCTTAGTGACCGTGTGACACCGAGTGCTTGGGTGGATGGGTTCGAGTCCCTTTCCAGTCATATTGTGCTTTCGCTTGTGTCGATGCCGGGAAGACCTCGCGAGGTCTTCGCCGTTATGCTATGATTTAGACCACTTATGAGCCTCTTTTGATTCCTTGGAACACACTTGACTTTCGATTGATATCTATTAGTCTGTTTATCATGCATCTTGTTTATTTAAATTCCTGTCATTTTTATTACCGCATGATATTTAGACTACTTTATTTGAATTATCATGAATTATCGTTGTTGTTTCTCTCATTGGCATTACATTCGATTTTATTCAGTTACTCACCGTCTAGTTTGTGACGGTAGATGCAGATAGGGCAGAGAGCAGCAAGGGCAAGGGACCTTGCCTAGGTGATCTATTGTGAGGATTAGCGACTGAATTTGGAGACTATTTTATAGGTTTCCTTATGTTTGCTTTTTATGTATATCGTTTTATATATATATGCTTTGGGATTATTAAACTTGGCAAATTTTGATGAGATTGGTATCATGTACCTTTGCATTTCGAATTGTACATGAATACCCAGGGTTTTCCACACTTATAGAATTCCTATACTTCTTTTGATTGAGTTATTTCCCCTTTGTTTTAATTGTTTAGTCTTCCGCTGTTTATTATTGCAATAACTCTTTCATAAATTACTAAATTGACTAAATTGAAGGCTGACTAGGCTCGTCAGGTTGCCGAGTGATGACTCCGGGCTTGTATGGGTCTAGGCCGGGCGTACCCAATTGCATGGGGAAATTGGGGCCGTCACACTTACTAGGATCGTTAACTTCTGTTTTCGACAAGATATCGTTAATTTTAATTATCCTAATAGAGTTTTCAGCGTCAGAGTTACTTCTCTGAAATGTGACCACGTCACAATTCTATCTTGCGTATTTAGCGTGGCGTCTCTTTGTCCTTTCAAGTTTATCGATTCTTGCTTAAGTCTTTATTTGCCACCCTATCGTTAAGTATAGGCGCATCTCGCCATACAATTTCCAATCTAAGTTTAGTCGTTCTATCACAACCATTCTTGCAGCAATCGTTGTAGACTTCCTTACAGCGCATGTGAAATCTTCTGAGGACTTCCCTTTGACTTTCTTGTGTCGTTAATTGTCATCCCAACTCGTGGACCTAAGGTTTCACGTCTTAAGAAAAGACATTTACCTATATATCTAACGATATATTTATATACACAAAGTAGCAAATAGTCATCACATTAAATCTTTATCAAATTTCTTTTGTCCCATCCCATCCTAGGATTTATTATTATTGCGTGTTAAGTCGACTTTGAACCAATGTCCCATACCACTGATTTGTTCGACTTAACTTGACCTTTAAACTTAAAGGCCCTACATCTTAGGTTTCCCTAACCTAACGTTTCCCTAGGTTCTAATCCCTATGCTCTGATACCAACTGTGACGACCCGTCCCCGACCTAGGGTCAGGTCGTCCGGCCCAGACTGCCATTTAGACCCGATACTTGAACCAGGCCCAAATAACGGTCTAGCACGCCTAAACAAATAAACCTGCAGAATACATATTGGCTAAACAAAGGATAATAATTGTGGAATAAATATAAAGAGATATCCTAAAGTCAATAGATTTAAGTTCATAGAACATTAATAAACTTGTTTAGTTTAAATGAGCATGAACCCATGTATAATTTTTATTAATGTTCTATGAACTTAAATCTATTGACTTTAAGATATCTCTTTATATTTATTCCACAATTATTATCCTTTGTTTAGCCAATGTGTATTCCGCATGTTTATTTGTTTAGGCGTGCCAGACTGTTATTTGTGCTTGGTTCAGGTATCGGGTCTAAATGGCAGTCTGGGCCGGACGACCTGACCCTAGGTCGGGGACGGGTTATCATAGCCTCCTTGCTGGATATGAACCATGGGATTCGACCATAATGTTAGCCTCTCTGTTTCGATTGAAGAAGAGTAAGACCCTGGACAGGGCCGATTTGCTCGAATTCAAGTCCAAACAAATAAAAATAAGAAATTATGGAAATTGCTAGAAAATCCATGAAAAATTGGAAAAATATAGGAAAATAATATTTTTGACCAAATAAATAAAAATTGAGGGATTTCTATGAAAAATAGGGAAATTGGGATTCATTCTAGACTTTATACCGGGTTTTACCTCGTAAAACGTGAAATGGTCAAACTGAAAGGAAGCAAATGGGTTTTGGTTTCGGATTCAAATGGAACCAGTTTAAGAGTGTTAATAAGTGAGTATTGGACTTAAATCGATAACAATTGGTTTATTTTAAGTAATGGACTAGTCAGAAAAGCTTTGAGAACTCCGAGAAATCGTATAAGTCGGTAAAAGTTAGGAAAGCTTGGTACAGGCAAGTGGTACTTGTATCTTTATCAATTATGCAATGTAAAATAGTAATATTAAATAACATAATGTTATGGACTGGGAATTGGGCAATGTACAGTGACTTGATCTGTTTTACCAAATGGTTTTACACTGAAAAATGAATGCGGGAAGAGGTTCAACGAAACGTATCTATAAGAGGCCAAATTAATTAAATTAGTATTAGCGTTAATTTTGGGATTAACGGGCATAATTTAGGCATTACATGAACAACTCGATTGATTCGGACATGAGAATCAGGGAAATATATGTTATTTATGAATGATTATTGTCTATATTGCAGTGTCGGAAATTATTATTTATTGTATTGCATCACATGTATGTACGTTATTATCGAGCGAGTTGGTGAGATGGGTATTTGTCTCGAAGTATGTATCGACACTGATATCAAGTAGGAGTTACTCGGGGAAGGTAGACTAAGCTAAGAATAGTATATGAAATCTAATTGAACTATAGCCTAAGTTAAGAAAATTAATAACGTAAAAGGCGCACCTTGAGATGCGTGTTAGGGAGCGGGGAACCGTGTGCCGGGTAATCGGAGGCACTATATGTGATTTATTGGCCCAATGTGATAGCCCTAAGATAATTATGTGAGTTTAATTAGACCAAATTAATCATAAGCCTATAGTTTGGATTTAAAAATTTAGGATCTTAGATGGGCATCTAGATGATTCTTGTTTGTGAACCATAAGGATTGATGTGCCACTAATTTATGTGCCTTCAGATGTAGACAGCTTAAGTGAGAACATTAGGATAGTCCTTGTGATATGCACCCACACTTGGTTTTATCAATAACTATATATATGGGATGATTAGTGGGAAAGCTTGGCTCGCATGCATTTGGTCTTGAAACACAGAGCAATTTGGAGTTGTTTTTAAGCAAGATTAGGAGCTGGAAAAGAGTTGAGAAGGAATTCATCGATAAGGTAATAAATCCTATCTCCATTTTCTTCAAATTGATAAACATGACCTTAATTGGGGTTTTCATAATGTCAAATTGGATAAAATATCCTAACCTTTTACAACTTTTGTTATTATATCCTAACTTTTTTTAATTTTTTATTATATCCTCACCTTTCTACAGTGATAAATTTGTATCTTAAATAAATTTTTAACTTCAAATTTGATAAGGTAATACCTAAATAATGACTTTAAAAAGTCACCTCATCACTTGTAATTACTTTAATAATTGTTAAATTTATTAATTAAGCTCATTACATAAGTATTACTACATCAAATTTAGAGTTTAAATGTGACTTGGGATACAGATTTATCAATCTAAAAAGGTTAGGATATAATAACAAATTAAAAAAGGTTAGGATATAATAACAAATTAAAAAAGGGTAGGATATAATAACAAAAGTACTAAAAGGTTAGGATATTTTAACCAATTTAGCCTTTTAATAATGGTTGTTGTCGGTGTTGTTGATTTTATGGAGGAAATATGACCTTTAATGGTCTTGTTGTTGTAGTTGTGTTGTTGGTGTTGATTTGTTAATGTGGTTATTGAAGAAATGAAAAGAGAAAAGAAAAGAAAAAAAAAAAGGAGAGAACCAGCTGGAGAATAAGATGACGGGGGGAGCCCTGGGCTCCCTTGCTCATGAGCTTGGGGATTGGGACCCAGCCAAATACAAAAAAAAAACAAAAAAGGCGCATTACGTCTGGAGGAGGAGGGGCAACGTGTGCGTGCGAGCCCCTGGGTCAGGCCCAATTGGGGACGGACCGGGCTCGACTCAGTTAGGTCTGGTCAGACCCAGTTCAGGGGCCAACCCCATTATTTTATTACAAAATTAAATTAAATACAATAAAAACAAAATAAATTATGAAAAAAATATAGAAAAATCACAAAAAATTATAGTAAATTGGAAAAAGATAGGAAATTGAATTTTCAGACTTCTACGAGCATTTGGCACCACAGTGTTACTCGAAAAATGTGCCACAACTAAAAATTGGAATAAAGTTATAATTTTTAGTTTAATATTAATAATTAACTTAATGTGGATATAAATCAATTAAAATGATACCTTTTGACTTTAGGGAACCGTAGCTTGGGTACCGAGAGCTAGGCGAGGTCGAATTCGGGAGTTCAGGGAAGTCGGAGCGCATATTTTAGGTGCATAAAACCCTTTTATAATGTTTCACTTAATTCATGGAGTTGTTTTCATCGAATATTGTATCGGTTTTCATGTGTTGATTGTTGGTGGTCACGCATGGGGTTTTTCATCCTTCGTTGTGGCAAGATCTCTTGCACGAGCTAGCTTGCGACAACGACCGTGTTGATGGCAGTGGAATATATCTACGACCGTCTTGAGGGATTAGGGGTTCCCTTAACTTGAAATAGCGTATGGAGGAGTTTGCTCGATTACTAAAGTTGGGATTTAGTCACTGTAAGCATGCATTCATTAACACACGACAACGCTAGACTCATGTACTTATTTTTATTGTATCGACCAGGTTAGGTTGGGGTTTTTTGTGGTTATTCGATTGTTATTTATTTAATTATTACCTGTTGAGCCTGTTTATTTAAATTACAGTTTTTCAATTATTTCTTGATGCTTTATATTTCTTTATGCTATTTTTTGTGTGATGTATGTTGCCTGCAAGCCATGGAAATATGGTTGTCTATTGCCAAAGATCATATTCTCATGTTTCGTAGTTTTATTGGTTTATTTCATGAATGTGGTGTGGACTTTTCTAAGGAGTTTACTCACTGGACTCATCACTGTACTTGTTAGGTGACTGAGTGCAGATCCTTCGACGAGCAAGAACAAGGATAAGGAGGTCTTGGCCAACTACCTCTGAGTTTGTTGCTGATGCAGCTCTTATTTTGTACTACATAATGTATTTGTTTATATTTTGTTGTGTTTTGGGGGCTATAGAACACTGAATAAATGTATATGGACTTCAATTTACTTTTTCACCTCAGTTATATGCATGGTATTATTTTCGGGTTTTCCTCTATCTATAACTATTTAATATTCATAATTCACTCATTTAAAGACTTATGTTGTAATAAACAATCAAGTAAATGTCTAACTTAATAAAACGATTGTAAATGGCGCGATTAGTTAGACAGGACGGGCCGTCATTAATAGAACTGCGAATGTGGCAGAGTTTGGTGATGTGTACTGACAACGTGGCAAGTACGGTAGGGCCCGTGGGTAGGGATTTGGGGCAGCCACATTTAGTATAAAAGACAGGTCAATAGGGCCTAGGAAAATAAGTTTAAGGGAAAGTGGATAAAACTTAAACAAACAAACATTATTTATGGAAACCCGAAGATCATGAATTGAAATCTTAGTTGGGAAGCAAATGTAAGTTGGGTAGTGATAGGGTTGATATATGTGTTATGTTTTGATTGTACATATTATATATACGTATATTGAAGACCGTCCGACACATACTATTTGATCAAGACGAATGGACAATCAGTACAAACAATTAGACGATCCACGCGATATGTTACACTACGTAGAAGAGGAATTAGTTTAGAGTTATGCAACAAGGTTCTACATTAGGACTTCAACATTCAAGAGTATCTTAACTTATGCAACGACAAACATCTACTTTCAACAGAGCGATGCCAACCAAATGGAGTACGAGGACTGAAGGGAAAGGTATAAAAGAGCAGAGCACAAAAGAGTTTTCCACAACAAGTACATTATGACCAAGATTACAACTAAGGTTGATAGAAGACTAAATGATGGACCAGTGGGTGTGCTCACTCGAGGGATCCTGGGAAATCCAAAGTATAGTTTAGTATTTAACCAAAAATGATTCTCACGCATCTACAGTTGCGAAGGATAGTTTGAGCAAAGCTTTAGGCCGAAGAGATAGAGAGAGTGATATGACAAAGATAACGGACAGTACGGCCCAGGCCGTAAGGATGAGGACTGGACAACCAAAGTTTACGCGATACTAGCACTTCTAATGCACAACGAAGACAACTCAAGGCAAGAGAAACTAAGGACAATGGATCAAGATCAGGA
The DNA here is from genome assembly GCA_039657345.1 of Stephania japonica. NCBI lineage: Eukaryota > Viridiplantae > Streptophyta > Magnoliopsida > Ranunculales > Menispermaceae > Stephania > Stephania japonica. The sequence goes on from CM077560.1 coordinate 29,077,588, forward strand.
CCCTCAAGTAGTGGTCAAGAAGGATCAGGATGTAGTGTTAGGTGTTTTCTGATGAGGACTAGAGGAACTGTCCATTGAGATCGGTAACATAAATGGTAGCGAAATCGGTGCACCCGAGAGCCGATGTACGCTAGAATTGAGTTAGGCCAGGTAAAGCCTAACAACACGCTCAGGGTACGTGGCTCAATTCATGCATGCATGGTTGGTCATAATAGGTCACGATTAGTGATGATAGTTTTAGGTAGAAGATGTTATGGCTAGATAGGCCATGGTCGGTTGTAGTATGTAAGAATTATCATGTCGTGATACATGATAGAGAATGTCTAGTCGTATCGTAAAGTAAGCCATGGTTGTGGAAGTATACTAAGTCTATCATGTTGGGACACATGATATGAGAGAGAGGTAGTGAATTAGTTCTATCATCTACGTAAGTTAGATGATGTTATGGCAGGGTAATGCATGGGCAGTTGTGTTATGTTTAAGTCTATTGTGTTGTGATACACGATAGGAGAAGTTTTCTGTTAACAGGGTGATCGGTGGTTGGGGTTAGGGTTTCTTGGGCATTGGATTAGGTTGAGCTGCAGGTTGCAGAGGAGTTAGGGGTGGCTGTTTTGATCACGGTAATGACAACGCCTGTATCTCAGTTTGACGATACGTCCCTTATGACGGGTATAGGAATAGTAGGAATGTCCAAGGGGTTATAGAGAAGTTCTATGTCGGTAGTGAAACTGCCGGAGTGTGAGACGTTCATACTGGGATCGGTTTGATAAACCGGGATTTCTCAAGATCTAAATTTCGAGGATGAAATTTTTCCTAGTTGGGAAGAAATGTAACAGCCCAAATTAATTAAATTAGGATTAGTGTTAATTTCAAGATTAGCGATTCGGGCGTTACGTGGACAACTCGATTGACTCGGACATGAGAATTAAGGAAATATATGTTATTTATGATTGATGATTGTCTATATTGTCGTGTTGGAAATTATTATTTATTGTATTGCACCGCATGTGTGTACGTTGTTATATAGCGAGTAGGTGAGACATGTATTTGTCTTGAAGTGCGTGTTGATGCGGATATCGAGAATGAGTTACCCAGGGATGGTAGACTTGGCTAAGAATAGTATATGAAATCTAATAGAACCATAACTTAAGTTAGGAAAATTAATAATGTAAAATACGGCGCACCTCGAGATGTGTGTCGGGGTGCGGGGCACCGGGTAGTCGGGGGTTAGTGTGGCACTATATGTGATTTATTGGCCCAATGTGACACCCTAAGATAATTATGTGACTTTAATTAGACCAAATTAATCATAAGCCTATAGTTTGGATTTTAAAATCTAGGATCTTGGATGGACATCTAAATGATTTTGTGAACCATAAAGATTGATTTGTCACTGATTTATGTGCTTGAGATGTGGACACTTTAAGTGAGAACATTAGGATAGTCCTCAGGATATGTGCACACACTTGATTTTATCAATAACTATATATATGGGATGATTAGTGGAAAGGTAGGCATGCATGCATTTGGTCTCAAAACACAGAGCAATTTGGGGTTATTCTTAAGCAGGATTAGGAGCTGGAAAAGAGTTGAGAAGGAATTCATTAGTAAGGTAATCAATCCTCATCTCCATTTTCATCAAATAGATAAACATGAGCTTAATTGGGGTTTTAATAATGGTTGTTGATTTTATGTAGGAAATAGGACCTTTAATGGTGTTGTTGGTGTTGATTTGTTGATGTGGTTATTGAAGAAATGAAAAGAAAAAATAAAAAAAAAAACCAGAGACATTTCTTGTGTCTCTGGTGAAGAAGATGATGGGGAAGCCATGGGCTCCCTTGAGATTAGGACCGAAGCCCAATACAAAAAAAAAAACGCATTGCATCTAGAGGGGGAGGGGTGCTCCGCATGCACGCGTCGCTCGTGTGTGCTAGCCCCTGGGCCGGGTCGAACCGGCTTGGACCTGGCTCAGTTGGGGACGGACCAGGCCCGACCTAGTGGGGTTGGGTCAGACCGGGTTCACGGGCCCAACCTACATTATTTCATTAAAAAAATTAAGTTAAATACAATTAAAATAAATTAAATTATGAAAAGAATAGAGAGAAATCACAAAGAAATATATTAAATTGGAAAAACGTAGAAAATTGGATTTTGAGACTTCGTCATGCGTTTGGCACCCCAGTGTTACCCGAAAAATGTGCCACTACTAAAAATTGGAATAAAGTGCTAATTTTTAGTTTAATATTAATAATTAACTTTATGTCGCTATAAATCAATTAAAATGACACCTTTGAACTTCAGGGGACCGTAGCTCAGGTACGAAGAGCTTGGCGGGGTTTAATTTAGGAGTCTGGGGAAGTCGGAGTTCGTATTTCAAGTGCATAAAACCCTTGAGAATGTTTTTCTTAATTCATGGTGTTGTTTTCATTGAATATCATATCGGTTTTCATGTGTTGACTGTTGGTGGTGACATATATAGGTTTTTCATCCTAGGTTGTGGCTAGATCTCTTGCACGGGCTAGCTTGTGACAACGACCGTGTTGATGGCACCAGAATATATCTACGATCATCGGGAGGGATTAGGGGTTCCCTTGACTTGAAATAGGGTCTGAAGGGGTTCACCTAGATATTAAAGTTGGGATTTAGTCATTGTAAGCTTGTATTCATTAGCGTGGGACAACGCTGGACTCTTGTACTTGTTTTTATCATATTGGTCGGGTTAGGTTGAGGCTTCTCATGGTTATTCGGTTGTTGTTTATTTAATTGATATTTGTTGAGCATGTTTATTTAAATTACAGCTTTTGAAGTATTTTGTGTTGCTTTATATTTCCTACTGTTGTTTTTGGTGTGATGTATGCTACCTGCAAACCATGGGAATATGGTTGTCTGTTGTCAGAGGTCATATTCTCATGTCTTGTAGTTTTATCGGTTTATTTCATGAATGTGGTTTAGACTTCTCTTGAGAATTAACTGTGACGGCACGCCTATTTTAATTACTAATTAATTGTCTACTTTCAGACTAAGACCCAACTCAGACCCACGTGGACATTGCAGGCATGCCTGCCGAGGTATAACTAATTATTTTATATTTGCATGATGCGTGATTATATGGTTGTTACTCTATTGAATGTAGCATAACACCATGTGTACCGTTGAATTTTGTGTTTTACGCCAGTTGCGAGTGCGGCGAATAGCGCTTGAGATGCGTGTGACACAGGTATGGAAGTTTAATAGCTTGGGACAAAAAAATGTTACCATGGATAATAAATTTATTATTATGTAGTAAGGTTCTAAGTTGAGTATTAATTGATAATGTAGCCTAAGTTGTCTAGTCAAGTTAATTAATTAAGGAATTTTCTAAGTGTATGGTTACAACCCTTAAATGACACAAATTGACACAACTTGGTTGAACTTAGTGAGAGGCACTAGGTGGGCCTAGAGATACTCACCAACTTGATGACAAAACCACTTAATATAAATAGAGGACGTAGCCTCTTTTAAGGCTCATTTTCATTCTTACATATTACTAACAAGAAGAGAGGTTGAGCGCAAAAGGGAGAGAGAGGAAAAGGGAGGGCTTTGGTGGATTATAGGAGGAGATTTCCGTTTGATTCGAAGAACCAAGCCTAGGTATGGTTCTAGCTCACTTTCCCTCTCCATTTATGCATGTTGGTGTCTTGAAATGCATGTAAAAAATTAGGGCTTTGGTGTGGAACAAAATTTGTTGTTTCTATTGGGTTTCTTTAGTGTTATTTGGACTAAAATGATGAATTCCAACCTTGATTTCATGGATCTTCAAGCTTGAATGGTGTGGATATATGTAATGATGAATGATGAATGATGAATTGGGGATTTTGTTGATGAAATTGTTGATGTTATTGTTGATTTTTGTTGTTAGTGTTGAGGATATTATTGTTAATGTTGATTGTTAAAGAGAAGAGGAAGAGAAAAAAAAAGGTTCCGAGTACTAAAGACGAATTGCAAAAAATTGCCAAATCGTCTCAACAGAGACAAAGGGGGGCACGCAGCACGCGTGCACAGTGCATGCGTGTGTGCATGGCCCGGGCAGCTGAACCGGGCCCAGTTTAGGTGGGCCTAACCCCGATTAAAAAAATTAAAAATACATTTTAAATTAAAATTAAATACACAAAAAATAGTGTAAATTATAAAAAAAAATAGATAAAAATTATGAAAAATCATAGAAAATATGACAAATTGAAAAAGAGGTAGTAAATCGAGTTTTGAGGCTTTTCGGGGGACTTGGAACCCCAGTATAACTCGAAAAATGTGTACAATTTGAAATTTAGAATAAAATTCTATATTTTGATTTAATTTCATTAATCAACTTAAAGTGGCCCTAAAACAATTAAAATAACACCTTTTGACACCAGGGACTTATGAGTGTATATTCGGGTGTCAGGGACGCAGTTCGAGGTGTGAGCAGACATTTTAAGGGCGATTCACTATTACTTGAGGAAAGTAAACCCCACCAGAAAAACACTTGGCATTTATTTTGTTATGAAATCAGTTTCATTGTCTTTGAATTACCAGTTGGGTATTGTTTGATCGCTCCACTCCCGCGTGTGTCTGTATATGGTCGACGAGACAGTATGACCCCTTTTCGGCACTCTCATAAGAAATGACCCGATTGTTGCAATGGTGTTGGTCTTACTTAAATTTTGCGCAAGAGATTACTCCTCAAGTCGATGATTTGAGAGTGCATGCTCGTGATGGCTTGCCTCCGACACAGAGTCCTCTCCTTAGAGGTCGTTGGCCGGGAGTTTTAAACTCCTGATGAACAGTATACCTCATTGATCGTGGTGCGATGGTAGGAGTTTCTCGTCACCAGATTCTCCTCGATCCGTGATTATTAGTCCCAAAGTTCGGTAGTACATATTCCACACTCGCGTACATTATTATTGATTATCAATGATTCCTCTTCATGCTATTTCTTGTCCTTTCCAATGTATTGCATTTAACTAGCATGACTTGTAATCACTTTATTTACATTTCCTTATTTAAATGTGAATTGTGGTTCTTCTGTGCTTTACTAACTGGACTTGTCATCAATTTTCTTTCATGGATGGTTGAATGCAAACCCTTCTATGAGCCGCGGGAAGGATAAGTTTGGTGACTACCTTTGATCTCGAAGAGCCCCCTTCCAGCAGACCTGTATGTGCTTTATTTATATATTATTGTTGCTTTTGGGATATTTGGGAGACTTTTACACACTGATGCATGTATATTGATCATCATTGTACATTTTGTTGGGTTTTAGGGACTATAGAACACTGAATATTTTTCGCCTCAGTTATATGCATGGTATTATTTTCGGGTTTTCATCCATATAGGACTATTTAATGTTCATAATTCACTCATTTAAAGACTTTCGCTCTAATAAACAATCAAGTAATTGTCTAACTTAATAAAAGACTGTAAGTGCCGCGATTAGTTAGCTAGGACAGGTCGTCATCAATGGAACTGCAAGCGTAGCAGAGTTCGATGACGTGTTCTGGCAACGTGGCAGGTGCGACTTGGCGCGTGGGATGCTGAGCAGCGGGCCATGGGGCGGCCTCTAGATTTGGGGTCGCCACATTATCAGATTGGGGTGTAGATCTTGTATTGAAAGGATTAACCAATACTAAACCCTTAGTAACCTAAATTATTTTGATTGATGCTTACCAATTAAAGCGAGTCGCTACGTTAGGCCCGGATACACCACAGAATCTCACGTCGGCTAACGTGTGAGTTATGTGGACCGTAGTCCCTTATGACGGTAGTGTACAACTCTCTTATCTAAAATCCAAATTAAAAATACAAGTCACGAGTACAGTTGCAATTGACCAATGAACTTGCATCTGTTTATGTATTGTTTATATTATGTCAATATCCAGTAAGATATATGTTGGATACATGTAGTTATGCATTACTTCTTGATATTAAATTGATAATTGATGATTTTATAAGAGTCACTTACTGAGCATGTAGAAGCTCACACACTTAAGATTTTAGGTTCTCAACCTAATGTAAGGAATAAGGGAAAGGGAAAGACGTAGGAGTTTGCGAATCGTCATTGTTATGTATTGAATCATTTTCATGTATTATATATATTGTTTGAGTGATGTTTTGTAATATGACGGGGTTGGGATATGATTTGATAACTGATGTTTGTTCTGGTTTAAGTGTTTTTTTAATATTGTAAAGTTTATCGAAAAAGTTTTAAATTTTTTATGCTTTTATATTAGTATTTATTTTGATATACAATATAAAAATTGTTTATTGGGTAAAGGTAAAAGGCTGCTGGCTCTAGTTAGGCTTGATCTAATTTACCGAGGCTTAATTAGGGTTTCGGTCGAGTATAGCCGTAATTGGAATAGGGGATGCTACACGTATGAATGTTTTGACTCAATAACTAAGCACTACAAAAAAAACACTAAATTAGCAACAGAAATAGCAACAGAATCTTATTCCGTTGCTAATTAGAAATGGAATACAAATGGACTATGGGGGATAATTGGTGGACCAGTCAGATACGGAACAGAGACGAAATTTAGCAATGGAATTAAATTACGTTTCTAAAGTAGTGGCGCCAAAATTCCCACCAAATTCGGTACACTCGGGTGCCTTATAACCACCCATTAGGCCTAGAATCGCACAAAAAAATGATGAGAAAATTAAAATTTTGGGCCCATACGATTTCTTCCTTCTCAACCCTCAACCCTCAACCCTCTTCATTTTTGTCCTTCCAACTCCCCCCTTCCCCCTCGAAACACCTCCCCCTCTCTGTGAGATTTGTAGAGAAAGGCACTTCAGTTGGTACTTCCTTGAAGGATATCAATTTCACGCAGACTCTCAATCACATCCAAGGTAAGCCGTCTTTGATTCTTAATTGAAAATTCTGTCAAATTAGTAGTTATTGTTGTTATTGGTTTGTGAACTTTGCTGTACACATTACTTTGTTGTACACATTATTTTAAGCCCTAATCAAGTTGTTATAAATTTATCAACAAACACCATCAAATCCATACGACCATGCTCCCCTTTATCGCTTCTAAATTGAGAATATAAAAAACATGCATTTAATATAAAATGGTCTAATTTATTGAAGAATGGATTAAAAGATTATGAACTTACTGCATATAGGATATACCATTAGCGCTAAAAGGAATACCAAAAAGGTGTCAATCGTTCTTCGAAAGAGTAAGGAAAGGCAAGCTATGTTCTTCAATCTCTTATCTTTTTAACAACCCATGAAATATAAATTCAGCTAGGTAACACTCCAAAGTGTTTTTTTTTCGAATCTAGATTCGAACAATTCACAAGAATAAAAGTCAACAACTAACTGTGGCTCTTAACAAAAAAAAATTGCAAGCCAAATTTCCCTTAACCTCCTTTGATCCATACACCAATTCACTTGTAGAAAACAAGAATAAAAGGGTTTCTCTACGGAACAAAAAATAATAGTTTCAGCGAGAAGGAAAAACATAGACCAATGAACTAAAATAGAAATCTGAAAACATTGGGACAAAAGATTTTTGGTATTTCATTTTTCATCTTTTCCACTGTTTTTGCACTTTTTGTTCTTATGTCCCACTGTCATGGTTGCGCTATTATTCTTTAATTGTTGCTCTATTTTTATACTATTTCTTCTACATTAGTTTCTTTCTTTTTTGGTTCCATGTTTAGAATTTCCCCACTATTTTTGCGGCACTATTTTCTATCGGTTCATTGGTTGTTTTTTTTTTGCTTCCCTGTTCTAATTTTTTCCATTTTTTTTTGTTAGATAGTCATTCTTTTTTCCCTTGTTTTTCCCAACACTATTCTTCTTCTTTCATATTGTTTTGTGCTCTTAAAGAGTTAGTACTATTTGGTAATTCATTTGGTTCGATAAGATGCAATGTTATATAAATATAAATATAACCCCTATAAAAGAGCCTTAAAAGGTTGTCTCTTCCTTTTCTACATGAGAAGGCACAACAAGTCTTAAAGAACTTAGTGAAGGTGATCTCCGTAAGTTTTAATTTTTTCTTGGTTTTGGCTTATTGTTGTTAAGATTACCTTTCTTTACTTTTGCTTTTACTTTTTAAGGTTTTGATTTGGTGTGTAGTTTTGATTTGGTGTGTAGTAGATCAAGCAAGCAATCTATAAGTTCAATCAGGTTCTACCCTCTCATAAGAATTGAAACTTTAATTATAATCAATATAAGATTTTTTTTTTCTTGTTAATTTTTATTGAACGAACAAACAAAGATTTCATTCTTTGATCATTTTAGCACTTCTACAATTGAGATACCTAAGACTACAAGACGAATTCATTTATGTGTAGGATTAATACTTCATAATCTTTATGAGAAAGTGATGTTTTAATGTGCCCTACTGGTGTGTTCTTAAAATTTTTATTGTCATGCAGATATTATCCCAATATTTATTGATGTATAGGCTAGGGAAACTCACAATTTCGATAATATTAGGGTGAGAACACACTCTTAATATCTCTTCCAAGTACTGACCTTAATTTAATAATTAGTATAAATAAGAAACAACTGAAAATGTTGCAGTAGATGTTACACCAAAAATTAATAAATTTGCTGACTAATTAAATTGCGGTAGGAATGTCGTTTACAAGCTGAGACTTGATGTACAATCGTCTCGACAACGGCTTCATTAGATGGGAGTTTGCGGCAGGGGTTAAAGCATTCATAGCATTTGCCAAGGAACATTATCCCACTTACGATAGTGACAAGAGGATTAGGTGTCCGTGCAATTATAAAAAATGTCGACTTGTACCTTACCTCGACGTCAACACAGTTGAGTACCATATATGTAGGTACGGATTCGTCCCAGGATATCATTGTTGGTACAAAAACGGGGAGAATAGAGGTCAAGAACCGCCAAACATCTACGAATTCGAGAACCATGATGATGACGATGCGGAAGGCTTTGAGACGACAACATCCCACGAGATGCTACACAACGTGGCAGGTCTAAGTTTAAATTGGAATCACATAGAAGTGTCACCAAACCCCCATGCACGCCAACTATATGACATGATTGAGGCTAGTAGCGAACAATTGTGGCCGGGATGTGAAACCATAACAAAGTTTTTCGCAATGGCTAGGTTGCTTGCGATCAAATCAGAACACCACATCTCTGAGCGAGGGTACAATGAAATCATAAAATTTATGAAGGACTGTTTGCCAACCAACAATTCATTGGTTGAAAATTTTTACGCCACCAAAAGACTAATGTGAGGTCTAGGTCTTCCAGTTGAGAAAATAGATTGTTGTGAGGACCAGTGTATGATTTATTGGGGAGAGGACTCTGCATTGACATCATGGAAATTTTGTGAAAAATCACGTTACATTGCACAACGTTGAGATAGTGGAAGGAACACGAAAAAGGGCCTTGCAAAAAAGTGTACTACTTCCCTTTAGGCCCTCGATTGCAATGCTTGTACACATCAGTATCAATGACAAAACATATGCGGTGGCATGGAGAGCATGCCTCGTCGGAAGATGTTATGCAACATTGTTCTGATTCGATTGCATGGAGGCATTTCGATGAGGAGAACAGGGACTTCGTCGCCAAGGTTCGAAATGTTTGTTTAGGGTTGTGCAGTGATGGCTTTCAAGTTTTTGTGATTTATGGTAAACCGTACTCATCGTGGCCCATAATTCTTACTTCGTACAACCTTCCACTGTCGATGTGCATGAAACCTAAGTTCATGGTCTTGACGGTTATCATTCCTGGATCGACCAACCCAAAACAAAAAATTAACATGTTCCTTCAGCCGCTTGTGAAAGAATTGGATGATTTATGGAACAACGAGGTGATCACTTACAACATTTCCACAAAGACGAATTTCTTGATGCGAGCCACCCTCTTATGGACTGTAAGTGATTTCCCTGCGTAAAACATGTTGTCCGATTTGAGCACACATGGTAAGACAGCTTGTCCATATTGTATGGATGATACTAATGCCTTTCAATTGCGAAGTGGTGGAAAGACATCGTGGTTCGACTGTCACCATCATTTCTTGCCGAAGAACTCACGATTAAGGAAAGACAAAAAGAGTTTTCTTGGAGGCAAAACTGTACCAAACGACGAACCGCCTGTTTTGCTATCTGGTGAAGAAATTTTGGTAAAAATTGAATAATTAGGCTTGATGAAGGTCACAGATATTGGAGCTGATTTTGTGAATAGGAGGGTAGCAAAGACTTCGGTATGGAGAAAAAGAAACATATTTTGGGACTTGCCGTACTAAAAGAAAAACTTGATCAGACACAACTTAGACGTCATGCACATCGAGAAAAGTGTTTTTTGGCAACATATTCAATACTGTTATGAGTGTACCAATCAAAAGTATGGACAATGCAAAATCGAGGCAAGATATTCGTGAATATTGTCACCGACCTTCTCTACCCATTGATCCGACGACAAATACTTACGTCCTTGGATGCTACGCACTCGATAATTCAAAAAAGAAAAAATTGTGTAAGTGGGTTGAAGAGTTGTGTTTCCCTGACAGTTATGCTTCGAATCTTGGGCGATGTGTGAATCCAAAGAAGTTGCAAATGTTCGGCATGAAGAATCACGATTGTAATGTTTTCATGCAACGATTGATTCCAATTGCATATAGAGAACTCCTCCTAGACACGATTTGGGTTGCAATTAGCGAGTTGAACCTTTTTTCTAATCCCTAACTGCAAAAAGTATCAATCCCAAATATATGGAGGATTTACAATCTGAAATACCTAAAATCATTCGCAAGTTGGAGAAAATATTCCCTCCAAGCTTCTTCAACTCTATGGAACACCTGCCAAACCACTTGGTGCACGAGGCCCATCTTGCCGGCCCAGTTCAATTTCGATGGATATATCCATTTGACAGGTAATATGTCGAGTTCTTAAATTCATTTTTCCATCCAATAAAATTTTAAATTAACATCAACTAAACTTTGATAAGTACCTTAAACATTTAAAAAACAATGTTCGGAACAAAGCGAGGGTTGGGGGCTCTATATGTAATGCTTATTTGGTCGAAGAAGTCACATCATTTTGTTGTTACTACTTTGAATATCATGTCTTTACACTACACGACAAAGTGCAACGCAACGATGATGGTGCCACACCACATTTCGTGGAAAATTTCTTAGTTTTTACTTATCTTTAGGTATGTCAAATGAGGGATACCTAACAGAGCAGGAGTATAATGCCGCTCATTCATATATATTTATCAATTGTCCAAAAATTGCCCCCTATATCCAATACGTCACTTACTCATCATTTAAGAATTTTGTAAATTCATTGACGCGTGCATATCAAATGTAGGATCTTCATTGATGAAATCACTCAAGGAGTGGGGGAGTCAGACGTCGATACTAATCTGGAGCGTAACTTCTCCATTTGGTTTAAAACATACATAATGTTATTACGATCATACTTTACCTTTTTTCACATAAATAATCTCTTTAGTTTCTAAGTTTTCATGAATAAGCCTGGAATTTCATCAAAGAGGAGACACTTGTTGATCTCTCGTTCGGTCCTAGTTGATCTTGTATTGTGTACCCTGGTTACCTAGTGAATGGGTATAAGTTACACACTGAAACATACGGTGCCAATAGAGGGACACAGAATAGCGAGGTCTTGGTGAAAAGCTCCAACTACGCTGATGTTTCTTATGACTACTATGGAAAACTAAAAGAGGTTGTAGAGATTGAATATACTGGCCTCAAGCGTGAGTGTGAATGGTTTGACCCCTACACCAAATCATGGTGTGAGGACTCACCTAACACTTAAACTAGTAGAGGTTCATCGAAGTTCAAGATATAGCAATTATGATCCCTTTGTCCTTGCAATGCAAGCCACTCAGGTGTACTACCTTTCGTACCCATTTTTGAGGAATGAGCGACATAAATGGCTAGCAGTTTGTTGTTGTCAACCAAGATTTGCCTATGAGGGAAAGAGCAAAGAAAATAATGACCAAGGCTCAGCGGAGATTGCATTCCAAGATGGTGAACCCACCACGTGTGTAGTCGGCGATGCAATTCAAGTCAAAAAGACAATGACTTCATTGTCAACAGTGAGGAAGATTCATAACAAGAAACATCAACTTCTAGCAATGAGAGTGAATTTCAAACGGACATCAGCGAGTGACGTATGCCTTTTTTATTCAAGTGTTTTATCTACGTTTTTTCTAAGCCCTTAATTATGATTTTTTATGATTGGTGTTTTTTAGGTTTTATGGCTCGTAGTGATGGTCAGCCTTCACTACGAGGTCGCACAGTACCTTAGGGCAGTCGAGGGATACCATAAGGGCGTCCTCATCGAGTTGGAGGAGGTGCAACACATATCATAGGAACCAATATACCAGCTGAACCTCATGGAGTGAGCACACGAGGGGGTCAAGGAGGTCGTGGCGGTCGAGGTCGAAGGACAGTTCCTTCCCTATCGATTCTTGGTTCTCGCTTACTCGATTATGAGTTACATTCAGCGTCACCTTCACCTTCCATACCGTCTGCGTTTCAAGTACCATCGACATCATCATCTAGACTACCTAATTGCCCATTGCAATCACCATCGGTGTCCTCGACATCAAGACATGGCACTCCTACACTAAAAATGCCTGCGCCTCCAACCACCACATCACCAACAGCATCTGATGAGGGCAAAGCAGGCTCGCAGGTTGCAGGCGCCTCGCAAGCACCTCAGAGGAGAGGGACTGACCCCCCTCCCGAGGATAGGATCCCGATCACACTGATCGCGAAAGATACGTAAGTTTGAGTTTGACTAATTAACTTATTTCTAATTATTCATGTAAATGATTGACTTGTTCTTACGTTTTTATTTTATTGATACACAAACAGTTGCATCCTTCTCATAAATGTGCACGGAGAATGTCAAAAGTTTTCAAATGGGGGATGATTCCTGAAGGGTACTGCTGGAAATCAGGACCGGATTATCATAAGGACCAATATTTGTGCAAATGGAAGGTAAGTAGGAAAAAAAAAACGTCTTAGGATTTATTGTCACTATTTTAAGCTTTTTAGCTTTATTCGCCTGTTCAGTATGCATTACCTTCAATATATCACTTGCAAATGTTGATCCAATTGAAGCATGCTCTCTTCTTGGTATAAAGTTTAATTTTGAAGCTTCATGATTTTATGAAAACATTGCATATTTCCAGCATTTTTGTACTTACAATACAATGCAAACAAGGTACTTTTTTACTTTTCTAGCTTCAATTAAATCCGCATCTTGACCATGGAGCTTCTTATAGCACCATTCAACAAAACCAAACTTGTATCTAGGATCTAAAATAACAACAATAGCCAAAAACTCTGTTATATTGGACCAGTACTTCAGAAATTTCTCATTCATCGTGTTTGTCATTGATTCTAAGTATGCATCTCCATATACCATACTTTCTTTCAAAGTTAAATGTGCAGTAAAGACCAATGGAAAATGCATGTTCGTCGTTGGATACTTGGTGCCCGAAAATAAATTGGTAAATATTTGCAAAAACTTGCAAATTCTTTGCACCTTGCCTCACTCATCCAATGATGGACATTCCTTGAAAGTAGAATCTCATTTGAAGATGCAAAAGCATTTTGATAATATATCGCACTGTCGAGCATCAAGAATGTTGAATTCCATCATGTTGAAACATCTTGTCGAAGAACCCTTTTTGAATCTAAATTGCAAAGACGAACACATTCTAAAAACTTGACTTTTCTTCCTTGAGATCCTTTCACATACTTAACACTTTCCCTAACTTTAGTAACTGGATCACAATTTTACAAACCCATGATGGAATATTATCCATTTTGACAAAAAGCTTTTCATTTTGGTCAAACATATCCTTAGCATGTTTATGTAATCAGCTTTTAAGTATCATCCAAACCTCAGCTTTGAATATTAATAAGACTACTGATAGACCTCACATTTTCACCTATCATTAGACATTCCCAACAAGTATATATGTCAGATAAGTTAATGGCTATCTAGAAACATAAACCCAAAAAAAGTAGAAGAGAACTATAACAATGAAAAGAAGAGAGATGATATAAAACGAGCAAATCAATGTTTGGTAAAAATGTCAAAAGATAAAAAGTCTAAGTGATTTTAAAATTAACTAATTGTGTCATCTATTTAACTAAGAAATTAATGGAAAAGGGAGTATCATTAAAACTTAAAATAACATAGTGTATATTATCCTTTAGGATGTACTCGAGTAAATGAAATAATCAACTTGAGAATATAAATGATTCAAAAATAGAAACTACGAAACCATGTTTAGGTCTAAAAGAAACTCGTTAGTTCTGACTAATTGTGATAAATTGGTCTCCTGAACCAATTGTGATTGAAACTCAAAATCTATATTAAGATTTAAGAACAAGTGAGATTTTGTCAAAAAAAAGAACAAGGGAGGTGCAACATTGCAGTGAGGCATCACTGGAGAAAAGATTATATAAAATAAGAAATTGACAATTGAGCCTCTATAAGCATACAAACTGATTCATTGATTATTTCCAAGTAAAACAATGCATTCATAGTGAGGATAGAGGAGTGGAAAGAGAGGGAGGAAGAGAGTCAAACAAAAGCTTTTTTTTATTAAAAATATTTAAAATCTAGGATACGCAAAGCACAATCGATACACTGGTTCAAATGCATGCTTCACCAAACTTAAGGAAATAAAAAGTGAATAACAAAGTGTTAAGGTTAATGTAATTATTGTGCTGTCCACATTTTTAAAATAAAATAAAATACATGTCTATCAATGACATTACACCGTTCCAAGATGAAACCAACGGTCTGGAAAAGAAAAACAAAATCAATATCTTTATGAATTACAAACATCAGCAAGAATCTCAAAGTAGATTGAGTCGAATCAATCTTTGGCCGTAAACTAAACTATTTCAATAATTTATCTATAAACTTAAGGCTTGTAATGAATTTTCTAGAAATTCCCAATTAGCAAGCATATCCAATCAACAACAATAACAATAACAACAACAAAGCCTCAATCTCAAATTAGTTAGGGTCAGCTACATCTATCAAAATGTTTTCACTAGGCTTGATTCAATGTAATAAGCATCTCCAATAAAGCACCATCCAAATAGCCTCTCTTCATTCAATCTAAAATTTCAAAGTTTATTTGCACAAGAGAGACAGAATAAAGACAACCAGCAACAACTACCCAAAAATATTATAATTGATAAAATGAAGTAAAATCTCCTCATAGTCACCAATGCATATATCTTTGCAATATAATGTAAAAGAAATTTAGAAATATCAATTACCTGCTCAAAACCAGCCATAAGATTTACCCATTCTAATGTCCTAGTTATCAACAGATTTGGTCTAGCTATAAGAGGTGCAAATTTAAGCTGGAAGGCAAAAAAAAGAAACATTTAATTTCTCGTAATAGATTGGCACTTCATAACTGATTGATGTCTTGCCTTGTTGACTTTGTATGATTTTTCATTGGTTTGGAGATTTGGTTTTCAAATGCTTGCTACTTACAATTGGTTACTTACTTTGTATGCAATGAATAATTTTGTACTGACTATGACCAGTATGTCATTTGCAAGTTAGAATGGAAAGGTCTGCACTCCCATCGAGTTTAAATTCTGTAAAATGGGTCTTATGATGTTTTGTTAATTACTGTGACAAGTATGTCATTGGCAAGTTACATGGACTCCTTGCCTCTAAGTAAGTTTGTAGCCTCTTCTTTGTTCTATAAAAAAAAAGTTTGTAGCCTCTTCTTCAAGTATATAGGAAATAAGCATAGGAATAAGTTTTAGGAAGTCATGACCACTAAATAACTTCAATCAAGTGTTAAAGACATTCAATACAAAGGTCAATGAAATATAAATTGAAGCCTCCAAGTTTAACAACATTT
This sequence comes from Stephania japonica, assembly GCA_039657345.1. Classification (NCBI taxonomy): domain Eukaryota; kingdom Viridiplantae; phylum Streptophyta; class Magnoliopsida; order Ranunculales; family Menispermaceae; genus Stephania; species Stephania japonica. The sequence continues at coordinate 29,093,490 of CM077560.1, forward strand.
GCAACATAAGATAACTAGAGTTCCATAAACACCAACAACATAGATAGCGAGAAACATGCACTACCAACTTGAGTATATATCACTTTTGTGTTTTGAGTGTCGGATGACTAATCTGCCTTTCATTACTTGAGCGGGCAAACACGAATCTTGGCAGGGACTTCATTTAACGTAGGCGGTCTCATTTTTTCCTTTTTGAGAGAGTTATATGGGAGCTCAACAGTAGTCATTTTAGTAACTTAGTTCTCTTAATGTCATTATATAAATGCCAATAAAAGTTAACTTATCTGTCATTGAAAACATTGTTAGTTCTATGTATATTGTCACTTTTCAATGACATTTTATTCAAAAAGAAAATGTCATGCTTAACTTAATTTCAATGTCATAATTTTAAAGATGTCATAAAAATTGAGTTGTGGAAACTGATTTTTGATGTAGTGAATCAAGTTTTAATTTGATACCATATCTAACATTTTAATAACTTTGGTGTGCAGACTCGTGCATTAGAGAGGACTCTTACCTTGAATGACTTATATTTGCATCTCCATATGAAAAATCACGACGGGGTGACATTCATCGATACTATATCGGTGAGGTTCTATGTAAGTATAGAAATATGAGTTAAGTTGTAACAACTTTACTTAAAAGCATATTGTTTTAGTTGTTTATTGTTGATTCATACAGGCTCAGCTCAAGAGGAGACGTCAGGAGCTGACACAAGCTACACCAGACCATCCGGTGGATGAGATGGCATTATACTACGATATGGTGGGTGACTGTCCCAAAGGGCGTGTCTACAGTATTGGGTCGTTAGGGAACAGGAAAAGAAGTTATGATGAACTTGGTGCTAGCACGTCCCAAAAGGCGATGGTGCCACGTTCGAAGTTCGATAATATTGCTGACCAATTAAGACAGGTTGTGGCGTTCATACGGAGCCAATTCGGGATTACCACGGTCAGAACGGACACGTCTTAGCCACCACCACCTCAGGAACAGCAGCAACAGGTGCAGATGGATCCAGTTGATCCACTACAGCATGACAACATTGATCGGGAGAGAAAAGACTGGGTTGTGGAGACAGATTGGAGATACTTAGGTATCTTTTATGGTTGTTTGTAGAACTTTTGAATTGGTAGTTCTTTTTTGTGGATATTTAGATGACTTGGTTGGTTGCAGGGGATAAACAACTTGGGGAAACTTAGGTATATGTTATATATTTTATAGAGTTTTTTAGAACTTTTGGATTGGTAGTTCTTTTTTGTGGATATTTAAAGGATTGAGTTACAGGGGATGAACAACTTCGAGGATACTTAGGTATATTTTATGGTTATTTGTAAAACTTTTGTGGTTATGTAAATATTTTAGATTTTTGAATTGTACGGGTTTTTTTTCTTATTTGCACCTTTTATATATATATATATATATTGTTGATTATTGTGTGTACGTGAAACTTTGCATTTTGGGGGATGTTAGCACCCCCCAAGGAATTGTTGGAAAAGGTGCAGGTGATGGAGAAGGTCACTTTGCAGGTTTTGAAGTTTTAGAGAACCATTCTGATTTAAATGAAAATAAAAAAAATAAGGAATTAGAAACGGAATAGAGATGGATTAGCAACGAAATTCATGAATTTCATTACTAATTCGTCTCTAATTTACAACAGTATAGCAAGGGAAATTAATCCATAAACTGGGTAAGCTAGGTTTAGAAACTGATCAGAAACGGATTTGCAATGGAATTCATGATTTGCACAAATTCATTTCTGATCAGCAATGGAATTCGTGAATTCCGTTGCAAATCCGTTTCTGATTAGCAACAGAATAGCAAAGGAATCAAACCATAAGAATAGTTAAAACTTGATTTCCATTTCTGATCCATTTCTAACCCCTTGATGATCAGAAATGGAATGCAAACCTAACCCTTCACCTTAGATAGGTTTTCGTCTCTGTTCTGTCTCAGATCTATATTTGAATCCATCTCTGTTCCATTTCTGATCCGTCTGAATTCAGCAACGAATCTTAAATTCCGTTTCTGATTAATTAGCGACGACGATTTCAGGAAAAGAACATATTTCATCTCTAATCTATTGCAGAACTAGATTAGAGACGAAATATATGCTAATTAGCAATGGAAATTTCCATTTTTGATCAGCTATTTTTTGTAGTGAAGGGGAATCAACCTAATATGCATGCAAAAGTCCTTCACAAACAATTAAATCTAACCCTAAAATTAGAATGGTGCAAAAAGAAATAAGAACTAACAGAAAATCAATAAAATATAAATTAAATATACCTCATAATGAATTCTATAGATCCAAAGACTTGTTCGATTTGCCTCCACCTAGATCAATAAGTTTAGCCGAACATTGACAAGCAAAAACACAAGCTTTATTAAACTTTGAAAATCTTGAGATGAAAAATGTAAAACAACCAAGTTCCTATTTATATGAAACCCCCAAAGTGGCTTTCAACCTAAAAGATTCACAAAAATAGAAATTTTTGGACTTTTCTCTATCGGCGCCGCGAAAGACACCGCTCCTATTGAATGCACGGCGTCATTTGTGACGTAAAATGATTCGTGACTGCCCAGTTTCACGTCGTGAGTGACACTTTGGGTGAAATGGTCACAGCGTCGTCTATGACGCAAACTAATTTACCACTGCCATGTTTTGTGTCGTAGATGGCACTTTGATGAAAAGATCCACGACTTCGTTGGCGGAGTGAAATTTTGGATTGACTAGCAACACAATTTCAAGTAACTTAGAGGCTGAGTTTGATGATACTTGTGATAGATGAAAATGTCTGGCTCTGAGTCTAGTTTCCAACGAAAGAAACAACAAGTCATTCAGCTAAGAATTGAAGGAGTTATAGTCTATACACTAAAGTTGGGTTGGTATGAAACTTGACCGAATCTCGGCCAACTTCGCGCCGCGCAGTCCCGAACTTCACATTTCCTTCTTTAAGCCCTGGTTTCATTTCATATTCATATTCTAAGTCCTAAAAGCCTAAAATTATCAAAAGTGAGAGTTTGTCACTATAAAGTAGAGAATTAGAGTCCAATAATACATAAAATACTAGATTAAATAGTGCGTAAATATAGACTTAACAAGGAGCATCAATGGCTCTCATTTAAACTGTCTTACACACTTTGATGACTCTAATGGGACACTTAACAACTCGTTTACCAGGTTATTCGTCGTCCCCGTGCCTCGACACGCATCCCGAGGCACGTCTTAGCCTATCGTTTCGATTGACTTGGCCTATGTTTATGATTCCTATTTCTTTCACTAATTAGTCGAGTTTCCATGAGTTGGTCAAGATTTCTAATGTACCCATAGCTCACCTACCCGAAACCTGCGTTGACAAGCTTTAAGAAGCAAATACCCGTCACACATCTTCACACGATGTATCAATATAAACTCACACATGCGATGTAGTGATGAATAAATTGTTAACCTAAGTGTTTTAATCACTTACACTCCACTCGGAATTTTGATGCTAACAAACAATGTGAAATAATACTAACAAGTTCATTTAGTGTTTCAGAATACAACATCTTGTTAGGAATTTCAAGTTCAAAAGGAAAGTTGACTTATGCACAAATTCAAGCCAAAAAGTGACAACATGAAGCCAGACAAGTTCAAGAATGGGCTCATACAAGGAAGCAAGGACTAGAAAGACAAGACAATCATGTGTACATTATTTGTAAGGTATATAAGTTCCATTTCTACAAGCCAATGCGTTAGAATCATGCATTACATGAGTTTCATTTTTTCAAAGTAATTAAAGTTATAATTTTTGTGATTTTCTATTTCAAGGTTTTTAAAATGTTTTTAAATGATAAAAATATGTTTTATAACATGCATTTGAGGTGTATAAACTGTTAGAATCAATTTTGAATGCACCAGTATGTGTTTAGACGGCTTTTGGATTGACATTAAAATTATTTGTAGAAAAGCCCCTATGTTTTCATGAAATCGAAATTTTTGGTTTTCAGGATTTGTGAAATCGACCGAGAAGTCTAGACATGTTTTAAGACCCTACTAAACATGTATAAAGTGATTTCCAAGGTTTAGTAGAGTCATAAAGGTGTTAGGAGGTCGTTTTGAAAAATCAGAATGTTATTTATTTAAAAGCCCCTGCAGTGAAGAGGAAATTTTTCTAAGTGCTGGCTAGCGCGCTAAACAATTTCCCTAGCACGCTATGCAGTGTCCTGACAGGAAATTTTTTCTAATGTTGGCCAACGCACTGGACAATTTCCCCAGCACGGTGTGCAGTGTCCTGACAGTAAATTTTTCTAAGTGTTGCCCAGCGCGCTATGTAATTTCCTGACAGCTTTTTTTAAGTATTGATCCACACCTTTAATTTGAATTTGGAGATCATTTTGGGCCCTTGGATCATATGTAACGGTCATATGGGGTTATAAAGTGTTTGACTACTTGCTCAAACACCCAAGAACACCAAAGCTACAACTTATGCTCCTACACTTTCAAAAATCCAAGTTTTACACACTTTTGTACTGGATTTTTCATCACATACACTTGAAGATTTTTGGAGCTATCGATTTGATGGTCAAGGCAACATAAGAGAGGTGTTCTAAGGCTTACAACAACTACTCCAAAACTGATTTTCAGATTTCACACTTGGGGTTGTAATATTTCTTGATATCATACTCTTTTTGGGCTTAATCTTTACTTATTGATTGGAGTAATATTTGGAAATCATTTGTTATGTTCTTGAACACTTTTGTCTTGAGTTTTGAACTTAAACTTGATCTATTTGAGCTTAAGACATATTTGAACAAGTTGTTGTGCTTAATCTTAATTTTTGACAAAACCACTTGTTCACTTAATTTGAAACCGCACAAGTTTTCATCGATACTCTTTTGTCGGTTTCTTGACTAAGTATTGCACATACTTGCTGATTTTATATACATCTTAGTCGAAGTTTATACTTGCATGCATAGGAATGGTTTAGCTCTAGGTGGCTTGTAAGAATTGGACTTATTGTCGCTTTACTTTGTAAAGTAAGATTTTAATTGTATTTATCAAACTTTGATTGTAAGACTTAGTGAGATCTAAGTCGAAAGGAAATACCTAGTTGAGGCTAGGCATATATCCTAGTTGATGCTAGGTAAAGGAAAATCCTAGGTGAGTCTAGGTGGAAAAATCCTAGGTGAGTCAAGGTGGTTGTATAAGACCTTATTGTGGTAAGGCATCTTGTAAAAGACCTAGTTGAGGCTAGTCATTCACTACGCTTGCGGGCTTAGGTTGTAACACTTATTGGTAATATAAGTGGGGGTTTAAAAATTCTAACCAGGGAGATTAGGTAGTGGATTTAGATCGGTTAGATCGAACCACTATAAATCATGTGTCTCATTTTCATCTCTTCTACCCCCTTCTCGATTGCATTTCATAGATATTTATTGTTGGTATGTGTGTTATTGTTGTTATTTAAGCATAAAGTTTTAAAAATGCGATAATCATTCGGTAACCCAATTCACCCCCTATTGGGTGACCTTCAATTGGTATCAGAGTGGATTATTGCTCAAAGTGTTACTAACGTATCTTTGAATGTTTTCTTGCAAGAATGCAAACATTAGAATTCGCTCGCCTTAGGGAAGGCAACTCATTTGTTAGGCCTCCCTACTTTGATGGGACCAACTATGCTCATTGAAAAGTTCGAATGAAGTTCTACAAAAGATCACATGGCAGACATTTGTGGAATTCTATCATGGATGGCTACACTCCACCAAACGAGGCCGGAAAAGACTACACTCCCGCCGAGACAAGACTTGAGCTATCTAATGATCAAGCAATGAATCATTTGTTTTCTGTACTAAGTGAAAATGAGTTCAACCAAATTAATACATGTGAGACGGCTAAGGATTTGTGGGAAAAGCTTGAAGTGCATTATGAAGGGACTCAACATGTCAAGAACACTAAATTAAGGATTCTTGAAGAACATTATGAGACTTTTCGAGTTGAGCCCCATGAAGACATAGCCACGTCCATTACAAGGTTCACAAAGCTTTTGAATGAAATCATTGGCAAACATTATGATCAAGAGAACTCGGTATACAAGTTCCTTAGAGGCTTGCCTAAGGAATGGGATGCGAAGAAGTATGCTATTCAATCGGCTCAAAACCTTGGAGACTACACTTTTGATTCATTATGTGGAGAGTTGATGGTCCATGAATTCGAGCTAAAGAACCGTGTTAGATTGGAAACACTTGGTGTAATGACCAAACAAGAGTCAAAGAAGGAGCATGCCCTGAAAGCTACTTGTTCACCGGCCGATGATGATGTAAGTTCAAGTGAGAATGATTTCATTGAACAAGAAGTGGTCATGTTGTCAAGAAAACTCAAAAAGGCAACATATAAAAAAGATAAGTACAAGAAGTGCAAATGTGCAAACAAAGCAAGCAAATCACACAAGATGATTTGCTACAATTGTAGGCAACCGGGACACATGATGGCGGAATGCAAGTACATGAACATAAGCAAGCGATACAACTCATCATCATCTAGCTTCGACTCCGAGTCAGAAAATGATAAGGCTATCCTTTGTCTTATGGTAAGGAGTGAGGTAATTGACTCTATCTCTTTTAATTGTGATGATGTAAATGCATTGGATGATGATGTAAATGCATTGGATGATATGCCTAATGTTCATGACCTAGGAAAGAGTTGGAAAAAGATTTCAAAAATATCAAGCAACTCAAAAAGAGCTTGATCAAAGCCATTAGTGAGATTGAGTCTCAAAATGAGATCATTGATGATATCCAACATGACTTAGAATTGGTCATAAATAAGATAAATGACTTTGCCAAAGATGTAGAGGACTTGACCACTACAATGACTAAGTTCACAAATGGTACCAAGATGTTTGACATGATGTTGGGAGTACAACGACGTGCTCTTAACAAGAGAGGCATAAGCTATGGTGCTAGTTTATTGAGTTATGGAAAGATATTGGCCGAATCTAATAGATGCCTCAAATGCAATAGATCGCATAATATTGGTAAATGTGTCTTGAATAAGACCAATAGAGGCAAACTAGCATGGGTAGAAAAGAATGTCTATAATACACATTTTATGGAACCCAAAGGTGTGTGGGACCATAGTCGAGTGTTTTCTTGATTTCATGAATATGATATGTCTAGCATTAGTCACATACATCATAGCACAGTTATATTGTTCATTTTGATGTCATGCTTATCTCTTATGTGCATTATTTGTGAATCATGATTAGATTTAGGTGTGCATAAACTTAGGGGAGCCTTTGCTTTCTTTCTTGTTATTAAACATATACATGATGCATATTGAAAAAGAGGAGCCCTCATTTGATGTCATTTTCATAAAATGGGGGAGAATGTACTTGAGATTTATTCATTGAATTCATACATTTAAAATTTGATTATTGGTATCATGACTTTGAACATGCATGTTGATAGGTGGAGCATATGCTTTCATTAGGAATCAATTATGCTTGTCTATGTATGCATGTTGTTAGGGAGAATTATTCCCTACTTTTTGATGTTACTAAACGGGGGAGAATATTGTTTTGATCTTGCAATTATGAACTTGATAATGTGCTTCATATTTATCTTTTGTTTGTCAATTTCATGTTGTTTGTTGTTTGTTATCATTAAAAGGGAGGAAATTGTTGGCCTAAGTGTTTTAATCACTTATACTCCACTCGAAATTTTGATGCTAACAAATAATGTGAAATGGTACTAACAAGTTCATTTAGTGTTTCAGAATACATCTTGTTACGAATTTCAAGTTCAAAAGGAAAGTTGACTTATGCACAAGTTCAAGTAAAAAAGTGACAACATGAAGCCGGACCAACTCAAGAATCGACTCATGCAAGGAAGCAAGAACTGGAAGACAAGACAATCATGTGTACATTATTTGTAAGGTATATAAGTTCCATTTCTACAAGCCAATGCATTAGAATCATGTATTCCACAAGTTTTATTTTTTCAAAATACTTAAAGTTATGATTTTTGTGATTTTCTATTTTGAGGTTTTTAGAATGTTTTTAAATGATGCAAACAATTTTTATAACATGTATTTGAGGTGTATGAACTGTTATAATTGATTTTGAATGCACCGGTATGTGTTTAGACGGCTTTTGGATTGACATTAAAATTATTTGTAGAAAAGCCCTTATGTTTTCATGAAACTGAAATTTTTGATTTCTAGGGTTTGTGAAATCGTCCGGGATGTCTAGACATGTTTTTAAGGCCCTACTAAACATGTATAAAGTGATTTCAAAGGTTTAGTAATGCCGTAGAGGTGTTAGGAGGTCATTTTGAAAAATCGGAATGTTATTTATTTAAAAGCCCCTGCAGTGAACGGGAAATTTTTCTAAGTGTTGGCAAGCGCGCCGGACAATTTTCCTAGTTCGTTGTGCAGTGTCCTGACAGGAAATTTTTTCTAAATGTTGCCCGCGGCTGGACAATTTTCCCAATCTTTGGACAATTTGCCTAGCGTCTTTGTGCGGTGTCTGATAGGAAAGTTTTCTAAGTGTTGCCCAGCGCTCTAGACAATTTCCCCAGTGCGCTGTGTAGTTTCTTGACAGCTTTTTTAAAGTATTGATCCACACCTTTAATTTGAATTTAGAGATCATTTTGGACCCTTGGATCATATGTAACGGTCATATGGGTTATAAAGTGTTTGACTACTTGCTCAAACACCTAAGAACACCAAAGCCACAACTTCTGCTACTACAATTTCAAAAATCTAAGTTTTACACACTTTTAGGCTAGATTTTTCATCACATACACTTGGTGATTTTTTGAGCTATCGATTCGTCGGTCAAGGCAACATAAGGGAGGTGTTCTAAGGCTTACAACAACTACTCCAAAACTGATTTTCGGATTTCACACTTGGGGTTGTAAGATTTTTTTATTTCCTACTCTTTTTAGGCTTAATCTATACTTATTGATTGGAGTAATATTTGGAAATCATTTGTTGTGTTCTTGAACACTTTTGTCTTGAGTTTTGAACTTAAACTTGATCTCTTTGATTTTAAGACATATTTGAATAAGTTGTTGTGCTTAATCTTGATTTTTAACAAACCACTTTTTCACTTGGTTTGAAACCACACACGTTTTCATCGTTACTCTTTTGTTAGTTTCCTGACTAAGTATTGCACATACTTGCTGATTTTATATACATCTTAGTCGCAGTTCATACTTGCATGCATAGGAGTTGTTTAGCTCTAGGTGGCTTGTAAGAATTGTACTTATTGGCGCTTTACTTTGTAAAACAAGATTTTAATTGTATTTATCAAACTTTGATTGTAAGACTTAATGGGATCTAAGTCGAAAGGAAATACCTAGTTGAGGCTAGGTAAGGGAAAATCCTAGGTGAGTCTAGGTGGTTGTATAAGACCTTATTGCAGTAACGCATCTTGTAAAAGACTTAGTTGAGGCTAGGCATTCACTAGGCTTGCGGGCTTAGGTTGTAACACTTATTGGTAATATAAGTGGGGGTTTAAAAATTCTAACCGGGGAGGTTAGGTAGTGGATGTAGTTCGGTTGGATCGAACCACTATAAATCACATGTCTCATTTCTATCTCTTCTACCCCCTTCTCGATTGCATTGCATATATATTTGTTGTTGGTATGTGTGCTATTGTTGATATTTAAGCTTAAAATTTTAAAAAGGCGATAATCACTCTGTAACCCAATTCACCCCCCTCTTAGGTGACCTTCATAAATTAATAATTAATTAATATCACAACTATGCAACCAACAAACAAAAACTATTCCTACTTAGTTAGGCATGTCGTAGCCTATCCGAGATGTCCACGTGGGCCTGAGCTAGCATCTAAGTTTGAAAATAAACTAAATAACAACATTAATAAATATTGGGTTGTTACATTAATAGAGGTCTAGTGGCAGGTGGTATCCAATTTGTATAGTTAGGTCATCACACATTTACTTTTTTGTTGTCCCCAAGAATCTTAAGACTATTCATTTTACGGAGTCCTTGTAACATAGCCTTCCAACATAACCGCACTTGGGAATATTGATTTATTTCTTTTTATGTTAAAAATGTTTCCCCACGAGTGCAACGAACGAGCTCGAACGTGCGTGTAACAACTCGAAAAAATATGTTTGTCTCTGTGACGATGTGTACTACCTATTTATACTTGTGTTTATGTAATAGGACGTGGTCGTCGAGTTACGAGTAGGGTTCGCCTAGGAAGAATTTATCAAAACAAGTACTGGGCGGGCAAAATACGAGTACAAAGGCCTGAGAAACTATTTTTGTAAATGATTGAAATAATTATGATAGCTAATTAATATGACAATATATTCGGGTCGTTAGTAGTTTCATTCGTACGCAACGGTACGAGTCGTGGTGCAGGCCGGGTGTCAGAATACTCGTGAAAAACCAATTATTGTGGTGTCAAAGGATAAGACCAAAGGACAAAGTCACCTATTGGAGTCATAAAGGTGTTTGAATGGGCTGAATTAGATCCCTTAAATGAGCCTTGAAATTGGTGGGTGTCTTGATGACTTTCAAACTATAAAAGGCCTAAATTTTGGTCAAAAGACCACTTTACTCACCACTCCAACTCAAAATCCAAAAATGGGAAGCAAAATAGAGGGTTTTGTAACATCCCCTAATCTCATTTATATATTAGGGAATATTCAGCCTAAAACCCTAATTAAGCCCTGGTAAACTGGATCGGACCTAATTTGTAACGACCTAAATATTCTTCGACCCATTTTCAAGGTATTTTATTAATTTTATATTAAAATATGCGAACAAATTAGATTGTTACACAAAATTGATCTTAACAAGACTTGGATCAAGTGAAAATAGTTTTGATTGGACTTAACGAGGAAATTGGGCCCATAGGGGTATTTACGTAATTTTGGGTTAAATTGGTGAAAAACCCTAACTATATAAGGATGTGTTGCAAGCCCTAGTCACCCCGTTTGTTGATTCAACAAGTTGGAGAGGGAGGAGAAGAAGAGGAATCATTGAACCATAGAAAAATCTTGTGGTGAAAAATCTTGTGGTGATTTCCTATTCCTATTATTTTCTTTCTTTTTTTCTTTCTTTCTCTTTCCTTTCTTTTCTTCTTTCTTTTCTTTTTGATGATGGAGGCGGCGCCACTAGGGCGCCCGAGAGGAGATGTAGCGGCGCCGGCGAGGAGCGAGCGGCGCGCGCCATCAGCGAGGGTTGGGAGGGTGGTCTTTGCCACCCCATACGTTGGGAGGAAGAAGGGGGTGGCAATAGCCACCCCACTCCTCCATCACCGCCACCACCACCGCCACCGCGGCTCACCGGCCGCGGTGGTGGGGTCCCCAGTGCCGGCGAGCACTGGGGACCACCCTCGGATCTCGATCCGAGGGTTGGGGTGGGTGGGGGGAAACCCCCACCCCGTGGAGCCGAGACGCCAGGGGCGTCTGCTCCTGCGTCTCGGACCCAGGGGCAGACAGGCCCCTGGACCATTTCCAGGGGCCAGTCTGGCCCCTGGGGGGGGTTTGACCCTGTTGACCAGGGGCCGAAACGCCCCTGGTCAACCAAACAGGGGCTGGAATGCCCCTGCCCAAAATAAAAATAAAAATAAAATAAAAATAAAATAAAATAAAATAAAAGAGGATAAACTTACGGTGGGCGTCGACAACCTCGACAAAGCCCTTAATGGCTCATCATGTGGGACCCACACCATTTGAGTCCCCAAACATAAAATTTATAATTAAAATACTCAACTTTAAATTAGTAAAATACTTATGTAGTCTTATATAAAATTGTATAAATTGCGTAGATTCGCGAGGCGGTTCACGTGGGACCCCAAACGTACGAGGAGCCAGTATAGGCGTCGCGACGGGTCCAGGTAAGTGGGGAGCTTCGCTCATGCATTAAATATGGCTTGATTATTAGATAATTAGGAATGCATGTTTTGAATTTAAAGACTTGGGAATGGGTTGCGTCGTGATATTGGTTTGGATCTCTATTATCTATGGAATTGTGAATACATTGTCTTGCTCGTTATGTTATTCTAAGTGGTGCCCCAGAGTGTGTGGTAGTTAACCACCGAGGGCCAAAGACACCCCGAGTGTGTGGTAGTTAACCACCGAGGGTTTGCTTGACTAATTGAATGCATAAGGTGAAATAATTGAGTGTAAGGGTTTGAAGTTCCATCCTTTGCTACTTGATGTTTCTTTGAGACGTGTAGCGGTGACGGCTTGGATGAATTTATCTTCGTTTTGGTGCGATTATCTAGAGGCGTAACGGCCATTACGATTCCACGATTATTGTACCAATACGAAAATAGATGATTCGGTCACCGGATCCTTACCAATATCTAGTTCGCATTGAATGGAACAACGGCTTATATTAATATTTATATCTATCGCATTTTATTTAAATCTTTCGTGTGATTTTATTTATATGTCATGTTTTAATTTATAAATGAAATGTGATGAATATTATTATGCTTGACATATATGAAAGTTTATCAAATGTGTTGTGAAACCGTTAGGCTTTTATATCTAGTATGGTGATTGGAATTTGAATTGCAATATTGATATATAAAATTATTGCATATCTAAATTAGATGTGGAAATAATATTTAGATATTTCTTCTTAGAATATAATTCCATCTTTCATAACTACGCTGAGCATAAACCATATATTTAATTGGATCGAATTATGTACTAAATGATTATGCTTATAAGTTTGTTTTGATTTTCATGTATTCAGTTATTACATGCTGTGTTATGCGTATGGATTGAATGTCATGTAGAATTTGCATGAGTACTAGGTAGTACTTGCATATTTAATGTTTGAGCGAGTCTTTCCTCTTATTGAGCAACGTTGGTTCTTTAGCTCACCCCACTCTACCCACAGGTCCTTCTACCAGCGCGATAGACAAGAAAGGCAAGGGAAAGGATCTATCTTGAAGTGCTTTCATCTGTGAGACTCATATAATACTAGGTTATTATTATTATTAAATTGTTTTGAAATCGTACGTGGGTTGTAGCTCGAGTATTAGTAATGGGTAGTTTTGAACCTTTTGATATTATTATGAGGTTGTATGAGACATTTAAATAGTAGAGATGATAGATATTATCATGATATACAGGTTTATATGGTTTAGTTATGATTACTTTTCACACATTTATTATTATATATATTGTTTAGAATAATTATTCCGCGAGTTATTTAGGCGAGCCAAGTCGTTATTTGGGCCTGGTTCGGGTATCGGGTCTAAGTAACGGTTTGGTCGGCGACCGACCCTAGATCGGGGCAGGGTCGTCACAGTTGGTATCAGAGCCTAGGGATTAGAACCTAGGGAAACATTAGGTTAGAAAAACCTAAGATGTAGAGCCTTAAATAAATAAATAAATAAAAATCAAGTTTAAGTCGAACAAATCTATGGTATGGGACATCGATTTGAGTCGACTTAATGTGCACAAATATCAAAATTTTAGGTTGGGAAGGGATCGAAATCCTAAGATGAAATGTTAATATATTGTTATATGTTGATGAATGTAATATATTTATAACGTTAGATATTTTTACAAATTCCTCAAATTATTGGACTAACCATTTGTTGCTCTACAAAGGCACTATGAGTAACCATGGGGGAAGTTCGCATAATTTGAGGGATGCTCAGAGACGAGAGATGATAGACATTGGCGTAGGGAAATGGAGCGGCGATCTCTTCGACGGAGTCACATCAAAAAGCTCTGCAAGAAATGGCGTCTGCTCAAGAAAGGAATATGGCTCGTATTATGGAACTTATTCAAACACAAGGAAATGCTAGATCAGCCGAGCAAGTGCAAGTGGGACAAGGGCCTAATCCTCCACAAGAACATGTTCAAGAGCATCATATAGCAGCGGAAGGTGCCGATTCCGTTACAAATACAGTTGCAACAGCCGTACCTGGAGGAGATAGGGATACAGAGGCGCATCGGCGAGGCAAATTACAGAAAGAGTTTATGAAATATGACATACCTCGTTTTTATGGGGATAGGGATCCCGTAGAGGCTGAAGCATGGATCTTGCACATGGATAAGAGGATGAAGACACTAAGTATTGATGAGTGGACTATGGTACCTCTAGTATCATTCTTGTTGGAGCATCGAGCCCACAAATGGTGGTTGTCCATTGAAAGAGCTCAAGGAACAAATATGTCTTGGACACAATTCAAGAAATTGTTTTATGATGAGTGGTTTCCTGAATCAGTAAAGGCAGCTAAGATTCGAGAATTTCTTGACTTAGTGCAAGGCAATATGAGCGTAGCAGACTATGCAAATAAGTACAATGAATTAGCGAGTTTGCGCATGAGTACGTTCCATCTGAGACGACGCGGAGGAGACGTTTCGTTGATGGGTTGACAGAGGAGATTCACTCCCTAGTGGCAGCATCAGGGGCAGAGACATTTCAGCAAGCATATAACAGGGCACTCGACTGTGAAGATGCACTCCGCATTGATGAGACACGTTCTAGTCGGTATGGTCAAGGCAAAAGAAATTTTGACGGTTATCGAGCGGATCGGAGAAAAATTCAAAGAAATTTCGTTTTGGAGGAGCATCAAGTGCACCGACACACTCGTGGTAGCATCGAAGGCCACACACATTTTGACGGGGACCACCACACCTTCCCATGCTTCCGTACCTTCGACTAACCAGGGTGTGACATTCGGATGCCCACGTCCTCCCGCAGTGAGTAAGAATAGTGGCGGGGGATCGGTAGGGCCAAGGCCGAGTGTATCGGAAGTGTCACGCAGCCCACATTCGAATGCGCGAAGCCACATATAGTATGTTATCGGTGCAAGACGCCGGGGCATTACAGAAGTCAATGTGCCCACCTCCACCAACGTCTGAGGAGAGTGCAGCCCCAGTTGCTCGAGGAAGAGTTCATGCTATGGCGGAACAGGAACAGAGAGCCGCGCGACAGTTAGTCGCAGGTACGGTTTCAATTAATGGTCATAACATGCATACATTATTTGATTCTGGTTCTACTATTTCTCTTATCTCGGGGCTATGGTACATGCTTTGGGATTGACACCAATTAGAGCACACACATACTTGATTTTAAGCACAGTCTCCACCGAAAAGATTTACCCTAATATGACATGTGAGGGGTGCATAATTAAAATTGGGGATCACTTTATGCCGTTTGATTTGCGAGTGTTAGAATGCTTAGAATATGATGCACTATTGGGAATGGACTGGTTAGAGACGTATTACGCTAAGATTGATTGTTTCAATAAGACGGTAATCTTTCAGTTTCCTGGCACTACTCCATTTGAGTTTAGAGGTTGTTCTTTGGCTAATGTTACCAGCCGAAGTAGAGTTGCGACTTTTGATGAGATAGAGACTATTGCGAGTCTAACTTCTATGGGAGAGGAGGGACAAGAAGTCATAATTGAGAAGATTCCTGTTGTTAGGGACTTTCCAGATGTTTTTCCTTCAGATCTTCCGGGACTTCCTCCACATCGAGACGTTGACTTTGTGATTGACCTCATTCCGGGCACCAGACCAGTTTCTAAGGCACCGTACCGTATGGCGGCTACCGAGTTGAAAGAATTGAAGAAGCAATTAGAGGAGTTGACTCGAAAGGCTTAATTTCCCCAAGTGTTTCGCCATGGGGAGCACCAGTGTTATTCGTGAAGAAGAAAGACGGCAGTTTGAGAATGTGTATTGACTACCGACAATTGAATAAGGTGACTATTCGGAACAAGTATCCGCTTCCCAGGATCGATGATTTATTTGACCAACTGAGGGGAGCAAGATTCTTTTCGAAAATAGATTTGAGATCGGGGTACCATCAGCTGCGCATACGAGAAGAAGACATACCAAAGACAGCATTTAGTACAAGATATGGTCACTTTCAGTTCACAGTGATGCCGTTTGGACTTACCAATGCACCCGCTATGTTCATGGATTTGATGCACCGTGTTTTCAAACCTTTCCTCGACCAGTTTGTGATTGTATTTATTGATGACATCATGATATATTCTAAGACTGAGTCGGACCATAGAAAGCATCTAAGGAAAGTGTTGCAGACATTAAGGGAACACAAACTTTATGCTAAGCTGAGCAAGTGTGAGTTTTGGGTTTCCGAAGTGAAATTCTTAGGCCATGTGGTGAATGTAAAGGGTGTGACAGTTGATCCTACAAAGATTGAGGCGATACTTAGATGGCCACAACCTAAAAATGCTTCAGAAATACGAAGTTTCTTGGGATTAGCAGGGTATTATCGGCGCTTTGTACAAAATTTTTCGTCGATTGCTTCACCGCTTACTGAGTTGACGCGGAAGGATGTTACTTATGTTTGGAGTGATGCATGCGAAAAAGCTTTCCAATTGTTGAAGGAGCGTTTGACCACCGCACCTATTTTGGTACTACCAGAGTCCGGTAAGGAATTGTCAGTGTACACCGACGCTTCGGGGATTGGATTGGGAGGAGTACTAATGCAAGACAAGAAGGTAATCGCCTATGCTTCACGCCAACTGAAGATTCACGAGAAGAATTATCCAGTGCATGATTTAGAGTTAGCAGCAGTGGTGTTTGCTTTGAAACTGTGGAGACATTATTTGTACGGGGAAAAGTTTATTGTTTACTCAGATCATAAAAGTTTGAAGTACCTGTTTACTCAGAGTGACTTGAACATGAGACAGAGAAGGTGGTTGGAATTCTTGAAGGACTACGACTTCACACTTGAGTATCACCCAGGGAAAGCGAATGTAGTGGCGGATGCTTTGAGCCGTATTCGATTGGAGTCAGAGTCCGAAGTTGTAATGCAAATACAAGACGTACCGGTGGAAGACTCAGATGTAATAAGGAGTCAAGAGCATGTTCAGATGAGAGCGGAGCCAGTGGCATTGTTTAGAGTTATTGATTGTCAGAGGGCCGATTCTGAGTATGGACGGATGTGCAGTCTTTGCGAGATGACATTGAAGATAAGGACTGGAGATTGTCAGGAGACGGGGCGTTGAGGTTCAGAGACAGAGTATGGATACCATCACATAGGCAGTTGAGAGATGATTTACTCAAAGAAGCGCATAGATCATGGTTTACAGTACATCCGGGAGGCAATAAAATGTACCAAGATATGAAACGAATGTATTGGTGGCCGGGGATGAAAGTTGACATCGCTACTTATATTCAGAACTGCGAGATCTGTCAACTAGTAAAAGCAGATCACCAAAAGCCGGGAGGATTATTGCAACCATTGCCTATTCCACAATGGAAGTGGGAACACATAGCCATGGATTTTGTTTCGGGGCTGCCGAACACACAAAAAGGACATGATGCGGTTTGGGTAGTTGTAGATCGTTTGACTAAGTCGGCACACTTTATTCCTATTTCCATGGAATATTCAGCATACAGACTTGGAGGCATGTACGTCAATGAAATTGTTAGATTACATGGAGTTCCGGTGACTATAGTGTCGGATCGTGATCCGAGATTTACCTCTCAGTTTTGGAGAGGATTTCAAAGCACCAGATGGGAACTCAGCTCAATCTCAGTACGGCCTTTCACCCTCAGACTGATGGGCAGACCGAGAGATTGATTCAGATACTTGAGGACATGCTTCGAGCCTGTGTATTGGATTTCGGTGGAAGTTGGGAAAAGTATATTTCGTTGTGCGAGTTCGCATACAATAACAGTTTTCAAGCAAGTATTGGTATGGCACCTTTTGAGGCTCTTTATGGGAGACCGTGTAGATCTCCAGTTTGTTGGACCGAGGTCGACGACGTGGTGTTGCTTGGACCAGAAATGGTTCATGATCAGACAGAAAGAATTAAGATTATTAGGCAACGACTAGAAACCGCCCAAAGCCGTCAGAAAAAGTATGCCGATAAGAACCATCGAGATGTTGTATTCAAGGAAGGAGAATTCGTACTTTTGAAAGTGTCTCCTATGAAAGGGCATCACCGATTCGGGTTAAAAGGAAAGTTATCTCCAAGATTCATCGGACCATTTGAGATCAAGAAAAAGGTGGGACCAGTAGCTTTTCGTCTCAAGTTACCACCACAGTTAGCGGGAGTACATGATGTCTTTCATATCTCCATGTTGAGGAAGGCACATAATAAACACGCACCGAGGATTGATTGGGGGCAAGTTGATCTAAGGGAGGACGTGTCCTATGATGAGCAGCCGATCCAGATAGTGGATAGAAAAATAAGAAAACTACGTAATAAGGAATACGCAATAGTGCAAGTCCGGTGGCAATTTCATGGGGAACAAGAGTTGACGTGGGAGCGGGAGGATTACATGATAGAGAATTTCTCATTTCTCTTTGAATCTTAAGGTATGACTTTGATTTAAATTTCGAGGACGAAATTCTTTTAAATTGGGGATATTGTAACGACCTAAATATTCTTCGACCCATTTTCAAGGTATTTTATTAATTTTATATTAAAATATGCGAACAAATTAGATTGTTACACAAAATTGATCTTAACAAGACTTGGATCAAGTGAAAATAGTTTTGATTGGACTTAACGAGGAAATTGGGCCCATAGGGGTATTTACGTAATTTTGGGTTAAATTGGTGAAAAACCCTAACTATATAAGGATGTGTTGCAAGCCCTAGTCACCCCGTTTGTTGATTCAACAAGTTGGAGAGGGAGGAGAAGAAGAGGAATCATTGAACCATCAAGGAGAGAAAAATCTTGTGGTGAAAAATCTTGTGGTGATTTCCTATTCCTATTATTTTCTTTCTTTTTTTCTTTCTTTCTCTTTCCTTTCTTTTCTTCTTTCTTTTCTTTTTGACAGTGGAGGCGGCGCCACTAGGGCGCCGCCGGAGATGGGCAGCGGCGCCGCTGAGGAGCAGCGGCGCCGCCATCAGCGAGGGTTGGGAGGGGTGGTCTTTGCCACCCCATACGTTGGGAGGAAGAAGGGGGTGGCAATAGCCACCCCACTCCTCCATCACCGCCACCACCACCGCCACCGCGGCTCACCGGCCGCGGTGGTGGGGTCCCCAGTGCCGGCGAGCACTGGGGACCACCCTCGGATCTCGATCCGAGGGTTGGGGTGGGTGGGGGGAAACCCCCACCCCGTGGAGCCGAGACGCCAGGGGCGTCTGCTCCTGCGTCTCGGACCCAGGGGCCGACAGGCCCCTGGACCATTTCCAGGCGGTCGGCCCCCCAGGGGGGTTTGACTGTTGACTGGGGCCGAAACGCCCCTGGTCAACCAAACAGGGGCTGGAATGCCCCTGCCCAAAATAAAAATAAAAATAAAATAAAAATAAAATAAAATAAAATAAAAGAGGATAAACTTACGGTGGGCGTCGACAACCTCGACAAAGCCCTTAATGGCTCATCATGTGGGACCCACACCATTTGAGTCCCCAAACATAAAATTTATAATTAAAATACTCAACTTTAAATTAGTAAAATACTTATGTAGTCTTATATAAAATTGTATAAATTGCGTAGATTCGCGAGGCGGTTCACGTGGGACCCCAAACGTACGAGGAGCCGTATAGGCGTCGCGACAGGTCCAGGTAAGTGGGGAGCTTCGCTCATGCATTAAATATGGCTTGATTATTAGATAATTAGGAATGCATGTTTTGAATTTAAAGACTTGGGAATGGGTTGCGTCGTGATATTGGTTTGGATCTCTATTATCTATGGAATTGTGAATACATTGTCTTGCCTGTTATGTTATTCTATGTGCCCAGAGAGTGTGTGGTAGTTAACCACCGAGGGCCAAAGACACCCCGAGTGTGTGGTAGTTAACCACCGAGGGTTTGCTTGACTAATTGAATGCATAAGGTGAAATAATTGAGTGTAAGGGTTTGAAGTTCCATCCTTTGCTACTTGATGTTTCTTTGAGACGTGTAGCGGTGACGGCTTGGATGAATTTATCTTCGTTTTGGTGCGATTATCTAGAGGGCGTAACGGCCATTACGATTCCACTGATTATTGTACCAATACGAAAATAGATGATTCGGTCACCGGATCCTTACCAATATCTAGTTCGCATTGAATGGAACAACGGCTTATATTAATATTTATATCTATCGCATTTTATTTAAATCTTTCGTGTGATTTTATTTATATGTCATGTTTTAATTTATAAATGAAATGTGATGAATATTATTATGCTTGACATATATGAAAGTTTATCAAATGTGTTGTGAAACCTGTTAGGCTTTTATATCTAGTATGGTGATTGGAATTTGAATTGCAATATTGATATATAAAATTATTGCATATCTAAATTAGATGTGGAAATAATATTTAGATATTTCTTCTTAGAATATAATTCCATCTTTCATAACTACGCCGAGCATAAACCATATATTTAATTGGATCGAATTATGTACTAAATGATTATGCTTATAAGTTTGTTTTGATTTTCATGTATTCAGTTATTACATTTGTGTTATGCGTATGGATTGAATGTCATGTAGAATTTGCATGAGTACTAGGTAGTACTTGCATATTTAATGTTTGAGCGAGTCTTTCCTCTTATTGAGCAACGTTGGTTCTTTAGC
This sequence comes from Stephania japonica, assembly GCA_039657345.1. Taxonomy (NCBI): domain Eukaryota; kingdom Viridiplantae; phylum Streptophyta; class Magnoliopsida; order Ranunculales; family Menispermaceae; genus Stephania; species Stephania japonica. Next base: position 29,113,978 of record CM077560.1, read on the forward strand.
TCACCCCACTCTACCCACAGGTCCTTTACCTACCGCGATAGACAAGAAAGGCAAGGGAAAGGATCTATCTTGTGCTTTCATCTGTGAGACTCATATAATACTAGGTTATTATTATTATTAAATTGTTTTGAAATCGTACGTGGGTTGTAGCTCGAGTATTAGTAATGGGTAGTTTTGAACCTTTTGATATTATTATGAGGTTGTATGAGACATTTAAATAGTAGAGATGATAGATATTATCATGATATACAGGTTTATATGGTTTAGTTATGATTACTTTTCACACATTTATTATTATATATATTGTTTAGAATAATTATTCCGCAGGTTATTTAGGCGAGCCAAGTCGTTATTTGGGCCTGGTTCAGGTATCGGGTCTAAGTAACGGTTTGGGCCGGGCGACCCGACCCTAGATCGGGGCGGGGTCGTCACATAATTAGAGCCAGCAGTCTTACCATATTTCCTGACAACCTGTATATCTTGCTATTAATTAATCAAAATAAAATTAACGCAGCAAAAAATTTAAAACTTATTCGATAAATCATAAAATATACAATACCAGCATGAACATCAGTATTGAGCTCTTATTTCCACCCCAGTTATTACAAATTATAGAGCAATACAATTTATATATATAACAGGGAAACTCTCTGCATCGTACAGAATATACTAAACTCATGGTTTTCTCCTTTCCTGAGTTTCAAGTCCTAGCGTACATCCATACCTGGAGATGTTAAGGTGGGTGAGCTCCTACATGCTCAGTAAGCGACTCCCATACAAACTATCAATTATCAATTACTATCAAGAAATAATATATAACAAAGTGTAATCAATGCATATTTAAAGGATCAATTAAATCATTATAATCAATATATAAACAGATGCAAGTCCATTGGTTTATTGCAATGTACCCATGATTTGTACTTTCAATTTCAGTATTTGAATTGAGTCGCTCTCTCACATCTTCGAGAACTAGTCACTGGGCATCTAACCAGTTCTTATCAATGTGCCGCCAACTCCTAAAACATAGAGTCGCACTCCCTCATCGTCACTAAACCAATCACTGCTCATTTGATTGGTTTATGACTGCGGAGCCGCCAACTCAAATGGAAAGCATTGTTCGGGATAATTCCCAAGTCACTGGGGGTGCAGTGATGGTTAGCAACTCCACCACAGTTCCAAACCCCAGGCCGATCTGTCCCGTCAAACCTCTTTCCAAATTCATTTTTTTCATTTCAAAACAATTTGTGTAAAACAAAACCAAATTATGATACATTGCCCCATTCCCAGTCCTGAACACTACATGCTCTAATAATACTAATTTACATTGCATAATTGATAAAAAAAAAGTACGAGTCTCACTTACCTGTCCTGAGCTTCCTAAAGTTTTCCTCGGGTTTTCCTATCTTTTTGGTCCATCACGCTTCCCAATGTCCGAATACCTATACCATACCATTTGGTATCAATTTAGGTTCAATATCTATCAATTGAAACCATTAAATCCCCTCAAAACTCATTTCCAACTATTACACTCAAAACAATTTTTCCACTATTTACACTGGCCAGCGCGGTAGGGCCAGTGCCCAGCGTGCTGCCTAGTGTTTCATTTTCACGTACTCAGCTCGGCTAGCGCACTAGGTCATATGGCCAACGCGTTGGTCGACTTCGTTACAGAAATCCTGCAGAGATCGATTTGATCAAATCTGACCCAAACGACGTCCAAATGTCTTAAAACTTCAGGGAGAGTCTCTCACAAGCTCTCACTACCTATGTGTGTGATCCCATCCACAACGGAACACCACACACCATCACCCGAAATACCACCCTTACATGTACCACCACGGCAACAACAACTCGACAACCACAACAAAATCACAATCACCTCAAACGTCGTGGCTTCACTGACCTTGAGCTCCTCCAGCTCACGAGCTCACTCCCGAGCTCTCCTCCTCTCAGCTCCATCTTGTCTCCCTCTATCAAATCTCTCTCTCTCTCTCGATATATATATATATACACACACAGTGAAGAAGGCGGTTAAACCACTACCTCGAGATACACATCGCGTTATCTCGAGAATTTTCTAACTTATCTCATTTACCGAATTCCCCAGCGCACTAGGACTATTGTCCAACGCACTGGCTACTAACTAGACGCATTTCCTCAACTTTTCTTCACTTCCCATGCACACCACTAAATCCACTCACTACACATACATGCTTATAACATATGTGTGTCCTATATCGACCCTGCGTAAAACTTCGTAACCACCACGTCACATCATACCCATATTTTCCATTTAATATATTTATACATATCCAACTATATATATATCATTATACATCTGTAATTACGTTTACACTACGTAATTTACCCCACTAAACACATTTGGTCATTAACGTTATCCCGCGTCCCATGTGTGTCCTTCTTGACCCACACATGGTATTTAACATTTCCTCGTTACTTCGATTATTCATGTATACGTACTAATACACACTAAATAAACACAATACATCACGCAAATCATCACACACGTTAATCGTGACAAATCAGGCTTAACCACGAGCCTAACTTGGATTAATTAATATTCAAATAACTGTTAGTTGTTACAGTTTTTCATGGCTTGTTAAGGTGATTGAAGCCAAGGGAGCGACCAACGACGGGAACAAAGGTTAGATCTCATTTCCTTGTTCGATTCTCGTTGTTTTGGATGTGGTTTTTTTGATGTGATTGGTCATTGTCCGACTATTGTGTGGAAGTTTTGTGATCAAGATATGATTTATCCCTCTATTTTAAAGAGAGATATCTATTGGGCCCCTCGATATGTTAGACTGATAAATGGACATGTCTAGTGAATTGATTGGATTAATGTCACTTGATAATTTTAGTCTACTCGAAGGTCAATGGTGACATTCCATGTCTTAAGTTCAATCAAAAAGATATCGTGTGACAAAAGGATATGATATACACTATCTATTAGGTTGTATCGATTTATTGATCTTCATGCAACTTAGGTAGTCATAATGTCTTGCTAGAGGCTGCTTATGACTTGTGTGCCAAAAAAGGTTTTGGTTCACTGCCAACGTTGTATGAACCTATTGGGTCGCACACAAAGAACGGCATTGCGCGATTTAATATTATATAGGTTGATGAATTTTATTTGATAAAATTCATTTTGAAGATTCTCATTAAGTGTCCTAGTTTGACTAGGATTCAAAACTCTCCTACATTTCTAGTGTGACTAGAAATTTAGTCTCTTAGTAAATTATATTTTGAATAGGACTCTAATTGGAATTAAAGTATGACTTTAATTGTTATTTGAGTTTAAGATAAATTACAACTCTTATTGGATTAGTAATTGTAGATTGTCTATGGCTCTATCCTTTTAAGAGTTGGACTTTATCTAAAACTCTTTTTAGAGTATGACTATGAGATTGAGTTCTTTTACAACTCGACCTATTGAACTATAAATACGACATTAGGGTAAAGGTTGTATTATGAGAGAGACTTTTCTTATGAGACACTTCTATAGAGTTTTGTAAGAATTTTCTTCCCTAGAATTTTTGGCGCAAGAGGACGCGTGCTTAAACGTCTTGAAGCAATCGATCAACACCAAAGAAGAGAGACATTGAGTTGTGCTTGTTAAGGTATGATTTTTCTCTCTTGATATATCAGTTTAATGGAATCGATAGAATCCTGGTTCGGGGATGTTCGAAAAGGTTTCAAAAAATTCCAATGCACTTGATCCTCGAAACCCAATAGCTATCCCGAGTTGAGTACCGGTTCACGTGTTCGATGTACGCCAATAGGGCTAATACCGCTAAGACACAGTCGTAGGGATTGGTAGATTCCATATCCAGGGCGCCTGGTCTGAAGTACATAGCTTAGTCAGCTGGGGTTACATCTGCTTTGTCTTTTTCTTGGTATTTTATATTCATGCAATGAGTTTTGAGTAGTTGACTGCATTTTCCTTTTTCCGCATGATTATCGAATGCTATCTTTGAATGCTATTTATTTCTTTAAATAATGCACGGTGGTTTTCCTTAGAATTTTACTTACTAGGCTCGTCATCTGCCACTTGTGATGGCTTGAGCGCAGATTTTTGTGTATTAGTAGGGGCAAGGAGATTTCAGGCGATACATATTTACTTATCCACTATCGAGGACCTACTGGTATGTGTAGTTATTATTAAATTGTTTTATTTATTATTATTGGGGACTTGTAACTATATCATTTTTAGTACTGGTATATAACTATTCGCTGATGGCAGTTGTCGCCTATATACTGAGTGTTTTCGGGTTTTCCACGGTAGGTGTAACATGTTTAATTTATTAATGCTCAGTTATGGTAATCCAAAGCTTCCGCACAATCAATATATCAATAATTAACTTGACAATTAGGTAAATATAGTGACTAGTTAGCCGTGGGACACAGCTAGTAGCGGCGTTGCCAGTTGTGGGCCTGCGTGGCCCCCGTGGCGAACCAATGTGATTTTGGGGCCTTCACAATTTGGTATCAGAGCGCCTATGTTAGCAAGCTTAGGGAAACTTAAAAACCTTGAAAGAGCATAAGCCTTAAATAAATATAGATGTGAAAACCCGATGAATTGCCTAGAACTTTTTATTGGGAAGCAACAGTAGAATGGGTAGTTGATAGAGCCCTACATATGTGTTATGATTCTACTATGTACTATATATGTATACATATAGCCATGGAGGTTGATACGACGCACGTTTCTCAGTGTAGATCAACATGGATAGACAGTCTGCTACACCTCCGGAGACGAGATAGACTGTAACGACCCGTTACTTTAAGCATGTGATTAGTGTTAATCCGAATAGTAATTAATCCGAGTTAGGCTTGTGGTTAAGCCCGGTTTGTCTCGATTAACGCGTGCATGGAATTATGTGATGTATTGTGTTTGTTTGATGTGTACTAGTATGTATAAATGAATAACCGGACTAATGAGGGAATGCCTAATACCATGTGTGGGTCAAGGAGGACACACATGAGACGCGAGATAGCGTTGACGTCCAAGTGTACTCGTTGGAGTAAATTACGTAATTATAGGCGTAATTATAGGCATAAATATATATATTTATATATTATGGATATATATAAATATATATTAAAATAGAAAATAATAAAATAATAGAAAATGGTCGGGCGCAGAGTGATACGCGGGGTCACGAGTGACACACGTAGGACGTACGGTGGTGTGCACGCCCGAAAGTTCTCATTAGCGTGCCAACCAGAATTTTAGGTGCAATATATCGATAAATATATATATTTATATATAAATTAGAATATATAAATATATATAATAAAAATTAGAAATTGTGAAATTACCTTTAAGGGTATTGAGGTATAGAAGGAAAGAAGATAGGCTTGGGGGCATTTTGGGTATTTCCTAAGCCCAATCGCCTCCTTCTCCTCTAAAATGCGAGATGAGCAGAGAGTTGAGGGAGTGAGAGGCTAAAAGAACAGAGAGATGAGGGAAGAGGAGGAGAGCTCGGTGATGGTGAAGCGAGGACGTGAAGAGTGAAGGTGAGTTGTGTTCACGTTGTTGTGTTGATTCGTTGTCACTATTGCAGTTGTGGATGTTGTTGTTGCAGCAGTTATGAGGGTGAGGAGCTCGGCCATGGCGGAAGCCATGACCGAGGGTGGAGACGATAAGGGAGTAGTCTCCCTTGCCATACCGAGTTGGGGTTGGGGTTGGGAGCCAACCCCAATCGAAGAAAAAAAAAGAAACAGAGCAGCAACTCTGTTATTGCTGGAGGTAGGGGACGACCCTGAACTGGGCCGGTTCGGCTCGGTTGAGCCGAACCCGGTTCAGGGTCAAAAGAAAAAAAAGGAAAATAAATTCTGGAAAAATCCAAAAAAATAGGAAAAAATATGGAAAAATAGTATTTTGACCAAATAAATAGAAATTGAGGGATTTATATGGAAAATGAGGAATTCGAAAGTCGGAGGAGATTTTTTTACCAAGGTTTTTACCTCGAAAAACGTGAATTGGTCAAAATATGTTTGAAACTATGTCCCGAGATTTCGGATTCGAATGGGGCTAGTTTATGAGTATTAATAAATGAATATTAGACTTAAGTTGATGACAATTGGTTTATGTTAGATAATGAACCAATGTGGAAAGAGGTTGAGGACTCTAGGGAGTTGTACAAGTCGGTAAAACATAAAAAGCTCAAGACAAGTAAGTGGGACTTGTACTTTTTATCAATAATGTAATATAAATTATTATTAGAGCACGTAGTGTTCAGGACTGGGACTGGGGATGGGGTAATGCACCATGATTTGGTTTTGTTTTACACAAATTGTTTTGAAATGAAAAAGGAATTCGAAAAGAGGTTTAACGGGACGGATCGGCCTGGGGTTTGGAACTGTGGTGGAGTTGCTAACCATCACTGTGCCCCTAGTGACTTGGAAATTATCCCGAACAATGCTTTCCATTTGAGTTGGTGACTCATCAGTCATAAACCAATCAGATGAGAAGTGATTGGTTTAGTGATGATGAGGGAGTGCGACTCTATCTTTTATGAGTTGGCGGCACATTGACAAGAACTAATTAGATGCCCAGTAATTAGTTCTTGAAGATGTAAGAGAGCGACTCAATGTAAATACTGAAATTGAAAGTACAAATCATGAGTATTTTGCAATAGACCAATGAACTTGTATTTGTTTATGTATTGATTATATTGATTCAAATGGTTCTTTAAATATGCATTTGTTGCACATTGTTATATATTATTTCTTGATAGTAATTGATAATTGATAGTCTGTATGGGAGTCGATTACTGAGCATGTAGGAGCTCACCCACCTTAACATTTCCAGGTATGAATGTATGCTAAGACTTGGAACTCAGGAAAGGAGAAGATCAGGGGTTTAGTATCTTCTCTATGATGAAGTGAGTTCGAGTTGTATATATATATTTCAATACTTATGATTTTATAATAATCAAGGTGGGAATAAGAGCTCAATACCGATGTTCATGCCGGTATTGTATATCTTATGATCTATCAAAAAAAATTTAAAATTTTCGCTGTGTTATTTTCATGGTTTTTCATTAATATCAAGATATACAGGTTGTTATCAGGAAATGTGGTAAGGCTGCTAGCTCTAATTAGGTTCGATCTGGTTTACCGGTGGTTAATTAGGGTTTCAGGCCGAATGTTCTCTAATTGAGATTAGGGGATGTTACACAGATTGGCGTGGTTATCAGGAGTTCGCAGGCCACAATGAGCCTTGAGGATCGACTTACAGCCCAAGAGGCTCAGATGACAGAAATACTCCGAATATTATAGGACCAGGGTGCCACGATTTCAACAATGGCCGCATCATTCACGATTGAGCCACCAAAGTGACAGCGACCTTACTCGAGGTTGCATGAGAGAAATAGTCGACAGGGATTTTCAAGTGCGGAGCGACAGACTGGGCAGAGTTTTGGATCAGTACCAGAGAGAGGCACAATGGAGTTAAAGACGATAGAGATTAGGTTTAGGGACGCAGATCTAGCGGTATTCGAGTAGATAGGCATAAGTGTTACAGATGCGGACAGAGAGGACACCTGAGGGCTGTTTACTAGACTTTGTCATCCGCAGTCGTAGAGTATCATAGGAGTCGACGATAGGCTGCAGAGGAGTCCCGACATAGAGAGGTTTGGGACAGACAGTACGAGCAGGTGAGGAGGGAGAGCATGCAGCGATCAGTGACCACAATTGCTACACCAAATGCGTCGACTTCAGTTATGTCAGATACTAGAGGTTTACAGGAGAGACTGTGACAGGTTCAGAGGTGTACACACTGCAAGGTTAAAGGACATGTACACTTGGAATGCCCATTGATTTTGATGGCATCAGTGTATGTGGAGCCGTTACGTGTTCGAGCTCCGGGTTCAGAACGTATCTGGGTAGTACGTTTGGGGCACTGACATAGAGAGTCAGCTATATTTTTGTGTAAATTATGGAAAAACAACTTGCTGGTTGTATATATATTTTTGTTATGTAGGAAGACTATCAGGCGGTTTCTATTATAATATAAATGAAACCTCAGGTTTTTTATAGTTATGTTCAAACACAGTATTATGCGTGATATTACTACTGCGGTAATTGTAGATTCAAGGAAAAAAGGCAAGAACCGAGGATCGTGAGATTGGGGTCGAAGCGAGGTGGCACAGAGTCGAAAGGAAGGAAAAACTAGTAGGTTAATGACAAGACACCATCGTTCAAGGCATGGTATGGGGGCACTACAAGTCACCAGCAAGTTGTTAGGGCCAGAAGATTCAGTTTTCATAGAGCCGAAGACAATTGCAGATTTCAAAGACGTTCAGATGGATTTGCCAAAGACATCGATAAAATAGAATAAATCATGCTTAAGGTGAAGGGCTGGTGGGGTGTACCCATTGGTGGAATCTTAAATGGAAAAGATTCTGAGTGAAGGACCAATTGATACACACACTGGTGGAATCCTGACGTATTGGAAGCAAGTTCAACAAAATTCTCAGTCAACCGCGGAGAGGTGACTAAGTTAGGGTTTCGTGGACACAGGAGCTGGTTGGGCACAAGTGATGATGATGTCAAGGAAATTCGTGATGGTAAGGTTATATGTGACACACACCTGTAGTCTGGATTGGATACTCAACCCGACTAGAGGGTACGAGAGGATTGATTATTGACCCTGTGAGAGGGTGCGACAGTGTCCCAGAAACTATAAGAGAAGGTAGTCAGTAGTGGAACTGACAAGGAGTGTTCAGATTCACTCAATGTATGGTGTATGACCCGAATGTTACTCGAAGTGTTCTAATTTCGAGGACAAAATTCTTTTAGTTGGGAAGAATTGTAACGGCCAGTCATGATTAAGGTTAATCTCGGGGATTAACGGGTTAATTTGGGCATTACGTGGACAACTGAGATGACTCGGATAGGAGTACCCAGAAAGTATATGTTATTTGTGTATGTTGTATGCCTATTATTGCGGTGTTAAAGTTTATTAATATAAATGCCACATCGCATATGTGTATGTTGATGACAGGCAAGGTTGAGTGCAAGAGTTTTATCTCGTAGAATGTGCCAACGTGAGGTTTATGATAGTCGTTAAGCCAGGTGTTGGGGATGGACTAAGGCAAACAATAATAATATGATGTTGATTGAGGAATTAGGATAATTGGGTTAGTATAACCTTAGGCTAAGTAGATCAATTAGGTACACTAAGTGTGGGACCACTTTGGGCTGCGTGTCGGGTGCGGGGCACGAGGTGCCGGGTAGTCGGGAAGTTAGTGTGACCATATTTACCATTTTATGGAATTTAATTGATGGGTTAGCTAACTTATATAAATGTAATATGATAAATCAATCAATCATAGGATTATCCTCGAGACACACAATGAGTGGATATAAGGCAGTTAGTGTCATGATAGGGTGTACAGAATATAGTGACACCAGGTGATTATGGATCGTTAGATTATCCTCGAGATGCGTGTGCTTGAGAGATTAAAACAACGAATATAAATAACACCCGATCAGTGGACACATACAAATCTAAACTTTTCTCAACAACATTTTGAGGATCTGAGGGAGGAAAAATGGAGAGTGATAGGAGAATTCGTGTGAGGGAGAGTTCAATTAGGCGTCCAACCACGAATTCCAGGTAATCTACTCACCCCAATCCTTGAATTTCCATGAAAATATGGGTTTTATTGAAGTGATTTCGAATTTTCTAAGGAATTTAAAGTTGTTTTGGTAAGATTTGGTGGTTATGAGGTTGGTGTTGATGAATTATATTGATTTGGAACGGATTTGTGGACAATTGGAGCGATTTGGATGAAAGTTGAATTTTCTAAACATGCATGTTTAATCCACTGGATTTGTGTCTGATCGTGTTTAAACTTGTGTGTAGGACATATATTGGTGCGATTGAGGTGTGTGTGTATTAGGAACCCAGAATTCGTGACTAGAATTCTGGGCAGGGGCGTTCCCAACGCATTGGGTGATAAACATCAGCGTGTTGGGCACGCTGGGTGACGTGCGTCATAACATGTCAAATATAATTCTCGATTCTACACCGAAAACTACAAAGACTGCAGTAGTGGTAAGCTCGGGGTCGAACCTCAAGGATTAGGCTACTGACTTAGGTTTCTAGGGGGAGAAGAGAAGAATAAGAAATTAAGAGCCTTGGTATCCAGCTTCACGGTCTATGCCAAACAACTTGGGAACGAATCCATTATTCCTCAGTTTATAAAAGATATGAAACTAACCTATGATCTAGTGCAGCTATAGACCTAGTGACGCACTCGGTTCCTCGCACTTCCTGTAATCCGCAGCCAAGGTACGACCATTGACTACTTCCCTAACCAAATACGCAACCTGATTGTTTGTGCTCCAGATTTAACGCATTGGTCGCATTACTTCGATTCGTGAAGGCACTACACCTAAACAACCGGATCGCTAGTGCTCCCGATTTAGCCTAGATTCCTAAGGTATTTGACCGGTCCCAAAAGGGTCTAATCAATTAGTAGGGTCAATTGCCACTAGTGTGGTCTTATTGCACTGGGACGGGTGCTTACGACTTACTGACATGTAAATGAAGGTTTAAACTAGTGTTTAACCTCAATTGTTCAAACAATACCAAAGAAAATAAATCATAGAAAAGAATCAATAAAATCATGCATAGATAAACCTCCTAATGGAGTCCTAAGTCACAAGGCTTGACCAATCCACCTTCAACCTAGTTGAAGGGGATTAACTAAACTAAACCCTAGTTCAAAAATAAAACAACAAACTAAACAAAGGTAAAACTCAGTTCCCCCTCATTTCAGAGCCTACTGGTATTTATAAGAATATTTTAAGTTCGTTAAAACCCTAAAAATCCCCCATTTTTGTGCGCACATACAGAAGATACAAAGAGCTTGTTGAGCACTGGAAATTGAGGAGTCGCCACGTGTCTGCAACTGATTGGAGGGAAATGGAGAGAAGCTGACATGGCGTGGTTTGATTGGAGAAGAAGTGGTGGTGTGACGTGCTGATGGAAGGTGATTGGACAGAGGTGCAGAGATGGTGGGGAGGTGACACGTATCGCGTGGAGCGTGCGTTCTCGCGCGGAAGTGTGAGGGTGCAGGAGAGTGAGCGACGTGGCGAAGGGTGATAGGCTGGATCTGTTGTCACAGGTGATGTGGCGGAACGTGATAGGCTGGGACGCTGTTGTGTGATGCGGTCTGTCCAATGGAGGCGCGACACATGGCCTATCCGGAACTCCAATTACCCGACTATCATGTATACTCCGAAACAAACCCTCCGGTGACCGATTTTCTGCAAGTGAATACTCTATTTTGAGTATTTTTCTGCCTCGAATCCAATCGTGCACTCCGTTTTGCCTAAAAATGAAAATTAAATATAATTAGATATATATTTTCATATTATTCCAATAAAATCACCTAAATCTCTAAAATATGCATTTATCACTATATAATAAGATAAATATAGTCCAATTACTCCTAATAACCTATACTAAAGTATACCTGAATGGACACTCATCAAACACCCCCAAACTTAGACTTTGCTCATCCCGAGCAAAGGAATGAATGAAAACCTAAACTCTAATCCTAAACTACAATGACTGATACTAATAAACCTATGTTTTGTACCAAGTCAAGTTTGAGTTCCTTTTTTTATTTAAATCTTCCATTCAATCAACCATCACCTAAAAGAAGTTCGGAGTCAAAACAATGTGAAAACGAAGTCTACACATTAGTGAAAATCACTCTTTCAAAAACCAGAATCAATCCAGACAAAGGCCTTCAACTACTCAAGATTTTACAGAGCTTCTACATTAAAACACAAAAGTTCAGAATTTTTTAAAAATAGTGCATCAACACTAAAAAATGGACTATGAACAAAAAGTGCAACACACTACCCATAAATGTTGACTAAACACACGAAAGAGAGACAATCAGACTTAAATATGAAAATGTGGAACAACACATTGGAATAACTCAATTGATATAGCTATAAGCACTCGGTCAAATATTTTTATTTAAAGAGTTTTTTATAAACTTCCGCCTTTATGCGTATATACACTCTATTTTCTCCGAAAATTTTAAAAATAGTAAGGTTCCTACTCCATTTCCTTTGGAAACCGTTTTTCTCGTTTTTTCCTACCACAAGATTCCCTGCTCCTTTTCCTGTGGAATCTGCGAGACTCTTTAAAATATTTAGGAAACTTTTGTTGACCCTTCTCACTTTCACTGTAATCAAATGCGTCATCCAATGTCCGTTCAAGTCTAAATCATTCCTCAAAAGCGGTCAAGTCATATGAATTGATGTCTCAAGTGAGCTACATTTTCGTTCTAACACCCTAGAAATCTGATAACTTGTAAAATACGACTGCCTGTTTCTTTGGTCACTAGCACAATGCCTAAACTTCATACCGGCTCTCTTATTAGCAACCTCAAAGACGTTGGACAATATTAAGTACAACTCCTAATATTCAAAAGGGTTCAAGTATCAAAAGTAGTTTAATTTGAACTCATATCCATAATAAAAAACACTCAACAAGGTTTTAGGCGACTTTACATGCAACTAAATAACTCTAAACATGCCTAGAATCTATAATGCAACAAAAAAGAAAAAAGAAAGAATAAAAAATTAAAAAAATGCATGAACTACTATAAACTACTACTAACCTAAATGATGTAATGCATAGCATGTCATAACAAGAAAATTATGTGAAAAGAAAAACATCACCATAACTTACCAAACCCATGGAATACGCATAAAAATAATAAAACGGTTATACCTGTCATACGCTAATCCATTCATCCAACACTTTACTATACTTGAAAACTCCCCCAAACTTATCCTAAACCTTGTCCTCAAGGTTTAAAACAAGAATGAGGCTATCAAACTATAACATGAAGGGAAAATAGGTGAAAAAACATGAAAGTGGATGAAATAAGTAAGGGGAAATGACATGCTAGAATGAACATGCAAAACCTAATGGACTAAAATATCTCATAACAATAAAACAAGGTGATAAAAACGCTCAGCGTAGGAAATCTAGGGAATATATATCTAATTACCTCAACAGGCTCTAAAACGAAACCTAATAACCTAAAAACAAGAACTTACCAAATCTCAATCAGACTAACCAAACATACCAAGCATGGAGCCTCAATAGTGATATCACGCTCTCAACTCTGGTGTTTCAACAAAAGTGTATCAAACACTTGTAAATAGTCACAAATGGGATAAGATGAGTTCACTAAATAAAAAAATAACAAACTGGAAAGTAAAAGATAGAAACTTGGGCTACCTCCCAAGAGCATTTTTGTTTAAAGTTGTTGGCTCGACTTCATATTCATGCATCTCAGGTCACGCTGTCCCACTCCAGCATGTCTCGAGTGGTTCTTGTCTGCGCAGCTCCATCAAGGGAGGAAGAAGAACGATATGCATAAAATTTAAATAAATAAATAAAAAAAGAGAAACCTAAATCAAGTAAGACCTAGTCCTTGGCAACAGCGCCAAAAATTTGATGTGCGTGGTAACACGTCAAATATAATTCTCGATTCTGCACCGAAAACTACAAAGACTATAGTAGTGGTAAGCTCGGGGTTGAACCTCAAGGACTAGGCTACTGACTTAGGTTTCTAGGGGGAGAAGAGAAGAATAAAAAATTAAAAGCCTAGGTATCCAGCTTCACGGTTTATGCCAAAAAACTTGGGAACGATTCCATTATTCCTTGGTTTATAAAAGATATGAGACTAACCTATGATCTAGTGCAGCTATAGACCTAGTGACGCACTCGGTTCCTCGCACTTCCTGTTATCGGCAGCCAAGGTACGATCGTTGACTACTTCCCTAACCAAACACGCAACTTGATAGCTTATGCTCCAGATTTAACGCATTGGTCGCATTACTTCGATTCGTGAAGGCACTACACCTAAACAATCGGATCGCTAGTGCTCCCGATTTAGCATAAATTCCTAAGGTATTTGACCGGTCCCAAAAGGGTCTAATTAATTAGTAGGGTCAATTGCCACTAGTGTGATCTTATTGCACAAGGACGGGTGCTTACGACTCACTGATATGTAAATCAAGGTTTAGACTAGTGTTTAACCTCAATTGTTCAAACAATACCAAAGAAAATAAATCATAGAAAAGAATCAATAAAATCATGCATAGATAAACCTCCTAATGGAGTCCTAAGTCACAAGGCTCAACCGATCCACCTTCAACCTAGTTGAAGGAGATTAACTAAACTAAACCCTAGTTCAAAAATAAAACAGCAGACTAAACAAACGCAAAACTCGGTTCCCCCTCTTTTCAGAGCCTACTGGTATTTATAGGAATACTTTAAGTTCGTTGAAACCCTAAAAATCCTCCATTTTTGTACGCACATACAGATGATACAGAGAGCTTATTGAGCAATGGAAATTGAGGAGTCGCAACGTGTCTGCAGCTAATTAGAGGGAAGTGGTGAGAAGTTGACATGACTTAGTTTGATTGGAGAAGAAGTGGTGGTGTGACGTGCTTGTGGAAGGTGATTGGCGCGAAAGCGAAAGGACGCAAAGAGATGCGGAGATGGCCGGGCAGCGACACGTGTCGCGTGGAGTGCGCATTCTCGCGCGGAAGTGTAAGCGTGCAGGAGAGTGAGCGACGTAGCGAAGGGTGATAGGTTGGATCTATTGTTACAGGTGATGTGGAGGAATGTGATAGATTGGGACGCTGCTGTGTGATGCGGTCTGTCCAATGGGGACGCGACACATGGCCTATTAGGAACTCCAATTACCCAACTCTCATGTATACTCCGAAACAAACCCTTCGGTGACTGATTTCTGCAAGTGAATACTCTATTTTGAGTATTTTTCCGCCTTGGATCCAATCATGCACTCCATATCACCTAAAAATGAAAATTAAATATAATTAGATATATATTTTCATATTATTCCAATAAATCACCTAAATCTATAAAATATGCATTTGTCACTATAAAATAAGATAAATATAGTTCAATTACTCCTAATAACCTATAGTACAGTATGCCTAAATGAACACTCATCACTGGGGAAGGCGAGTTTCTTTCCTGGGTGAAGAATTGCCTAGCGCGCTGGCTATTCTGCCTAGCGCGCTGGAGACCTAACACCCAAGAACAGTAACCAGACCACCCGCACGTTGGCCACCATGCCTAACGCGCTGGGGACCAGAACCCATAAATTTCTAAAATATTAACCAAGCCTAATTACAATAAACCCACTTAATTAACCATAAAACACTGAAAATCGATCTCAGGAGTCACGGGACAATACTTGGAGTCGGGGACTAGTCGGGGATTGGACTGAGGGATGTTTCGGGGTTATTGAGCTTGATTTGTAGTACGTAAAACCCAACTAAACACCACTACTGCATTTAGTTTTCCATTCATTTGAGCTGTTATTCTTGACAATCTGTGAGTCTATTCTTACTAGGTTGGTTGAGGTTACTCCCGTCTAAGTATCTGCGAGATGTTGGGGTTGCTTGCTAAGTATGTAGCGCGTGTTCGTGGCCTCGGTTGATGCTATCCCGAGTTGAGTACTTGTTTCACGTGTTCGATGTACGCCAATAGGGCTAATACCGCTAGGACACAGTCATAAGGATTGGTAGATTCCATATCTAAGGCTCCTGGTCTGAAGTACATAGCTTAGTCAGATGGGGTCATATCTAATTTGTCTTTTTCTTGGTATTTTATATTCATGCGATGAGCTTTGAGCAGTTGCATGCATTTTCCTTCTTTTCCGCATGATTATCGAATGCTATCTTTGAATGCTATTTATTTCTTTAAATAATGCACGGTGGTTTTCCTTAGGATTTTATTTACTGGGCTCGTCATTTGCTTCTTGTGATAGCTTGAGCGCAGATCTTTATGTATCAGTAGGGCAAGGAGATTTTAGGCAATACATCTTTACTTGTCCACTATCGAGGACCTACTGGTATGTGTAGTTATTATTAAATTGTTTTATTTATTGTTATTGGGGACTTGTGACTATATCATTTTCAGGACTGATATATAAATATTCGCTGATGGCAGTTGTCGCTTATATACTTAGTACTTCAGGGTTTTCCACTGTAGGTGTAACATGTTTAATTTATTAATGCTCAGTTATGGTAATCCAAAGTTTCTGCACATTCAATATATCAATAACTAACTTGACAATTAGGTAAATATAGTGACTAGTTAGCCGTGCGACACAGCTAGCAGTTGCGTGGCCAACTGTGGTCCCACGTGGCCCCATGGCAGACCAATGTGGTTTTGGGGTCGTCACAATGTAAATATGCAAAGAATTTCAATTGGGATACTACACACCTCAATTCGCACTCTAGCTAACCAAATACCGTCAAATCACGACTCCAACTGCGTGTCCAATTGCCAGTCAATCAATTATAAAGCCAGATACTCAAAAATACTATTTAGTTCCCAAACTTGTTAATTTCCATATATAATTCCCCATGTCCAATTCTATCATATTAAACCACAAATATACCCAGTATCGATCCCCAAGAATAACCCCAAATCGACTAATCAAAACCTAATTTTTAAAACTTTTTGTCACTATTCATGGCGTCGCAGGTGGCGCTGTTGGGAGCAAATCCCCAAGGCGCGCCCCACGACGCCGAGTGGGTAGTGAGCCACGACGCCGAGTGGGCAGTGAACCACTGCCCATCGCACCGTGGTTGGCGTCGTGGGCCCTGTTCTCAGTTTTTCGAGGTTTTTCGGACCTCGACCCCATCGCCGTGACCTGATTTCGTTCCAATAACTCATGGAACTCCAAACCAACCATATTGAGTCGTCAAAACTCGACAAAACTTGTCCGAGACAAAAATTTTGATATTTCCGACAAAAACTCCAATAATTCAATCAAAAATCATAACCCAAACCACAACAACAATCAAACCATCATTGTTGCTAAAAAAATACACCAAAACCATAACAACACCATCACAAAACCAATGCTCAATTCCTATCCCCGAAACCCTCGTTAAAACGCGAGAAAATACACCCGAAAGATAAATAATTACAAGTAGAGCGAGAATCTAACCTTGTTTCGTTGTTTCCACTTTGTTTGATGCTCCAAATGTTCACAACAAGCTCACGAACCTTCCTTCTAATCTTGGATTTTTGGATTTGTTGGTGAGATGAGAGAGAAAAGGTGGTGGGGATGATAATATTTGACTTTTTATACTAAAAATGTCATCCAATGTGTGTGGTGATCTCAAGCATTGATCCTATGGCTTGATAGAGTCAACAAGTCCACCAAAATGGTGACTTAGGTAGGTACTTGGTCATTTATCCTTATCCTTCCTCAACACAATAATCTAATCCTCGGGCGTTCGATACTCAACTCCGTGCGTAGACTCGCGTCACGAACGACCATACGGCGTTTATAATTAATTATTTAACGCATTTTATTCATTTTCATGTGTGTATTACTACCCGACCTAGTGTATTGTCATTTGCCTATCCAGTACCCGCGTCTACACACTAATCGAGGCAAATTCCCGCCACACTGTCTCGCACGATCAATAACATTATAAATACACACATTGCGATGCAATCTAACATAATTACATACAAGCATCTGCGGGGTCCACGGGGTGCTGAGTTGTCATCTACGCCTACAAATACATCATAATAACGACTTAATTAAAATTTGGTCGTTATAGTTTCGTAACTAATACACACTTATTTTGACGATCGATCTTTTAAACCCATGAAACAACCGTCTCTCTAGATTGGAATGAACTACACGGAGTGAATGCATCCGTGTAGTTTGGAAAAGATGTGGACAATGACATTACCTGCAACAAAAACATTGAAACAATAATAAATAATTGCCAAGACACTGCACATTCACCAAAAAAAGCAAAAACACATTGTACACACTGTCTGGGTAATGCAGGTCCTAGACTAATTAAGTAGTGTCGATTGTAGTATATCGAAACTGATTGACGAGTCTCGGTACCATAAGACTGAGACTCATTCAATCGAAACTTAACTTAAAAATGATTGTGTCGATCACCATATACCAAGACTAATGGATAGGTCTCGGTCATGTGTAACTTACTGTATTATATTCGACCTCACCACCATAAAAGTTGAAAAAAATCACTACGAGCGTTAACAAATACCTCTTTTTGTAGCTCTTCCTGCCCCATTGTGTTATCTTCATCCATTTGACGCTGAAAACCACTTTGAAACACCCGAATCTAGCAAACCCTACAATGAAAAACTAAAACATCAAACTCACTATTTGCCACACCAAAACAGTTGATTCCAAGCTTAATATGGTTGGAATCGATTTTTACCATGCAACCAGTTGTTGTGAACGCAAAATAATTGATGCACGACTGCCAACGAAAAACTTTAGTTTCGATGTTGATGAGAGAGGGCGGAGGTGGGGTGTCCCAAATCAAATAGAAATGTGTGTTGTGGTAGAGTGGGTTGTCTATATGAAAGGGCTATTGTGTCATTTCCATGGAAGTCAAATTTGGAGGAGAAAAATATCAAAAAAAGGGAGTGCCTCAAGTAAATGGTGGGATGCTCATGGCGCCTCTAAAGAAGTTACCATATGCTATTTTGGTTCCGACTTGGCAATAACAAGTGGCCACGATGTTGGCCCCGGAGCGACCTTTGACCTTTTCAACTCAATTGGCCGCCACGTAACTTTTAATGGCCGATTTTCCAAGAAGGAAGGAGCATTGCTGCCCGGTTCACGCACCGACCGACCGGACTTTTCCTCGGCTCACTGACCCGGTTCGCTCGACCCCTTCTCTTTCTTTCCTTTTTGACTCCCCCCACATTTTTAATGTCTCTCTGCTGCGGCTCTACGAGGCACCAAACCTCAACAAAAGTTTCTCTTCTCGCTCTGTAATGGCTTCCCAGATCGTGAGACGAGTTCTTCGAAGCCGCTCGATCGATCAGATCGCGACTCCTCTTATCGCGAATGGGAACTCTTCTGGTAGGGTTTTGGTTTCGACTCCATATCGATGCATTTCAACAGATGCGTCTCCGAATCATCCGATTCGAGCGACCCTCTTCCCTGGCGATGGAATAGGGCCTGAGATCGCCAATTCTGTCAAGCAGGTCGGTTCTTCTGATCATCTTCGCTTCCGATCTTGTTTTGATTGAATGCAATGAAAAATCTGTTTTCATCTCTTGATTTGTCGTTTTGTTTGATAAATTGATTCGTTTAGTCCTTTTTCTTGTGTGATTACGGTAAGAAACTTGATTTTCTTAGTGGGATTGTGATTGGGAGTTTTGGCTTAAATATGACGCAATTTTTGAAATGGACAGGTTGTGCAAAGAGAGGAAAGAATTAATAGACGTAGATGCCTGATGCGTTGAACAAGAAAAATTCTTTGGAAGTCTTCTTGAAAGAAATCCATGGAGAAACCTTGTATTAAAATCACGAAGCCTCTCTCAATTGGATTTAACATCTAGCATCATATTGTTTATTTCGAGCCTAATCAATCAGTTGATATGATAAGTATTATTATACAGAATATTGTTGATGTTATTCGTATAATAATAATATAGTTAGATTAAGGCTTAAGCCTCTCATTGCCTCTGAATGTGAGAGTGGGCTTCCCTTGCCTCGAGGCTTAGCTGCTTAAGCATCAATTGCCTTTTAAGGATATGATGGTACTCATTCTCGTCAATAGAAGAAGAATGTTGCCAGTCGCATGCAACGAAGGTTGATGTTACTCATCTATTTCAGTCATACATCCTTTAACTGGATTGTAATCCCTAGCTGTTTTAAATGATCTTTACCAAAATAATGGACAATGAGATTATAAGAGGCATATAACTTTTGAGTTCTTATACTTTTGAGATTATGACAGTGTGAGACGGGGAAATTTTTGATTCTTTATCCTTGCTTTTAGGCCTATAATGGTTGTATATAAATAAGACTCTCTAACCTGTGATACCCGGACTCGGCACTTTGAGCCAGAGTACCCGTGTCGACGCGATCCGACACGGATCCGGACACGGGATATGTGTCGACACGTCAAATTTGAGTTTGGATGCGACAGATTTGAGAAAAGGAAGAGAGAGAGAGATACACATCTGAGAAGAGGAAAAGAGAGAGCTGCAGATATGAGAAGAGTAAGAGAGATAGCTGCAGATATGAGAAGAGGAAGAGAGTGCTTCAAATTTGAGACATGAAGATGCAGTAATGAGTGAGGGAGATGCAACGATGGAGGGAGAGACATGCAACTATGGCAGAGAGAGATGCAGCATGGGAGAGACTCGAGCCGCCGCGATGAGTTGCAAAGATGAGCCGCCACCATGTACAGTTCATCAAAAGTTAGGAAAACCTAACCATCGAGAGAGATGAAATACTCTTCAAAATGGGCCGGCCCACTTACTTTTAAAGTTATTTTTGTCTTCAATGTTCAAAATGGCCCACTAACTTTTACTATATCTTTCCAACCCATAAGCACATGTTTACAAAATTAATGCAGTACAATCAAATATATACAACTACTTATCTACACATTACCCATGTTTAAATAATTAATGTAACACAATGAACCATATTTAAACAATTAATGTAATACAATGAAATTATAAATTTATTTATAAATATATAGTTGGTTAGATTGTTCTATATGTATATATTTATATTTTTTGCTTTATCCAAGTTCCCGTGTCCAAATATTTGGACACTTACTAGCCGAGTCCCTGTATCCTTTAACTTAGAGAATTACGGGTCTGACCTCTAGATATGTACCCGTGTTGGATACCCGTACCCGAGTCCAGGTATCCTAGTCTCTAACATCAACTTTTCTTCAGTATCTCTTTTTCTTTGCGTGTATGGTCTTCGACTGCCTTGTTAGCTATTAACACCAAACCAAGATTGTGAATTCCAGATGAATGTTATTTGTATCTTCACGATGGTGGAATTTAACTCTCTTTGAAACTCCGAGAGACGACCGCCACAATGATTTTATGAAATCTAGTATTCTAGTTACCTAACTTTGAAGTTTCTAATGTTATTGCAACTATTTGTTTATGAATAAAAAAGTTAGATGTTTATTGTTACTTCCAATGATCAAGTGTACGATAAATGTGTCCAATACCCATTGGAAGCTACAAAAAAGTAATGATTTGGGAGGAGAGGATTGATGTATCATGCATCTCAAAGATTTATCCCCTATTCACTTTGATATATCTTTTTACTTAAAGGTACTTGTACTCGCATATCTTTTCTCCTGATAGCCCACAATGTTTTACCAAGTTTTTTTCTACTTAATTCCTTTGAAAATTTCTTAGGTATCATCTTTACTCTTAAGCAAATGAACATAACAATATCTTGTGCTGTTGTGTAATCATTAATAGAAGTAATTATTGTCCATCTGCAGAATGCACAAATTTGTAATGACAAAAATTCATTATTTCAATGTGAATTGAATCTCTTGCCCTAAATCGAGCACAATGGAAGAGTTTGATCCATGTAACCAATCCCAACTATTTTAGAAATGAGGCTCTATTGTTGTCGCTATAAATTTAATCTTGAGTGTGTGTATCCCTATCAATGAGGTGAAAAGGCGTATTGTCCTCAGGCCCCAAGTAGGGATGTAAATGAACTGAAGCAGGGCAGGGGTGGGGAAGGGGGATCCACATCCTCATTCCTCTTCCTGTTGCCATTCCCATCCCATCCTTGCTGGAGATGATTGGGATGGGAAATCCCTGTGGGGACATATTTTCCCCATCTTGTTCCCCTAAGTAATTATTACTATTCGTCGTAGGGAATCTCCTTGAGGACATTTTTTTGTCTATTTAGTTCTCTGTGGGATGTGTTGTATAATACATTTCGTAAATGAAAGCAAATATAAGTCAATTGATAGTTAAGTTATAAATTATTATTTTAGTAATTTACTAATAATGTTAAAAAAAAGTAAAAGCATGTGTGTGTGCACATATATATATATATATTAGCTTGGTGGTAAAAACACTTCATTTAAGTAAAGATGTCAATTCAAGACAATGGGGCCAGGACCCCCTCCACCTCCCCACCCGAAAAACCCATATTCTTCCTACCCCTATCTCCATCCCCATTTAAATTACCCATTCTCATCCCTGCCCCTTGTAGGGATTTCCCACCCCATTTATGTCCTTAGCTCCAAGCCATAATTACTTGTCAAAATCTGCAAGAGAGATTGTTTCTATGGATGTGAAAGTAAGAAGTGATTGAACTTGCAGCATGGTGACAAGTCTTGACAAGTCTTGGAGACCATGTGAACTTGGGGGCTTAAATTCTAGCGGTCTTGAATCCTAACTTTGGGATGGCATAGTTATTATGATCAAATTGTTGTTAATCTTCTCTTACAAATTTGTAATTTGTGACGAAACCACTACTGCAGGCAAATGGAGTTTTGACATCCAATTTTGCACAAGAACTCTTTTGTTCATCTGAAGTTTCAATTGCTTTAACAACCTAAGCCATTAGCCACCTTCAGTTTCTCTTGATTAACCTTGAGGATTATTTGAAATCCATTGAAAAGTCAATGAAAAATCTATTTGATGCATCCTCTCTTTTGCGCACTAGCGAATTCAACACTATTACAATTTAGTTAATCTGATAAAAGCAATTGCTTATTTTACTATGTGCATTCGGATAAGAACTTCCCAGTGAACTACTTCTTGATTATTTCCAATCTGTTGCAGCCATATTGCGCAATGCATTCATTTAATGTTCTATCCTAAGTATAATTCAAGCCATAGATGGATTAGTTGCTAATTAGTAGATAAGCTAAAATTGAGTTTTCTGGCAAATTTCTCAAGTCACCTTGGGTGCTTCTCCCTTTTTTTGCCAATTGAGTAAAGTTGTATTCCTATTTATGTAGCTTTCAACAACATGCCAGCACCATGAGTTTCTCCTTGAAACAAAATTATCTACTGTTAACAGGACAAATCGCTATTTAATGATAATTATTAAATATATCAGCTGTGATACACTGATACAGTTGGTCAAAACTGTGCCTGAGGAAATGATAGAAACAATTCAACAAGTTTTTAGTTTGTTTGAAGTTCTTTGGGTACCACCATTTAGAACAGGTCATAAATGATACAGATAGGAAGCTTGTAGGTATTTGATTTAATTTTGTTTTTTTGGAACTTTGGTTTTTCCTCTCCATATATCATTCCCTTTTAATCAGGTCATTTAACAAGTCTTTAGTTTGTTTGTAATTCTTTGGGTACCATCATGTAAACAAGGTCTTAACTGATAGAATTAATAATAGAGATATTTAATAAGCTTGTACATAATGTTGTTGTTGTTGTAGTTTTTTTTTTGCCTCATGGA
This sequence comes from Stephania japonica, assembly GCA_039657345.1. Taxonomy (NCBI): domain Eukaryota; kingdom Viridiplantae; phylum Streptophyta; class Magnoliopsida; order Ranunculales; family Menispermaceae; genus Stephania; species Stephania japonica. Next base: position 29,137,320 of record CM077560.1, read on the forward strand.
ACTTTGATTTATCCTCACCAGATATTATTCCCTTTTAATCCTGTAATTTAACTTATTTTATGTGGTAGTTTTTAAGCGTAGGAATTTATGCTTATGCCTGTTTAACTTTTTTTATGCGGTAGTTTTTAAGCGTAGGAATTTATGCATATGCCTGTTCAATCAATTAAAAATGATGTGATAAATGGCACTATCTATTAAGCTATTTGGCACTGTTTCTGATGGAAGTATGATTGATGGTTCAATCAGGTTTTCAATACTGCTGAAGTCCCCATAGAATGGGAAGAACACTATGTTGGGGACAAAGTAGATCCTCGAACAGAAAGTTTTTTGACGTGGGAAAGTCTAGAGTCAGTACGCAGAAATGGTGTTGGGCTAAAAGGGCCAATGGCTACACCTATAGGGAAAGGACACAGGTCTTTGAACCTCACTTTAAGGAAAGAACTTGGTCTTTATGCCAATGTCAGACCATGCTACAGCCTTGAAGGCTACAAAACTAGATATGACGATGTCAATCTTGTCACAATTCGAGAAAACACAGAAGGGGAATATAGTGGTCTTGAACACCAGGTATACTTTTCTTTCATCTATATTCTCTTTTTTATCCAAGTTTCAGCCAGTCATGCTTCTTTCTTTGACAGGGAAAGTCACTTGATGGTTTTTTGTGATGTTAGGTCGTCAGGGGTGTTGTTGAGAGTCTGAAGGTTATTACTCGACAAGCAAGTCTTAGAGTGGCAGAATATGCATTTCACTATGCTAAGGCACATGGGAGGCAGAGGGTGTCTGCCATTCACAAAGCCAACATAATGAGGAAGACAGATGGTCTTTTTCTTAAGGTTAAATGATATTTTAGTCTAATTCTTGAAAACTTGATAGTCTTTCATGAGGCTTTAAGTTGTTTTTACTTCTGCTCAGATAGTGCCATCAATTTTCTCGTAACAGTAGGATTATGCTCATCAGTATAACAGAAGCGCCAATTCTAATGAGGATACTTTGTTTTGACATTGCTTGAAAGGCAAAATTCGAATTTGAGCTTTTCTTTTTTGCAGTGTTGTCGTGAAGTTGCAGAAAAGTACCCTGAGATAAACTATGAAGAAGTCATCATCGACAATTGTTGCATGATGGTATATAGTTGGTTCTTTATATAATGTAGATAACTATCATTTTGGAACATGCATTTGTTGTGCTTCTATGTAACGTAAGAGATTGAAACTGTTGAATAGCATCTGGTTATGTGAAAATAGACTATGCCATGTCCCATATTTTATGGTTTAGGTCCAGACCTGGGAAAAACACAGTGAAACAAGATCAAACAAATGCATTTTGTGTATGCAGATTCTTTTTCTTGACATCATATCATTTTTGCTGTTTTTCACTTTTGTTCTCAACTTATTCTCTGTTTGTATTATTTACTCAATTGTTCTCTCTATGACAGCTCGTTAAAAATCCTGCACTTTTTGATGTGCTGGTTATGCCCAACCTTTACGGAGACATCATCAGTGACCTTTGTGCAGGATTGGTCGGAGGCTTGGGTTTAACTCCCAGGTATTGATTGTTTCATGTCTGTTTGCTTCAATGCATAATCTTGTGCAACTAATGATTTGCCTAATTTTGTATTCAGTTGCAATATTGGTGAGGGAGGTCTTGCCCTAGCTGAGGCTGTGCATGGTTCAGCTCCTGATATTGCAGGGAAGGTGAGAAATTATTTTTTATTCCTTGTTGACACACGCCAATTCTTGACAAATGTGTCCTATTGTCCTTAATTGACTAAATATCAAATTAGGACATGATCTATAGATGTTAATGCTCATTAATCTTTTCAACCATTTTGGGGGGCCCGAGTCACCAAGGTGCTACTAGAGCTGAAATTGAGCTTAAAAGGTTGAAAATAAGTTGACAAAAAGGTTTTGTTATGCAGTAGACTAATTTTTGTGCGTGTGTGAGTGCGTCGTTGAATGTCTTGTTGTTTGAGTTGGTGAAGGATTCACAATATTCCACTTCCTCCTTCCATCTCCCATGGTAGAAAAATGTAAATGATTTTTATGAGGTGCAATGATTTTATAGATGCTAAAAAGGTATGGTTAGTTTTTCATATAAATAAGTCAAAAGATAAGTATGTTAAAAACCATCACCTTGATGAAAGTTCCACCTTGCACATGTTATTTGGTTTTGGCTATAAAGCATGATGTTTAACTTGATTTATTGGTTGCACGCATGGAATTAGTTGGCAATAATATACTTTTGTGTTGGAATATGATAACTATCTAACCCCAATCGATAGATCTAGACAAAAACACACCACTTTATTGATGAAATAGCAAAAGAGGGGGAAAGTACAGCACAGAGAAGAAGGAACTAGAACCCAGAGAAAGAGACAAACCTTCTTCTCACCTAGACATAAAGTTTACCCAAGAATAACAAATACACTGAATGAATTCTGAGAGGAAGTACAATACCTCATTAATACTCCCCAACCCACCTATCATTCTCTCTATGCGCACTGACACTAGACAATGCATATGACACACACTACACACTCATGCATGATTGCTGACTTCAGTGGGCCTTGCTAGTAAAGCAGTTATAGACACACCCCCAGGGGTTGAGTCCCTATTCTCCTTTCCCTTGCCCCTGCACTGGTAAGTACGAAGGGTAGGAGGCCTAACAACCTTGTCCTCAAGGTGGAAAGCTGGAAACGACTTCCAGTCGTGTCAGACTAACTCCCAGGAAGCTTTGGACTGTGGTAAAGACGACTATTTGACCAAGACTTTCAACCCAACTGCCAAGGAACGATAGGCCAACATAGATTTTGCCTACACATCAACCATGACAAGATCAAGAGTTAAAGGGGGTCTTTCCAAGGAAGCTTGAACAGAACCGACCACTGGCCTGAGTTGGTTGACGTGAAAAACCGGGTGGATGGACATGGAAGTCGGCTACTTAAGGCGATACGCAACCGAGCCAATATGCTCCAAGACTTTGTAAGGCCCAAAGAATTAGGACTCAATTTCACTTTGGTACAACACGCCATTGTTTTTGCTGCCGATATGGGCGTCGCGTCAAGTAAGCCAAGTCCCTCACTGCAAAAGATAGGTCCCTGCAGTGCTTATTCGCTTGCTGCTTCGGCCTATTTTGGGCTAATAGAAACTGGTCCTGTAATTCAGCAAGTGCTATGTCTCGGTCATGCAAGAATGAGTCGATATCGGGATTGCTAGCGATAGGTGACGACCCAAAACGTATCAAAGGAGGAGGGTCACACCCATACACCACCTTGAAGGGAGACATTTGAAGAGAGGAATGGTAGGAAGAATTGTACCAAAATTCAACCCAATGTAACTACCGAGATCACTCCTAGGGCATTGATGAATGAAGCAACGAAGGTAAGTCTTGACACAACGGTTGACCACTTCTGTTTGGCCATCACTTTGAGGATGGTAGGCTGAACTGCAGTGTAGCTTTTAGTGAGTTGGAGCCAAAACAGTTCACACCAAAACTAGCTGTGAAAGACTGTCTCTATCGAACACAATGCTATTCGGGAACCCATGAAGACGCACCACCTCCTTGATGAACAATGCAGCGATAGTCTTGGCTGAGAATGGATGGCGAAGGGGCAAAAAATGAGCATATTTGCCCAAACACTCGACCACAACTAAGATTGAATTCACGCCATTGGAGGATGGGAGGCCCTCAATAAAGTCCATGGACACATCTCCCAAACTCTAACAGGGATGGGGAGGGGTTGGAGCAGATTCGTAGGAGATAAAGTCTCATATTTGTTTCGCTAACAAAAATCACGAGAGACCACAAAACGCTTGATATCATGCTTCATACTGCGCCAGTAGAATTCAACAACTAACCTCTTATAGGTTTTGAGAAAATCGCCATGTCCACCCATCGGAGAACAATGGAATAAGACAACTTGGGCTTGATGGTGGAAGAAGCAGAGATGACCATACGAATTTTACAGAAAAGGTGATGACAATGCAAAGACCACCCCGGCTTATAGATTGACCGTTGCAACAATTCAGTTCGAAGAGGCCCTAAAAAAAGATCATTGAGGATCTCCTGATCAATGTTGGCAGCATCAGCTAGGGAGGAGACCATAAGGTAGGACAATTCAGGCTCAAAGGGGAATTGGGATAGGGCGTCGGATGCCTGATTGGTCGGGAGCTACAGCACACTGCTCTAACAAAAATTTCAGGCTACGTTGGTTGGTGCGAACCAAGAACTTCCGCCACATAAAAAAATGACGCCACTTCTGGACCGCCAACGCAATGGCCATTAGCTCGCGCTTGTAGGCAGATTTAGAACAAGCCCGTGGAGAAAGAGCTTGGCTAAATAAGGCGATGGGTCTGTCACATTGAGAAAGAAAGACGCCCACCCCTACGCCGAAAGCATCAATTTCCACCACAAACAAGGCATCAAAATCTGGTAAAGCCAAGGTTGGTACCCCCATCATGGCTCGTTTCAGTTGCTGGACTGCATAAGTTGCCTCGTCGGACCATGAAAAATAATCCTTGCGCAACAGCTAGGTCAGTGGCGTTGCTATCTTGCCATAGTCCTTAATGAAACGCCTATAATACCCGGTAAGACCCAAGAAACCTCGCAACTCCTTCGGAGAGGTAGGCATTGGTTAGCTGTCCATGGCCTCCACCTTCTCAGGGTCGGCCCGTACTCCGTCACTAGATATGATATGCCCAAGGTATTCGAGGTTAGTACGAGCAAAACAACACTTCTTGAAATTCACAAAAAGAGAATTGAGTTGGAGGATGGAGAGGACCTGCCGAGGATGAGCGCAGTGGTCAACCATAGATGAGCTATAGACCAATATGTCATCGAAGAATACTAAAACAAAATGACGGATGAGACCCTTGAATATAGAGTTCATGATGAACTGAAATGTGACTGGGGCATTGGAGAGGCCAAAAGGCATCACTAGAAATTTATAGTGGCAATCGTGAGTGCGAAAGGCTGTCTTCGAAACATCCACTGCCTTCACTCGGATTTGGTGATACTCCAATCGTAGGTCGAGTTTAGAAAAAATAGAAGCACCATGTAGTTCATCAAGTAATTCATCAATGTTAGGAATGGGAAAGCGATCCGGAATGGTGGCCTTGTTCAAGGATCGGTAGTCTACACAAAAATGCCAACTCCCATCTTTTTTCTTGACCAAGAGCACGGGGTTGAATAATGGGCTATTACTCGGCTGGATAACCCCTGCGTAAAGCATCTCGAACACCAACTTCTCAATTTCTGTCTTTTGAATCTGAGGGTAACGATAAGGCCTCACTCTAACAGGTTTTGTCCCTTCCTTCAACACAATGGTGTGGTCACAAGTAGGAGTGGGCACGAAACCAGATGACCCGACTCGGGTCGGGTCAGGTCACCCGACTCGGGTCGGGTCACCCGACTCGGGTCGGGTCACCCGACTCGGGTGGCGGGTGACGGGTCGGGTAAGGTGGTTTTAAAAAAAAAATCGGGTCAAAAAACCCGACCCGTCGGGTATCGGGTCGGGTTTCGGGTTTGCTCAAAGTGGACCGACCCGACCCGACCCGACCCGACTTGTCCAACAAATAGCCCTAACTGCTAGTCTGCTGCTTCTCTTTTCTTCTCTTTTCGTCTCTTTTCTTGTTGTTGTTTCGCTTCTCTTTTCTTCTCTTTTCTTCTCTTTTCTTGCTAATCGCTAGTCTCGTCGCTTTCTTTTCTTCTCTTTTCTTGTTGTTCAACTTGTTCGCTTCTCTTTTCTTCTCTTTTCTTCTTGTTCGTTCGCTTCTCAACCAAGCACTAACACCAACAAAGAATAAAGAATAAAGAATAAAGAACACCAACAAAGAACACAAATAGCTCTCGGCACCTCCTCTTCCTCGAGCAGAGCCTCCTCGCCGACCTCCGCAACTCCCTCCCCGAAAACCCCAATATCTACGACTTCTCCGAGATCCGCAAAGCCACCAACAATTTCCTCATCGCCATCCGCGCTATCCGCCACCGCCATCATCTTCTTCCCGCTTCGGTTCACCTCCAATCGCACTCCCCACAACGGTGCACACATCCACCGCATCATCTTCTTCATCCGCCATCATCTTTTCGATTTTTTTTTTTTTTTTTTTTTTTTTTTTTTTTTTTTTTTTTCAGAAAGCGGGTCACCCGACGACCCGACCCTAAACGGGTCGGGTATATATCGGGTATTCTGCCTGGCGGGTCGGGTGTCGGGTCAGTTGCACATAGACCCGATATGACTCGGGTCGACGGGTATCGGGTCGGGTCGACCCAAACCCGACCCGTGCCCACCCCTAGTCACAAGGGTGGGAAGGTGACAGATCAGTTGGCAACTGAAACAAAGGTTCAAACTCCTCCAACAGATGTTGAATACAAGGCTTCAACTGATGCGGTAAAGCCATTGTCCCTGAAGCAGATAAGCTTAGGCATTCCACTAAGAACCCTCCCAGCTTTGTATCCAATGAGCGTTGTATGGACTTGCAAGACGCCAATGCTCGATGTAATGTTGGATCGCCCTGAACAACGACTGGTTTCCCCTCATAAACGAAAGAGAGAGTCATCTGCTGCGAATCAATAGTAGTAGCGCCAATGGTAGTCAGCCGTTTCACACCAAGAATGAGGTCATGTCCGCGCATTCCAATCGGGTAGATTTCGGCCAACACCTTAAGCCCCTAAAAATTGACCTGAATCCCCTTACAAACCTCGGAGCCTAGCAGTCTGCCCCTCCACCCACGACAACCCACAATCTGCTGTAGGGGAAACAAGAATATGCAAGACACTCACCAAAGCTGGAGAGATAAAGTTACGAGAAGCCCCCCCTAGTTGATCAGTATCACCATTTCCAAGTCACCACTTCTCGGCCTTGGATAATCCCCTTGACCTTAATGGTTCGGGGATCTGGCACCCCATCGATAGCGTGCACCGAGAGTTCGAGATTGGTCAATTTAGTTTGCTCCTCCGCAACATCAGAAGGAGAATCGACAGACGTATCCCCCTAGTCATTGTCCACCAACACATTTAACACTTTATTGTTACAATGATGCCCTACAAAGCACTTATCATCACATCTATGGCACAAACTTTGCTTCCGATGTGCTTGAGCCTTTGACTTTGTTAAACGTTTATTCTTCGAGGGCGAAACATTCGGTGTAACGGTGTGGGAAGAAACTGAGCTCGATGAGGAAGAAGACACTGATGTGGGGTTGGATTTCACGTGTGGGCTTGCTGGAGTAGTGGTCTTGGGTTGGGCCTCCCGTGTGAGGCTGGTAATAGTGTGGCTAACCTAATGTGGGCCCTTTGACTCAATTTTGGAAACATGCCCAACAGAAGTGGGTTGGGCTTTAACGCTCGAAAGCCCATGAGACTCGCACTTTCCGAGTTTCTTCTCGAACTTTCCTGCTCACACCACCATCGCCTTGTACATCGTCGGCGGATCCACCATCATCTCCACCTATAGGTGATCTTTCAACCCATTAATAAACACCGCCATCTTCTGTAACTTCGTCAGCCTAACTTGGTGAAGCAACAACTCAAATTGCGCACGATACTCATTCACAGTGGACTCCTGTTCAATCGAGAAAAATTGTTGGCATAAACACAGGGGATCGACTTTAGTGAAATGAAGCACTAGCTATGTCTTGAGCTCCGACCAGCTCCCGAATGGGCGAACCATTTCTTTTGTTTGTAGCCAAATTTGAGCAGCTCCAATCAAGCAAATCTGAGTGACACGGAGCTTGGAAATTTCTGACAACTCGTGCAAGGCAAAGTACTGCTCTGCTTGATTCAACCACACTAATAAATCAACACCATCACAAGTCGCCATCTCGATTTTGTGCACTTCTGGCCCAGATCTGTACAATGTGAACCCCCGATCTGAGCTCTACTATGACATCTACTCTCCCAGGGCGTGGATCTGGCAGATTTTGTGGCATGACTCCACTTGACGATCCAACCACTAGAGTTTGTGCTGAATTTGTTCGCTGGACCAGCAAGTCCTCCTTTCGGTGAGCCAGTGCCTGGATATTCCCTTAAATCTGAGTCTGGACATGAATCTGCGACTGGAACTCCGTCCTCAACCCTTAAATCGACCCTTCCAACTCCTTGACCTTGCCCAGTTCTGCTTCAACTGCCTTTTAAGTCGAGGATCCATCTTTGGCCCCATGAAAGCAGTTGCTCTTATACCACTGATAACTATCCAACCCCAATTGATAGATCTAGACAGAAACACACCACTTTATTGATGAAATAGCAAAATAGGGGAAAGTACAACACAAAGAAGAAGGAACTAGAACCTAGAGAAAGAGACAAAACCTTTTCTCACCTAGACATAAAGTCTACCTAAGAATAACAAATACACTGAATGAATCCTGAGAGGCAGTAGAATGCCTCATTAATACTCCCCAACCCACCTATCCTTCTCTCTATGCACAATGACACTGGACAACTCACACGACACACATTACACACACTCACGCATGCTTGTTGACTTCAATGGGCCCTGTTGGTAAAGCAGTTGTAGACACGCCCCTAAGGGTTGAGTCCCTATTCTCCTTTCCTTTGCCCCTGCGCTGGCAAGTACGAAGGGTAGGAGGCCTAACAAAATATTTGCTAAGTGCTCATACATACGTTTTCTATATGTTTCAGTATTGGATAGGGTGGCAAAGGCCATTGAAAAATTTCTATAAGATTTTTTTTGGGAGGGAGATGACGATGGAAAATTATATCATCTAGTGAAATGGAAAAAAGTGCAAAAACCATTTTATAAAGGAGGCTTGGCCATTTGGGAACCTTAAAAAAGTAATGAGACTTGGGTGACTAAATTGCTACAGAGGTTATTTGGAGAGCATGATGCATTATGGATCAAAGTTATTATAGCATGCATGTCAAAATAATGATTTATGGAAAGTTGATGCCTCACTGGGATGCGCTTCCCAAAGTTCATGGAAATTTATTTCTTTCATAGCTTTATCATTCACTAGGCACATTGAGCTCAAGTTAGGGATGCTGATCACATAAGGTTTTAGAAGGACCGATGGTTAGGTGAATAACCTCTAGGCCAAAGATTTCCAAAATGGTGTATTTCCCTACTGGTGCTTTCTTTGCGGATACGATGGTGAATCAATGAACCATATTTTCTTTCATTTCCACTTCTCATGAGATATATGAAAAAGATGGAAATGTTTCACTAAAAAGAAGATAACATATCCTAATGTCCTTGAGAACAAAATTTATGAACGTTGGAGTAGCTTTACAAGAAAAGCTTTGAGCATTTGGACTATTTTATTATTGTCAGCATGGTTCATTCGGGAAGAAAGGAATCTTAGAGAAAAATACAAGTGAGCAATTTTTGGAAAAGTCAAGTTATTAAGAACAAGGTGTATCACTTGCTGGAGATTGTGTTTGAAATTTACTTTAGTTGATTAAGGAATTCGGTAGATTTAATGTAAATAAAGATTTTGGGGATTGAGACGAAAGAGGGCAAATTTTTGTGTTTTTTGTTGTGAACGGGAATGGGAATCCCTCACCTTCCTTGTTCTAAATTTTATTGAACTACAATTAAGCTAGATATGCTTTATGGAAGTGAATGTTGGGCAGTAAAGAAACAATGAATACATAAATGGAATGTAAAAGAAATGAGGATGCTTAAGTGGATGTGTGGTAGAAGTTGTAAAGATAGAAGAATAAGAAATACAAAAACTCAAATAAAAGTAAAAGTAGCATCAATTGACACAAAAATTAGGGGAGAACGGTTGTGGTACCACCCATAAATGTCCCGGTTAGAAAACTCAACTCAATTAAACTGAAGAAATTCGAGGACTTAGGGGTAAGACCGAAGCTAACTTGGGACACATTGATTATGAAGGATTTATAGGATTTGGAAAGGATCACATCAATTGCAATAAATTGAGCGCAATAGAAAAGTTTGATCTATGTAGCCGACCCCAATTAATTTGGGTTTGAAGCTTTGTTGTTGTAGTTGTGCATGCAAATATCTATAGCATACGTCAATGCAAATATATGCTACCATTTCTTCTAAAAAAAGTATTAGAAGTTTTAAGGTATATAATTAGCCACAAGAACCAACTTGGTTTTGTTAGGTCTGTATTAAATTGGGAGTTAACAACTATATGGTTGATAGCATGCATTTGAATTGGCTCATCCCGCCATGAGTGAAGGTCTTGAAGGAGAAACCAGGAAAGGATTGTGGAGGAGCGATAATATTTGATGCCTTATGTTTTTTGTTAACTCTTGCTTTTGGAAATTGACCAAGAGTTACTTTATTTTTTTTGTCCATGCGAACCTTCGCTGTTATAATCTTTTGTATTTGTAAATTTTCTTTATATATTTGTAAAAGCTTGTTTCGTATTTGAAGAAAAAAAAAAGAAAACAAGATTATGACAAGTGAGATAAGGCTTGATTGAAAATTTCTATTTGATTTTGAAATGTGGCTTGATTAGCGTAGTCAATTCAAACAATAGGGCTTTTAGTAGCCTAGAAAAGATCTAGTTTTAAACAATAGCCAGTAGGTCTCACGCCCTCTCTATTCACTCTATGAATTATGAATTCTCTCTATCCCCCCTCCCCTTTTCTCCCTCTCCTGTTTATTTTCTCTCTTGATTCTCACTCTTCTTTTTATCTTTCTTCTTACTCCTTTATCTCTCATCATTTTCTCTCAGATTTCTTTATTTTTTTTTGTTTGGCTATTATCTCCTCTCTTTAATCACTCCCTCTCTTCCCCTTGATTGTTTGCTCTTATCCACTCTTTGAACTCTCTCGCGCTCTCTAAGCTATACCTTTGATCTCTCGTGTTCTCTCCTTGGTTGGTGATTCAACCATGGTTAACAAGGCTAGTGATAGTAACCGGTGATCAACAAGGAAGAAATTGACAATAGGACAAAGGGGCAAGGATCAAACTTTATTTTGCCTTGTTATTCATCGTCTTGAAAATTGAAAATAATTTCGGGAAGTTTAATTTTATGCGGAGAATTTATGTAACAAATTGTTGACATAGTGCGGTTTAAGGATTTATTTGTTTAAAAGAATAGGGATGTTAAAATAAGCACAATTATTTATTGATGATGGTTTGAAACCGTTTTTGATGATATGAGCCACGCACACTACAAATAATTACAATGAAAACAAATATGATGCTTAAGAATTTTCCCAACTATAAATATATAACATAATCGAATGACAACTTGATATGCATAAATGATGTATTACTTTTAGTACGTGTCTTTAAAACTATGTAGAAATGTGTATACTAAAATATTGAAGTTATTAAATATAGAGGTAGTAAAACAAATAGAAATATTTAACTTTAGATATGTCATGAATTAAATCCTAACGCATAACCTAAAGCAACCGTGGAATTGATTCGATGTCAATTTTTCATTCCTTGCAGTTGCAACTGGGTTTTAGTATGAATCGAATATTATTTTTTAAGTTTGACCAACTGGTTGAACTTGATTCTTCTCTGCATCGATTGCTTTCTCTAACCCACTTTTTGTGCTCCCCCCCCCCTCTATCTGATCTATTTCTTCTTCTCGCTTTAGGTTGTCATTTTGACTAAAGGTCAACAATAGTCTTTTTAATGTAAACTGCTGGGAATTTGATTGCATGTAAATTTCTTCCTATGGTTGGGTATTTATATTAGTGGATTCATCTGGTTTTCTTATCCATCCTATTAGTCTTAGCATTATCCTGATAGAAAGGAAACATGGTTGATATAGATGGATGATTGGGAGAACAAAAAGATGTTTCTAAGGTGAACCACTTTAGATATCTAGGATCAATCGTACAAAATGATGGCAATATTGAGAATGATGTTACACATAATTCAAGCTGGATGAAAGAAATGGAGGAGTGTAACATATGTGGTTTGTGATTGAAATATTCCTACCAAATTAAAAGGAGAATTTTATAGGATCACAATTAGGTTTGTTGTGCTTTATGGAAGTGAATGTTGGGCGATAAAGAAACAACAACTATACTAATGGAATGTAACGAAAATCAGGATGCTTAGGTGGATGTGTGGTAGAACTCATTAAGGTAGAAGAACAAGAAGGAGAACAATTCAAATAAAAGTAAGAGTAGCAGCAATTGACGCAAAAATTAGGGAAGAGTGGTTGCGATGGTTTGGACACTATCAAATATGGCTTACAAATTCTCACACTAGATAATCCGACTTAATAGAAACTGGATAAATTTGATAGTGTATGGGTAGACCAAAGCTAACATGGGACGCATTGATTAGGAGGGATGTAAAGGATTTGGAAAGCACCCCATCAATTGCACTAAATTGAGCACAATGGAAGAGTTTAATCCATGTAGCCAACCCTAACTAATTTGGGGTTAAGGCGTTGTTGTTGTTGTTGTTGCACTAAATTGAGTACAATGGAAGAGTTTAATCCATGTATCACTAATTTGTTTCCAGAATGTTAATACGATACCAACAAAATAATCAAGGTATTTATTATGGGACTTGATTATCTTTGTTGTCCTTTTATTGGAAAAAGAAAATTGCATTGCACTGTTTCAATCTATGAGACATGAGAAATTGAAAAACTGGAAACAGAAATCAATCTTACATAGGGAGATATATATATATCATGCCCATTTTCAATTTTTCTGCATTAGTATTTTTCTCTATCTTTTGTTTTTGAATAAGAACTATTCTTTGTATTTGTAATATGGTCTACCAGATACAAAACTAAGCATCGAAATAGTAGAGAAAGAGAAGCAATTACATTACTAAATGCATTTGTGAAAAGCATCCTTCATTTAAAGTAAAAAGAAAATTCCGTTCTTCAATTGATTTTCAATTTTTAGCCAATTTATGTAACAAATAACCAAGGTTTGCACTTCCAACATGGCAACATGCCATAACATGACTTTGTGTGTGTAATCTCCAATCGCCTTTCGTACTTGCCTTATTTAATTGAAAACTCTTCTATTTCTTTTTGCCATTTATGCTACAAAACACTCTAAACAACTACATTCTTCGCAATCTTGAGGATATTGGTTACTCTACTAATTCCTTTTATCAAGAATAGGATATCCTAGCCACCAATCATGATGTTATCCCTTCTGAACTCCATTTGTATAGCTTCCCTAATACCCTTCTAAATCTGCATCGCAAGAACACTTGGTCAATATTCCCATTATCCATGCAATGATTTGTAGTCTTGGACTTGCCAACGATGTAGCTTTAGCATTACTCTCTGATATATACATAGGTTTGAAGTTGGCTACATTTTGTAAAGATTTAGAAACATTTTTTTAACACTAAACTTGCATTTTTTTGTATTGTTACAAAAATTTTACATCAACAAAAGAACAAAGAGCCTAGCTAAAGAACCTAGGCAGGGGTGAATTTCATTGTCTCAATGTTATGCAACACCTTGATTATACAACAATGGCATGCATTTTCCTTAACCAATCATTGAACAATTACTCAAGAGCTCTTTTTGTGGCATTATGTTTACCTGTCTCCCAAATCTCCACCTCATTGCAGCTTTTCTCTTCAATGACTTCAGAATTTCTTTGGGCAAATGTGTAAATGAGCTAAACTACTAACACTGCTACATTTCATGCCACCATTTTTGATCGACATTTATGGATACCTTGAAAGCTGTAGATTGTAAAGTTTTGTAAGGCCCGACGCAAGTCTTGAGAGTGTGGAGAGACTTGTTATATGTGTAGGCTTTAGTTTGCGAGTGGTTGAGTTCTCAAAAATGCTAACGCAAGTTGGGGATCCCACTTCAAAGCTTAAACTTATAAGCATGTCTTTCATTTCTACTATTGAATGTGGGATTATTCTATATGTTTTTTTTTTTTTTATTTATCTCCAAAACTCTCCCTTTTCAAGTCCACTAGTCTAGGCCAGTTGTGACTTGTTTCCAATCGTTATTGGAGGCTTTTTTGTTAGCTGGACTGGTGTTCTTTTTAAGTTTTAGATACCCTTTTTTTTTTCTTGGGCATGTACTCAGAACCTCAAGGTCACATGTTTTCATTTTATCATGGTCTACCCCACTGAGCCTTCATCTCTTTCAGGCTTTGGGCCAAAACCACCTGACTTCAAATTCGGTCTAGCTTTATCATTTGTTTTGTTAGCCCATTCTTTTTTTTAGCCTCCATATTTTTTTTTTGTCGTACTTGAAATTGTTGGTCCTTGGATATTTAATGAGTTGTTAAGCTATTGAGGGCTCCGATACAATGTAATGTTGTGTGTGTAAGGCCCAGTCCAAGTTTTGAGAGTTGAGATTGTGAAGAGACCAGATTTACATGTGAAGGCTTTAGTGTTAGAGTGGGTGACTTCTCCAAAAAAAAACCAAGGCAAGTTAGAGATCCCATAAGACTTGTGTTTCATCTTAACTAGTTTATGTGGGATTATTCTAGGGAGCAGCTAAAAGGACCCCACTTTTTGCTTAACGTACCCCAGTAAAGTTTTTTGGGCATTCCAGTTTTACCCTTGCGCAAAACGACCTTAATGCCCTCCATAAAAACAGGGCTTTTGCTCACCCATACCCCCAATCACTCAATCGACAACGCGTTCTCTCCCTCTCTCAAATGGCACCCTCACATCCGGCCAAACTCCAACAAAATTCGGGTGAAACCATATCGATTCGATTCTGTAAGTGTATTCCCTTCCTTTTTTTGTCTATTTTTGGGTTTTTTTTTGGGATTTTTGTTGTTTCTTGAGTTGGTTTTGTGGTGTTATGGGGTTTATTGCTTTGATTTGGGGCTTGAATCTCACATTTTGATCACAAATTGTCAATGGAATTGAGATTTTCTAGTGATTCCGAGCAAAACCAAGTAGTTTTTGGCGTTTTCATGGATTTTTCTTAAAATTTCATAAATGTTTTGTCGTTCTCGTCGCTCGTGGGTTTCAGTCACTTCAACTCCCACCGTGACTTTGAACAGGTCTCGACACTGTGTGGTTGAGACTTTCTGTGGTACTTCCTCACTTTTAGGGCACTGACGAGGCCAAATTCGGCCTTGTTGAACGAAAAAAAACCTCTTACGACACTTCCAAACTAGTACAAGTGCTCTACAATCGCCAAAATCGAGAAATGGAGAGGATTGAGGGGCGAGGGTGATGGAGATGGGGTTTGAACGTTGGGAGAGAGGTATTTTGGGGATTTCAGAAAAAAAAAAAAAAAATTGTGGTATGAGTAATGGGGTAAAATCAGCAAAAAGTGGGGTATGTTTTGCCGCTCCCTTATTGTATATGCAATTTTTATCTCCGACATAGAGGGCATTTGCATGCCTTTCCTAGCTTGAATGACCTCCTATTATCTAAATGAGAAATTGGAATCCTAAAATCAGAGAGCAAAGTATGCCAAATCACTTGGGAGTTTGTACAACAAAGGATTATTCCACTACTCATTGTCCCTTCTGCATAATAGCTGATATTAATTTCCTCATGGGTGAGCAGATATGGGAAGACCCTTATCTTGTGACGAATAGAGGCATCCATCAAAGGATATATGAAAAGAGCTGGTCGGAGGGGTGAGGAAATTGAGGGCATCAAAAATGATTTTTAACTGAAGTGCCTATTGATATTTCGTGCCCATATTGTTTATAATTGGCGTGAGGAAGTAATCTACGAGACCCTTCCCAGCAATCAATTAGCTTGTCCACCTGATCCTTTATGAGTTAAGGTCATTGAAAGCCCAACTTAAAGGCTCGTCATACTGGATAAAAGATGAGATTGTGATATGTACGAGGGCAGTTGCAATGCTGGAAATGGATTATCAAAGGGTACATTCCAATTTGCAGAATGATGTAGACTGCCAAAGCAGAAGATAGTTTGAAGTGTGATGAACAAACTTTCATAAATTCTCAAGAGTGCTTTGATGGTGAATCCTCATGAAGATAGTTCTTGTTTGTCTGCTGCCAAATAGTTCTCAAGGTCAGTGATTTGTGTTCTGGTGTAGCTAGCCTAGATCGTGCGTGTATTCTGATTAAACTGAATAACTAAACTAAACTTACCTATATATATATATATATTTTTTCCATGTTTCCAACTTTTGAACACAAGATTGAAGAAAATATTGGGACTGCGTTACTTGTTTTCATTCCTATTGTTTAGGAAAGATTAAAAACAAACAAAAAAACAATGGAAGCTGTTTTTAACTTCTAAAGCAAATGCAACCTTAAGCTTTCAGCATCTCTTTGCTCCATCTCCGTACATGAAAAGTCTAATTGTTGGTGTCTGCTAGTTTGTGTGAACATTCTTGCTGTGGAATCAGCAGATTTTCCATTAGCCACCATGCAAGTTCATTTCTTATTTATGTTGTAACTGATGAAGGTATTTCTTGTTGTTTGAGTATGTAAGTTTGAAGTTTGTTGATGGATTTCTTAAACATTAGATTCATACTTGTATGTTAACTGTTTCAGAATCTGGCGAATCCAACTGCATTGCTATTGAGTGCCGTCATGATGTTACGGCATTTAAAGCTTCATGATAAAGCAGATCAGATCCACAATGCAATTATTAAAACCATCGCAGAAGGAAGGTACCGAACAGCTGATCTTGGCGGCAGTTCTACAACATCGGAGTTCACGAAAGCCATTTGCGATAGTTTGTAAATCCTTTGGTTGGAGTTTTGTCATTCTGGTCCACCTTCAAATATTGTACATCTGATACCAAATAAACCTGGCTGTCGGTAGAGTTTTATTTCTTTACCATGATTCATGAGGTGGAATTGAACCCATGATTTCGATTTGGTCTTCAACACTGCTAGCAGTTGTTAACTGCACCTCCCCACGAACATTAAATGGTTGCTTGAGAAAAGGGGCCTTCTATTTATTTTTTTTCAGTTATTCTAGTATAATGATGGTCTTCCATTCTCCATTAAGTACTTCTAAAAACAGCATCAAATTGTGTTTTCTCAGTTTATGAAGGGGGATTCCTATCTTATTGTGTACTCTCACGACACATTTTGTTGTAATTTTTTTTTTCACGATTCATCTAACTAGGACACATTTTTCTTTCAAAAACGTTTGGGTGTTTGATTGGTGTTGTACGGATTTAGTTATTGTTTTTTTGTTGTTTTTTTAAAAATTTATTAGGTTTTGTTTTGTTTTATTTTTTTGCACTAAATTGAGCACAATGGAAAAGTTTGATCCATGTAGTTGAGCTCAATTAATTTGGGATTGAGGTTATGTTGATGTAGTTGTTTTGTTTTGTTTTTGTTTTTTTTATTTTTTTTTTTTGATGGAGAAATACATAGAAAAGAAAAAGGATCTTATATAGTGTTTGTAGATTTGAAAAAAAAAAAATATATGATAGGGCTTACTAGAGATATTTTTTGATGGGTTTTGGAAAGAAAATGAGTGTATGCTAAATACATAGATATTATTAAGAATATGTATGAGGGAGTAGTAGAGTATAAAGATATTTGAAGGAACTACACAAGAATTATTCATTATGATAAAATTACATCAAGGATCGGCTTTAAGTTCGCATCTTTTTTCGCTAGTTATGGATGAATTAACTAAATATATTAGGGTATATCATGCTATTTGCAAATCCATTTGTTGAGCCTCCACTTTCTTGAATCTCATCTCTTTCCATGAATGAAACCTTTCTAAGCTGCCTGAGATGACTCGGTTGAGGATCTTGTTCTCTTTATCCCAGAGTATGTTGTTTCGAAATTCCCAGAGACCCCACAACACCGTGCAGATTTTGGGGATTTCCTCTTTGTGGGGTGAGTGAAGAGCCAGCCTTTTCAGTCCGAGTTATTTTGAGCTCTCGATCCACAAGTTATTGGGGAAATGCGAATCAATTTATCAACCCCTGCTCAGCTCAAAGGAACCTCTTTTATCAGTTGTGCGTCTCTTGCCTGAAAAATATCATCTATTAGCTCAACGTCCCATTCTCCCCTCGTAGGAATCATTAAATCAACAACTGTTATATCCTCCAGGCCCTCTGATGGAGTCGTGTTCACTTTGAAGTTTTGCTCATCTCTTAGCCATGGCTCTTTCCACACACTGATCCCTGCCCCACTCCCAACTCTCCATCTACAACCCTTCTCCAGTACAATTCTAGATGCGATGATCCCCCTCCAAGTGTAACGAGGATTATGACCCAATTTGGCCTGCATGAAGTCACATCTTGGAAAGTATTTAGCTTTGAGAATCCTTGAGATCAATGCATTCGAATTAGAGATGATACTCCAGCCCTGTTTTGCTAATAGAGCCAGATTGAAGCTGTGTAGGTCTTTAAAACTCATTCCTCCATCTTCTTTCCTATCACATAATCTGGACCAGCTCATCCAGTTCATCCCTTTTTTTTTCTGCTTTCTTCGATCCCCACCAGAAAGAATGCATCATCTTCTGAAGGGAATCACATACAATTACCCCATAAAATAAGTAGATAACCCCTGTCCTATTGATTTCAATAACGCTTCTTTGCCTGCTTTTGAAAAGAATTTATGGCTCCAAGAGAATAATCTCTTCCATAGTCTATCTTTCAGGAATGAAAAGGCATCACATTTATTTCTCCCAATCAATGAGGGTAGGCCCAAGTATCTGCTAGTTTCTATGTTTGAATGAACACCCAAAACATTCCTCAAATCAGCTTCCAGAACTCCATTAACTTTTGATGAGAAATACATAGCAGATTTTTGTAAATTTACTGCTTGACCTGAAGCCACTTCATATTTGTCCAATACATCCTTTCATGTGATTGTCTTCTCCTAGGTTTGCTCGGAAAAACAAAAGGCTATCATCCGCAAAAAATAAGTGAGCGACTGCCGGAGCACCTCTGATTACTCTGCAACCATTGATCCTTTTCTTCTGTTCAGCTTTGTTTAATAGAGCAGTTAGTCCTTCAGCACACAAAATGAAGAGTTAGGGAGAGAGGGAGCAGCCTTGCCTAAGTCCTCTCTTAGGTGAGATTGGCCTTATCAATTCCCCATTAAGATCAACTTGAAAAGTAACTGAACTGACCAAATGCATTACCATGTTAACCCACTGTGTTTAAATCCCAGTTTGAGAAGAATGCCTCTTAGAAAAGTCCAGTCCACCCTATCATACGCTTTGTTGATGTCCACCTTTAGAGCTACATGTCCAAACTTCCCTTTGGTGTTGCATTTCATCCCATGTAGTGTAACGACCCGAAAAAATAATGTTACGTATGTGTGATTATGTATACCATCTATTTATACTCGTGTTTGTGCGACAGGATAGTGACGTCAATTTATGAGTAGAGTTCGTTTAGGAAAACGTGTCGAACAGATATCGGGCGGGGCAAAATTCGGGTACACGAGTTTGGAAAATTATTTTTTCGTAAATGACCGAAATAAAATATGATAATTAATTAACATGATAAATAGTTCGGGTCGTCAGTATTTTTATTCACGCACGACGGTGTGAGCCGTAGTGTTTGTCGGGCGTAGAAACGCCTGAAAAGGGCAATTATTGGTTTGTATTTGATAAGACTAAGGACAAAAATCATCATCTAAGTCACAATAAGATGGACTTTTTGACCCGATGAGGGCTACAGGATCAACCTAGTGATATAAAATTGAGTCAAGATGATTTTTTTAGTATAAAAATTCCAAAAATTGGTCTTTTTCACCATTTTCTTCTCCAGCACCAACATGAATCCGAAAATGGAAAATAGGAAGAGGGGTTTTTGATGGCTTTTAAAGGTGATTGAAGGACGAGGATCAACCAACGACGTAAATAAAGGTGAGATCTCGCTCCTTCGCTTGATTCTCGTTGTTTTAGTTGTATTTTTACTTGTTTTCGTCGCCATTTCTCGAGCACCATGTTGGTCACTGAATTTTTAGGTTTGGGGTTGGTTTTTGTTGAGGTTTTGGTGACCAATTAAGGTGTGAATTGTTAGACCAAATGAACAACCAATGATGCCACTTTCAAAAAGGAAACTTTTGCACTCCTATTTGCAAAAGTCCAGCAAAAATCCAATAGAATATTATGAAGTCCTAATTTGCACTAACAATAGTGAAAAATTGAACCAGAGCAAATACTGTGAATTTTGGTGTTTATTTCTTCTTCTTCTTCTTCTTCTTCTTCTTCTTCTTCTTCTTCTTTTCTTTTCTTTTTCTTCCTCCTATGCCTCCCATGCCTCTCTTCTTATAGTTAGAGAAAGGAGTGGGATAGTGGACCTTTATCAATTGAGGGGTCAAATAATTACCGCTATACTTTAATTGAGTGATTAATTTGTAACTGCTCCACTTTAATTTATTGAATGGTTTTGTAACTGCCTATTTATTGGGTCTAATAACTACCTACTTAATTACAACAAATTCTTTCGAAAATGTCTAACAATCCCCCACCATTTTTAATATAAGCAAATCATTGATCGAAGAATATTTTAAACATTATATGCATAGATAATGGTATCTTGCGATGTGAATCACTAATTTGTGAAAAGTTCATTACATCATATCAGAATTACATAGTAGATAAACTTTGAACCAATGATTCTATTTGATAAGTAGCATAAACAGATCACACATATAACATACACCAGCAAATTGCTATAAATTTCTTGACACATTCAACATTGGTCTTATGTTCCATATCTTCTATGAACATTTTCGGAGCCAAGCCCTTGAACTCCTTGAAGCGGCCGCACTTTACATTCACATACGTAGTCTCCAGTCTAGCACCCCTGCAATTTAAGCACCTTGAAGACTATTAAGAGATTAACTCAACCTCCTTCCTTTCCATGCTGGTACCAAACACTAGTAACCCTAGGATGGCTATAATGATATAGTGCTCACAGTCATACTGATAATGTACTTTGACTATATTGAACACAAGACTTAACGTAATGTTAAGCGTCAAGTTGAGTTTCCATTATTGATGACTTTAATTCATGGGCTTGAGACCTATCCCCCTTGATGTTTTATTTACCAAGTCTCTTGACAATTCCCTTGTAAATGGATCTACCAAAGTTTGACTAGATTTCACATAGTCAATTGTGATAACTCCATTTGTTATCAATTCTCTTATAGAACTGTGTCTCAATCCAATATGTTTGGACTTGCCATTATACACTTGGTTATGAGCTCTTACCAATATGGCCTCACTGTGTTGCGCATATCTAATAAATATACACTTCACTCCCCTTTCACCTAATTTCCTCTTTTTGGGTTAAGGTACTTTTACTACTGCTCTACAGCTTTAAAATCTTAAATAATTAATGTTTAGTTTTCGATTATTCCAAAGCTCATGTAGGGTGACCTTATTCCTTTTTTTGTGAAATTTTGTTCAAAATATGGCATGCAGCCATCAATGCCTCTTCTCAAAATCCACTACTCAAACATGAGTTTAATAGCATAGCATTAACCATTTCTGTTAGAACACGATTTTTGCGTTCAACCACACCATTTTGTTGTGGTGTATAGGGAGCTGTAGTCTCATGAACTATTCCAGTGGATTCAAAGTACTTTGGATTGTAGTACCCTCATCCCCTATCAGACCTTAAACATTTTATGAAGTTCTCACATTGCAACTCAGTCTCTACCTTATAAGCTCGAAAATTAACCATTGCTTCATCTTTGGAACACAACAAATAAACATAGCATAGCTTGCTGTAATCATCATTAAATATTACAAAATATTTATTGCCTCTTATTGATGGTGTACTATGCATGTCACATACAAGAAATTTTGAATAGTAGGAAATGAATTTCTCGTTTTTTTTTTTGTTTTCATGCATGTATTGCAATTTCCTTCATATTTATCAAAATAAGGCAGTAAGTCTAGATTAACCATGTCATATAATTTTCTGAAATTGACTTGTCCTAATCTATGATGCCATAAAAATGAAGGAGACTCAACGATATATGCAGAAATAATATTCTTATTAGATAAAACAATTGCATTTAGCTTAAACATACCCTCAAAAGCATAACCCCGTCCCACAAACATACTACCCTTAGACATTACAAACTTGTTAGCCTGGAATACAAGCTTAAAACCAAACTTGTTCAACAAACTACCAGACACTAGATTCTTCCTTACTTCTAGTACATAATACACATTAGTAAGTGTTATAATCTTTCCAGATGTAAACTTATGTTTAACACTACCTATGCCTTTGATAGGGACAATAGCTGCAATTCCCATGTACAAGACAATATTTTCATCTACTGTCTCCATGGTTTTGAAGAACCTCTTATTCTTGTAGACGTGTCGAGTTGCACCAGAATCAACCCACCAAGCCATGTCATTTTCAATCATGTTGATCTAAAAAATCATGACAATGAGGTTATCATTGTCATTTCCTGCATTACTTGAGGAAGCTTGCTGTTTTCCTTTCTTCCTCTTCTAGTGGTGACATTCATACTTGATGTGACCATCTTTCCCGTAGAACCAACAAGTTACTTTCTGCTTCTTTTGATTCTGGTTTGATTTTGGTGATTTGGTTTTCCGAAACCGCCAAGCTTGTGTTTCCTTTTAGTGAGAGGTTTTTGAACTTTGCTTCCTCTACCACATGCACCTTTGAAATTTCCTGAGCATTCTGCTTTCTTTCATTTTCCTGCATGCGACAATCCTCTTCTATGCGAAGATGGTTAGCAAGCTCATTAAGAGTGATTTCCTCTTTTTTATTCTTCAAAGTTCGTTTGAACTCTCTCCAAGATGGTGGCAGTTTGTCAATAATAAAAACACAACAATAGTTTCATCCATAACAAGATTGTGTTGAAAGAAATGATTACAAATTCTCTTAATTTCACAGAATTGTTCCATGACAGATCTATCATCTACCAATTTAAAATTATTAAAATTAGAGATGATAAACTTCTTACTTGTCGCGTCTTCCTTGTGGTACCTTGCCTCTAGTTTCTCCCACAGTTCCTTAGCAGAAGGAACGTCAGGGTAGAGGTCGAACAGGGAGTCTTTCATCGCATTCAGAATGTGACCTCCGTAGACTTGGTCATCCGTCTCCCACTTCTGCCTTTTCCTGATCTTTTCGACAATTTCATCATCGGACTCCACAGGCTTAGGTGTATTTAGAACATACACCATATGAAACGCCACTAGCAGGAAATGCACACGCTTTTGCCACCTCAGGAAATCTCCATTGAAGCGATCGAGCTTCACAATGTTTGCCGACAGTTCCTTGATCGAAGCCATTGCAACAACAAAAGTTTCCTTTAGATCGTTAGACTAAAAGAACAAGCAATGACTTCAAAGCGTGTAACACAACCACTTTCTTAAAGGAAACTTTTGCACTCCTATTTGCATGAGTCCAACAAAAATCCAATAGGATACTAAGAAGTCTCGATTTGCACTAACAATAGTGAAAAATCAAACCAGAGCAAATGCTGTGAATTTTGGTGTTTATTTCTTCTTTTCTTTTCTTTTTCTTCCTCCCATGCCTCCCGTGCCTCTCATCTTATAGTTAAAGAAAGGAGTGGGATAATGGGCCGTTATCAATTGAGTGGTCAAATGATAACCGCTCCACTTTAATTAAGTGGTCAATTTGTAACTGCCCCACTTTAATTTGTTGAATGGCTTTTGTAATTGCTCATTTATTGGGTCTATTAACTATCCACATAATTACAACAAATTCTTTTGGAAATGTCTAACAAGAATGGTGGTGTTTGAGTTGGTTTGGAAAAATTTCAGTTTTGATAATTTTTGGTGAGTTTTGGGAAATTTTTTATAGGAGTTTCAAGAATGATTTCAGGATCGGTACACTTGCTCATCGCTCTCTCCGAGACCTTTCTAGAAAAGATGGTCTTCCTATCATGTTCCTGCATTTTGGTCGTACTCCAGTAGCTGTAGTTTCGTCTAGTGATATGGCAATAGAGATAAAAAAAAATCATGACATAATTTTTGCAAATAGGCCATTTACGAGGGGTGCTACTGCACTCCTTTACAATTGCAGCGATATTACAGAGAAGTACAATTGCAGCGATATCCCTTTTGCGCCTTATGGAGAATGTTGGAGAAACATGAGGAAGATTTGTGTTATGAAGCTTTTTAATACTAAGAAAGTCCTATCCTTCAAATTTGTTAGAGAGGAGGAAGTTGGGATTATGGTAGACAAAATATCTCACTCAAGTTTATCAGGAACACCAATAAATCTTAGTGAGACACTGCTCACTCTTGCCAAGGATGTGATTTCTTTTTTTTGAGAAATTGGAGACAAGCTTCAGAAAGATATATTAATCACAAGAGTAAAACATTAGAGGGGCTGTGTACCCTCCATGCTATATACAAAGAATACTATGTAAACAAAATAATTATAAACATGTGATGAGCGCCAAAGCAGTGTTGAGGGAGGGCGATAAGAGATTGGAGGAGTTGTTGCCAAGGATGGGATAAGCATATGCTCTCTAGGAAAGAAGTATGGCGAAAAGGGCGATAAGAGATTGGAGGAGTTGTTGAGGGAGTTGGTGGTGCTCATGGGAGCTATCAGCTTTTCAAGACTTTTTCCCGGCTTTTGGATGGATGGATGTTGTGACTGGCTTGGTTGCAAGGATGAAGAGGACTGCACAAAACTTGGATACTTGATACAGCATATTGCCGCTCGTCATGAGAAATTGAAAGACGTTTTTGTCGATCTTTTGCTTCAAGGAATAGAGGGACAAAAGTTGGCTATCGATCTCTCCCGAGACGGGATCAAACCAATAATACTAGTAATCAGCTTTCTTTTTAGCTAGCCATATATATATATATATATATAACTATTACATGCTTGCAATCTCTCTTTAGTCCCAAGCCTAGTTCAGCCATGCAGTAATAATACTTTATACTGATGTCTCTCTTCTTTGTGAATGTACTCATTATGGGCATCGAAACTACAACCACCACAATAGAATGGGGGGGATGGCGGAGCTCTTAAAGAATCGAACTGTGATGAATAAATGCCCAAGTCGTGATGAGAAGAGTTGTTGGAAAAAATAGGAAAATCAATGAAGAGGACAGTGAGCAAATGGACTACTTAATGTGTGTGATCAAAGAGACACTGATGCAGCACAAATCTTTCAAACTGAATGTTCAACACTATGAACAAACAACCTAGGGTTAAAGAGAATTAACATCAAATTCTAATGAATTTTCAATATTACACAAAACATCAATTTTTTTATTCATTTAGATGTGTTTATATACACAAACGTACAAGTGAATTTATGAAAATATTATAATGAATCCCATGATTGGTTGATTGAATTCTTAATTGATTAAATCAAACAATATGATTGATTTGTGATTGATTGATTGAATTTTTGATTGGTTCAATCAATCAATGTGATTCCTAAATTAAGGATTGCTTCTACATTCCTTAATTTAAGGAATATTCAATACTCCCCCTCAAGTTGGCGTAGGGAGAATTCATCGAAATGTCCAACTCGACGAGTAACACGCTTTCAATTAGGTCCTCGACGTTTTTGATCCAGGACTGCTTGCGATTGAAGGTTCTTGTTTGAATCCTTCTAATCGGCTTGTCTGATAAGTAACTCTTCGGTTGTCTTCTCGCTATGTCGTAAAGAATATAGTATTGAAAAAACAACCATACTACAAATATGAGTATAGTATAGGAATATCTCTATACCATAATAACCACTTTCATTTGAAGGTTCTTCTTTGAATCCTTCTAATCGGCTTGTCTGATAAGCAACTCCTCAGTTGTCTTCTCGCCAAGCCACAAAGAATATAGTATGGCAAAAACAACCATACTACAAATATGAGTATAGTATAGAAATATCTCTATAATATAATAATTGCTTCCATTTGAAGGTTCTTCTTTGAATCCTTCCCATCGACTTGTCTGATAAATAACTCCTTAATTGTCTTCTCGCCAAGCCGTAAAGAATATAGTTTGGGAAAAACATTCATATACTACAAATATGAGTATAGTATATAGGAAAATCTCTATACTATAATATAAGAATGGATTGTTTTGTGTCTCCCTAGTTGGGATGGATATTACGGAGCCGGTATAAACTCGCTCTAATGCCATAATGAATTTTGAATATTACACAAAGCATCAATTTTTATATTCATTTAGATGTATTTATATACACAAAGGTACAAATGAATTTATGGAAATATTATAATGAATCCCATGATTGGTTGATTGAATCCTTAATTGATTAAATCAATCAATATGATTGATTGAATTTTTTAGTGGTTCAATCAATCAATGTGATTCCTTTAATCAAGGATTGCTTCTACATTCCTTAATTTAAGGAATATTCAATACTCCCTCTCAAGTTGGCGTACGGAGAATTCATCAAAATGCCCAACTTGATGAGTAACATGCTTTCAATTAGGTCCTTGACGTTCTTGATCCAGATCGCTTGCGATTGAAGGTTCTTCTTTGAATCCTTCTAATCGGCTTGTCTAATAAGCAACTCCTCGGTTGTCTTCTTGCCATGGCGTAAAGAATATAGTATGGAAAAAACAACCATACTACAAATATAAGTATAGTATAGGAATATCTCTATACCATAATAACTGCTTTCATTTGAA
Organism: Stephania japonica; assembly: GCA_039657345.1. Lineage (NCBI taxonomy): Eukaryota > Viridiplantae > Streptophyta > Magnoliopsida > Ranunculales > Menispermaceae > Stephania > Stephania japonica. The sequence continues at coordinate 29,163,783 of CM077560.1, forward strand.
GTTACTTCTTTGAATCCTTCCAATTGGCTTGTCTAATAAGCAGCTCCTCGGTTGTCTTCTCACCAAGCCACAAAAAATATAGTATGGGAAAAACAACCATACTCAAATATGAGTATAGTATAGGAATATCTCTATAATATAATAATGTCTTCTATTTGAAGATTCTTCTTTGAATCCTTCCAATCGACTTGTATAATAAGCAACTCCTCTGTTGTCTTCTCGCCAAGCCGCAAAGAATATAGTTTGGGAAAAACATTCATATACTACAAATATGAGTATAGTATATAGGAAAATCTCTATACTATAATATAAAAATGGATTGCTTTGTGTCTCCCTAGTTGGGGTGGACATTGTGGAACCAGGTATAAACTTGCTCTGATACCATAATGAATTTTGAATATTACACAAAGCATCAATTTTTCTATTCATTTAGATGCGTTTATATACACAAACGTATAAATAAATTTTTGGAAATATTACAATGAATCCTGTCACGAGGTCACTAATGAGAGGGCTTACCCTAAGGAAAATTTTCTCATTCAATGTCACTCCGTGGTGCCTAAGGACCACCTTAGTTCAACACACCAATAAATTTCACACTAACAAACAACATTAGGCACAAAGGGGAGCTTTACTGATCTTTGATTGATGGGTTACATCTCTACCACCTTATGCTTCCCCAAGCATAAGGGGTTTGTGACGGCCCCAATTTCCCCATGCAATTGGGTACGCCCGGCCTAGACCCGTATAAGCCCCGAGTCATCACTCGGCAACCTGACGAGCCTAGTCAGCCTTCAACTTAATCAATTTAGTAATTTATGAAAGAGTTATTGCAATAATAAACAGCGGAAGACTAAAACAATTATAATAAAGGGAAAAATAACTCAATCAAGGGAAGTAGAGGAATTCTATAATTGTGGAAAACCCCGGGTATTCATGTACAATTCGATAGGTATATATACATGATACCAGTCTCACAAAAGAAATACCAAGTTCAATGATCCCAGCAATGTAAATATAAAACGATATACACATCAACAAAAGTATAAACACCTATTAAAGAGTCTCTCTGATATCGTTGCTAATCCTCACAGTAGATCACCTAAGCAGGGTCCCTTGCCCTTGCTGCTCTCCGCCCTATCTGCACCCACCGTCACAAACTAGACGGTGAGCAACTGAAGAAAATCGAATGTAATGCCGAAGAAGATAATGATAATTCATGATAATACAATTAAAGCAGTCTAAATATCATGCGGTAATAAAATAATAGGAATTTAAATAGACAAGATGCATGATAAACAGACTAATAGATATCAATCGAAAGTTAAGTGTGTTCCAAGGAATCAAAAGAGGCTCATAAGTGGTCTAAATCATAGCATAACGGCGAAGACCTCTCGAGGTTTTCTCGGGCATCGACACAAGCGAAGGCACAGCTATGACGGGAGGGACTCGAACCCAACCACCCAGTACTCGGTGTCACACGGTCACTAAGGGTGGTCACACAGTCGTGCCCACGAGTGCCCGCGTTTTATCCCTCTAGTGCAGGTCCTAGTACTTTTGAGATGAAACACTTACGCCAGGAAACACACAACAAGAAATGGAACGGAATACCAATAATAGAGCATAACAAGACTGAATAAATGATAATGAATCACATGGCATTTTCTTACTGGCTTACAAACGTACAAATGCTTTTTAAGGCAGTTGTACTTACCTGAACTATCGCAACCCGCGAAACAAACTCCGAGACTCTAACATGTCTCCCGCGATTTCTCAACTACCTGATAAGGATTTAAGTCCCAAATATCAGTTTAGGTCCTTGTATTTAGTCCTAGGGTGAGTTTTTATAAATTCGTTTTAGGGTCGTTTGTTTAGGCGACTCTAACCGTTAGGAAAAGTTCCCCGATACGGTGAATATGTTCATACTTTCATAAATTATGAGCTTTAACATCGTTTTGTACCTCTTTAGGCTCTTGTTGAGCCCAAACTCTAACTCCATAATCATCTAAATATTTTATTTGTTGGGCCTTTATTGGACCTAAATACTTAAGCCCATTTTTTTATATTTTATGTCTTTGTCTTGGGCCTCAAGTTGTACCTATCTCATTGGCCCTCATTTGGGCCTTAACAAAACTTATTTGCATCACTTATATGGGTTATGGCCCCTTATTAGGAAATGTGCATGTTGGGCCCTTATTGGGCCTTGACACAAGTCCAAAATCCCTATATACATATATATATATATGTGTATATGTGTATATATATATATATATATATATATAATTTGTCCATAACTGTCTTTTTTTATTACTGTTTTATTAATCTCTTTTTTTCATTATTATTATTTCCATATATACATGGTACACCCCACTGTTATGTGCACACAACACCCCACTATTGTGTGCACCCCACTGTTTTACATCCCATTTACACACTACACACACATGCATGCATATGCACACACCACATACACACATGCATGCACATGTACACACACCACCCCATTGCCAAACCGTCCACACCCTACACCAAGACGCACGCCACCGTCATACACACACCCACCGGTTGGTCTGTCCACCCCATTCCATCATCACGCACCCCACCGGCCACCACACACACACACACATACACCACAAGTCTAATCCACCCTGCCCGTGGTGTCGCCCCGATCGCCATTGTGGTCGGGGACGGTCCCACCGGCCGCGACGATGCCCAACGCCGAGCAGAGAGCACCGCCAAGAGGGAGGGAGAGGCATCGCGATGGAGAGTGTACAAGAGAAACAAAAAAGAGAGAGAGAGTGAAAGAGAAGGGACGCACACTTACCCCGGTGACGTAGTAGGAGGCGGTGGTGGTGGCTGTTCCAGCCGGGAGAGGAGGCCACCAAGAGCGAGAGAGGACGTGAGGCCGAGGTGTTGAGAGACCGAGAGAGAATAGCGGGAGTGAGAGAGGGAGAACCCGAGAATGTGAATGGGGGAGGAGCCGAGAGAGAGAAGGGAGCCGTGAGTTGGAGAAGATGAAGGAAAGAAGAGAGGTGGCTATTTCATACACATTTTAAATTAATTACCCTTATGAGTCTTTTGTCCCATTATCACATCTCAACACACATACACATCTCGAGGCCAATCTCATGGCTCCTCACCATTAGGCTGTGTCACTTTAACAATACTTATCACATAGTCCGCATGTTACATATTTAACCAACTCCCACGTTCAAACGACGTTCCTCGATCCGTTTTTCCTTGTTCTGACTCCCGTAACGCGCGTAGTCTCGCCTTGTCTCGCCAACTAATTAATTAAATTAATTAAAAATTTATTTATTTGTAATCTTTACTTGTTCTTATTCCCCGTTTAACTAGTCGAAACCTCACTCAATTAAATATCGCCCGACCGGCTCGAACCCCGTAAAATACTAAAATACTAATACACACAATCAAAGAATCATAAAATCACTTCGGTGTCAACTCCCGAAGTTGGAAATACTTGTCCAATATTCATGTAGCCAGGTCACAATTCTGACAAGTGTAACGCAAGTCAGTTAAAAATTTGGGGTTGTTACAGTCTCCCCCACTTATTAGAATTTTGTCCTCGAAATTTATCTAATAAGTAAACTAGATTAATGACTCTTCGCAACTCCTAACGAGATCGATAAAATCTCAGAGTGAGTCATTTCTTGACTCCGAACCATTCGTGACCGTTCAGTGGAGATACCTTCAGATATTTATAGTCTTCCCGAATCATACTAAAGCTCATCGTGATACTCATCAAGTATTTCTTCTGCCACTCCTGGGCACTCTTAAGTCTCAAACAAAACTAGCCACAACTACCCAGATGCTATCGTGACCACGAGGAGATCGGGGCAACTACTAACGAAATCCATATCCATATATACCCAATTCCATCAAGAAAATGGATGGGGCTGTAGTAGTCCTCCAGGTTGTCGATGCCCAGCCACTACGCGCTGGCATGTCACACGCTCGAACAACTCCGACACCTTGAAAATCATCCCTGGCCACCAAAAGAATGTCGCATATCGGCGCACATCTTAGGTCGACCCGGATACACAACAAAACTGAAACGGTGAATCTCCTGAAGTAACTCTTCACATACATCAGCCACCAATAGAATCCCCAGTCGCCCGCGATACCTCTAGCATGAGTCTATCGACCGACTCATCTGGGCAATCTGAACTATCCATCATCTCACTACACCGCTGGTATGACGCATCGTCTTGCTGTCCCTCGTGCACAATGCCAAATGAGACGGTCTGCAACATCGTTTGACCGCGTATCTAGGTCATGGTAGTCATCGGCACATCCGCTGAACTCATCAACTTGACTGCCTCACTTAAACCACACTCGTAGGTTCTTTGACACACGACTACCTCCGCATCCAATCCTTTGCAGCGCAATGCATCAGCAACAACGTTGGTCTTCCTCGGATGCTACGCAAAACGAAAAGTTGTAATCCTTCACGAACTTAGGCCAAGGCTTTTGTGTCAGATTCAGCTCCCACTGAATGAATAGGTGCTTCAAGCTCTCAGGATCATTACGTAACTCGAACGAGCATCGTACCGGTGACGTTTTCATATCCTCAGCGCGAACACGATCACAGCTCACTCCAGGTCATGGGTTGGTCAGTTCTTCTCGCAAACTTTCAGATATTCGAATGCATAAGTGATCTCACGGCTTAAATCTTTTTGAAATCAATTTCATCACCGTTTGCTCTAAACACGCGTCCTAAAATCTAACCTTGGGTAACAAATACTCGTACGTGGTTCATTTAACCACTAATTTACACACCTTTTTAATAAAACACAACTGTTCACACTAATAAGTAATTACGAAATTACTTAATTAAAAAAAAAAAATTTATGTTGTGAATTAGCTAAGTTATTTTAACATTAGCCCCAAGGCCCAAGGCCTAATCAAAGACATTAAATATCAAGTATTTAATATATATTAATCAAAGGGGAATACCCATGGTCTTTGCCTCCAACCCACATTCACTTAATTAAGACTTGTAAGTGAAAGATATCTTATAAGGAAAGAAACAAAAATGTTTCTTTCCCATGTGGGACTAATATTGGATACAATACAAACTCACAGAGTTCAACAATACCCCACATTTGTATTGTATCCATCTGCAATCATGACCAAGTTTACTTTGCCAAATCACAAACACAAATTTAAAAATATTATTACTTTAAAAATAACATTACTTCAAAACAATTGAGAGAGATTATCATTTCATGTTTCTCAGGAAAGTGTCTTATAGACTTGAACTTACCCTAGTAAGATCATATCGAGTTCACTTCGTGACGCAGTGATGTCTGTATCTTGAACTGTTCACTTTTTGTAGTAAACTAAGACAATATGTCTCACTTAAGACATGATTACTGATGCACGTTATTCTTTGTTGTTCATTTTGGTCCTGAACATATCTTGCATTCATGATAGCTTTAAAGAATTTAGCCTATTCATTCTCATAAATGCGACCCCATATTTACTATCATATAGGTGACTTATCTTTAATCATTAAATGCAGTATTGCATACCCTAAACTTCATATCAACACACTTACTTCATCATAGGAACATGTTATTGTGTGTCCTGTTTGTTAAGTCAAGTCTAACTAGTTTGTCTATTGAACCTAGACCATGGGATCTCCAATAAGCTAGGTTAGGTTTCCGCTGGACTTGACTTACTCTATAGGCTTTAAGCCCATTCCCCTCGATAATATCTTCACTTGATCTCTTGGTAAGCCTTTAGTCAAAGGATTTGCAATGTTTTCCTTAGACTTAACATAATCAATACTAATTACTGCACTTGTGAGTAATTGTCTTATAGTATTGTGTTGGCGCCTTATATGTCTTGACGTACCATTATATATATTGTTCTTAGCTCTTGCTTGTGCTGCCATACTATCACAATGTATGCAAATTGCTGTGACTGGTTTTGGCCAGCAAGGAATATCTTCTAGGAAATTTCTTAGCCATTCAGCTTCTTCAGCTACCTTGTCAAGAGCTATGAATTCAGATTCCATAGTGGAATGTGCTATACACGTTTGTTTTATTGATTTCCAAGAAATCGCTGCTCCTCCTAATGTGAATATATATCCACTTGTTGATTTGGTTTCTGTATTATCAGAAGTCCAATTTGCATCACTATACCCTTCAAGTACAGGTGGATATTTTGTATAATAAAGTCCATAATTTAAGGTATATTTAAGATACCTTAGAACTCTTATTAATGCTGTCCAATGAGCATCATTAGGATTACTTGAATATCTACTCAGCCTGCTTACTGCATAAGCTATGTCAGGTCTAGTAGAATTCATCAAGTACATCAAGCTTCCAATTACTTGATAATATTCCAATTGATAAATTGCTTCTTCATTACTTTTGTTAAGATGACAATTAGAATCAAAAGGAGTTGGAGTAGGTTTACAATCGAATTGATTGAATCTTTTTAAGATTTTCTCAACATAATGAGATTGTGTGAGGACATAACCTTCGTTATTCCTTTTGATTTGAATTCCTAGTATTACATCAGCTAGACCCAAGTCTTTCATGTCAAAACTAGAATTCAACATCTTTTTGGTTGACATTATAGCATCTCTACTTGTGCTTATAATCAACATGTCATCAACATATAAACAGACTATGAGCAAAAGTTTTTCATTTCTTTAATGTACACACATTTGTCACCTTCATTTATTTTGAAACCATTTGCTAGCATAGTATGATCAAATTTTTCATGCCATTGTTTTGGAGCTTATTTGAGTCCATATAATGACTTAACAAGTCTACAAACTTTATTCTCTTGGCCTTTGACTATGAACCCTTCAGGTTGGTCCATATAGATTTCTTCTTCTAACTCTCCATTTAAAAATGCTGTTTTATCATCCATTTGATGTATTTCCATGTTGTATAAAGCAACTATGGCAATCAACATTCTAATGGAAGTTATTCTTGAAACAGGAGAATAGGCATCGAAGTAATCTACACCTTCTTTTTGTCTATAACCTTTTACAACCAATCGTGCTTTGTATTTATCAATAGTACGTCAGATTTAAGCTTTCTTTTGAATATCCATTTATATCCAATTGGTTCGATTCTAGATAGTAAATCAACCGATTCCCATGTATTATTTTGTAAAATGGATTTAACTTCACTATTGATTGCTTCCATCCATAAAGGCGCTTCCGACGAAGACATAGCCTCCCTATAAGTCTGAGGTTCATTTTCAGTTAACAGACTTATAAAATCAGGTCCAAAATTCTTTGGAACCTTAATTCTTTTTCCCCTTCTAGGTGTCAATTTTTATTCTTGAACCCTTGAAGTGGTTGGTTCTTCTAGACTCTCTTCAGCCGTCCTTTTTCGTGATGAACCATTTTGTTTTTCCTTAAAAGGAAATATATGCTCAAAAAATGTAGCATCTGCAGATTCTATGATAGTATTATCATTGATATCTGAAATATGTGATTTAACTACTAAGAATCTATACGTTGCACTATTCTTAGCAAAATCGATGAATACACAATCTACGGTTTTAGGTCCTAATTTAGTCCTTTTTGGTAAAGGAATTTGAACCTTTGCGAAGCAACCCCACACTTTTAAAGTTTTGTAAGTAGGTTTTCTCTTTCTCCAAATCTCATATGGAGACTTATCAGATTTCTCGAATGGAACTCTATTCAAGATATGATTTGCAGTCAGTAATGCTTCACCCCACAAGTTTTGGGGAAGTCCAGAATCATTCAACATAGAATTAATCATATTCTTGAGAGTTCTATTTTTTCTCTCTGCCACACCATTTTGTTGAGGTGTATATGGCGCGAGTTGGTCGATGAATAATTCCATTTGTATTACAAAATTCTGTAAATTCAATGGAATCATATTCTCCACCTCGATCGGTTCTTAATATTTTTATCTTTTTGTCAAGTTGATTTTCAACTTCTGCCTTATATATTTTAAATACATCAAAGGCCTCGCTTTTATTCTTGATCAAAAATACATGACAATATTTACTATAATCATCAATAAAAGTGATGTAGTAGTTCTTTCCTCCTCTCGTAGGATTTGATTTGAAGTTACAAAGATCACTATGAATTAAATCTAATAATCATTTGATCTTTCTCGAACGAATTTAAATGTTTGCCTAGGAAACTTTGATTCTACGCAAACTTCACATTTGTGTTTAAAATCAATTTTAAACTTTGGTAACATGTTCAAATGTACCATTTTATGAATTAATCTGTTATTTACATGACCTAGTCTAGCATGCCATATATCAAATGATTCAATCATATAAGCAGAGACAGTCATATACGCAGAAACAATCATTCTATTACCAGTGCCATTAACAGTTACAATGCTTAATTTGAAGAGACCTTCAGTAAGGTACCCCTTCCTTATGAACATGCCACCCTTAGTCAATACAAATTTGTCAGACTCGAAAACAAGTTTGAACCCTTTCTTATTCAGTAAAGGGCCAGATACAAGATTTTTTCTAATATCAGGAACATAAAGAACATCAAGTAAAGTGATTACTTTTCCAGACGTGAACTTCATCTTCACTGTTCCTTTGCCTTCAACCTTGGAGGAGGATGAGTTTCCCATGTAAAGTTTCTCTTCACTATCAGCAAGATGAAACTCAGAAAATAAGGTTTTGTCACTGCATTTGTGCCTTGTTGCACCAGTATCGATCCACCATCCTTTGGCATCAGAAACCATATTAGTTTCTGAAACAACCGTAGTGAGATCAAAGTCAGTATCATCAATTTCCATGTTAGTAACATTTGCTTGGTTGTTCACACCAGAATGATCAAAATTCGGATTCTGATCTTTCTTGTGGCGACAATCTTGAGCTCTGTGACCCTGCTTTCCACAAACCCAACAACTTCCCTTAATTTTCTTGTAATCCTTCCCCTTTGGTGCTAACGGCTTGGCGGTTCTCTTAAGATTTTTCTTGAAATTCTTATTCTGGAATTTCTGAAATTTTGACTTGCTTGATAGTCCTACCACTATGTTAGCATTAGCATTAGCCATTTAATTTTTGTCTCCCTTCCTGTGATCTTCCTCAACACGAAGTCACAGAATGAGATCCTCGATGGACATGCCCCTTCGCTTGTGCTTTAGGTAGACCTTGAAGTCATTCCATGACGGTGGGAGCTTTTCAATAATGGCTCCAGTCTGAAAATGTTCATTTACGATGCACCCTTCAGCGTGCAATTCATGTATCAGAACTTGCAGTTCTTCCACTTGCTTTACCACGGACTTCGAATCCACCATGTTGTATTTCAAAAACTTGCCTACCACGAACTTTTTAGCCCCTGCATCTTCAGTTCGGTATATCTTTTCGAGAAGATCCCAAACATCCTTTGCAGTCTTACATTCAGAATAAACATCATACAGTGTATCATCAAGTCTATTCAAAATGTAATTCCTGCAAAGAAAGTCAGAATTCCTCCATGCTTCAATAGTGAGGAGAGTTTCCCTAGACAAAGGTCTTCATCAGATTTCGGAACTTCTTCCTTCACTATGTTGGCAAGATTCATAGTGGTCAGCCAGAACAACATTTTTTGTTGCCACCTTTTAAAGTCAAGACCCTTGAACTTCTCTGGTCTTTTATCTTTGGGATTGGCAGATGTGGATTTCTTCGTTACAAGAGATGCCATTTCAATTTAGTATGAAAACAACAATTTCGTATAAATCAGTGACTACTTTTTCTAAATCAGTGACAAATTATATGCACTCAACTATTGTATGTAAATCAGTGATAACATTAATAAAACACAATAAAAAAAATTCATCTTAGATTGAAGGAATGATTATACAATATGCATATCACTAAACTATAATATATATCATGTGTGAATTCAATTATGAAGAACTAAATTAAATCATACCAGAAGCTTGCACTAAATAGTAATGTCCTAAGACGAATTTTCCTCCAATTCGGTGAATGAATGCTTTAAGAGGTTCGCCTCCAGGATACAACTGGATTGATCTTTGATTACACACCAATCAAAGAACCTTTCTTGTGCAACAATATAATTTCTCTCAACAAAAAAAAAACTTGATACACTCTTCCATTTCATACATACTATATATAGACAAATAATGTCTCTTACGAACAATCACATGCATGCACCTGTTCACAAAACGTTTACATGCACCTGTTCACAAACGTGAATGTTAGTGGTTCATTTAACCACTAATTTACATACCTTTTTAATAAAACACAACTGTTCACACTAATAAGTAATTACGAAATTACTTAATTTAAAAAAATAAAAAATTTATGTTGTGAATTAGCTAAGTTATTTTAACATTAGCCCCAAGGCCCAAGGCCTAATCAAAGACATATTAAATATCAAGTATTTAATATATATTAATCAATGGAGAATACCCATGGTCTTTGCCTCCAACCCACATTCACTTAACTAAGACTTGTAAGTGAAAGATAACTTATAAGGAAATGTTTCTTTCCCATGTGGGACTAATATTGGATACAATACAAACTCACATATAGTTCAATAGAAAGCCCTAGAAGAGGTAAGAAGAATAGTGAGAGAGAAAGGCAAGTTGAAGTTAGATGAGGAGGACATTCAATAGATGGACTACTTGAAATGTGTTATCAAAGAGGCTTTGAGATTACATCCTCCTACACCAACCCTGCGAAGAGAGTCTTCTCAAAGTGTTAACATCAAAGGGTACCTCCTCCCTCCTAAAACAAAAGTTATGATTAATGCTTGGACAATTCAAAGGGATTCAAATACTTGGAGCTGCGCTGAGGAGTTCATTCCAGAGAGGTTTATTGGCTCAAAGTTCGACTTCAAAGGCCTAGATTTTGAGTACTTTCCATTTGGTTCGGGAAGAAGGATATATGTGTCCTGGGATTTCATTTGGCTCAGCAGTGGTGGAGTTCGTCCTTGCCAACTTATTATTCTGGTTTGATTGGCAAATGCCTGGTGGCGCCGATGAAAAGGGATTAGACATGACTGATAGTTTTCAGACGCGTGGCGCGAGGGAATGTCCACTTCAACTTGTTGCAGCTCCTCACTTTAATTAATCAGATCTACCGACAACTCATGAATCTCGATGTTGTTGGCCTTGGAAATATATATATTGTGGATTGAAAATTTGCTTGAACAACTTTAAGCTCTGGTGTTCAAAATAATAAAACGGTTTCCTATTCTAAAAAATAAAATAAAATAATAATAAATGGATTCTAAGCTGCATGTTGTAGGTTGTGGATTTAAAATTTATTTAATTGAGTTGTAAGTTTAATGTTATTAAGTTGTCATGTGTTATAGGGTACTTGAAGTGGGTGGAAAGTTATCTAACTGTGACATTGTGTTCATTGTTGAGGTTGTGCTACAATTTGTTACTGTTCATTCATTCACACATCTATGCCCAATTTCATTTTTAATATCTTTTTATTTTATCTCTTATTTCTCAATCTTTCACCATCATAGATTCTTTGGAGCACCCTCTATCAATTTCTTACTGCTAATAGATTCTTTGGAGCACCCTCTATCAATTTCTTACTGCTAAAACTTCTTGTGTTGGATTTTTCTTCACTACGAATTCACTCCAACTTTGCCTTTCCATTTCATTTTTTTTTAAGATCGTAAATCCATAATTTTAATGCACGAATTACAATCCAGGAAAGGAATCCTAGTAAGTCCATTTTCATGCATAAAATATAGCCGTTCATCCCTAAAAACACTCCAACTCTAAGAAAACCATTTTCTAGGAGAACCTCTTTTTTAGTACTTACTATCTACCTACCAATTATTATATCAGTTAGACTGCACAAAGTGGTTAATTTTATTTTGGTAGTTGATCTATGCATGTGATCTATGCAAAAGAACTAAATGAAGTTTACGTTTTTGGCGTAACATGAAAGATTGGACTTAACATTCAGGAACAATTCTCCATTCATAATTAGCTTTGTCATTAGTATAGCAACATTTATAATTAGGTATCAATGTCATAGGGACTTCAATATATATATTAGCCAATACCACCTTCTTCTACAATGCTTCCTTTTATTGGAATTCGGAATCCTTCGCTAATTAGGCAAGCACGTTCATCCATTTGCATGGATATTTCATTGAGAGGCAATGCGCAGATGTTTTTCTCAATGCTTGAGATGATGTGATTAGCCATAAGAGAACATTGATCATGTGCACCCCTGTTAAATCCATGTGTATATATGCCCATCAAATTTAAATTATAATGTTATTTGGTAGACTAAATTTTCAAGAAAAAAATTTGCTCCTGTAATTAATGTGCAATTAATTTGAAGAGGATGGCTCAATTCATGGTATGCTAAGGAAGGACAACAGTCACAACACCAAGTCCATGTTCAAAGCATGTGACTTTCTCAAGCTAATAGTCATGAGAGCTTGAAAGTAGATGATGCAACTTCTTATGTAGTTGTTCGTAATTTTAATTAGAGAAATCAGATAAAAAAGATTGAGAGAGCAAGAAGAAGAAGATAAGGAAGAAATATTGATTGAGAAGGGATTAAAAAAGAGATGGAGAAGATTGAGAATTAGGGTTAGAGAAGAAAGAGAGAATATAGAGATAGAATTGTATTTCTTGCTTCCCCTTTCACAGAAAACTGATTATATCTTATATAATGACTAAAGCCTAAAATATTATACAAAATGACCACATTAACCTTATACTACCATAACTCTATTTTATACTATATTAACCCTATTATAGGTATTCATCCAAAGATGTTTTATCGATCTTTTTCTTGAAGGAGTAGAGGAAAACAGTTGGAGTAACTCATAATTAGGTGTGGGCTCTCGTTACTAATTGAAGGAAGATCCACACTTATACTTTGATGACCCAAGATTTGAGCAAAACTGGGCTTTGTCCGGCCTAAGCCTACGTGGACCCCTGAGCCCTCTCGCAAGGTCAATGCAAACCTAATCAACCTCTCCTTGCAATTATTCTCAAGTTATGCAGCAGTTGTTAAGAATTAAGTTGAGACAATCAAAATTTGTAAATTTTATAAGATTATGCAGAAGCATTTTAACTTAAGCAAATCGAACAACTCTAAATCAATGACGTCAGAATAACCTAGAGTATGAAAACCCTACAAATATACAATCACATTTATATCATGTATAAAGAGAGTGAAATGAAGTCATAAATTTCCTGAAATTTTTGACAACCAAAAATTATCACAATGTGATAAACATGTATATGAATAATATAACAGAGAGAAAACCTACAATAATACGAGAGGTAGGACCACTCCAATGACCTTAAAGTAAGCCACCAAGTAATGGGACATTTCCCTTGCTCCACTGCGGATTTGCACTCAATCAATCATAAGAATGAGGATCCCAGGTAAGTAACACCACTAGGATATAAACAACATCTAGAAATAATAAAAGCAGTCTAAATCCATGGAGATAGAAAGAAAGTTGTAAAGACACATGGATAATAAAAGTATGTAAATGAATTATAACAACGATAAATAAGTGCCCAAAATCAAAACAGAGATGCACCAAAGTAGTTTTGACCACCATGTGCGGGTACTATAGGGACGAGGTCATTGAGTTGCAAGAAAGCCATGGAAACTCGGGCCCTACGTTGTAGCAAAACCCATATGCCGATGAGAGACTTCTCGGTATTCCGGCTAATAGCTCTCACCCCACTTAAAAAAAAAACAAACTTGAGCAGTGTCACAAGGTCATGGTTCCTAAATATAACCTAGATAACCAGTCATTCCAAAGACACTTTGACTCTCTTGGCCTTCGGACAACACAACCTGGATAGGAATTCCAAGAAAGGTATTGAGCAATAAACAATAACAATTCAAAGTTCAATGAAGTAACTGTACATATCCTAATTGATTATTTACCCGTATCCGAACTACACACACTCACTCAACTTTAACATGCCCCCAAACCTGATCCATGTATGCTCGTCAATTAACTTCATCCCGTAGTAATCAATTGGATTAAATTTGGTTGTATTAAAGTCATGTTTTCCATTAAATTTCCAAATCCTATTAAATTTCCCAAAATTCTCTGGTCCAGTAATGCCTCTCATTCCCTATAATTTGGGTCAATTCCAAGAGTATTGGGTCACATTTGAACCTATTGATACACCTAAAAGAACTACTGAAGTTTCAAAAATTTTTAAAAAAATCTCAAGAGAATTGGGTTTGGCGTTGTAGGCTTCCTGCCCAAAGCACCATCCACGGTGTCAATCTAGACAACATATTCCCAAATTGCGTCATGGCTGGCGCAATGGGTAGAATGCATACAACGTTAACCATGATAGTCTTGTAAATCATGGGTTTTCGAAAACCCTAACTTTTCAACTTGTTCCAAGCATATCCAATCTTTGTAAGGACCTCGAATAAGACTTGAAAACCCCCATGGAATCATTCTATTTTTTCCATAACACCATTTTTCACAATTTAAACCAAAATTCATAAAAAATGGTAAAAAATTCATGATTTCCTCGAACCACCTCAACAACACCAATATACATGCTACAATTGACCTTCTATAACATCAAACACACCACCAAAAACCCAGAAAAACCCAAAAATCCAGTAAGCTTAGGTGTTGCTCACAATTCATGATGACAACACAAAAAACTACCCAATTTGAGCTTATTTATACTTTCTTGGTAATCTAGACTTATACTCCCATCTCAAGACATCTTCTGGCCAAGAATGGGTCCATCTCAACCACTAATACGACTCTAATGGGTGACTTGGTCTCTTGGTCTTATCATCTCAAAAAACAAATAATTGGTTTTCCCAAGTGTTCCAGTACCCAGCTTACACCATGACTCACACAGTTGCATGCAAATGAAAAAACGATAAATAGAATATGTTCCCATATTAATTATTTATCATATTTAATTGCCTCATTAATGAAATATTTCCTCGAACATCAGTATAGCTGTATATGGCTCGCCTGATACTCATTTTGACATGTTTACCTAAGCAAACTTGGTCTGTAAACTCGACGCGTTAACAAACATATCTTTGTATGTTTGGACAACTGGATTCACATTCAGATATAAAATACATAATAGAAATACCAAACCAAAAGAAAATTTTTCCAAGTTGACGCTTGACAACTGGACAAGAATACCACGACAACTGGGTCCTACAGTACAACCTTGAAATGACACGTGGGACGAGTTAGAATTTGGCTTTTTCTGTCTTAAGAATTTTGTCCTCGAAATTAAATAAGACTTAAGGTAACACTTACCGAATATCAAAATATGTATGGGACTTCCTCACGCATGTAGGACTTGAGTTCCCACGTTAGCTTCTATCCCCGTGATGTTGCCATTTGTCAAGGACTGATGGGATCACTTTGATCCTCATTGTCTTCACCTTATAGTCTAGAATCTAAATAGGTTGCTTGTCATAAGTGATGACCTCCCTCAAGTCTATTTGACTCAAGTCTATTGTCGGTCGCCTGCCCTTTCTCGATCTATCAAGTCAAAGCATCGAGATATGAAACACATGATGAATCTTGGTGACGCAGCGGATATCTTCTAAACCAGTTGAACGAATCCACAAACAACTTGATCTAGGTCAGAACTTAAGCCAAAGTTCAAAAATTCTTTTATTTCAGCCAAAACTACGAATTACACCTAATAGACGAAAACTAGACGAAAACTAGAAACAAATGCCACAAACGACAATAAAAACGGAAATTCCTAATGAAAGTTATAAGCGAAACAAAACTTTCCTAAAATAGCAAAATTGCCGTTTCGGAGGGCGAAACGATGGAATTTTGCTAAAAAACATCGTAGTCACGGCATAGCAGTGAGTTGTGATCTCCACGCCATTTCCAATAAACTCATGCCCCCATAATGCTAAAAATCAAATGCCCAAACTTCGCCATTTACGGAAATTACTAAAATGTCATCCTGTCATATCTTTCCATCATATTTTTCTAAGCATTTACAAGCTAATTTTTGGATTTCATCATTCTCCCCATGGTGGACAGAATTCGGCCTCGAATTTTCATCATCAGATGTATCCCCATAATAGTTAGGGAACGAGATGCTTGGCATTAAATACACCAGCCGTGCGAATGTGACTTGGCAACTTCAATCTGTAAGCATTAGGATTAATTTTCTCAAGAACCTCCACAGGACCAATCTTTCAAACTGACAATTTGTTGTAATCACCCACAGAGAACCGGTCTTTAGTGAGAACTGCCCACATAAAGTCACCCACTTCAAACTCCATGTGACGCTTCTTCCGATCTGCATATTGTTTGTACTTATCAGCAGCCTTCTGCAAGTTATCTTTGAAGATTGATGAATCTCTTGCAGCCCACTAATAAAGTCTTCTGCCTTGCCATGCCATCTAGTCTTATTTGGCACTGGTAACAGATCAAGAGGACCTCGAGGTAGTACTGAATACACAACCTGAAAAGGACTAAACCCGGCACTTCGATTAACAACATGGTTGTGCGCAAATTCTACGTGGCTCAACTTGAAGTCCTAACTCCTGACATTCTCACCCGCCAAGCTCCTAAAAAGATTGCCTAACGAACGGTTGACAACTTTAGTCTGCCCATCTGTTTGCGGATGATAAGCACTGCTAAATTTTAGCTGCGTGTTCACCATAGCCTACAAACTGCGCCAAAAATGGCTGAGGAATCTAGTGTCCCGATCTGAAACAATCGAGGTAGGAAGGCCATGCAATCTATACACCTCCCGAAAGAACAGCTGAGCCACCTTTACAACGTCTGTGGTCTTCTTGCATGAGATGAAGTGAACCATCTTGGAAAAAGGTCAACCACCACAAAAATATAGTCATTACCCCGCTGTGTTCTAGGCAACCCCAACACGAAATCCATGCTAATATCAACCCATGGCTGTTTTGGAATGGGCAAAGGCATATATAGACCGGCATTAGTTGCGTTACCCTTCGAAAGCTGGCAAGTCCGGCACCGCTGTACATATCTGTCCACTTCCTTGCGAATGGTAGACCAAAAGTAAGAGGCCTGCACTAGTTGCAAAGTGCGATCATGCCTAACATGTCCCTCTTCATGCAACTCTCTAATAATCAGCAATCTCAAGCTGTAATTAGGAATGCAAAGCTGGTTGCCCCGAAATAAGAAACCATCCTGGAGTGTGTAATCAGTACAATCCCCACTCTGCACCTTCTCCACAATAGTAGCAAAGAAAGGATCAGTAGTAAATAAATCAGAGAAGTAGGAAAACCTAAGTACCTCAATGGTCATGCGGCTCAACAAACTTTTTCGTCTGCTCAGGGCATCGGCAACTCTGTTGGTCACACCAGACTTGTGTTTCACCACAAAAGTAAAGCGCTCCAAATAGGCCACCCAGGAAGCATGTCTGGCCCAGACCTTGTTATGCCCATGTAAGTGTCGCAATGCCTCATGGTCTGTAAACAACACGAACTCTCTATGAAAAAGATAATGCCGCCAATGCTTTACGGCTTGTACCACTGCATAGAACTCCACATCATATGTGCTATAACTTAACTTTGCCCCAGACAGCTTCTCACTAAAATAGGCAACAGGCCTATTATTCTGACTCAAGACAACTCCAATGCCTATCTTGGATGCATCACTATGTAACTCAAATGGTAGGTGAAAATCTGGCAACACCAGAATGGGTGCAGTGGTTAACCGTACCTTGATCAATTGGAATGCTTCATCTGCCACATTGCACCACTCAAACTTCACGCCCGTCATACTGTGACGACCCGCCCCCGACCTAGGGTCGGGTCGCCCGCCCGGACCGCCACTTGGACCCAATACATGAACCAGGCCCAAATAACAGTCTGGCACGTCTAAACAAATAAACCTTCGGAATATATATAAAGAAATATCCTAAAGCCAAAAGATTTAAGTTCATAGAATATTAATAAAACTATACATGATATATATCAACTCAAAGCTCACATCAAATGAAAACTTCAAGCTCGTTTCTCCCTTGTCTCAATTCTAGTGCACTCGTCGATGAACCTGTATTGTAAGTGGGGTGAGCTAAAAGAACCAACGGAGCTCAGTAATGCGGAAAACCCGCTCAACCATCAAATATGCAAGTAATACCTAATAAGCATGCATAGTCTAGCATGTATTTGAAAACAAACAAAGATTCATTAAATAGTAGCATGGTAGCAAGATTTAAAAAAAAAGACTTATAATGAACCATCAAGTACTATCATAGATATAAGATTCGTAAGTCACAAATTGTAACAACAATAATCATGAATAACATTAAAGAGATTGACAAATCATTTCATAATTTCAAACTTTCATATAAATGAGGGGGTTTCGCGAGATTATGTACTATAAAATATAATAATACGATAAGTCGATGTTCCATTCAATGCATACTAGATATTGGCAAGAATCCGGTGACCGATTCTCCTACTCTCAAAGTGATGGAAACAACCAGCTAGCACACAGGTCTTATGTGCCCTCTCGTTTGTCCCATCAAATCAACAGTAGGTTCGTCCAAGCCATCACCGATGCACATCTCTATGTTAACGACCCTCGGTGGTAAACTCCACACCCTGGGGTGTTGACGACCCTCGGTGGTAAACTCCACACCCTGGGGTGTTAACGACCCTCGGTGGTAAACTCCACACGTTCTGCGGCCATGAATAACAGTGCATTCACATTCCATAGATTCGTAGATTCGAGCCAATACCATGACGCAACCCATAAATCCCAAGTCTTTAATTCAAATTATGAATCCTAAGCATAAATAATAATCATGCCATATTTGATAATTGAGCAAGCTCCCACTTACCTGCACTCGCCGCAAATCCTAATCTCAATCCTCTTGCGTTTGGGCTCGATGTGAACCGTCTCGCGAATCTAGACAATTTGAAAGAATAATTACTTTATGTATCTACAACCATACAAGTTTAACATTAATTGTCTAGACCTTAGAGATTCACCCTATTTTATAGCTGACTTCGCTAAAGGTCATTCACGACTTTAAAATTGACTCTTAAAATTAGAATCAATGATTCGAATAAAATAGTAATGCGGTGATGTAAAACAAGGAAAATCCTCTAAGACTTAGTTTTTCCAACATAAATCGAAGACATTCGATTAATTTTAATTAAAAAGATCCAAATCACCATACAAGACTCAATTTAGACTTTAAATTCCCAAATGACAATATTCAGTCAAAGTCCACAAATTTATCGAATAAGTTTATTTCCCAAAGAAAGATTCAAAGTCCCTTTTTAAAATCTCAACTCAACCTTAAATGCCATATCTTTATCAATAAACTCCAACCGCGTTCAATTTGCTAAAATCATGGGAAAAACCCATTTCAAGACTAGATCTAAGAAATATTGGACGAACTTTGCAAATGATCAACTCTCATTACCAATACCAACACCAAGACAATAAATCTAGAGAGTATTAGAATCTCACCATGCCTTCAATGGAATCTTTGACTCAAAATCCTTTCCAAAATCTCATTCTAACATAGATCAAATCTTTCCTTTCTTATTTTCTTTTCTATTTTCCTCGCGTTCTTGCCGATGTCGACGCCATCGACCCTTTGGTCTCCAAATCTTCAATAAATAATATAGAAATCAAGGAGGGAAGTGAGGTTATACCTCTCTTGAACTTAAATCCTTCTCTTGCTCTCCTCCTCTCTACGGGGGTATTTAACAAGATTGAGGCTAGGGTTTTCTTTGATTTACTTAAATAGCATTAGGGTTATGGATTAGGGTTATGATTATTTACAACTTGTCTAAACTCCATTTTTTTCAATAAAATAAACAAATAAAAGCTTAGATGGGATGAGGGGAGGGTGTGTTACCTTCTTGAATGTTTAAATGGACTTCATCATCATCAACCTTCCTCCACTTCTCTCCCATACAAGTTTGGAGTTTCAACACAAAAGAGGCTACAAACTTTATAAAAGGTTTATATAGGTAGGGTTTTAGAGTAGGGTTGTGTAGAACCGTGTTATTTTACCAAAATACCATTATGGGCCTCCATATCATTTACATCCACTAAACTCTTATTAGGCCCAATATTTATTTATCCTAAGTTATACTTTTCACACTTAAACAATTCACAAAGCACACTTGCACACATTCAGTATTGAAAATCACTAAATTACCCTCGAGTCGGGTCAAGTAGAATTCGGGTCATTACAATATCCCCAATTTTAAGAACTTTCGTCCTCGAAAGTCAAAATAACGTACACTCATAATTTGACTGGTCCATTCGTAATGGTTTGCCTAATGACCCCATTATTTAATTGGTGTCAATTCTCTCTTACACGTTCTGCTTATACCCCACATAAAATAAAGTCTTACTCTTGACTCTACTATCTCAACATTTTCATTTCCGTCCCACTGACCGAAATTCATAAGGCCTTTCTTATAGGTTTCAATAGAATTATTATACTCAGCCACTTGCCAAGTTCTTCTGTCATCACATGTTCTTAAGGTACTCCTTTATAATCTTTACCGAAGTCGCAATATACGCTCAAGTCGCTCAACTTACAGAGAGGTAGAACCATACTGAGATATGATTTGGTGCATATCTGTGTCAACAAACATCTCTGTCTATCTGGCATTGAAACCATACCACCAACTGGTAGTAGGGAAACAAGGATAGCTATCTGCTATAACATGAGCACTAGCACACCATCTCTATCAATATCTCGGTTACGCATATCATTGAACGACTCATCATGTCTTTGCGGCTTATCTGTGAAGGCTACAAATAGGCAGACCTAGTATTCCTTTCTAGAATAATACCTTAATATTATTGGCATCACATGTTTATCGACATTCATTCTTGTAGGTTCATATTTCAAGTCAACTTTTGACTAATGATCCACTTTGTAGCTCCTCTGTCATACTTAACTGTTAATTGACGTAAACAATCTTCCACTTTTAAATTCTTGTGGAATATTTTTAACATCGTCATTATTTCTAAGTAGGTTTCAGCATTCATCTGAATGCACTCCATTGCATCACCATTTTCTTTTTTTTTACCAAGATCTCTTATCAATATTTCTCGATTTTCAGGAGATCTATCGTATTGCGTCCTCGCACTGATCAATTCTCACGATCCTGGGTGACTATTTTAAACATTGTTGACTTAGTCATGACCCCTTTTTGGTATACAATGGTCCCTTCTCATCTTTCTAAGCTAACTCTTAGCTCTTATAATGTGTTTAGTACCTCATTCTCTGAGAAACGAAGGTAATTTAGCTTTCATGTTTCGTTGCTGGTTTAGGGTATTTCCTCACCATCCCTAATTATTGTTTCGTACATATTGCATAGTATAAATCTTATTAGGGTTCGATCATAACCTAAGATCCCCACTTTTAATAGTCGACCTATCACTGATCAGATATTTCATCTTTCCTTTCGACCATTTAGTCTGGTAGTTCAAGTTTTTTTTTGTAATGTTTTACTTTTATTATGAGATCACAAGTTACTTCCCACAAGTGATCAACATGATTCTTAGCGACGTCACCATTTTGATTAGAAATTTCGTTCTTAGACAGGGTACTATTGCAGTACATGTTGTCTCTCTTGAGTTCGCAATTCTTCTTCTCATCAAGTTACTCATTCATTTTTCCATGGGTCGATCCTATTCTAGGATCCCTAATTTTAAGAACCAAGTCATTATTGACTAAGGTTATATAACAATCATTTGCCTCGATTACTCTTCAACTTTATTTTTCATTCAATCATTCCCTACCAATCTGGTTAGGTTTCGTTTTGACTCAAAAGTTATGAATCCACACGTCTAATCATATCAGAAATATTCTTTTCATTGGTGTACCCCCAATTTTAATGATTCAATTATCATCAAGTTCATTATAATATTATTAACTGCGTCGTACGCTCTTTAAAACCTATTAATATGACTCATACATACCGTTTAGTTTGGGGCTTCCTTTAATTATTCAGTCATGGTACTGCTATTGCATACTCTCCATTCACTTCGAACACAATTTATCAATTCCTGATATCCCTAACTTTATGAGTTAACTCGCTTCTGATTATATTATAATAATTTTTTTGTTGCAGTGTTACCTTTAATTTTTGTCATTTTAATCTCAGATCTTGAGTCTTTACAACATCTAAAATTTTTTACTTGGCAACACGATCTTCACACATGGCTATTTCACTGGAATAGTCTTTGATTTTGGATTCCCAATTTTAGTAACTCACCCATCTCTGAGTATACTAATTTGACATTTTGTATTCACTAGATTTTCTCATTGAGTAGTTTTCAATGTATTCTTTAATTTCTCATTTGTCATCTCGTACATTATGCATTTATATGCATTTACGCTTCGAGTTAACTCTCAATTTGGGTCCTAATATTTAGTATTCAACCTATCGATAACTAGCTTAGTTTTATTTTTCTTTTACACAGATTCGATCGAAACTTGAATGCCATAATTCAATCAATCGAAAAGTTAAATCCAAATCAAGGTCCATTTCAAAATATTAAGTTTCGATTTTTCAAGCTAAGTCTAGCTTATTTTTATGGAAACATTTAAAAGCTTTCTCATATTTCAAGCAAATTGTAAAACCCTTTTTCAAATCGATTTAGTCAATATACTTTCAAAAATAAATCACGACCACGAGAAAATTTGTATTCCAATACTTCATAATGGTAACATAAATCCAAACGATGCTTTGCATTTTCATCAAGTCAAAACTTTAAAATTCAGTAAAACTCTTTATGTAAAGATTAAAATTACAACGTCAAATTCTTGAAATATGTATGAGTCTATTCGCTTAATCTTTTGAACACCAAGGAAAATAAATGGTTTCTTTTTTTTGTACTTGTTTGCCTTTTCAAAATTTTGTAAAGACACGTTAAATCCTTCCATGAAAACTTCAATAAAGTGTGGCAAACATCAACTCTAAAACAATACAAAAATCATGGTCCAATATAGTCGAAAAATCATTTTTCGATAAAAAATAGATCACTTGAAACAACATAATTCGATCTATAGCAATAACCTTCAAATCGAATTTATAGACCAATGATTCACACTCTTAATCGAGCATTAGAGGTTTTTAGACTATACTTGACGTCTATATCTTGAATTAAGTTCAGCCTCCTAGTCAGACTAACTTGCTTATCATTGTTTAAAACTAAAGATTCATTTGCATCCTTACTAGGATTGTTAACTTCCGTTTTCAACAAGATATCGTTAATTTTAATTATCCTAATAGAGTTTTTGGCATCAGAGTTACTTCTCTGAATGTGACCACGTCACAATTCTGTCTTGTGTATTTAGCGTGGCGTCTCATTGTCCTTTCAAGTCTATCAATACATGCTTAAGTCTTTATTTGCCACTCTATCGTTAAGTATAGGCACATCTCGCCGTACAATTTTCACTCTAAGTTTAGTCGTTCTATCAGAACCATTCTTGCAGCAAAGCATTGTAGACTTCATTGCAGCGCATGTGGAACCTTCTACGGACTCCCCTTCGATTTTCTTGTGTCGTTAATTGTCATTCCCAACTCGTGGAACCAATGTTTCACGTCATAAGGAAAGACATTTACCTATATATCTAATGATATATTTATATATACAAAGTAGCAAATAATCATCACATTAAGTCTTTTTTAAATTTCATTTATCCCATCCCATCCTAGGATTTATCATTATTGCGTGTTAAGTCGACTTTGAACCAATGTCCCATACCACTGATTTGTTCGACTTAACTTGACTTTTAAACTTAAAGGCCCTACATCTTAGGTTTCCCTAACCTAACGTTTCCCTAGGTTCTAATCCCTAGGCTCTGATACCAACTCTGACGACCCGCCCCCAACCTAGGGTTGGGTCGCCCGGCCCAGACCGCCACTTGGACCTAATACATGAACCAGGCCCAAATAACAGTTTGGCACGCCTAAACAAATAAACCTGCGGAATATATATAAAGAAATATCCTAAAGTCAAAAGATTTAAGTTCATAGAATATTAATAAAACTATACATGATATATATCAACTCAAAGCTCACATCAAATGAAGACTTCAAGCTCGTTTCTCCCTTGTCACAATTCTAGTGCACTCGTCGATGAACCTGTATTGTATGTGGGGTGAGCTAAAAGAACCAACAGAGCTCAGGAATGCGGAAAACCCGCTCAACCATCAAATATGCAAGTAATACCTAATAAGCATGCATAGTCTAGCATGTATTTGAAGACAAACAAAGATTCATTAAATAGTAGCATGGTAGCAAGATTTTTAAAAAAAGACTTATAATGAACCATCAAGTACTATCATAGATATAAGATTCGTAAGTCACAAATTGTAACAACAATAATCATGAATAACATTAAAGAGATTGACAAATCATTTCATAATTTCAAACTTTCATATAAATGAGGGGGTTTCGCGAGATTATGTACTATAAAATATAATAATACGATAAGTCGATGTTCCATTCAATGCATACTAGATATTGGCAAGAATCCGGTGACCGATTCTCCTACTCTCAAAGTGATGGAAACAAACAAACTAGCACATGGCCTTATGTGCCCTCTCGTTTGTCCCATCAAATCAACAGTAGGTTCATCCAAGCCATCACCGATGCACATCTCTATGTTAACGACCCTCGGTGGTAAACTCCACACCCTGGGGTGTTAACGACCCTCGGTGGTAAACTCCACACCTTCTGGGGCCATGAATAACAGTGCATTCACATTCCATAGATTCGTAGATACGAGCCAATACCATGACGCAACCCATAAATCCCAAGTCTTTAATTCAAATTATGAATCCTAAGCATAAATAATAATCATGCCATATTTGATAATTGAGCAAGCTCCCCACTTACCTGCACTCGCCGCAAATCCTAATCTCGATCCTCTCGCGTTTGGGCTCGATGTGAACCGTCTCGCGAATCTAGACAATTTGAAAGAATAATTACTTTATGTATCTACAACCATACAAGTTTAACATTAATTATCTAGACCTTAGAGATTCACCCTATTTTGTAGTGACTTCGCTAAAGGTCATTCACGACTTTAAAATTGACACTTAAAATTAGAATCAATGATTCGAGTAAAATAGTAATGCGGTGATGTAAAACAAGGAAAATCCTCTAAGACTTAGTTTTTCCAACATAAATCGAAGACATTCGATTAATTTTAATTAAAAAGATCCAAATCACCATACAAGACTCAATTTAGACTTTAAATTCCCAAATGACAATATTCAAATCAAAGTCCACAAATTTATCGAATAAGTTTATTTCCCAAAGAAAGATTCAAAGTCCCTTTTTAAAATCTCAACTCAACCTTAAATGCCATATCTTTATCAATAAACTCCAACCGCGTTCAATTTGCTAAAATCATGGGAAAAACTCATTTCAAGACTAGATCTAAATAATATTGAACAAACTTTGCAAATCATCAACTCTCATTACCAATACCAACACCAAGACAATAAATCTAGAGAGTATTAGAATCTCACCATGCCTTCAATGGAATCTTTGACTCAAAATCCTTTCCAAAATCTCATTCTAACATAGATCAAATCTTTCCTTTCTTATTTTCTTTTCTATTTTCCTCGCGTTCTTGCCGATGTCGACGCCATCAACCCTTTGGTCTCCAAATCTTCAATAAATAATAAAGAAATTAAGGAGGGAAGTGAGGTTGTACCTCTCTTGAACTTAAACTCTTCTCTTGCTCTCCTCCTCTCTACGGGGGTATTTAACAAAATTGAGGCTAGGGTTTTCTTTGATTTGCTTAAATAGCATTAGGGTTAGGGATTAGGGTTATGATTATTTACAACTTGTCTAAACTCCATTTTTTTCAATAAAATAAACAAATAAAAGCTTAGATGGGATGAGGGGAGGGTATGTTACTTTCTTGAATGTTTAAATGGACTTCATCATCATCTTCTTCATCATCAACCTTCCTCCACTTCTCTCCCATCACAAGTTTGGAGTTTCAACACAAAAGAGGCTACAAAGTTTATAAAAGGTTTATATAGGTAGGGTTTTAGAGTAGGGTTGTGTACAACCTTGTTATTTTACTAAAATACCATTATGGGCCTCCATATCATTTACATCCACTAAACTCTTGTTAGGCCCAATATTTATTTATCCTAAGTTATACTTTTCACACTTAAACAATTCACAAAGCACACTTGCACACATTCAGTATTGAAAATCACTAAATTACCCTCGAGTCGGGTCAAGTAGAATTTGGGTCATTACACATATAGTCTGTAATTGGGGCCATGATACTGCTGAAGTGTGGAATGAACCGCCTATAGAATGAAGCCAACACATGAAAGCTACGAACCTCCGTGACTGTGGTGGGTCTAGGCTAGATGTACGGTGAAATGGGAACGGCACGAATCCTGAAGAAACTCATCTCTCAGCTTCGGTACCTCGGGTATCCACAATCTACCTTTATACCTCAGACACCGATCCGACATCTTTGTCTAGTCCACACAATCTGAACTGTGAGCTATCTCACTGAACTGATAGTGTATGGGTAAACCAAAGCTAACATGGGACGCATTGATTAGGAGGTATGTAAAGGATTTGGAAAGAACCCCATCAATTGCATTAAATTGAGCACAATGTAAGAGTTTAATCCAGGTAGCACTAAATTGTTTCCAAAATGTTAATACGATACCAACAAAATAATCCCAGTATTTATTATGGGACTTGATTATCTTTGTTGTCCTTTTATTGGAAAAAGAAAATTGCATTGCATTGTTTTAATCTTTGAGACATGAGAACTTGAAAAACTGAAAGAGAAATCGATCTTACATAGGGAGATATATATATATATATATATATATATATCATGCCCATTTTCAATTTTTCTGCATTAGTATTTTTCTCTATCTTTTGTTTTTGAATAAGAACTATTCTTTGTATTTGTACTATGGTCTACCAGATACAAAACTAAGCATCGAAATAGTAGAGAAAGAGAAGCAATTACATTACTACATGCATTTGTGGAAAGCATCCTTCATTTAAAGTAAAAAGAAAATTCCGTTCTTCAATTGATTTTCAATTTTTAGCCAATTTATGTAACAAATAACCTGTTATACATTTTCAAATTAAATGGACAGTTAGTAGAGTGGCTTAATGGGTGCAGTTGAAACGGCTCTCCATTAAAGAATTATTGAAACGGTTCTCCATTAAGGAATTGTTGAAACTGCTCTCCATTAAGGAATTATTGAAACTGCAAAGGAATTAATTGCTACATTATTCCATTGCATCAATGCTTGACCCCATTTCACCCCAACTGGTCATGACCAGTGCTCTATAAAATGGGAGGTTTGGGGAGGAAGTAGGAATCTCGAAATTCACTAGCAATTGCTCTTATTTTTCATCTTTCACTACTGCAAAGTGAAAGGTGTGTATACTTCATCGTATCCTTTAGGATATTTGTTGACTCTTACAGTGTAGAGAGTAAAAATTCTTTTAGGAAAGTGGCACTGTTACACGCTTTAAGTCTTTGCAATTCCCCTGGTCTAACAATCTAAAGGAATTTTTTTTTGCTTCGTTGCAATGGCTTCAATCAAAGAACTGTCGGCTAACATTGTGAAGTTGGATTACTTCGATGGAGGCTATTTCCTGAGGTGGCAAAAGTGAGTACATTTCCTGCTGGTGGCTCTTCATCTAGTGTATGTTTTAAATACACCAAAACCTATGGAGTCTGACGATGAAACTGTCAAGCAGATCAGGAAGAGGCGGAAATGGGAGACAGACGACAACACCTGCAGAGGTCACATTCTAAACGCCACGAAAGACTCACTGTTCGACCTCTACCATGATGTCTTCTATGCCAAGGAGCTGTGGGAGAAATTGGAGGTAAGGTACCATAAGGAGGATGCGACAAGTAAGAAATTTCTTATATCGAAGTTTATTAATTTTAAAATGGTTGATGAAAGGTCTGTCATGGAACAATTCCGTGAAATTGAGAGGATTAGAAATAATTTCACTCAACACAATCTTGTCATGGATGAAACAATTGTTGTGTCTTCTATTATTGATAAACTGCCCCCATCTTGGAAGGAGTTCAAACGAACTATTAAGCATAAAAAAGAGGACATATCTCTTGATGAACTTGCTAACCATCTTCGTGTAGAAGAAGATTGTCGTATGCAGGAAAATGAAAAAGAGCAGAATGCTCAGGAAATTTCAAAAGTGCATGTGATGGAAGTGGATAAGTTCAAAAAGCCCCTGTTGAACAGGCCTAACAAGCCTAGAGGTTTTAAAAAGCCTAATGTTTCAGGAAAACCGAACAACCAATACCAGAATAAAAGGAAGCAGAAAATCACTTGTT
Organism: Stephania japonica; assembly: GCA_039657345.1. Lineage (NCBI taxonomy): Eukaryota > Viridiplantae > Streptophyta > Magnoliopsida > Ranunculales > Menispermaceae > Stephania > Stephania japonica. The sequence goes on from CM077560.1 coordinate 29,192,113, forward strand.
GGTTCTGCGAGAAAGATGGCCACCTCAAGTCCGAATGTAATCATTGGAACGGAAAGCAAAGAAAATATCATGCTTCCTCTAGTGCTGCAAAAAATGCAGGTAACGACAATGATTATCTCATTGCTATGATATCTGAAATCAACGTCGTTGAAAATGATATGGTTTGGTAGGTTGATTCTAGTGCTACTCGACATGTCTGCAAGAACAAGAGGTTCTTCAAGACCATGAAGGTAGTAGATGAAAATACTGTCTTGTACATGAGAAATGATGCTACTGTCCTTGTTAAAGGTATAGGTAGGGTTGATCTGAAGTTTACTTCTGGCAAAATTGTAACACTCACTATCGTGTATTATGCACCAGAAATGAGGAAGAATCTTATGTCGGGTGGTCATTTGAATAAGTTTGGATTTAGGCTTGTCTTTGAGGCTGACAAGTTTGTACTCTCAAAGGGAGGGGCATATGTAGGGAAGGGTTACGCTTATGAGGGCATGTTTAAGTTCAATGTAATCGCTTTATCTAATAAGAATGTTGTTTCTGCGTATCTTGTTGAATCTTCTTCATTTTTATGGCATCATAGATTAGGACATGTTCATTTCAGAAAATTATATGATATGGTAAATCTGGAATTACTGCCTTATTTTGATAAATATGAAGGAAATTGCAATACATGCATGAAAACAAAAATAACTAGAAATCCATTTCGTAATGTTGAAAGAAATTCAAAGTTACTAGACTTAATACATTCTGATGTCTGTGACATACAGAATACACCATTTATAGGAGGCAATAAATATTTTATAACATTTATTGATGATTATAGTAGGTACTGTTATGTTTATTTGTTGCATTCCAAAGATGAGGCAATGGTTAAGTTTCGGGCCTATAAGGCAGAAATTGAATTGCAATGTGAGACCTTTATAAAATGTTTATTTGTTGCATTCCAAAGATGAGGCAATGGTTAAGTTTCGGGCCTATAAGGCAGAAACTGAATTGCAATGTGAGACTTTTATAAAATGTTTAAGGTCTGATAGGGGAGGAGAGTACTATGATCCAAAGTACTTTGAATCCACTGGAATAGTATATGAGACTACTTCCCCTTATACACCACAACAAAATAGTGTGGCTGAGCGTAAAAATTGTGTTTTAACCGAAATGGTTAATGCTATGCTATCAAACTTTGGTTTGAGTAGCGGATTTTGGGGAGAGGCATTGCTGACTGCATGTCATATTTTGAACAGAATTCCACAAAATAAGAATTAAGTCACCCCATATGAGCTTTGGAATAAGCGAAAACCAAATCTTAATTATTTAAGAGTTTGGGGCCGTAGAGCAGTAGTAAAAGTACCTGAACCCAAAAAGAGGAAATTGGGTGAAAGGGGAGTGGAGTGCATATTTATTGGATATGCACAACACAGTAAGGCATATAGATTCATAGTGATTAAGCCTAATAATTCGATTTAAGTAAACACTGTAATTGAATCAAGGGATGCAATCTTTGATGAGACAAGATTTAAATCTATTACTAAAAGTATTCCTGAAGAAAACCAAAAGGGAAGGAAGTCGTAGAAATTGAAAATGGCAAAGAAATAGTAGAAGTTCCTAAACTTCGAAGGAGCAAACGAGCTCGAAAAATTAAGTCATTTGGTTCTGATTTCTATACATTCCTAGTTGAAGGAAGTAGAGAAACAGTAACTAGACAAATCCGTATTGTTTTAATACGAATGTTGATCCTCAAACAGTAGAGGAGGCAATGAAAGAAAGAGATGCAGTTTTTTGGAAAGAGGTATTAAATGATGAGATGGTTTCAATAATAGGAAATAACGCTTATGAGCTAGTTGATCTACCTCCTGGGTGTAAACCCATTAAATGCAAATTTCTCTTCAAAAAGAAAAGAAGAGTTGATGGATCCATTGAAAAACACAAAGTGAGACTAGTTACTAAGGGTTTCACTCAAAAGCATGGAATAGACTATTTCGATACCTATTCACCAGTAGCTAGAATTGCTACTATCAGATTGCTTATTGCAATTGCAGCCATAAACAAGCTGGTCATCCACCAAATGGACGTTAAAACAGCGTTCCTAAATGGAGAATTGGATGAGGAAATATAGATGGAACAACCTAAAGGGTTTATTATGCCCGGGTCATGAGAATAAAGTGTGTAGATTGTGAGGATCATTGTACGGTTTAACGCAAGCACCAAAACAGTGGCACCAAAAATTTGACCAGGTTGTACTTGCTTTTTGATTCAAAATAAATGAATCTGATAAATGTGTATATAGCAAGTTTGATGGAAAAGGCAATGGTGTCATTATCTGTCTTTACATAGATGACATGCTGATTTTTGGAACTGACTTGGAACAAGTTCAGTTGACCAAAAGGTTTCTTTCAATCCAGTTTGAAATGAAAGATATGGGGCAAGCTGATGTCATACTTGGAATTCAGATTGTAAGAGATGAGGGGAGTATTACTCAAACTCAATCTCATTATATTGAGAAAGTTCTCAATAGATTCAATCATTCAAATTGTGCCCCAGTTTCTACCCTACTAGATTCAAGTATTGAGTAAGTGAAAAATACAGGCAATCCAGTTTTACAACTGGAGTATTCTAGATTAATTGGATGCTTAATGTATGCAATGACATGCACTAGGCCGGATATTGCCTTGGCAGTAGGCAAGTTGAGCAGATTTACAATTAATCCAAGTGAATTGCATTGGTTTGCAATTCAAAGAGTTTTGAAATATTTGAAGAAAACAATTAACTATGGTTTATGCTATAGTGGATATCCTTCAGTTTTAGAAGGATTTTCAAATGCAAGTTGGATTGTGAAAGATCAAGATCATGCATCTACAAGTGGGTGAATTTTCACACTTGCTGGAGGAGAAATCTCGTGGGCTTCAAAGAAACAAACTTTAATGGCTAGTTCTACCATGGAATCAGAGTTTATTGCGCTAGCCTCGACTTCAAAAGAAGCTGAATGGCTACGTGAATTATTACACGAGATACTATTGTGGCCTACACTGATAGCTCTAATCTCTATCCATTGTGATAATGAGGCCACATTGGCAAGGGCTTATAGCCAAGTATACAATGGTAAATCCAGACATATTGGACTGAGACATTGTTGTGTCAGAGAATTGATAACAAGTGGAGTTATCACAATTGACTATGTGAGATCTAGTCAAAATTTGGCAGATCCCCTTACTAAAGGATTGCCAAGAGACTCGGTAAATAAAACATCAAGGGGGATGGGTCTCAAGCTCATGAATTATAGGTCACCAATAGTGAAAACTCAACTCGACGCCTAACATTACGTTAAGTCTTGAGCTCAATGCAGTCAAATTCATTATAGGTGTGACTGTGAGCACTAAATTTTAATAATCATCCCAATGTTAGTGCTCGGTACCTGCATGTAAAGAGAGGAGGTTGAGATGATCTCTTAATAGTCTTCTAAAGGTACTTAAATTGCGGGGGTACTAGAATGGAGACTACCTATGTGAATGTGAAGTGCAGCCGCTTCAAGGAGTTCAAGGGCTTGGCTCCAAAGACATTCACGAGAAGATACAAGACACAAGGTCAATATTGAATGTGTCAGGATATTTATGGCTATTTGTTGGTGTAAGTTATATGAATGATATGTTTATGCTACATATCGAATAGAATCATTGGTTCAAAGTGTATCTACCATGTAATTTTGATATGATGTAATGAACTTTTCACAAATTAGTGGTTCAAATCGCAAGATACCATTAGTTATGCATATAATGTTTGAGATGTCGTGGATTGAATGATCTGAATATTTTTGAAAATGGCGGGGGATTGTTATACATTTTCAAATTAAATGGATAGTTAGTAGAGTAGCTTAATGGGTGCAGTTGAAATGGCTTTGTAGAGTGGCTTAATGGGTGCAGTTGAAACGGCTCTCCATTAAGGAATTATTGAAACGGCTCTCCATTAAGGAATTGTTGAAACTGCTCTCCATTAAGGAATTATTGAAACTGCAAAGGAATTAATTGCTACATTATTTCATTGCATCAATGCTTGACCCCATTTCACCCCAACTGGTCATGACCAGTGCTCTATAAAAGGGGAGGTTTGGGGAGGAAGTTGGAATCTCGAAATCCACTAGCAATTGTTCTTGTTTTTCATCTTTCACTACTGCAAAGTGAGGTAGGTATACTTCATTGTATCCTTTAGGATATTTGCTGACTCTTGCAGTGTAGAGAGCAAAAATTCTTTTAGGAAAGTGGCAGTGTTACATGCTTTGAAGTCTTTGCAATTTCCCTGGTCTAACATAACCAACGTTTGCGCTTCCAACATGGCAACATACCATAACATGACTTTGTGTGTGTTAATCTCCAATCGCCTTCCGTGCTTGCCTTATTTAATTGACAACCCTTCTATTTCTTTCTGCCAAATATGCTACAAAACACTCTAAACAACTACATTCCTCGCAATCTTGAGGATATTGGTTACTCTACTAATTCTTTTTATCAAGAATAGGATATCCTAGCCACCAATCATGATGTTATCCCTTCTGAACTCCATTTGTATAGCTTCCCTAATAACCTTCTAAAATCTGCATCTCAAGAACACTTGGTCAATATTCCCATTATCCATGCAATGATTTGCAGTCTTGGACTTGCCAACGATGTAGCTTTAGCATTACTCTCTGATATATACATAGGTTTGAAGCTGGCTACATTTTGTAAAGATTTAGAAACATTTTTTTAACACTAAACTTGCATTTTTTTGTATTGTTACAAAGATTTTACATCAACAAAAGAACAAAGAGCCTAGCTAAAGAACCTAGGCAGGGGTGAATTTTATTGTCTCAATGGTATGCAACACCTTGATTATACAACAATGGCATGCATTTTCCTTATCATTGAACAATTACTCAAGACCTCTTTTTGTGGCATTATGTTTACCAGTCTCCCAAATCTCCACCTCATTGCAGCTTTTCTCTTCAATGACTTCAGAATTTCTTTAGGCGAATGTGTAAATGAGCTTGACTACTAGCAGTCTGACGCAAGTCTTGAGAGTGTGGAGAGACTTGTTATATATGTGTAGGCTTTAGTTTGTGAGTGGTTGAGTTCTCAAAAATGCCAACGCAAGTTGGGGATCCCACTCCAAAGCTTAAACTTATAAGCATGTCTTTAATTTTAACTATTGAATGTGGGATTATTCTATATGTTTTTTTTTATTTTTTATTTATTTCCAAAACTCTCCCTTTTCAAGTCCACTAGTCTAGGCCAGTTGTGACTTGTTTCCAATCGTTATTGGAGGCCTTTTTTTGTTAGCTGGACTAGTGTTCTTTTTAAGTTTTAGATACCTTTTTTTTTCTTGGGCATGTACTCAGAACCTCAAAGGCCACATGTTTTCATTTTATCATGGTCTACCCACTGAGCCTTTATCTCTTTTAGGCTTTAGGCCAAACCCAACTGACATCAAATTCGGTCTAGCTTTATCATTTGTTTTGTTAGCCCATTCTTTTTTTTAAGCCTCCATATTTTTTTTTTGTCGTACTTTAAATTGTTGGCCCTTGGATCTTTAATGAGTTGTTAAGCTATTGAGGGCTCTGATACAATGTAATGTTGTGTGTAAAGCCCAGTCCAAGTTTTGACAGTTGAGATTGTGAAGAGACCAGATTTACATGTGAAGGCTTTAGTGTTATAGTGGTGACTTCTCCAAAAAACCAAGGCAAGTAAGTTAGAGATCCCAATCTAGACTTATAAGACTTGTGTTTCATCTTGACTAGTTTATGCGGGATCTTTAATGAGTTGTTAAGCTATTAAGGGCTCCGATACAATGTAATGTTATGTATGCAAGGCCCAGTCCTAGTTTTGAGAGTTGAGATTCTGAATAGACCAAATTTACATGTGAAGGCTTTAGTGTTAGAGTGGGTAACTTCTCCAAAAAACCAAAGCAAGTTAGAGATCCCAATCTAGATTTGTAAGACTTACGTTTCATCTCAACTAGTTTATGCAGGTTTATACTAGGGAGTGGCTAAAAGGACCCCACTTTTTGCATAATGTACCCCACTAAAGTTTTTTTTGGGCATTCCAGTTTTACCCTTGCGCAAAAATACCTTAATGCCCTCCATAAAAATAGGGCTTTTGCTTACCCATACCCCCAATCACTCAATCGACAACGCGTTCTCTCCCTCTCTCAAATGGCACCCTCACCTCTGGCCAAACTCCAACAAAATTTGTGTGAAACCACATCGATTCGATGCTATAAGTGCATTCCCTGCCTTTTTTGTTTCTATTTTTGGGTTTTTTTTTTAAGATTTTGTTGTTTATTGAGTTGGTTTTGTGGTGTTATTGGGTTTATGGCTGTGATTTTGGCTTGAATTTCACATTTTGATCACTAATTGTCAATGGAATCAAGATTTTCTAGTGATTCCGAGCAAAACCAAGTGGTTTTTGAAGTTTTCATGGATTTTTTTAAAGTTTCATAAATGTTTTGTCGTTCTCATTGCTCGTGGGTTTCAGTCACTTCAACTGCCACCAAAACTTTTGAAGAGGTCTCGACACTATGTGGTCGAGATGTTTTGTGGTACTTCCTCATTTTCAGGGCACTGACGAGGCTAGATTTGGCTTTGTTGAACGAAAATAACCTCTTACGACACTTCCAAACTAATACAAGTGCTCTACAATCGCCAAAATTGGGAAATGGAGAGGATTGAGGGGTGAGGGTGATGGAGATGCGGTTTGAACATTGGGAGAGAGGTATTTTGGGGATTTCAGGAAAAAAAAAAGTGGGGTCTATATAGAAATTGAAATTAAAAATTGTGGTATGAGTAAAGGGCTAAAACAGTAAAAAGTGGGGTATGTTTCGCCGCTCCCTTATTGTATATGTAATTTTTATCTCCGACATAGAGGGCATTTGCATGCCTTTCCTAGCTTGAATGACCTCCTATTATCTAAATGAGAAATTGGAATCCTAAATTCAGAGAGCAAAGTATGCCAAATCACTTGGGAGTTAGTACAACAAAGGATTATTCCACTACTCATTGTCCGTTCTGCATAATAGCTGATATTAATTTTATCATGGGTGAGCAGATATGGGAAGACCCTTATCTTGTGACGTATAGAGGCATCCATCAAAGGATATATGAAAAGAGCTGGTCGGAGGGGTGAGGAAATTGAGGGCATCAAAAATGATTTTTAACTGAAGTGCCTGTTGATATTTCGTGTCCATATTGTTTATAATTGGCGTGAGGAAGTAATCTACGAGACCCTTCCCAGCAATGTCCACCTGATCCTTTATGAGTTAAGGTCATTGGAAGCCCAACTTAAAGGCTCGTCATACTGGATATAAGATGAGATTGTGATATGTACGAGGGCAGTTGCAATGCTGGAAATGCAACATTAAGCTTTCAGCATCTCTTTGCTCCATATCCGTACATGAAGGTATTTCTTGTTCCTTGAGTATGTAAGTTTGAAGTTTGTTGATGGATTTCTTAAATATTAGATTCATACTTGTATGTTAACTGTTTCAGAATCTGGCGAATCCAACTGCACTGCTATTGAGTGCTGACGCGCGCCAAACGCGTCAATAAAATATATTTTTCCTAAACCAACTATTTTGTAGATAGTGGTAAAGGGTCGTTCCTACAGAGATTGGTGTATTTTTTGGGTAAAAAATACAAAAGGGGGAAATTAGGGTTTTAGATAGAATGTGTAAATATGTTGAAAATATAGAAATTAAATGAGAGGAAATTTAATAAAAGTATGATCTAGTCTATGATCTAGTGCAGCTATAGACCTGGTAACGCACGCGGTTCCTCGCACTTCCTGATCTCGATAGCCAAGGTAGGACCGTTGACCACTTCCCTAACCAAACACGCAACCTGGTTGCTAGTGCTTCCGATTTAGCCTAAATCCCTAAGGTATTTAACCGGTCACAAAAGATTCTAATCAATTGGTATGGTCAATTGCCACTAGTTTGGTCTTATCACACAAGGATAGATGCTTACGACTCACTGGCATGTAAATCAAGGTTTAAACTCAATTGTTCAAATAATACCAAAGAAAATAAATCATAGAAAATAATCAATAATAATTAAAAATAAATAAACCTGATAAAAGATTCCCAAGTCGTAGGCTTGACTGATCCACCTTCAACCTAGGTGGAAGAATTAACTAGACGTAATAAAACTAAATTAAAAATAAATAAATAATAGATCCTCCCTTTTTTCCCTAAGTCCTAATATATATATATATATATGTATATATCCCTCAAATTTGGTCTCTCAAGGTGATAAAAACCAATTTTCATAGTTTCGGGAGTGATTTTTGGATTCGGGAGTGATAAAAACCAATTCTCTCCCGGTTGAGAAAATTTGTTCTCGAATTCAATGCTTGAATAGTTCTTCTGCGCATGACATCTATGGTCTCCATCTTCATCATTCTTCCCTTGTTGGAAAGAATTCGCCCTTGAATTTTGGTACCTTCGCGCAACTTCTCGGCTTTGACAATGAAATCATCAAAACTTGTCTTGATGTGCTTGAAAAGCTAAAATAGGACATTATTCTGACTGAAAAAGTCATGCAAATATCTATCAACACATACGTCGTCATTGGTTGCAAATTTGAGTACTTTTGCCTTTGCAATGATGCAAATTGGAATGTGTTAGATTAGGATTTTTTTATTTATTAGATAAGATGGTTTTGTTTAGTTGGATTATACGTTATGTGTCCTTTTGTGTCAAAGTTAGAGTCTAAATAGGAATTAGTAGTAGTAAGAGTTTTAATAGAATTACGGTTAATGTGTCTTTTGGTATTCTATTAGAATTAGGAGTCTTATTATGTTACAAGCCTATGTAAAAGACTACATATGTAATAGTTTAGGTGGATTTTTATTGATAATTAATAAAGAATTGAATTTCTTTTCTTGAGAATTTGGTGTTAATTCTCTTTAGCCCTATGTTGTTTGTTCGTAGTGTCGAACATTCAATTTGGAAGATCTTCGCTCGTCAAGTAGTATCAAATCCTTCATCAACCGTGATTTAGAGATTATCATGGCGCGAAAAAAGAATTAGAACCAACAACAAATCAAAGATATTTATCATCAACACAATCAAGCCTGGAACGAGCAACGTTTCGCTCAACTTTTTGCGTCGTAGGAACAATTGTAGGTGCAATTGAATGAATTGCCTGCTATTATGGCTATTACGAGAGTGTTGTTGAGAGTTCGGGTTGGAAACGACCATATCCGAAGCTGTCAAAGAGAACCTATTATTTTTGAAGAAACAAACATAGATTTCTCTTTTGATGGGAAAAGTGAATTTGAAGACGAGGAAATTTATGTCAACTTTGACGAGCCGCCAAAGTTTGATGCCGGTGACGAAGACTTCATTGAAGACAGAGTGGTCTTTGGAGATAATGGTCATGTTATCGAAGTTATTTCGCAATCTACAAGTCCCCAAGTACTTGAAACAGTGGTTGATAATGGTGTAGTAGAAATCTACCTAATTGAAAAAGGTGTGGAGACAAAAGTGAAGTTCGCGAGGACCAAACACTTTTGTTCATTAACTGATGACATAGATGAAGAGTTAGTAGTGGACGCTCTTTAAGGCTCTCACGGTGGTGTGTTCGTTGATAACTTTAGTTTTGAGGCCAAGGTTAGCTTTGAGGACAAAGTTGTCCTCGGTCGAAAGACCGAGAGGGTACAAAAATTCAAGGACAAATTTTTGTCAATGGGGGGAGTATGATGCAGGCTTGAATTGAATCAATGTTGTGTATCATGAGAATGGTGTATAGATAAATGGAAATATGATTCGTAGTCAAATTTTGGTTGACTTTTGGAGGGTCCGACTACAAAATTCGGCAGTAAGGAACACATAATTTTATTGGAAACGACGTGCTGAGTAATACTCACTACTTTGTAGTGAGTACGGTGTTTTTCGGCCAAATTCTTTCGTTTAAGCCTTCAAATTAGCAATTTTTCTATTTTTAATAAGTTTTAGTTTGATTACAACTCTTAGTAGGAATTTCCATTTTTTATGTGGTTTATTGCATTATCTTTCCTATTTTGTCTAGTTTTTAATTTAGGGTATTTTGGACTTTTGCTATTTTTGGCAAATTTTAGGGTTTTGCTATTTAAAGCATCCTTCTTGCTTTACTTAGACAGTTTTTGATTATTAAATAAATTTTGAACTTTGGTTAAGTTCTTTAGCCCTAGGTTGTTTGTTTGTAGTGTCGAACATCCGATTTAGAAGATTTCTGTTGCGTCAGACACTAAGACTACGTCCAGTATTCCCTACTTTGCTTCCAAGATAATCCTATCAGGAGTAATAATACTTTATACTGATGGCTCTCTTCTTTGCAGGATGTACTCATCGTGGGCATCGAAACTACAGCAACCACAATAGAATGGGGGATGGCGGACGAGATGAATAAACCCCAAGTCGAGATGAGAAGAGTTGTTGGAAACAATAGGAAAATCAATGAAGAGGACATTGAGCAAATGGACTACTTAATGTGTGTGATCAAAGAGACCCTAAGACTACATCCAGTAGTCCCTACTTTGCTTCCAAGGCAATCCTATGCAAGAACCAACGTGGGAGGTTACCAAATCCCAAGAAGAACATGGTTGTTGATCAATGTATGGGCAATTCAAAGGGACCCTGAATTATGGACGCAACTTGAAGGGTTCATACCGGAGGATTCATGGGCAATAGTATTGATTTTAAAGGCCAAGATTACGAATTCATTCCTTACAGGTGTGGTCGAAGAATTTGCCTAGGAATGTCTCTTGGCGTCGCTACGGTTGAGTATGCTACGGCCAACCTTGTGTATTGGTTCGATTGGGAACAACCTCGTGACATTGCTAGTAAAGATGGAGAGAATGACATGAGAGAAGATTACGGTCTATCACTAAGAAAGAAAACACCAATTTATGTTGTTCCTACTCTTCACTATGTCTTCATGTGGACCAAAGTTTGTGGAGAAAGTAATGTTGCATTTGTTGGCAGAGGCAAAGCCGTGAAGTATTGGATTTTTCCGGTTAAGAATTCTGTTTAGAGTTCTATATTTGAAACCAGTCTAGAGTCTCTAGAATCCCTTGTATTGCTAGAAAGACCATCCTATGTCGCACCGACACATTTCCACATTTTCTCATATAGGAGCTTTCCATGGAGGCTTGACTTGCATGTTAATGAGATCTTTTTGTGCACACATCTCAAGTATATATTGACAACTTTTGTGAGCCAATGTGTCTTACAGTGGAATATATCATAGTCATTGAAGTCCTCAACTTTTAATTATAATCTTTCATTTATATTGGGAAAAAAATAAAGATTATAACACCAACTTTTGAATGTGTAATATTTTTTTTGAGAGCTTTGATTTTGTTAAATGTTTAAAGTAAAATATCAATAAAGCATGAACATTATGATTTTTTATTCAAGAATACTTCAAATTTGGGATTGAGGTTACGGTGGTTGTTGTTGTTGTTGTAATAGTCCAAAATTTTAATTTTATCAAGGAAATTTACGCTAGGGGATGCATAGTTTTATTACAGTCTTTTGGTACAATACTGATGTGGTGCATTGAATCGTGCATTAAGATGTGTGCGCACACAATTTTTTATTTTTTATTTTTTTAATTTTTTTTTATTAACCATGAGAATTTAGATACTTGTCATCGAGCATTTCTCGTTGCCCTAATCCTCAAATATCCTCTTTTCTTCCTAAAGAGGTGTCATAGTTCAATTGCATAGTAATTTGAGTTGAGGTTAGCAAAGAATGATTTTATGAAATTCTGCCGCAACTCTTTTTGAAGATGTGTGGACGGAAAGTTTGTCCCACATCGATTCAATTAAACTTTGAAATAAGGTATATAAGTAATTAACTCCTCCCAACTAGCATTGAGGCCTTTTGGAGTAAAACCCTGCATCTAAAGTTGAAAGGTGGTTAAGTTGGGGACAATATCGGTGCTAGCGAAGGAGATCCACGAGGCGCGAAAGTGGGAATTTAACAAGTCCGAAAGGAAGAAACAAAAAATGAAGACACCAACCTCATCACCAAAGGCGAGATGGAGGCAATCGCGAAGCCCTAAAAATTAATGGAAAATGCTACAATGACACTCCAAAGTTCAAAGTCACACTCGTGACGTGGCACCATACACACCACAGATACACACTGTGTGTTATGCACCGAGATCTATGTGCCTAACACTTATTTTTAAATGGGCCCACACGCCATGTTATTAGGGTGTGACTTTAGGGTGTCATTCTAGTATCTTCCTTTATTAATTAATTGTGAGCTCTGTTTTTTTGTCAAATAATTGTGAATTCTCCTCCTCTCTCTCACACACACCCCACAAACAATTGAATGCTAAGTAGATTCTCTCTTGATTAATTTGGTGGTTGCCCTTTAGGTTTTGCACCACATATATTGTACTATTCACTAAAAAACAGGCAGTATTAGCAACAAAATTTAGCAACGGAATGAATTTCGTTGCTAATTAGCAACATAATAGCAACGACGGGGGGTTTAGGGTTTAGACACGGAATAGCAATGGAATATTAGCAATCGCCAACGGAATCAATTCCGTCGCTAATTTTGGTACCAAAGTTTTCCCCCAAAACATTCCGTCACTATTCTATCGGTAAAGTTCGCGCCCAATTTTCCCTCGTAAATGTGGAACTATATTTAGCAACGGAATAGCTAATTCCGTTGCTAAATCTAACTTAGCAACGGATTAACAACAAAATTAGCTATTCCGTTACTAAACTCAATATATATATACCCAACTCATCTTCTCCATTGGTCTACCCTAATTTTTAAACTCCTCCCTCTCTTCTCTTGTTGTCGTGCTGCGTCGTGCCTCGCCACGTCTTCCGTCACCCCCTCTTTCTCCCCCTCCCCCTCCCTCCTCCCTCCCCCTCCCCTGCAGTCCCCCTTTCCCTACCCCTACCCCCACCCCGACCCCGACCCCGACCCCGACCCTGCGTTGTTCCCCTCTCGCCCCCGCCTCGCCTTCCTTCCCCTCCCCGTCCTCACCCCTCTCCTTCCCCTCGCCCCCTCCTTGCGTCGTCCCCCTCCCTCTCCTCCCCTTCGTGCTTTGTCCCCCTTCCCCTTTGTCTCTCCCTTGTCCCCCCCCCCCTCCCCATCCCCATCCCCATCCCCATCCCCATCCCCACCCCCACTATGGTCCCCCCACCCCCTCGCCACGACAACCACCAACCCTCGACCCACTAACCACATTGCATATATTATTTTTATTTTTTAACTGTTTTTTAAACTTAACTTTTTTACTATATTTATTTTATTTACAATTTTTTTGTATGTTTTTGTTATTTTTTCTGAGAATATATTAATTAATTCATATATTGTTGTTTATGGAACTATGTTGTTAGTATTGTGGTCGTTGCCGCCATGCGAGGAGGAGGAATTGATATTATTTGCGTTTAGAGGTATTTATAAAATTTCCTAAATAGTTTATTGAGTTTTGTTTTTGCTAAATTAATTTATCTTTTAAAATTAAGAATTAAAAAAATGTAATTATTGTGTTATTTTCTGATTAATAATTTATTGTATAGAATAAGTGAAATTAATAAATACTTAACTATAATTCATGTGGACTATAATTTATGTCTTATCTAGCTTAATTTTATTATATTCGATATGTGTCATGATAATATATAATACATGTATAGATCCAAAAAGTAATAAGAAATGAATTACTATTATAGATATATCTACAAAATATATATGTATTACCTTTTTATGTTTCAATTAAATTCACACACTTCGATGATTACGTGCATCTCGATGCATAAGAAAATAGTCAAAATAATATGTTTGTAAGTTTAAAGTACAATTGAATAATTGTTGATGCATGCAAATAAACGATGTTAATTAGTAATCAATTTTTTTTACTATCTTGTTAAACTCGTCCAACTATCCAAACTCGACTTACAAAGCACAATTGACGACAAATGTTAAACAAACAAACTTATTTTTCGTAAGACATGTCTACGCCAAATAGGGAATGGATGTATAATCGTATCCAAAACGGTCTACTGCGTTGTGAGTTTGTGGAGAAGATTAAAGAGTTTATAGAGTTTGCGAAAAACAAATGTTACACTTATAAAAGCGAGAAATTGATAAAGTGTACGTGCAACCATACCAAATGTCGTCTTCGTAATTATCGAGACGTGGAGACGGTTGAGTACCACATTTGTAAGCACGGTTTTGTTCATACCTTTGGTACGAGCATGGAGAGTGTAGAGATGATGTTCCGGAGCCACCGACATTAGACAACCTATCACATAAAAATTTTTACAAAGAAGATTCTCAACACTTCGGAGTTTCGACATCCTACCACGAGATGTTGTACAATACAACGGGCCAAGCTTTGACTGGACGCACATGGAAGAGTCGCCGAATCGTGAAGCGCAACAAAATTATGATATGGCAAATGCGGGATATGAACCATTATGGATGGGGTGTAAGAAAATGACTAAGTTGTCTGTAGTGACGAGATTAATTTATGTTTCTAGGTTTCATTGTTAAAAACTATCCAGAATTGATGTTAAAAACTATTCAGAATTGTTATCAGTAGAAAGTATTTAAAGGATTAAAAAAATACGCCATCAATTAATAGCTATATATGTTACCTGTTGCAACTACAATTGAAAAATTAAGAAAATTAATGTGTTATATATAGATTGATTTCGTTGTACAAGTATGTAAATGAATTTTCGTTTTACTTTTTGCAGGAGGACTATCAGAGGAGGCTTGCGGAGATGACTCAGGCATCTCCCGATGTACCAGTGGATGAGGATGAGCTTTTCTATAAGGTTTCAGGCAGAGATGAGAAAGGGCGTGTTTATGGCTTAGGGTCATATGCGAGATCACGTCAAGGCAATGGTGGAGTTACCATTTCACAGGCATAAGAGGTATTAAGGTTGACTGAGGAGGTCACCATTCTTCGGGAGGCGCAGCAGAGGCACGATGAGACGATGCGTCATCTCTTGGCATTTATGATATAGCAACATCCTGGTGTAGTCTTTGGCAATCCCAGGGCAAGCACCTCTCATGCCTCACCTCATCAGGCCCCACCTTCTGATGCCTTGCCTTCTCGAGCCACTACAGATCATGACGATGTTGAGGGCTACTATGCAGAGGACGGTGTCGATGGCTTGTGTAACGACCCTAAAAATTTAACCCATGCCACGTGTCAATACAGTTGATACGTGGGCCTACACCGTGGTATAATCATTAATTCTCGGACGTCGTCGCTGAGTTATGCTAGTTTTGTATGGTGTTTGTATTATATTGTATTTCATTTTGGTAATTTCAAAGTTTGTAGTGTGTAAAGACGTTGTGTACGGGCATTGGTAGTCAGGGGAACAAATTTAATTAAAAACACTGACAAAAATATAAAATAAATAATAATTGAAAGGTTGTAAAGTCCGTTTGTTACGTCGATACGTCTGTGGTGATGCGACGAACAAAGTTAGTGTTATGAGTCGGGTGCGAGAATACCCGAGGGAAGCTTTGTGTGTTGTTTGAAATAGATGAGATCAAAAAACCAAAAGTCAACAAAGAGTTACCTATTTGAGTCTTTAAAGTTGGTGGAGGTGATTACAAAATGACCAAAAAGGCAATAAATTTGTAAAGGGTATGGATAAGAGGGAGGGGTATTTTGGTCATTTGACCAAAATGCCCAATATCAACACACCACCGCCACCACACTCTCAATCGATCAAGAGAAGGAGAGATCAAGGAGAGGAGAGCAGTGATTCGCGGAGAGCATGGACGCGGCGTCGAGGCGAGATCTAGGTAAGGTAGTTATTAATTTCATTATTGGTGTTGACGTTGTTGTTGTCACGATGGTTATCGAGATTGTTGTCGAGGTTGTTGTTGAGGGGATTGTGGATTTAAATGGTAAAAATGGGATATTGGTGATGGTGGTGATGTGTGTTTTGATTGTTGTTGTGTTGTGTGGTTTGAAAGAAAAAATTTTTTTTTTTTTTCTGGTCGTTCCAACGAACAAGAATGTGGGATGTGCTGGTGGGTCAAGGTGATCCGACCGATTTGGTCGACCGGGTGGACCGGTTGACCGAGTTTGACCGGGTGGACCGGATCCGACCCGATTGGACCTGGTCGAGCGTCTAGACCCGACCCGCGATCCACCCACCTATTATTATATTAATAAATAATTATTTATTTCAATTAAATATATTAAACAGAATTTTAATTGAAATAAAATTGCAGAAAATAGGAAAAATTCAGGAAAAATTATGGAAAATTATAGAAAATTATATTTTCATCAAATAAAAGAGAAATTTAGGAATTTCTATGAAAATTGAAGTATTCGGGATTTTTGCGAGACGTTATGTCGGAGTTTTTGCATTGAAAAGCGTGAAATTGGTAAAAATAGTTAGAAATTTTGAAAAATCATAGGAAATTAAGGAAATTGATATAAATTGCATTATCAGGATTATTGTACACACAGGGACCGTAAGAACGTGTCGGAGTCCGTGTTAGCACGAATTAGCTTGGATTGGAAGTAAGTAAACCAGTAAGGAACACTACAGTTATTTCTTGAGCTTTAAATTATTAATTGATATTGTTTCGATGCTATCTTGTCATTCCATTTCTTTTGAGTTGCTCTAAGGCAAGTGTGTCAAGCGTGATCCTTGTAGAATTTCGGGCTCGCGACGTATTATATCGGAGTTTACGGCTGGGGATACGTGATTGGTTGTAATGACATGTACGGGGTGAGAGTTCTCCACCAGATTGTTGGGGACTCTGCACTCGCATAGGGGTCTTAGAGGAGATTTTGTCCTCGACTCCTAGCCTTTAAGGAGATTTTGTCCTCAGTTTAACGACTTTAATTGGTCGGGACCACTTGTGCCTTTCCTTTGTATTCCGGGACACTCAATTTCAATTGCTTATTTATTTATCCACAATCTTTATATATTCATGCGCTCCTTGTCCTTTCTTTCTATCTGCATGAATTGACTGTTCATTTATTTAATTCGAAATGCTGTATTTATTGTCGTTCCTGCTTAGCATTACTTGCTTGGGCTTGTCATTGTTGTGTTTAATCGAGTGCAGATCTGCAGTCCAGCAAAGGAAAGGCCGTGCAGCTAGGTGATATACTTTGAGCGGCCCTCCTCTACTGACATAGGTAACATTTTGGTTGTATTAGCTACTTTTATTGTTTTTGTACATGGGGTTATGGGTTGAGAGTTTTTTTTGGATATTATGACTTGGATGATACTCTCCTTGCTTTACATGGTATATATGATATACGGGGTTCCAACACCCTAGGTTTTTGTCGTAACTTGGAGCTTTCGAGGTTAATTGATTAGTTGAGATTTATTGCTTCCGCTTTATACTTTCATAACTCGCTAATTAATTGACTTCACTTTTAAATGAATGATAGATGATTGAATGGTAAGGATAGGCTCACTGGCCCCGCACGACTCGGCGGGAATGGCTCGGGGGTTCGCGCAGGTTCAGGTCGTGTGGCACCTAATTCTAGGATTGTGGAATTTGGAGCTGTCATAGTTGGTATCAGAGCGTAAAGATTGAATAAAAGACTTTTAAATTTAAATCACAATCTACTAAGACATAGGAAAGCGGAAGTTAGGATAGTTGTTGAACTTAGAGTGGAACCATATGAACCTAACTTAAGTCTTAGTTGGGAAGTGAGGAGAGTTGGGGAAAAGTTGGAACTTGTAATGTACATGCTATATTTGAGATGGTGTATTATTATGAT
The DNA here is from genome assembly GCA_039657345.1 of Stephania japonica. Taxonomy (NCBI): domain Eukaryota; kingdom Viridiplantae; phylum Streptophyta; class Magnoliopsida; order Ranunculales; family Menispermaceae; genus Stephania; species Stephania japonica. The sequence continues at coordinate 29,209,862 of CM077560.1, forward strand.
ATCGATTAACTATTCATTCGCCTAATTACAGGCAGCGATGGCGGATCAGTCAGGTTCTAGTGATGATAGTGGGACGCCAAGTCCTAGAGGAGTCAGTATGGAGGAGTTCCAGATGTGAACTCAGAGGATTATAAGTCAAGATCATAGACTTGAGGAGATCCTGAGACTATTGAGAGCACCCCATACAATGACACCATTTACGCCGACTACTTCCCAGTTGCTTGCTGCATAAGAGACTCACTAGCTACAATGGCGAAGTCAACAGCTCCCACTCCGATTTCAGAGATGCCAGAGACCATAATAGCTCCGATAGCACTGACAGGGGTTGTATTGCCTACTCAGATAGAGGTGATACCATCGACACTGAGTACATCACTTATTGAGACACCTAGTACACTGACTACACGAGTATTAAGGCTACGCCAGAGGCGAGGTAGGTTAAGGAGTTTCAGAGGCATCAGCCCGAGAAGTTCTACGGGGGTATGAATCTTGAGGTAGCAGAGATCTTCTTGAGTCACGAGAAGATTCACGACATTCTGGCTACACCGACCCACATGCAGCCTAGTATACCTTCCGCCTCACTGTTTAGAGAAGGATGTCTGGTGGCATACTATGGTGGCCACAAAGGGGAAGCCCCGAGATTGGGCTGAGTTCAAGGGGAGGTTCGAGTAGAAGTACATTCCTCCTATGGTCCGTAATTTAAAGAGGATCGAGTTTCAGAATTTTCGGCTGAGAGCCGACGAGTTCGTGATGCTAGTACATGGACCGATATCTACGACTAATGGAGTATGTCGGAGGAGCAGCAGGTACGATGCCGACCAGGCGTATTACTTTGTACACGGGCTACTCGATTCGATAGGTTTGATAGTGGTGACGACGGCTCCGAGCACACTACAGGCTTATAAGAGAGCCATAGCCAGTGAGGGATTTGGCAGTACACGCACCGGGGCACAGGCTACTTCATCGGCACCTTCCCAGTCGGGGAGGCCTTCGGGGGATGGTAGGAGGAGGAAGAGATTCAGGCAGTGGTCGTAGAGAGACCGAGCTTAGAGTGTAGCATCAGTAGCATCTCCACCCACGACAGCAGTTGTACCATCCGCTCCGGCATGGAGCTATGCTAGTGTTCAGCCATCGCAGACTCAGTCTGGACAGCACAGACAACAACACCAAAAGACTGAGAGCAGAGGCGTCGGTCAAGAGCAAAGATACCGATAGGGACAGGGACGCGATCAGGGCCAGGGACAGAGTTTTGGTCAGACACCGAGATAGGGACAGCGCGGTTCATCTAGTTCAGGGTCTTATAGGGGAGCATGCTTCGAGTGCAGATAGTTGGGCCACTTCGTCAGCACTTGTCCACGATTGGGTCGAGGACATCCATAAGGCCGGGAGCAGGTTCATGTCATTGCCGCACCAGACACGATTGCCTCATGGAACTTGATTCAGGGTACGGTTTACATTTGAAGTTGATTTATGCATACCATGTTTGATTCCGGTTCTACAGTTTCTTTCATTTCAGGTCGTATGGTTGACAAGTTAGGGTTGAGACCTATTCGATTATAGACACCCTTGATCCTTAGCACAGTTGCTGGGCACAAAATTTACCTGAATTTAGTGTGTAGACTGTTCGTTAGAGATAGAGGGATACACCTTACCTGCAGACCTAAGAGTGTTGGAGTTCCTAGAATTCGATGCATTATTGGGCATCGATTGGTTGGGTGCTTATCCTGCACAGATTCATAATTACGGTAAGAGGATCACGTTTCAGATTCTTGGGCATCCGGAGTTTAGCTTCCAGGGGACTTCGACCAATTTACCAATCAACAGGTGTAGAGTCACCACTAGCGTAGATGTAGAGACATTCGCTGGCGTGTTGAGTATGACGAGCAAAGTAGAGACTAGGTTGGAGGATGTACCAGTAGTATGTAAGTTCCCTGATGTTTTCCCAGCGGATTTACCAGGCTTACCACCACTTAGGGAGATCGATTTCATCGTTGACTTGGCTCCAGGGACTAAACCCATTTCTATTCCTCCGTACCGCATGGCTCTGAGAGAGTTAGAGGAGTTAAGATGATAGCTCAACGAGTTGTTAGAGTTAGGCTTTATTTGGCCGAGTATGTCTCCTTGGGGAGCGCTGGTATTGTTTGTGAAGAAGAAAGACGGAAGCTTGAGATTATGCATCGACTACAGACAGTTAAACAAGGCAACGGTGAAGAACAAGTATCTACTTCCTCGCATCGATGATTTGTTCAACCAGTTGACAGGTTCACAGTGTTTCTCGAAGATTGATTTGAGATCCAAGTACCATCAACTGAGGATAAGAGCAAAGGACATGGAGAAGACTACATTTCGCACTCGATATGGGCACTACCAGTTTACAGTCATGTCGTTTGGGCTGACTAATGCCCCAGCGATGTTCATGGATTTGATGCATTGAGTGTTGACACAATACTTGGACAGATTCATCATTGTGTTCATCGACGACATTTTGATATATTCCAAGACTCGTGAGGATCACCTTAAGTTGGTTTTGCGGACACTGCGAGAGCATCGATTATTCGCTAAGTTCAGTAAGTGTGAGTTTTGGTTAACAGAGGTAGGATTCCTAGGTCACATTGTTGGGACCGACGGAGTGCTAGTAGACCCCGCTAAGGTCAGGATAGTTAGCGATTGGCCTACACCGAGATCAGCGTCAGATATTCGTAGTTTTTTGGGCTTAGCAGGTTATTATCGGCATTTTGTACAGGACTTCTCGAGGATCGCGACACCAATGACACAGTTGACGAAGAAGGATGTCAGATTTCAGTGGAACGACGACTGTGAGTAGGCGTTCAGGACATTGAAGGAATGACTGCCTACCGCACCAATTTTGGTTTTCCTTGAGTCAGGGAAGGGTTTTGAGGTGAACACCGATGCTTCTAAGATCGATTTGGGTTGTGTTCTGATGTAGGAGGGTAGAGTGATTGCCTACGTGTCCTGACAGCTGAATATTCATGAGAAGAATTACCCTACTCACGAATTAGAGTTGGCAGCAGTGGTTTTTGCACTGAAGATTTGGCGCCACTATTTCTACGGGGAGAGATTCGTCTTATTTACTAACCACAAGAGTTTGAAGTACCTCTTCACGCAAAAAGAATTGAATATGCAACAGAGGCAATGGCTTGAGTTCCTTAAGGACTATGATTTCTCATTGGTGTACCACCTAGGGAAGGCTAATGTGGTTGCAGACGCATTGAGCCGTAGAGGGTTAGACTCAGAGGTTGTTACCTGCCACATGACGCACGATTACAGTATCCTCAAGGCAGTTGAAAGGATTTGTACCGATGACGTTCCAACATATACTAGAGTAATGATTTGCGGGCAGATGAGGACTCAGACAGTGTCGATACAGAGTGTACTTAAGGGTTAGCAGACAGATGAGCAGTGTCAAGAGTTCTTAAAGCTGGCGCAGAGTTCAGATCATCTAGATTAGAGTCAATCGACGGACTCATGCCTGAGATTTAGAGGACGACCATGGATTCCATCAGTGGCTGAGCTACGTGATGAGATACTTCATGAGGCACACCGCTCACAATTTACAGTTCATCCGGGCAGGACTAAGATGTACGTAGAGGTGCGTCGTCTCTTCTGGTGGTCAGGGATGAAGACCGATGTTGCTAATTTTATTCGAGGGTGTGATATTTGTTAGCGTGTTAAAACTGAGCATCGCAGACCCGAGGGGTAATTACAGCCACTTCCCATTCCTCAGTGGAAGTGAGAGCACATTGCCATGGACTTCGTCAGTGGACTACCTCGATCTCGGCAGAGACATGATACTGTCTGGGTGATTGTGGACAGATTGACTAAATCCATGCACTTCATAACGATCTTGACCACACATCGGGTAGATAGGTTGGCAGAGTTGTACGAGCGAAAGATAGTTCGACTTCACGACGTTCCATTATCGATCGTGTCTGACAGGGGGCCATAGTTTACATCGCAAATCTGGCAGAACATATAGGCACAGTTGGCACTAGGTTGAATCTTAGTACTGCCTATCACCCATAGACAGATGGACAATTAGAGCGTTTGATCCAGATTCTTGAGGATATGTTGAGGATGTTTGTGTTGGAGTACGGTGGATCTTGGGATGAATACCTTCATCTGTGTGAATTTGCATATAATAACAATTATCAGGCTAGTATCAGCATGGCACCATTTGAGGCATTGTACGGGAGGCAGTGTAGATCTCCATCTTGTTGGGCGGAGCCTAAGGATGTGGCAATGGGCCAGAGATTATGGTAGATCACACAGAGAAGATACGCTAGATCCGTTTGAGACAAAAGGGTACGCAAGAGAGGCAAAAAAAGTATTATTATTTGTATCACGGGGAGTTAGAATACCAGGTCGGGGATTTTGTATATCTGAAAGTGTCTCCGTTGAAGGGTTACAAGAGGTCTGGGATCAAAGGGAAACTTGCGCCGAGGTTCATTGGTCCTTTTAGAGTGGTGAAGCGGGTAGGCAAGGTCGTGTATGAGCTAGAGTTACCACCTCCGATGTTAGGGATTCATCCTGTCTTTCACATATCGATGCTGCGACTGGACAGGTCCAGGGAGGGCAAATGATCGACAATAGATTTAAGCTAGATAGACTCGAGGAAGATATCACATATGACGAAAGATATCCAGATCTTAGACCAGTAAGGTCAAGAGCCTAAGGAGCAAGGAGATCCCATCAGTCTTAGTTAAGTGGCAGCACCATGGGGACGAGGAGCTGAAGTGGGAGTTAGAGTCATATATGTGCAAGTGTTTCCCGTACCTCTTCTGAATTCGGTAAGTCTTTCCTTTAGTTTTGTTTAAATTTTGAGGACGAAATTCCAATTAGTTGGGAAGACTGTAACGACCCTAAAAACTTAACCTGTGCCACGTGTCAATACAGGTGACACGTGGGCCTACGCCATGGTATAGTCATCAATTCTCGGACGTCGACGCCGAGGTATGTTAGTTTTTATGGTGTTTGTATTATATTGTATTTCATTTGTCCAATTTCAAAGTTTGTAGCGTGTAAAGACGTTGTGTACGAGCGTTGGTAGTTCGGGGAACAAATTTAATTAAAAACATTGAAAAAAATATAAAATAAATAATAATTAAAAGGCTGTAAAGTTCCTTTGTTACGTCGGTACGTCTGTGGTGACGTGATGAACAAAGTTAGTGTTATAAGTCAGGTGCAAGAATACCCGAGGGAAGCTTTGAGTGTTGTTTGAAATGGATGAGATCAAAAGACCAAAAGTCAACAAAGAGTCACCTATTTGAGTCATTAAAGTTGGTGGAGGTGATTGCAAAATGACCAAAAAGGCAATAAATTTGTAAAGGGTATGGATAAGAGTGGAGGGTATTTCGGTCATTTGACCAAAATGCCAAATATCAACACACCACCGCCACCACGTTCTCAATCGATCAAGAGAAGGAGAGATCAAGGAGAGGAGAGTAGCAATTCAAGGAGAGCGTGGATGCGACGTCGAGGCGAGATCCAGGTAAGGTAGCTATTGATTTCATTATTGGTGTTGACGTTGTTGTTGTCACGGTGGTTGTCGAGATTGTTGACGAGGTTGTTGTTGAGGGGATTATGGATTTAAATGGTGAAAATGGGATATTGGTGATGGTGGTGATGTGTGTTTTGATTGTTATTGTGATGTTGTGTGGTTTGAAAGAAAAAAAAAATTTTTTTTTTGCTCTCTCGTTCGTTGGAACGAACAAGAAGGTGGAATCGAGTCGGGTCAAGGTGACCCGACCCGTTGTTGCCTGATTGATTGGGGTCGACCTGGTCGGCTGGTCCAGCTGGTCGACCCACGACTCACCCAACTATTATTTTATTAGTAAATATTTATTTATTTCAATTAAATATATTAAACAAAATTTTGATTGAAATAAAATTCCAGAAAATAGGGAAAATTGAGGAAAAATTCTAAAAAATTATAGAAAATTATATTTTCATCAAATAAAGAGAAATTTGGGAATTTCTATGAGAAGTGAAGTATTTAGGATTTTTGCAAGACGTTATGACGAGGTTTTTGCCTTGAAAAGCGTGAAATTGGCAAAAATAGTTAGAAATTTGGAAAAATCATAGGAAATTAAGGAAATTGATATAAATTGCATTATCAGGATTATTGTACACACGAGGACCGTAAGTGTGTGTCAGAGTCTGTGTTAGCACGAATTAGCTTAGATTACGTAAACCAGTGAGGAACACTACAGTTATTTCTTGAGCTTTAAATTATTTATTGATATTGTTTCGATGCTATCTTGTCAATCTATTTCTTTTGAGCTGTCCTAAGGCAAGTGTGTCAAGCGTAATCCTTACAGAATTTCAAGCTCGCAGTGTATTATACCGGAGTTTACGGCTGGGGATACGTGATTGGTTGTAATGACATGTACGGGGTGATAGTTCTCCACCAGATTGTTGGAGACTCTGCATTCGCGTAGGGGTCTTAGAGGAGATTTTGTCCTCGACTCCTAGCCTTTAAGGAGATTTTGTCCTCGGCTTAACAACTTTAATTGGTCTTGACCACTTGTTCTTTTCCTTTGTATTCCGAGACACTCAATTTCAATTGCTTATTTATCTATCCACATTCTTTATATATTCATGCGCTCCTTGTCCTTTCTTTCTATCTACATGAATTGACTGTTCATTTATTTAATTTGAAATGTTGTATTTATTATTGTTCCTGCTTGGCATTACTTACCAGAGCTCGTCATTGTTGTGTTTGACCGAGTGCAGATCTGCAGTCCAGCAAAGGAAAGTCCATGCAGTTAGGCGATATACTTTGAGTGGCCCTCCTCTGCTGACATAGGTGACTTTTTAGTTGTATTAACTACTTTTATTGTTTTTGTACATGGGGTTATGGGTTGAGAGAATTTTTTTAGATATTATAACTTGGATGATACTCTCCTTGCTTTACATGGTATATATGATATACGGGGTTCCCACACCCTAGCTTTTTGTCCTAACTTGGAGCTTTCGAGGTTAATTGATTAGTTGAGATTTATTGCTTCCACTTTATACTTTGATAACTTGCTAATTAATTGACTTCACTTTTAAATGAATAATAAATGATTGAATGGTAAGGATAGGCTCACTGGCCCCGTGTCACTCGACGGGAATGGCTCAGGGGTTCGCGTGGGTCCAGGCCGGGCGGCTCCCGATTCTAGGGTTGTGGAATTTGGGGCCGTCACAGCTTGGATTAGTCGTAGTTGGTATTTAGTTTGATATAAACTTTTTTGAGGACTTTTATTGTAAACTTTTAACATTTTTTATTAATATATCTACTTTTGGACCAATTTATTCTATTATTTAAATTTTATTTTTTAATTCAAAATATTTATTTAAATAAATATTTTAATACTATTTGTTGCTATTCCGTTGCGAATTGGGAATGAAATAGCGACGGAAATATGATTCTGATGCTAATTCGTTGCATTTAGCAACGGAATATATTAACATATTTATTTTAAAAAAAGTCCTTTACTATTCCGTTGCTAATTAGCAACGGAATAGCGACGAGAATATGATTTCGTTGCTAATTAACAACGGAATATTAATTTAACTAAAAATCCGTTGCTATTCTGTTGCTATTCAACAACGGATTAGCAATGGAATCATATTAAAATATTTATTTTAAAAAATATTCGTTGCTAATTAGCAACGGATTAGTAACGAAAACTTATTTCCGTCGCTATTCAATGGACTTTTTTTAAAATAAATATGTTAATATATTCTATTGCTAATCCCTGGCTATTTAGCAACGAATTAGCAACAGATAGTAGTAACGGATTTGAATTCCGTTGCTAATTGACCTAGCGACGAGGGTTTTAGCGACGCTTGTTTTCCATTGCTAATTTCGTCGATAAGTCACTTAGCAACCAAAAAATAGGGTTTAGCAACAGAATATACCGTTGCTAAATCTGCCATTTTTTGTAGTGCTTGTACATATTGCTTTTTTTTTTTCACGATAGTGTACATATTTTTTGAGTACATGTTTTTTTCTATGAAAAATGGGGAGAAAGCACAAAACAGGATTGCGAAAAAAAAAGAAGTGCTAGCTACGCGATACACATTCTAGGACGGGCAACCCCACAGATGTCGTCAGTGATTGTACATGTTTATACCATAGTCATTGTAGTCCTTCTCAACTTTTAATACTTTTAATTATAATCTTTCTTTTATATTGAGAATAAAATAAAGATTATAACACCAACTTTTGAATGTGTAATATTTTTTTCTTTTCAGAGCTTTGGTTTTGTTATATAATTAAAGTAAAATATCAATAAAGCATGAACTTTATGATTTTTTATTCAAGAATACTTGAAATTTGGAATAGAGTTTTAGGTTGTTGTCGTCGTCGTCATAATAGTCTAAAATTTTAATTGTATCAAGGAAATTTATAAATTTATGCTAGTGGATGTATATTTTTGTTGCAATCTTTTGGTACAACATTGATGTGGTGCATTGAATCTCGTATTAAGATGTGTGCGTACACAATTTTTATTTTTTTATTAACCATGAGAATTTAGATGTTGTCTGAGCATTTCTCGTTGCCCTAATCCTCAAATCTCCTTTTTTTTTTTTTTTTTCCGGTGCCATAGTCCAATTGCTTAGTAATTTGAGTTGATGTTAACAAAGAAAATGATTTTATGAAATTTCTCCCCCAACTCTTGTTGAAGATGTGTGGACGGAAAGTTAGTTCCATGTCGATTAAATGAAACTTTGAAATGAAGTATATAAGTGATTAACTCTTCCTGACTAGAATTGAGGTCTTATGGAGTAAAACTCCAAACCTAAAGTTGAAAGGTATCAAGTTGGAGACAATATCGGTGCTAGCGGAGGAGATCTACAGGCTCGAAAACGCGTGTGCAGCGCGACAGTGGAAATTTAACAAGTCTCAAAGGAAGAAACGAAAAATGAAGACACCAACCTCGCAGATAGAGGCAATTGCGAAGCCCTAATAATTAATGGAAAATGTTACAATAACACTCTAAAGTTCAAAGTCACACCCTGTGATGTGGCGCCATACACACCTCGGGATACGCACTCGTGTGTTATGCATTGAGATCTATGAGCTTAACACTTATTTTTACACGGGCCCATACACCATAGAATTAGGGTGTCATTCTAACATGTTCCTTAATTAATTAATTGTGAGTTCTCTTTTTTTTTTTTTTTGGTCAAATAATTATGGGTTCTCCTTCTCTCACACACACCACACACACAATTGAATGGTAAGTTGATTCTCTCTTGATTAATTTGGTGGTTGCCGCACACACAATTGAATGGTAAGTTGATTCTCTCTTGATTAATTTGGTGGTTGCCGTTTAGGTTTTGAACCACTTATATTGTATTATTGTACATATTGCTTTTTTTTTCACGATTGTACATATTGCCTTTTCTTTTAATATGAAAATGGGGCGAAAGCCAAAAACAGGGTTGCAAAAAATAAAAAGTGTTAGCTATGCGATACACATTCTTGGTCAGGTGACCCCACAGATGTCGTCAGTGACGAACTTCCTAGTAAGCAACAGTGGAGAGTCCAATATTGTTAGACCATTTGGGCACAGGCACCTCTAAAAGGTCTCGGTTGGATTCCTCTGTCACCTATTGAGGCTGAACTTTTTTCAAAATCTCGGTCACCTCTTTAGTGGTCTATGTCAGATTCGACCGTTACTCTTTTAGAGATTGCGATTAGAGTCGGCCAATATCTCTTCAAAGGTGTCGGGCCTGTTCAATCGAACGCCACAGGTGACACTTTTTCGCTTCTAGGACACATCGTGACCACATCTGACCTTGTTCAACGAAAAAAAACACTCCTACCTACAAGACTTGTGATTTAATATAAGTGCTTTATAATGACTAAAACCGATAAACGGTGAAGATTGATGGGTGTTGGGATGAGGATGAGGATAAGGATGAGGATGAGGATGAGGATGAAGATGATGGGGTGAGTAAGTGTATTTTTGAAATTTTGAAAAAAATTTGGAGTATATTAAGTAAAAAGTGAGGTAAACGAAGTAAAAACTTCAAAAATAAGGTACAAGAAGCAAAAAGTGGGGTCCGAATAGCCGCAGCCAAATAAAGTTGAAATGGTAAGGTTGTTCTGTGTTAGCACAATGTGGCGTGCAGTGCACCGGGCGTGTAGTAATAGATCCTATATAAAGGAAGGCCTCTACAAAATGAAATGGTAAGGTTGTTCTGTGTTAGCAATAGAGTATTCAATGGCAATGGAGCTAATACTACCCTTGGTGGTCATTTTTCTCTCTCTTTTCTATCTTCTTCTAAGAAGGAGGTCAAAACAAACCAATTTGCCACCTTCTCCTCCAAAACTTCCTCTGATTGGAAATTTTCATCAATTAAGCAAACGTATTCATCACTCTCTTAAAGATCTATCTCAAAAGTATGGCCCGATCATGCTCTTGCATTTTGGCCAAGTTCCTGTTGTCGTGGTATCGTCGTCATCCTTGGCTGAGGAGATCTTTAAAACACATGATGCAGTCCTTTCAAGTAGGTCTCCTATGACCACAGCAAAGATTCTTATGTACGGATGTGTTGATATAGGCTTCGCTCCCTACAATGAATCTAGGCAGCTACGGAAGATTTGTGTTATGGAGCTTTTGAGTGTAAGAACAGTGAAAACTTTCAAGACTGTGAGGGAGGAAGAAGTAGCATGTTTAATCGAGAGAATATCTCGCTCGTCTTCAAAAGGAGCTTCAGTTGATCTATCCGTGATGTCTCGTATTCTCACTGTACACATAATTTTTAGATGTGCTCTTGGCCGGAAGTTAAGCAACGTCGATTATTAGGGTGGCTGGATATTGTCACAGGTCTAATTAGGGTGGCTTAAGAAAATTGCCCGAAAACTTGACTCTTTCTTGGAGCAAGTCATCGAGGAGCATATAATTCAAAGCAGCAGCAATGACTTGGACAAAGCAAAGGATTTTGTGGATGTTCTACTCCAAATTCAAGAGGACGAAGACAACAAAATAAGTATGAAACTCACACGGGACAAGATCAAAGCGCTGATCTTGGTTAGTTAATTTCTCAATGCCACATTTAAACCAGATATTTTCTATGAGAGTGAATGTTGGGCCATAAAGCAACAACGTACAATTACATAAAATGAATGTAGCAGAAATGAGGATATATGCATGCTAAGTGGATGTGTAGTAAAACTTATAAATTAAGGTAGAATGAGAAACACCAAAATTCAATTAAAAGTAGGAGTACCAATTGACACAAAGATTAGTGAGGGGCGGTTGCGGTTGTTTGATCACCTGCAAAGACGGTCTACAAATGCCCCCATTAGAAAACTTGACTTAATAGAAATTGAAAAAATTGGACAAGGTAGGGGTAGACCGAAGTTAATTAACTTTAGATGCATTAATTACGAGGAACTTGAATGGTTTGGAATACTGACCATCAATTGCACTAAATCGAGCTATGTTGTTGTTATTGTTGTTGTATCCCTTCTACATTTACGATGCATGATGAATACATAACAAACATAGCATTTTTTTTAGAAGTGTTTTTCAATCACCTATTAAAGCAGACAAAAGACAAATATATAATAAACCTCTTTGGACTTTGTAGGTGACAGGACATGTTTGTCGGCGGAACTGAAACCTCCTCTAAAGTCATAGAATGGGCAATGTCAGAGCTAATCAGGAATCCAAAAATTATGAAGAAAGCCCAAGAAGATGTAAGAAGAGTAGTGAGAGAGAAAGGCAAGTTGAAGTTAGATGAGGAGGACATTCAAGAGATGGACTACTTGAAGTGTGTTATCAAAGAGGCTTTGAGATTACATCCTCCTGCACCAATCCTGGAAAGAGAGTCTTCTCAAAGTGTTAACATCAAAGGGTACCTCCTCCCCCCTAAAACAAGAGTTATAATTAATGCTTGGACAATTCAATGGGATCCAGATACTTGGAGCTTCGCGGAGGAGTTCATTCCAGAGAGGTTTATTGGCTCAAAGTTCGACTTCAAAGGCCTAGATTTTGAGTACTTTCCATTTGGTTCGGGAAGAAGGATGTGTCCTGGGATTTCATTTGCCTCAGCAGTGGATTGAAAATTTGCTTGAACAACTTTAAGCTCTGGTGTTCAAAATAATAAACGGGTTTCTTATTCTAAAAAATAAAATAAAATAATAATAAACGGATTCGAAGCTGCATGTTGTAGGTTGTGGATTGAAAATTTATTTAATTGAGTTGTAGGTTCAATGTTGGAAAGAATTGTGACATTGTGTATATTGTTGAGGTTGCGAGTAGGAGCAGTTGTTTGTATGTGGGTGTTGACCAAGGCAACCGATTTGCTTATTTAAGTATTTGTGTGAGTAATGAAAGTATGCATTTAATGTTTTTGTGTTACAATTTGTTACTGTTCATTCGTTCACACATCTATGCCCAATTTCATTTTTAATATCTTTTTATTTTATCTCTTATTTCTCAATCTTTCACCATCATAGGTTCTTTGGAGCACCTTCTATCAATTTCTTACTGCTAAAACTTGTTCTGCTGGATTTTTCTTGTAGCGGCTCCATTTCCATTGGCCCCTACGGCGTGCACCGCGGCCCCACAGCCTTGCCAACTCACCATCCGGCTGTGTCCCACAACCACTTATTACCTATTACCAATCAATTATTCCTTTAATAAAGTTTAAATTAGCTTATGGACTCGTTATAATCATTTAACCTTAAATTATGTTGCGGAAGTCTCAAATCATTAAATGATACAAAATATGACACGTTTAAATATCAATTAATCTAATGTGGAAACCATACCAAAATGTAGTTCATTAAATATTTATCCAGTGTGATCCTCAAAGTCATAAACAACTAAAATGTAACTCTCACAACCCATACCAAGCATAAAACAAATAAATACATACAAACAACTAGACGTATAAGAGGAGTAGTTCACGTCTTCAGTCACAGATAATCTTTACGTATCTCCTTATCCCTGCACATATCAAATCCTGCACTCAAGCCACCCAACACATACGGTGACAAGTCCAGTGTGTAAACTCCCAAAGAAAATCATCGAGTAAATAATAACAGATTCATAAGCCAATAAACAATGTTAGCTACACATGCAAAGAGTATGGGCAGCCATAAATCCCTGCGTGTGTAGGTAACAAGCGTACAAGATGATCAACAAATAATCATGATGACAACAACATGCTCCACAACAATTATGATAAAACAGGACAGAAGTAGAACACAAGCTCACATACTAGATCATACTTCGTCAATCCGAGCGCCCTGAGGAACACATCACACCTGGGATCCACCCAAACCACTAACGGTGACCGAAAACACTCACAAATCCACCGGACACGTGCACCCCGCGGCTTGGGTCGCTATCCACCGGTGGCACAAGTACACGTGCTACAATCTAGGATGCTTGATCACGTACTACAACCGTCCCGACTAAACTTCGATAGTGAAAACAAATCCAACAGCAACCAATAACCTGACCAACACATGATCACAATGAATATGTATAGCAACAATAGTATATGCAAGAATTGAAAGAATTAAATACTCAAATATGTTTCTGTTAGGGTTTACGCACCTATACCGCACTCTAATTATCGATATCCGTCCGGCCTAAATCCCGTTCTTGCCTTGGAATACGCTCTCGATACCCGACTATGTTTACCTAATTCATTTTTTCGTATTTAGTGTATTACCATTGAATTAGATATGTGTTAGGGTCAAAATACCCAAAACAACCTTAATATTGGCCTTTGTCCTTCACTTCACTCAGCGTTAGGCGGTTTTGCCCGAGAATTCTAGCAATCCAGGACCGGGTTTTCTCCTCAAAACCCCACAACAACACCCATAATACCATACCTACAACACCAAAACTCACTCTATAACAGTGAGTATGCACCCATATCTTACACCATCATTAAAACCCATAAAATTGGTATAAAAACATAGAGCAATTAGAGGAGATGTTTGATCTAACCTTGGTTTGTTGATCCAGTACTCACAAGGCCTTCAAATCCTTAAGTCAACACCTCCAAACCCTCACTTCTTCCTTCCATTTTCGTCCAATAAGGGAGAGAGAGAAGGGAATGGTCAAGAAGTTGGAAAGAATCCTATTTATACCTTTTATTTCCATCTATTCACACATACACATTCCTAGGCTTGTTTGGATGGTTATGATGAGTCAAAAAGTCTCCACAAAATGCCAAAATTGACCTCATATAGGTCTCTTTGTCTTTATTCAAATGGCACCAATTATTTGCCTTCCTGGGCATTCCAATACCCGACTACGAACCACGCCTGGTGCCGTTCGCACATAACGATGGTACCGACCATCTCAACATTATTTATAATAAATTATTAAATGAATTTTATAATTTATTGAGTGTATCTAGTCCCCCGTCTTAGTGTACTAACTATTTGCCATTTGGTTCGCACGCCTATGCGCCCGTCGCGGCAAAATTTCATCACACCACCTCACTCGTCAATGGACAATATAAACACACATATTGCGATGCCATTTAACTAACTTGGACCTATACATCGCAACTTCACCACAAGAGCACACAAAATGGACTGTAAACCCTATCCATTCGTGTTTCGTCTTCATTATGGGACACACGAACGTTCCCGCTAGTGTCCACGTCTGCAATTTCATCATCAATAACGGCCATTGAAAATCGAGCTATTATAGTTCTTCCCTACTAATTTGAAATTTCGTCCTGAAATTTGAGATAACTAATATCTCTTTTCAAGGAACCGCAATGCATAAACAATTACATATCAGGTTAACCATCCTAAACAAAACTGTGGCGAACCTAATCAATCACTATTCTATTAACACTTTCGATAAACTAATCAACCCCTAACTTTGGCAAATAAATCAGCCTCAACCTAGGTGAACAAATAAACCTGTCAATGGTGAACCGATCAACCAGTCGTCCACTAACTCCTGGTGTACCAATCAATCCCTGGTGAACTCATCAACTAGTCCATATCAACCAGTCCCTGGTGAACACACCAACCAGTCCCTGGTGAACCACATAAACTAATCCCACAACATCCACTTGCAAATGGACTCCTGGTGAACTAATCAACCAGTTTCACAACCTCCCCCTGGTGAACACATCTACCAATCTCACAATAACCCTAGTGAACACATCAACTAGGACACGCTGCTTCAAAAATAAACTAACCAGCCTATATGCAACGAATGCATGAAAAATAGGACTAGCAAAAATATACAATGACGACGTACCTAGAGCGTGTTGTCATGTCGTCTCTCTGACAGGATGTGTCATTTCATAAGCTCTCTCATTAGCCGGTGGTATATATGGTGTTGAAGAAACTCTCCGACAATCCACTCCGATGTGTCCTCTCTGACCGCATCTATAACATCTGCGTCTGTCACGTCTTCCAGACTGTCGATCCTTGGATCTTTGACCCCAACTCTGGTTCTTCTGATCCTGATCCTATCGAAATGACTGTATCGGCTGCTGTACCAGTATGGTACAATCTCATATACCGCTTGACAATCGTCATCGCTGAACTAATCATCAGTCTGATCCTTGTCGTTTTTGCGACTCCAATTTGTTTGCCCATCATCATACTCCTACTGATTATCCACTGAATCACGATCGTCACTGAAATCCTGATCCAACTGCAAATCATCTCTGGGTGCTTAATGATTTGATTACTCCTCGCTCTGCAGCAAGTATGTCTTACGAGCCAGTGCCTGGTCATAAATGCAGTGTAAGGTCTGGGCTCCACTTGCAATGATCACACCGCCAATCCGCTCGTCTAAACCTCTAATAAAGTAATAAATCTGAAGTCTCTCATTATTTACCACATCCATGGCATATTGTAAGAGGTACCTAAACCTCTCCATATATGCAAGCACAGACATGGTATCCTGCTTCAACGCGAGAAACTCCTCTCTGAGCCTCAGCTGTACCTCTATCGGAATATATTCGTTTAAGAACAGCTGACGAAACTCAGCCCAAGTCGTCGGCTCCGGATGTGTATCCATATATGTCGTCCACCAAACTGCCGCCTGACCTCTCAAACAATATCCTGAGATCCGTGCCTGATCCGCCTCTGGCACCTCTAACAACTAGTGAAGTCGCCGATGCGTCATCAACCAACGTCCAACAATCTCTAGATCACTGACTCCATGAAAGTAGGTAGGGTCAAACCTCATGAAGTCCTTCACCATCTTCACTACCTCTGACATATTTCTCCTAGGTGTAGACGTCGCACACGGTTTGCTCTGTCGTAATCGGTGTAACAAGTGGTAATCTCCGCGGGTGCAACTACAGGATCGACCCTTTTCAATAATTTCTCAAAAATGATCTGTGTAGGAACAGCTGACGTTATGGCTGCCGGTGTGGTAGGAGCAGCCAATGTGGTAGTCATAGGCGCCGCTGCAAGCACTCTCGAGCCTCGTATATACTCCATAAGCTTCGCCATATGTTCATGCTGTAACAACTGCTGATCAGTAACTCTCTGCACCATAGTCCTCAGATTAGCTACCTCCCTAGTGAGGTCACTGGTCTCCCCAACCTCCGGTTGAGTAGTCGGCAGAGTAGTAAAAGGAGTCGGTCCGTCTATAGTAATCTACACCGCACACGTGCATCGGATCTGACTCAGTATATTCGCGTATAATATGTAGTACAAAATCAAAACATTCACGTATATAAATTTCCTGAATATACCCACTTCCCATAACTTCCCAACTAAAGCTTTAATCATTCACTTTGGTTTCCACATCTAAATTTGTTAAAGTTTATGCTCTTATAAAATCTCCAATCAAGCCTATAGCCTAAGCTCTGATACCAAATGTAGCGGCCCCATTCCCATTTGCTACTACAGTGTGCACAGAGGGCCTACAGCCTTGCCAACTCACCATCCGGCTGTGTCCCACGGCCACTCATTACCCATTACCAATCAATTATTCTTTTAATATAGTTTAAATTAGCTTATGGACTCGTTATAATCATTTAACATCAAATTGTGCAGCGGAAGTCTGAAATTATTAAATGATACCAAATGTGACACGTTTAAATATCAATTAATCTAATGTGGAAACCATACCAAAATGTAGTCCATTTAATATTTATCTAGTGTGATCCTCAAAGTCATAAACAACTAAAATGTAACTCTCACAACCTATACCCAACATAAAACAAATAAATAGATACAAACAACCAGGCGTATAAGAGGAGTAGTTCACGTCTTCAGTCACAGATAATCTTTACATGTCTCCTTGTCGCTGCACATATCAAATCCTGCACTCAAGCCACCCAACACATACGGTGACGAGTCCAGTGAGTAAACTCCTAAAGAAAACCATCAAGTAAATAATAAAAGATTCAGAAGCAAATAAACAATGTTAGCTACACATGCAAAGAGTATGGACAACCATAAATCCCAGCGTGTATAGGTAACAAGTGTACAAGATAATCAACAAATAATCATGATGACAACAACATGTTCCACAACAATAACGATAAAACAGGACAGAAGTAGAACGCAAGCTCACATACTAGATCATATTTTGTAAATCGGAGCGCCTAGAGGAACACATCACACCTGGAATCCACCCGGACCACTAACGGTGACCGAAAACACTCACAAATCCACCGGACACGTGCACCCCGCAGCTCGGGTCGCTATCCACCGGCGACGCAAGAACACGTGCTACATGTTCATCTACCGGCGGTGCAAGTACACGTGCTACAGTCTAGCATGCTTGATCACGTGCCACAACCATCTCGACTAAACTTCGATAGTGAAAACAAATCCAACACCAACTAATAACCAGACCAACACATGATCACAATGAATATGTATAGCAACAACAGTATATGCAAGAATTGAAAGAATTAAATACTCAAATGTGTTTATGGTGGGGTTTACGCACCTATACCGCACTCCAATTATCAATATTCGTCCCGGTCCAAATCCTATTCTTGCCTTGGAATACGCGCCTGATACCCGACTATATTTACCTAATTCATTTTATTGTATTTAGTGTATTACCGTTAAATTAGATATGTGTTAGGGTCAAAATACCCAAAAACAACCTTAATATTGGCCTCTCTCGTCACTCTTTCGGTGTCTTTGGGCGGTCATCCTCATTTTCCAGAATCGCAAGACGCGGGTAGTTTTCGCCGTAATTCCAAGCAGTCGTAAGCGGGTTTTCTCCTCCAAACCCCACAACAACACCCATAACACCATACCTATAACACCAAAACACACTCTATAACAGTGGGTGTGTACCCATACCTCACACCATCATTAAAACCCACAAAATTGGTATCAAAACATAGAGCAATTAGAGGAGATGTGTGATCTAACCTTGGTTTGTTGATCCAATACTCACAAGGCCTTCAAATCCTTAAGTCAACACCTCCAAAACATCACTTCTTCCTTCCATTTTCATCCAAAGAGGGAGAGAGAGAAGAGAATGGTCAAAAAGTTGGAAAAAATCATATTTATACCTTTTATTTCTATCTATTCACACATACACATCCCTAGGCTTGTTTGGATGGTTGTGATGAGTCAAAAATTCTCCACAAAATGCCAAAATTGACCTCATATAGGTCTCTTTGTCTTTATTCAAATGGCACCAATTATTTGCCTTCCCGGATGTTCCAATACCCGACTCCAAACCACGCCCGGTGCCGTTCGCTCACAACGACGGTACCGACTGTCTCAACATCATTTATAATGAATTATTAAATGAATTTTATTATTTATTGAGTGTATCTAGTCCCCCGTCTTAGTGTACTAACTATTCGCCGTTTGGTCCGCGCGCCTATGCGCCCGTCGCGGCGAAACCGCATCACACCACCTCACTTGTCAATGGACAATATAAATACATATATTGCGATGTCATTTAACTAACTTGGACCTATACATCGCAACTTCATCACAAGAGCACACAAAACGAACTATAAACCCTATCCGGTCGTGCTCCGTCTTCATTATGGGACCTACGAACGTCCCAGCTGGCTCCACGTCTGCAATTTCATCATCAATAACGACCATTGAAAATCGGGCTGTTACAATCACTACGAATTCACTCCTAGCAAGTCCATTTTCATATATAAAATATAGCCGTTCATCTACACAAATAGTGTGCGAGTTTACAGACGTATTCCTGGAGGATTTGCCATGATTACCACCGTCAAGGGAGATTGACTTCATCTTTGACTTAGTCCATGGACTAGACTAGTTTTGATACCACCATATAGGATAACACCTCGAGAGGTGGAGCTACAAACTCAGCTAGACGAGCTATTGAAGTTAGGATTCATCAATCCTAGTATGTCACCTTGAGGAGCTGCCAACTTATCTTTTAGTTGTGGGGTTTTATCTCAAAACGCCTCGGTACTATTAGAGGAGAGACAATCACTTATATACTTTATTTAAAAGTTTTACTCTTCAATGTGGGACGATTATTTTAGTCCACACATCTCAACACTCCACATTGGATCGAAATCCATCCAAGGGGCTTTTTCTCAATAGGTCCTGATCGAACCGTCGGCTCTAATAACATGTTGAATTTTTCAATCTTGCGATCCGTTACCTGCAAGTGGTCGCGCGGGGCACTTCTCCACGAACCATTAATCTCCCAGTACCGATATTGTCCTCAACTTAACTATCCTTCATCTTTTAGGTTGGGGTTTTATCTCAAAAGGCTTCGATACTAATAGAATAAAGACAATCACTTATATATTTTATTTATAAGTTTTACTTTCCAATGTGGAACTATTATTTCGGTCCACACATCTCAACAACAACAACCACAGTAGAATGGGGGATGGCGGAGCTCTTAAAGAATCGAACTGTGATTAATAAAGCCCAAGTCAAGATAAGAAGACTTGTTGGAAATAAGAGGAACATCAATGAAGAGGACATTGAGCAAACGGACAACTTTATGTGTGGTCAAAGAGACGCTAGGGCTACATCCAGTAGTCCCTACTTTGCTTCCAAGACAATCCAATGCAAGAACCAATGTGGGAGGTTATGGATCAATGTATGGGCAATTGAAAGGGACCCTAAATTACGGGCGCAACCGGAAGAGTTAATACCGGAGAGATTAGTGGGAAAAAGATTTTAGAGTCCAAGATTACAAGTTCATTCCTTTCGGGGAATGTCTCTTGGCGTCGCTACGATTGAGTATGATATATATGGCCAACCATTTGTATTGGTTTGACTGGGAACGGCCTCGTGACATTGCTAGTAAAGATGGAGAGGATGACATGAGAGAAGATTACGGTCTATCACTAAGAAAGAAAACACCAATTCATTTTGTTCCTACTCTTCGCTTTCCTTAATTATAATCTTTCTCTTGTATTGAGAAAAAAATGAAGATTATAACACTGACTTTTGAATATGTAATATTTTTTTTTGAGCTTTGATTTTGCTATATAATCAAAGTAAAATATCAATAAAGCATGAACTTTTTGATTTTTCATTCAAGAACACTTCAAATTTGGGATTGACGTTATGGTGGTTGTTGTTGTCTTAATAGTCAAAAATTTTAATTTTATCAAGAAAATTTATGCTTTGGGATGCATAATTTTGTTATTGTCTTTTAGTACAACATTGATGTGGTTTACTGAATCGTGCATTAAGATGAGTGCACACACAATTTTTTATTTTTTTATTTTTTATTAACCATGAGAATTTAGATATTAGTCGTCGAGCATCTCTTGTTGCCTTAATCCTCAAATGTCCTTTTTTCTTCCTAAAGAGGTCTCATAGTCCAATTGCTTAGTAATTTGAGTAGAGGTTAGAAAAGAAAATGGTTTTATGAAATTTCTGTCCCACCTTTTTTTGAAGATGTGTGAACGGAAAGTTAATTCCACATCGATTAAATGAAACTTTGAAATTAAGTATATAAGATTAACTCGTCCGAGCTAGCATTGTGGGCTTGTGGAGTAGAACCCACACCTAAAGTTGAAAGGTTAGTTAAGTTGGGGACAATATTGGTGCTAGTGAAAAAGATCCACGGGCTCGTGCTCTCGTGTGCAGCGCATCAGTGGGAATTTAACAAGACTGAAAGGAAGAAACGAAAAATGAAGATACCAACCTAATCACCAGAGGCAGATGAAGGCAGTTACGAAGCCCTAATAATTAATGGAAAATGCTAATATGACACTTCAAAGTTCAAAGTCACACCCTGTGACGTGGCGCCACACACACCTCGAGATATACACATGTGTGTTATGCACTGAGATCTATGTGCCTAACACTTATTTTTATATGGGCCCACCCGATATTATTAGGTTCTAACTTTAAGTTTTTATTCTAGCATCTTCCTTAATTAGTAAATTGTGACTTCTCTTTTTTTCTGGTCAGAACTCTGATCTGGCCGGTCTATCCTCCTCGGATGAGTAAGCTGATAACCCCCTCGTACTAGACTCTGCTCATACGCAATCTGCAAAGTCTCCGGCTGTGTAGTGATTACGGAACCTCCAATCGCAGGTAGCAAACCCTCAGTGAAGTAGTAGACTCGATCAGTCTCTGTGTCTGCAGATCCTCCAGCATAAGGTAATAGTGAAATAAACCTGCCCATATAATCCATCACTGACTGATCAGTGCTCTGCCTCAGTACCATGAACTCGTTCCTCTTCGCTCGAAGGACAGTCGGCGGGAAGTACTTTTGGTTAAACTGGGTCTTGAAATCGATCCAGTCTCACGGAATGCCTCGGGTAGTGACAATGGTAGTCCACCGATCATCCGCCTCCCCCTGTAGTATAGATGAGGAAATCGTCGCTCTCATGTGATCCTCGGTCGTGATAATAGTATGAATCTTCTCGTGATTCTTCAGGAAAAGCTCTGCCGCTGCTAGGTCTGTACCACCAAAGAACTTGACTGGATCATGCCGCTTGAATTCTCTCCACTGCCTCGTCTCAGCAGTGGCCCTAGGGCTCTTCTCCGGAGTAGTGATCGGAGTAGTGACTGGAGTAGTCTCTGCAGCAGCAATCGGCGTAGTCGGTGTCTCCGTCGCTCGTACTATCTCCGTCTGTAACGGAGGTGTCTCCGCCTCGGTCTGCATACCTGTCGTAGCAACTGCTCCCTCGGGAATTGCCACTAACGGAATCGAAGTTGTAGATGCCGCAGCAATCGGAGTCTCTGCTCCACTAGTAACAGTAGGTGGCAATGGTGTAGTCGGAGTCGATGGTGTAGTAGTAGCTGACACGAGAGTCCTCAATAGTCGTAACATATCCTGTAACAGCTGGTCCTGCATCGCAACTCTCTGCGTCAAAATGTGCACATCGTCCGCACTAGCATATCGTGTGCCAGACGTGCCGTTATCGTCGCCCGGATCGGTCTGATCCGCCATCGTCGTCTGAATTAAGAGAGCGATACTTCGGATCAATACATAGTTACCGCGTACCATATAGTACACACAACAATCATAATATGTACAAAGTTAAATCCGACTCATCCCCAACTCCCCCATCTAAGTTTCTAAAAGAAATCATAGGGTTTCCACTCTAAGTTCAACCGTTCCTAACTTCCGCTGGTTTTAATGGCTTGTGTTTTATGAATTTAAATCAAGAGTCAAAGTCTTTAGAACCTGCGCTTTGATACCAACTGTGACGGCCCCAATTTCCCCGTGCAATTGGGTACGCCCGGTCTAGACCTGTGTAGATCCTAAGTCATCACTAAGTAACCTGACGAGCCTAGTCAGCCTTCAATTTAATCAATTTAGTAATTTATGAAAGAGTTATTGCAATAATACACAACGGAAGACTAAACAGTAAATAACAAGGGGAAATAACTCAATTAAAGGGAAATTGGAAATTCGATAAACCAATATACATGATACCAATCTCAATAATAATGCCAAGTTCAATAATAATCCCAAAAACATAAATAAGAAACGATATACAAAAAAGCAAAAACATAAAACATACTCTAGGGTTCCTCAAGTCCAACCGCTCATATAAAGTCTCCTAGGCAAGGCTCCTTGCCTCTACCGCACTCCGCTCTATTTGCACCCACCGTCACAAACTAGACGGTGAGCAACTGAGAGAAATCGAAAGTAATGCCAGAAGAATATAATAGTAATTCATGAGTTATCAAACAAGGCAATCTAAATATCATGCAGGAATTGAAATACAGGAAGTTAAATAAACAAGGTGCATGATAGGCAGACTGGAAACAATAATAATCGAAACATGCGTGTTCTATGAGTCAAGAGAGGCCATAAGTGGTCTAAAATCCACAACAATACCACAACAATATCCACAATAATCCACAACAATCCAGTACATGGTATAACACAATCACTAGGGGTGGTCAAACACTCGTGCGTACGAGTGCCCGCGTTTTATCCCTTCTAGTGCAGGCCGCATGTACCTTCGAGACACACACTTATGCCAAGAACACACATATAAGGAATATGGAATGGAATGCCAACAAGTAGATAACAGCAAACACAACGGAATGAAAATGAATCACATGGTATTTTCTTAGCTGGCTTACTAACGTACATAAGCTTTTAGGGCAAATGTACTTACCTGACTAATTGCAACCTGCGTAACAACACTCTCATTCCTAACGCATATTCCCGAGTTTCCTGCTACCTGACAAGGTTGGAAACTCTAATTAATGGGTCAAATCATTAACTAAACCCTAGGTGAAACCCTAGTGTATTCCCAAGTATTTTAAGGACTTAAACAATTCAACAAATTGATAAAATAATGAATAATCTCTCAGGTTGAAAACCATAACTGTGACGGCCCCAATTTCCCCGTGCAATTGGGTACGCCCGGCCTAGACCCGTGCAGGCTCCAAGTCATCACTTGGTAACCAGACGAGCCTAGTCAGCCTTCAATTTAATCAATTTAGTACTTTATGAAAGAGTTATTGCAATAATACACAGTGGAAGACTAAACAATAAATAACAAGGGGAAATAACTCAATCAAAGGGAAATTAGGAATTTTATAATTGTGGAAAACCCCGGTATTCATGTATAATTTGATAAATTAACATACATGATACTAATCTCAATAATAATACCAAGTTCTATAAACCAAAAAAAAACATACATATATAAAGCGAGATACAAATGAGCAAAAACATATAACCTACTCTAGGGTTCCTCAAGTCCAGCCGCTAATCCTCACAAAAAGTCGCCTAAGCAAGGCTCTTTGCCTCTACTGCACTCCGCTATATCTGCACCCACCGTCACAAACTAGACGGTGAGCAACTGAGGGAAATCGAAAGTAATGCCAGAAGAATATAACAGTAGTTCATGAATTATCAACAAGGCAGTCTAAATATCATGCAGGAATTGAAAGACAGGAAATTATGTAAACAAGGTGCATGATAGGCAGACTGGAAACAATAACAATCGAAACATGCGTGTTCTACGAGTCAAGAGAGGCCATAAGTGGTCTAAAATCCACAACAATACCACAACAATATCCACAACAATCCACAACAATCCAAGACATGGTATCACACAATCACTAGGGGTGGTCAAACACTCGTGCGCACGAGTGCCGCGTTTATCCCTTCTAGTGCAGCCGCATGTACCTTCGAGACACACACTTATGCCAAGAACACACATACAAGGAATATGGAATGGAATGCCAACAAATAGGTAATAGCAAACACAATGGAATGAAGATGAATCACATGATATTTTCTTAACTGGCTTACTAACGTACACAAGTTTTTGAGACAAGTGTACTTACCTGAACTAATCGCAACCCGTGTAACAACACTCTCGCGCTCCTAGTAAGTATTCCCGAGTTTCCCGCTACCTGACAAGATTGGAAACTCTAATTAATGGGTCGAATCATTAACTAAACCCTAGGTTGATACCCTCGTATTTTCCCAATGTTTTACCGTCTCGAACAATTTGTTAACTGAATCGGTAAATCAAACCCAAAAAAATACAGCGAAACGCAATGACTCTCTTGGGTATTATAACCACACTATGTAAGCCTAATTATAAGTCTTAGGCTCGTCTCAGTCGTATGTGAAATCACACCATAATCTCGAGGACCGGCAGTGTGTCCACGACGTCATAACCAATTCACGAACTTCAAACACTAAACCGCATTTGCAACTCGTTGAATTACAACCGAACAACAATTTGAGACCTTCATGACTTCATGTTGACACTATTTGACATCCAGAAAAGGTTTCCTCAGCATGGCATGGCCGGAAAAACACTTCACCTAGTCAGAGTTTAACACACGCATACACGCAAGGGTAGTTGAACTCAACACGACGTAAAGTCTCATCAAACTACCATGGTCACCACTATCCGAACTCACGAAAGAGTTACGAGACACTAGCAACATCATGGGGTGATCTCCGACAACATCTCAGACATGAAGAATCCGATCAGCAGCATTGCCACAATGGTGGTTTTCGGCGAAGAGAAATACAACAATATGTGAAATAATGGATGTATACACAACCACCACTTTAATTTACACACATAATGGGCCTTTTATACACTTATGTATTTTAAAATAGTTACACATGGGCTGTAATATGAGTAAGGAAAGGTATTGGGCCTCTATTGGGCCGTACTATTTAGGCCCATTTATAAAACTTCATCTTCCTCATCAATACATCTCACAGTGAGAACGTCCTCTCCTGCCGAATTCGAAACTCACACAACCACCAACATCTCAACTGTGAGACACACACCATACGCACCCCACACCCCTATTGTGAGGCACACACACACCATCACGCACCCCACACAACACGGATTAACATCAACCCATCACAATAACCAAACCAACTGTCAACAATTTAAATACCTTGCTGCTGCACATGGAGGGGGGTCATCTCCGACCAGTGAGATCATCGGAGAGCCACCTCCGACCAGCCTTGACGAGGACAGACCCACCAAGTCACGATATCCCTAACACATTAGCCAAAATAGTCCCAAAAACACCCCAAAACGTCAAAACATTTTGAAAAGTACCATCCTAACTCGTCAGAAAAGTGACCCACTCGCTGGACTTGAGGCTCTCCGGGAACGTCGAGACCTACGTGGGTAGTCTACGCCCAAGTTCCAAATCGGAGGTGACCTACGGTGGCCGGAGGTGAGTGAGAAAAATGTGTGTACAGGGCCGAGTTTGTGGACCGGGCAGAGAGAAAGTGTGCTGCCGAGAGGGAAGGAGAGAGAGAGAGGAAAGGGAGAGAAGAGAAGCTCACCTAGGTGTTTCCAATGGGTGGTGGAGGTTCCAGCATCGTGGGAGGTGACGGTGGTGGTGGTCCAGCTAAGAGAAGGAAACTGCCGAGTTGAGAGAGACGATGAACAGGCCGAGAGTGCGAGTGAGAGTGAGAGAGAGAGATGACATCGACCTGGTCTCCGGCCACCTCTGGTTTGGTCGGAGGACCAGTGGTTTGGTGATGGCAGTGGGGGAGAGTGGAGAGGAGAGGAGAGTGTATAGGTGCCGTTTGGGGAAGATGATGAATAGTAGGGTTTTGTGACAAAACGTTGTATATATATATGGAGTAAATGTAAAATGACCCTTTTACCCTTTAAGTTAATACTTGTACATTTTAAAACACTTACCCTTATGTGTCTTTCACCTCATCATCTTAACTCAACACAATTCCACATCCCCGTGCTCATCCAATGGTTCTCTTCACCACATTGTGTCACTTTAACAATTTTTATCCTATAGCCCATATGTTGCGCAGTTAACCAACTCCCAAATGAATTTTTTTTTTTTTTTTTTTTTTGCATTTTCTCAGTTAGTATTTCCTCCGTAAATTGTCTCACCGCGCCCGTTTTCTCGCCACATCTCAACACTAATTAATTACATTTATTAGAAAATTCATTTATTTGTATATTTTACTCCCCAGTTTACATAGGCGTAGCCTCACTCAATTTAAAATCGCCCGAACGGCGCGAGACTCGTAAAATACTAAAATACTAATACACACAATCAAAGAATTATAAAATCACTTCGGTGTCGACTCCCGAAGTTCGAAATACTGACCAATATTCACGTAGCTGGGTCACAATCCTGACAAGTGTAACGTAAGTCAGTTAAAAATTTGGGGTTGTTACAATAACGTATGTAAGCCTAATCACACATCTTAGTCTCGGCTCAGTCGTAAATAGGTCACGCCATGGCCTCGAGGACCGGCGATGTGACCACGACGTCATAACCATTCGAAATGCATAAATCCTACATAGACTCATCACCATAACACATCATAACTCGAAATAACCATGTATTCGAACACTCGATACACATCTATACCAAACAAATATCACCAAATCATGTATTCATGCCATGAGTTTTGAAATGAAATAAACTCAACACAATATAATGAAACCCCGATGACAAAAACACATGAAATCTTCGATAACTAAAACCACCATCGATATGGACGCTCCTGGGATTATGGGAAACACACCAAAGTTTAGTGAAATCCCTGACACTTCCCTGGTCATGGCATCCTACGGCAGCACCGCCATGCACGACAGTTTCCGACGAGGAATACAACAATGACAACACATAAAATGACACATTCACATTTACTACCGCGGATTGAGACACTCCGGGGTTGTGAGACACCATGAAGAACATAGCAAGGTCTCCGGCAGTCTCCCTAGTCATCGTGTTGATGGCAGAGTCGCCCCAATGGGCGCTTTCTAGCGAAGAGGAATATTAGACAGCCACATAGGTTTAAGAAATCAAAACAGTTCCAAACACGACTGAATCAGACACACCAAGGGCAGCGAGACGTCATCAAGTTCATGGAGAGGTCCCAAAAAACCACCCACGCTTGGTGGTCCAGCCAGCAGTGCCACCTACATAGGTGTTTTCCGGCGAACAGTCAAGAAAGCTCAAATAATACCCTACCCAAGAAAGCACCACTGCCGCCCCTTAACTTACTGATCTGGGGATTGGGAGGTACCCACATGTTCATAGAAGAGTCCTCGACATGTCCCCATGTCCTGGCAGTCGACGGCGGTGGCACAGCGCAGCGGGACAGCCGGCCAGTTCATGGGAAAGAAAGAAAAAAAGATAAATAAATAAAGAAAACAGTGAGATCCGAGGAGAGAAGAAAAGAAAAAAAAAAGAAAAAAGAGAAAGAAGGAGAGAATGAGAGAGAGACCGAGAACAAACACAGAGAGAGCACACCTCCGACCAGTTAACACCTCCAGCGACGTCAGTTCCTTCTCCAGTCGACTAGGCGTGGGGTGGCAGTGGTGAGCATGGCGAGAGGCCGAGAGAGAGAAAGTTAAGAAAACTATCAACGAGAGAGAACAACGAGAGTGAGAGCGATATGAGCAACCAAGGGAGAGAGAGAGATGTACCTCAGGTGAGTGAGCGAACCCCGGCCTCCACTAGCTCAACCAGGGACGGTGGTGAGATGAGGAAGGAGGTGGAGACCGTGAGTGAGAGTAGTGGAGAGAGAACCCGAGACCGAGAGGGAGAGAGGCGTGATTGGCCTGACGAGGGAGAGGGGCGGTGGTGGTGGGAGAGAATGTGAGGTGCGGTGTGTGTGTGGAGGAGATGAGTGAATAGTGGATTAGGTTTTGTTTGTTTATATATATATACGACAAGTGTGAAATGACTCTTTTGCCCTCCAATTTACTTCTAACCCACCTCAAAACAGTTGCCCTTATGGGTCTTTTGTCCCCTTATCACATCTCAACACACCCACACATCTCAATGCAAATCTCATTGTTCTCCTCATTTGAGTTGTGTCACTTTAACAATTTCCATCGTGTAGTCCGTATGTTGCGTAGTTAACTAACTCCCGCGTTCAAACGATGTTCCTCCTCCCGCATTGCTTTGCCTCGACTCCCGTAGCGCGCGTATTCTCGCCTTGTCTCGCCAACAAATTAATTAAATAAATTAAAAATTCATTTATTTGTACTCTTTACTTGTTTTTATCTCCCGTTTAACTAGTCGAAACCTCACTCAATTAAATATCGCCAGACCGGCGCGAGACTCGTAAAATACTAAAATACTAATACACAAAATCAAAGAATAATAAAATCACTTCGGTGTCGACTCCCGAAGTTCAAAATACTATCCAGTATTCACGTGGCCGGGTCACAATCCTGACAAGTGTAACGCAAGTCAGTTAAAAAATTTGGGGTTGTTACAGGCTTAATGGGTGCAGTTGAAACGGCTCTCCATTAAGGAATTATTGAAACGGCTCTCCATTAAGGAATTATTGAAACTGCTCTTCATTAAGGAATTATTGAAATTGCAAAGGAATTAATTGCTACATTATTCCATTGCATCAATGCTTGACCCGATTTTTTACCCCATCTGGTCATGACCAGTGCTCTATAAAAGGGGAGATTTGGGGAGGAAGTAGGAATCTCGAAATTCACTAGCAATTGCTCTTGTTTTTCATCTTTCACTATGCAAAGTGAAAGGTGGGTATACTTCATCGTATCCTTTAGGATATTTGCTGACTCTTGCAGTGTAGAGAGCAAAAATTCCTTTAGGAAAGTGGTAGTGTTAAACACTTTGAAGTCTTTGCAATTCCCCGGTCTAAAAATCTAAAGGAATTTTTTTTGCTTCGTTGCAATGGCTTCAATCAAAGAACTGTCAGCTAACATTGTGAAGTTGGATCGCTTCGATGGAGGCGATTTCCTGAGGTGGCAGAAGCGAGTACATTTCCTGCTGGTGACTCTTCATCTGGTGTATGTTTTGGATACACCAAAACCTATGGAGTCTGATAATGAAACTGTCGAGCAGATCAGGAAGAGGCAGAAATGGGAGACAGACGACAACACTTGTAGAGGTCACATTCTGAACGCCATGAAAGACTTACTGTTCGACCTCTACCATGATGTCTCCTCAGCCAAGGAGCTGTGGGAGAAATTGGAGGTAAGGTACCATAAGGAGGATGCGACAAGTAAGAAATTTCTTATATCAAAGTTTATTAATTTTAAAATGGTTGATGAAAGGTCTGTCGTGGAACAATTCCGTGAAATTGAGAGGATTAGAAATAATTTCTCTCAACACAATCTTGTTATGGATGAAACAATTGTTGTGTCTTATATTATTGATAAACTGCCCCATTTTGGAAGGAGTTCAAACGAACTCTTAAGCATATAAAAAAGGACATATCTCTTGATGAACTTGCTAACCATCTTCATGTAGAAGAGGATTGTCGCATGCAGGAAAATGAAAAAGAGAAGAATGCTCAGGAAATTTCAAAGGTGCATGTGATGGAAGTGGCTAAGTTCAAAAAGCCCTTACTGAACAGGCCTAACAAGCCTAGAGGTTTTAAAAAGCCTAATGTTTCGGGAAAATCGAACAACCAAAACCAGAATCAAAGGAAGCAGAAAATAACTTGTTGGTTCTGCGGGAAAGATGGCCACCTCAAGTCCGAATGTAATCATTGGAAGAGAAAGC
Organism: Stephania japonica; assembly: GCA_039657345.1. Lineage (NCBI taxonomy): Eukaryota > Viridiplantae > Streptophyta > Magnoliopsida > Ranunculales > Menispermaceae > Stephania > Stephania japonica. The sequence goes on from CM077560.1 coordinate 29,240,274, forward strand.
AAAGAAAATATCATGCTTCCTCTAGCGCTGCCAAAGATGCAGGTAACGACAATGATGATCTCATTGCTATGATATCTGAAATCAACGTCGTTGAAAATGATATGGCTTGGTGGGTTGATTCTGGTGCTATTCGACATGTTTGCAAGAACAAGAGGTTCTTCAAGACCATGGAGGCAGTAGATGAAAATACTGTCTTGTACATGGGAAATGATGCTACTGTCCCTGTTAAAGGTATAGGTAGTGTTGATCTGAAGTTTACTTCCGGAAAAATTGTAACACTCACTAACGTGTATTATGCACCAGAAGTGAGGAAGAATCTTGTGTCGGGTGGTCTTTTGAATAAGTTTGGATTTAGGCTTGTCTTTGAGGCTGACAAGTTTGTACTCTCCAGCAAGGGAGGGGCATATGTAGGGAAGGGGTATGCTTATGAGGGCATGTTTAAGCTCAATGTAATCGCTTTATCTAATAAGAATGTTGTTTTTGCGTATCTTATTGAGTCTTCTTCATTTTTATGGCATGATAGATTATGACATGTTCATTTCAGAAAATTATATGATATGGTAAATCTGGAATTATTGCCTTATTTTGATAAATATGAAGGAAATTGCAATACATACATGAAAACAAAAATAACTAGAAATCCATTTCCTAATGTTGAAAGAAATTCAAAGTTACAAGACTTAATACATTCTGATGTCTGTGACATACATAGTACACCATCTATAGGAGGCAATAAATATTTTATAACATTTATTGATGATTATAGTAGGTACCGTTATGTTTATTTGTTGCATTCCAAAGATGAGGCAATGGTTAAGTTTTGGGCCTATAAGGCAGAAACTGAATTGCAATGTGAGACCTTTATAAAATGTTTAAGGTCTGATAGGGGAGGAGAGTACTATGATCCAAAGTACTTTGAATCCACTGGAATAGTCCATATTTTGAACAGAATTCCAAAAAATAGGAATAAAGTCACCCCATATGAGCTTTGGAATAAGCAAAAATCAAATCTTAATTATTTAAGAGTTTGGGGTTGTAGAGCAGTAGTAAAAGTACCTGAACCCAAAAAGAGGAAATTGGGTGAAAGGGGAGTGGAGTGCATATTTATTGGATATGCACAACACAGTAAGGCATATAGATTCATGGTGATTGAGCCTAATAATTCGATTTCAGTAAACACTGTAATTGAATCAAGGGATGCAATCTTTGATGAGACAAGATTTAAATCTATTACTAAAAGTATTCCTGAAGAAAACAAAAAAAGGAAGGAAGTCATAGAAATTGAAAATGACAAAGAAATAGTAGAAGTTCCTAAACTTCGAAGGAGCAAACGAGCTCGAAAAATTAAGTCATTTGGTTCTGATTTCTATACATTCCTAGTTGAAGGAAGTAGAGAAACAGTAACAAGACAAATTCCGTATTGTTTTAATACGGATGTTGATCCTCAAACAGTAGAGGAGACAATGAAAGAAAGAGATGCAACTTTTTGGAAAGAGGCATTAAATGATGAGATGGTTTCAATAATGGGAAATAACACTTGGGAGCTAGTTGATCTACCTCCTGGGTGTAAACCCATTAAATGCAAATTTCTCTTCAAAAGGAAAAGAAGAGTTGATGGATCCATTGAAAAACACAAAGTGAGACTAGTTGCTAAGGGTTTCACCCAAAAGCATGGAATAGACTATTTCGATACCTATTCACCAGTAACTAGAATTGCTACTATCAGATTGCTCATTACAATTGCAGCTATAAACAAGCTGGTCATCCACCGAATGGACATTAAAACAGCGTTCCTAAATGGAGAATTGGATGAGGAAATATACATGGAACAACCTGAAGGGTTTATTATGCCCGGTCATGAGAATAAAGTGTGTAGATTACAAAAATCATTGTACAGTTTAAAGAAAGCACCAAAACAGAGGCACCAAAAATTTGACCAGGTTGTACTTGCTTTTGGATTCAAAATAAATGAATCTCATAAATGTGTATATAGCAAGTTTGATGGAAAAGGTAATGGTGTCATTATTTGCCTTTACGTAGATGACATGCTGATTTTTGGAACTGACTTAGAACAAGTTCAGTTGACCAACAGGTTTCTTTCAAGCCAGTTTGAAATGAAAGATATGGGGCAAGCTGATGTCATACTTGGAATTCAGATTGTAAGAGATTAAGGGAGTATTACTCTAACTCAATCTCATTATATTGGGAAAGTTCTCAATAGATTCAATCATTCAAATTGTGCCCCAGTTTCTACCCCACTAGATTCAAGTATTGAGCTAGTGAAAAATACAGGCAATCCAGTTTCACAACTAGAGTATTCTAGATTAATTGGATGCTTAATGTATGCAATGACATACACTAGGCCGGATATTGCCTTGGCAGTAGGCAAGTTAAGCAGATTTACAATTAATCCAAGTGAATTGCATTGGTTTGCAATTCGAAGAGTTTTAAAATATTTGAAGAAAATAATTAACTATGGTTTATACTATAGTGGATATCCTTCAGTTTTAGAAGGATTTTCGGATGCAAGTTGGATTGTGAAAGATCAAGATCATGCATCTACAAGTGGGTGGATTTTCACACTTGCTGGAGGAGCAATCTCGTGGGTTTCAAAGAAACAAACTTTAATGGCTGGTTCTACCATGGAATCAAAGTTTATTGCGCTGGCCTCGGCTTCAAAAGAAGCTGAATGGCTACGTGAATTATTACACGAGATACCATTGTGGCCTAAACCGATAGCTCCAATCTCTATCCATTGTGATAATGAGGCCATATTGGCAAGGGCTTATAGCCAAGTGTACAATGGTAAATCCAGACATATTGGACTCGAGAGACACGGTTGTGTGTCGAGAATTGATAACAAGTGGAGTTATCACAATTGACTATGTGTGATCTAGTTAAAATTTGGCAGATCCCCTTACTAAAGGATTGCCAAGAGACTTGGTAAATAAAACATCAAGGGGGATGGGTCTCAAGCTCATGAATTATAGGTCACCAATAGTGAAAACTCAGCTCGACGCCTAACATTACGTTATGTCTTGAGTTCAATGCAGTCAAATTCATTATAGGTGTGATTGTGAGCACTAAATTTTAATAATCATCCCAAGGGTGTTTGTGCTCGGTACCTGCATGTAAAGAGAGGAGGTTAAGATGATCCCTTAATAGTCTTCTAAAGGTACTTAAATTACGGGGGTACTAGAATGGAGACTACCTATGTGGATGTGAAGTGCGACCGCTTCAAGGAGTTCAAAGGCTTGGCTCCAAAGACATTCACGAGAAGATACGGGATACAAGGCCAATGTTGAATGTGTCAGGATATTTATGGCTATTTGTTGGTGTAAGTTATATGTGTGATATGTTTATGCTATATATCGAATAGAATCATTGGTTCAAATTGTATCTACCATGTAATTCTGATATGATGTAATGAACTTTTCACAAATTAGTGGTTCAAATCGCAAGATACCATTAGTTATGCATATAATGTTTGAGATTTCGTGGATTGAATGATCTGAATATTTTGAAAATGGCGGGGGATTGTTATACATTTTCAAATTAAATGGATAGTTAGTAGAGTGGCTTAATTGCTGCAGTTGAAACGGCTCTGTAGAGTGGCTTAATGGGTGCAGTTGAAGCGGCTCTCCATTAAGGAATTATTGAAACGGCTCTCCATTAAGGAATTGTTGAAACTGCTCTCCAATAAGGAATTATTGAAACTGCAAAGGAATTAATTGCTACATTATTCCATTGCATCAATGCTTGACCCCATTTCACCCCAACTAGTCATGACCAGTGCTCTATAAAAGGGGAGGTTTGGGGAGGAAGTAGGAATCTCGAAATTCACTAGCAATTGCTCTTGTTTTTCATATTTCACTACTGCAAAGTGAAAGGTGGGTATACTTCATCGTATCCTTTAGGATATTTGCTGACTCTTGCAGTGTAAAGAGCAAAGTTTTTTTTAGGAAAGTGGCAGTGTTACACACTTAGAAGTCTTTGCAATTCCCCTAGTCTAACATAACCAAGGTTTGTGCTTCCAACATGGAAACACCATAACATGACTTTGTGTGTGTTAATCTCCAATTGCCTTTCATACTTGCCTTATTTAATTGAAAACTCTTCTATTTATTTCTGCCAAATATGCTACAAAGCACTCTAAACAACTACATTCCTCGCAATCTTGAGGATATTGGTTACTCTACTAATTCCTTTTATCAAGAATAGGATATCCTAGCCACCAATCATGATGTTATCCCTTCGGAACTCCATTTGTATAGCTTCCCTAATACCCTTTTAAATCTGCATCTCAAGAACACTTGGTCAATATTCCCATTATCCATGCAATGATTTGTAGTCTTGAACTTGCCAACGATGTAGCTTTAGCATTACTCTCTGATATATACATAGGTTTGAAGCTGGCTACATTTTGTAAAGATTTAGAAACATTTTTTTAACACTAAACTTGCATTTTTTTGTATTGTTACAAAGATTTTACATCAACAAAAGAACAAAGAGCCTAGCTAAAGAACCTAGGCAGGGGTGAATTTCATTGTCTCAATGGTATGCAACACCTTGATTATACAACAATGGCATGCATTTTCCTTATCATTGAACAATTACTCAAGACCTCTTTTTGTGGCATTATGTTTACCAGTCTCCCAAATCTCCACCTCATTGCACTTTTCTCTTCAATGACTTTGAGAATTTCTTTGGGCGAATGTGTAAATGAGCTAGACTACTAGCAATCTGACGCAAGTCTTGAGAGTGTGGAGAGACTTGTTATATATATGTAGGCTTTAGTTTGTGAGTGGTTGAGTTCTCAAAAATGCCAACGCAAGTTGCGGATCCCACTCCAAAGCTTAAAATTATAAGCATGTCTTTCATTTCATATGATAGGCTTACTTGAGATATTTTTTGGTGGGTTTTGGAAAGTAAATGAGTATATGCTAGATACATAGATACTATTAAGAATATGTACGAGGGAGTAGTAGAGTATAAAAATATTTGAAGGAACAACACAAGAATTATTTATTATGAACACTACAAGAATCAGCCTAGATAGGGACGGAAAATTCGGTCCCTAATAGGTTGAAATTCGGTTGCTAAAACGATCAGCAACCGAATTAGGAACGGAATAAATCAGTCGTCTAAAATTAGGGACGGAATTTCGAGTCTGTTGTTAATTAGAAACTGAAATTTCTGTTGTTAATTAGAAACCGAAAATTCCGTTCTTAAACCGGTCTCTAGGTCTCTAATTAACAACGGATTAGAGACCGAATTTATACATTCTGTTTCTAAATCAGTCTCTAAATTGGAACGGTTTAGAGACCGAACTCATAGTTCTCAATAGCGTTTATTATACATTTTGTCCCTGATTCCGTCCCTGATTAGAAACTGAATCAAAGACGGAATTCAACATCCTAGAAAAAAAATATTATATATACATTTCAGCAGGTTGAAACATATATACACATCCTGCAACAAAGAACCTGCAACAACCTGCTGAAAACACAAATATCCTACAACAATTTTGTTTATACATTTAAAGCTACTGAAAACATATCATACAACACAAATAAACTCATTTTACAATAGAAGTTTCACATATAACATGCTAATGAAACCAAAACAGTTATAAAAAAAATCAAAATAGACATCATATATACATGTGTGTAAAAGTTTCCCTAACTAGTTCCTAAAATACATCATTTATATATGTAGACCAAAATATCAAAATATACCAAAATATACCAAAAGGTCAAAATATACCAAATATCAAAATGAATGTATATCAAGTGTATCATATCAAATGTCTCTGTTAGGTCGTGGTAGGGGATGTGTGTCGAAAATGCATCGATCCAGGATGTCCACCTCTCATACTCTGCATCAACATGGACTGTAGTAAAGCTATCCGGTCATGCTGCGTCTGTGTTTGATTTTGTTGATCCTCAACAATAGAAGTCAAATGTGAGACATTAGATTGAAGAGTCGCAAAGTCCTGGCTCGACGGGCTCTGAGATGAACAGAGTCCCGAAACAAGTGAATAAAAACTAATCTAAAAGCAACACTAAAGAATAAAAATGACGATCACATATATAAAAAACACAATAGCTCTTCATTAATGATAGACACCAATAGAGAATTAGTTGTAATCCAATATAAATTTAAATAAACAATAAACTGCACAGTAAAAATTGATTTGCAGTTCACAACACTTGAAAAGAAGGCAAGAAACAGTGGAAACTAATAAACTTTCTCATATTCATATACTTGAGAACATGTAATAACAGAGTCAAAAACCTCATTTCATAGCAAACATTCTCAAAGTATATACGGTTCTCCTCAGACAAATTACATATAGAAAATGGACTGTATTTAACAGTAGGAGTATGAGTTCAAGCATGTTTCAGCATTTATTCCATGAATGAGTTATATGTGTCCACCTGTTCCGCATTGAACACTTTTGCTACATCTTTATCTTTAACACTATAGAGCTCAATCCAAGTACCAACTAGCTAAAATTTAAGAAAAAATTGGGCTATCATTGTGTCAGGCACTAAGGCTGTTAGGGATTATCTATCACAATTTGGCTCAAACAGTCAACTACCTAACTGAATGAAAAACTTCCTAGATCCAAAACATCCTAGCCACGACAATGAATGTGGCCCAAAAAAAACATAAAATGTTTTTTTTCATGTATAATGAGATACTACTATTTTACTGTATAACCAACATCCATGAGACAACAAATAGTTGTGAAAGCTGACTTTAGGTAAACCATGAAAAAAAGCATTAAAGGGATTTTTAAAAAAACATAGAAATTGTTGCCCTACCTTGTAGTTCATCCAAGTAAGACACCCGTGGCTTGAAAGAAGTATAGCTGATTGATCCAAAATGCCATTTTTAAGGCCCAAGTATTCATTCTCAATTAGCCTAAAACAGATTATAATGAATTTAAGAACAAACATAAATTTTGCCAAAAAAATGATGATATGAGATATTAAAAGCAGTTCCTGTAATTGAAATGAAATGTATGAAAATTATTAGCCACAACCAGAAACTCGTTCCAACTGATAAACGTTTACAATCCACTTGTTATCAGCTCTTTGCAACTTCCAACTCATAAGTGTTTGTAAAAGCTACAATTACTCTACTCACACCGCATGCTAAGGCATAACAAGAGTTTAAATGAACAGTTTGCAGCACTAATGTTGCTATCGTTAATTAATATTTAAAATTGATTAGACTAGAAAAGTGTGGTGATCAAAATAATTTTGCAATAAATATTCTTATTTGGTTTCATTGCTATTAAACTTTTTTTATAAGAAAATACTCAAGAGACCAAAAACTCAACACTCTCATAATCAATTTCATTGCTGATCACATACATTAGTAAGTCAGAACTTAGAACTTGGAACGATTTTTAGAATCAAAACATATTAAAGAAGATTTATATTTTATACTCTGATTAAATAAAAATATGCAAATAAATAGATAGAAATTTGAGGCTCTGCACTTATGTATGCTTTAGGTAATTGCCTAAAATCTAAGGTTTCTGGAATATCAATGCATTAAGCTCAATATCTAGTCTATGATTAGATTTTATTAAAAACTTGAGCAATTCTACATCTTGCTTAGAACCAACACAGCCAACATGAACACTTATCAAAGCAAGCAAGCACACATTCATCACACACGCAAGTACATGGACTCATGAAACCATTCTAAAAGCCTAGAAAACTAAAGATTCTCCTATCATTTCAGTTTATACATAAGGATAAGAATAAATAAATGCAGTTTAAAAAATGATCATCAACCAATAATATTAAGTCTTAGCATCAGTAATCAACTCGGATGTTAATTAAGACTCTAGCTAGAATTCAGTATATAATGTTAGATTCTGCAAAAATGGTTGTAGCAGTAGTGTCCTGAAAAATATTACTGTCAAAACAAAAAAAAAATTTACTTTTGATCAAATCTGTCTACTAAACTTAAAAGTGGAGCTTTCCTTGCTCCATATGACACTTACAATGAATAGTACACATATTTGTGATAGCTTAGAAACTCTCAACAATAATTTGTTTATGAGACATACCTATCCAATTCAATATTTACATCAGGTAATATTGTTAGACCATTTGCACTTTCTAGAGCTAGAAGGTAGGCAACTCCAACCTGCAAAATTTGGAGAAGTGTAAGTAAGAACAATACAAAAAAGAAAGAAAATTAAGGAAACCAATAGCAGAAGCATGCTTGATCCACTGATCCACGACGTGATGCCTAAATGAAAATAAAACAATAACAAGACATCCACGATTCTCATCTAATTTTGTACCAAACGACCTCCCTTGCTCTGAGTCCCTGACTACCCACCAAAAAATAAAATTGTACTATTAACAAATTTTATTTTTGTAAAAGAAAGGCAATTGTAGTTGTTTCATCCTTAATATTATTCTAGTAACTCTTATATGTAGATTTAAATTCAATTTATATGTGGTACTGCACTTTCTTTTTATTTATCATAAATCATCTGGCTTTGAAGAGAAAAAGGGGGACGGGAGGGGGACTTACTGCAGTCGAAGAGCTAAGTCCTGTGCTATCAAGGCACTCAGAACCAGATATCATTCCTTTAATTCCCTAAACCAAGAGCAACGAAATCATTGCAGAAAACCTAACCAATAATTTAAGTACAGAATATTAACATGAAAAGACAACTGTGTACCCATCACAACCAGTGTGAGTTTCATTCCTTCTTGTTGCAAAGCATATAATGCTCCTTTAGCATATGTTCCCCAATCATTTTTCTCAAGAATAGGGGATGGAGCTCTCCCATTTTCCTTGGAATCAACAACAGTATTTTGAACCTCATCAATCCTGCACAATCCAACAATATAAACACAATAAACCAAGCAGGGATCAAAAAAGGAAAATAACTTGATCGATTGTAAGGAGAAAAACAATGAAATAAGCTCATCAAGTCCAAATGTTGAATAACACTTCTCTTGACATTGAGATCTGTTTCTTTTTTCTTTTCTTTTTTCATGTAGCTACAAATAAGTAATAAATTGAGTCAATAAGTATCTTAATGTGATGTTTCAAGGCCTCTTATTTGTGTTGCTTTTTTTATTCACTTGCTGATCACAACCACAGACTTGGTCACTAAGGATGAAAAAAATGAGTTCAATGCAAACAATAAGGCACAATAACAAGATTTTTCACATTCTAATTGCTATAAGGGCAGAAGTCTGAAGCAACCAGTATTAACAAAACAAATAAAATGGAAGTAGTATGACAAATAGTTTTAACTATGAGACTTAAGTTCAAATTTGAGTAATGTAGAAGAAAAATATATCAAACTTTTCCATCATAAACAGAGTATCCGTTACCTAAATCTCACTTCTCCCTCAAATTGTCCTGATCGAAGCATAACCTGCAAAACTTCATCCAGATAAGCAACCACAGACCTTGTAGTAGGTGAAAAAGTGTGTAGATATAAAAACACCTCAGATGTACCATTCCAAGTGTGCACAACATAATAAAAGCAAGAAAAGAAGATTGGGAAAAAACAAATATACGGGTTGCTAGTTGATTAGGCCACATATATTACTGATATGCATAAAGAAATTCAACTTTGACTGAATGATCTCATGAGAATGATAGAAATTGTATGTATCAACTATCAAGTGATAGTTAATTTCCAAAAGAATAGAAAAGAAACAAAAATAGAGCTAGCAATTGATTGTTTATTTCCAGATCAATACGCCATTAGAGAACTCATTATGCAAGTGACCCCGTTAAAAAGCATGTGCAGGAAACTGAAGGAATTCAAAGGTATAAGGATAGTCGAACAAAAGTAGGCATAAATTAATTATAAAAGATATAAAAGATTAATAGATTACAAAATCAATTGCATGAAGTTTAGCTAACTGGAACGTTGGATCCATGTAGCAAACCCGAACTAATTTGAGACTAAGGCTTTCTTGTTAGAATATGGTGTTATCTGGTATTCGAGTATTTTGCATTTTTTAAAATAAAGCACATAAATTTTCGAAAATGCGTTCATGTAAACTAATTTAAACATGATATCTTATTATGCAAATACATAATTATAGACAATTTTGCATTGAGTGAGAAATAAAAGATTATAAGAACACTTCAGTGCAACCAGACATCAGAGTTGATATCCTTCGCCAGCCACTAGGACAGTATGCTAAGAGTTCTAGGAGACGAACAATATCGCTATTGTGGCATTTCATAAATAAGTAATAATTGTATTCTGATCCAAATCGTTTCTGTTTCCATGCAAAACAGAGAGGAAAAATTACCTGTGAAGAGGCATTGTTAAGTTCTTCAAATGTAGCTCATCTGAAGCGAAGCATGCTAAGCAAAAATTAATGTAAAGAGGCATTGTTGAGTAGTTTTCATTTGCTCTGCAGTTTATATTTGCTCATGACGATTGCTAATAAATTGGCTCAAAATGTAGTAATGAATCATGAATTACTACATTAACAGATATTAACATATAACAGCAACAAATATTAACAGATAACCTGAGAAGCTAAAGAAAAACAACTTAACCTGAGAAGCTAAAAAAAATGAACTTACATTGTCCAGCCACTCGTAGCATAATATTAACAGATAACAGTAGCAAATACAGAGGCATTAATTAGCTAACTAACTCTTGGATTGATTTCAAACAAATAGTAGAATAGTACGGTGATGCGATTTGTGCCTAGATGGAAGTTTGGAAGATTGAGAAAATCGATAAGAATTTAGTTTTTTGTATCCAAAATTGTTATCAAAATCTTTCATAAAACACACAAGTATGGAAAGAGGTTAACATTAAAAACAAATGAAAGAATATATAATCATATCCATTATAAAATGTGAATGAAAATAATCTACAATACAAATTCATTTAATAAGTCTACAATTGGGTCATCTACACAAATAAAATAAAAAAAAAGGAAACAAATTCAACTAATTAAGGTTCCATTTGCTGATGTCAAAGTGTAGTTGATTTGCCTACTAGCATAGAAAAGTAGAAATTGCTTGAGGAGCTTAAAAAAGGCTCAAAGTTAATGTCGATTAATTTTTGGCATACTTTTGATGCTTAAACATACGCAACTTTAGAAACAAATTCATTTAGTTTATATATATACATAGGCTTTTGGAATATTCAATATATGTGTATTATATATCAGGTGTTTCTTTTCTATTTTGATCATCTTTTCCTTTTGATTCATGGTTCTTTTTTTGTTTCCATCACCAAAATCTATAGGCTTTGTTTTGACCATATACATACATGAAGAAATAGGTCAAGATACCCTTCCCTTGCGCCACCTTTAATTGAGCCATTTCAACTTTGAAGCTAAAGTAATTATATGTAGAATCCAAAGTGATGTCGACTGTAGAACTCTTATTGACCTATACTAATTAAAGACAAATGCTACAAGGGTACACATATGTGTACATGTGTGTTTGTGAGGACTTGATCAAAAATATTTATATATTTGAAAGCTTTTGAGCCAGCTACTAAAAGGCTAGCTAGACAGATGCATAAGAATGCTCAACCAATTTAACTCTTTAAATCATTACTCTCTTTGAAACTTAACTTTCATTAGATATAAATGAGAAAAACTATGTTTGTATTTAATTAGAGTTTAGGGTGCATGGTTGTAACCAGTCATTCAACCTTTGCTTTATGAATAATTCAACTTTGCAAAGTCGTTCACAGGCACAAACTTTATATAAATATTTTTGATCAAGTCAAAAATTAAAACTTAATCAATGATTAATCAGTCGAAACTTAATTATATGTGATTGATTTTTATAGATGAATTATGATTGATTTTACAGTCGCACAATATAATCTTCAGTATTTAAAGTAGACCTAATACAGTAAAAAATATAAACTTTAAGGAAGTTGGGGGAGTATCGATCATCATTGGAAATAAGTTTGCTATATATAAATATATATTTTCCTAAAAAAATATATATAGAAAAATATATAAGCTTTAAGATTTTGCAATTCTAGCTAAAGTTAATTTTGATTTTCGTCAATCATATCGTGAACATTGCATTTAATTTGTTGCAATTTTAGCAAGCTGCTAATTTGGAGATCAATTGCACTGATGTATGTGGTTAGTTGAATTCAGTAAATTCCTTGTTACTACATCAAATAATTAAGACCTAAAGAGATAGACCACTTAGGTTTATTCTTCTATTTTCCTATCCTTCTCTTTCTCACTATATTAGAGCAATGAATCCTTAAATAATTAGACAATTTGTTTAATAAATATTGAAAAATCACAATATTCTTAAAAAGATTTGCAAAACAAACTCAAAGTTAGTGTTTTAATTTTTTTAACTATTCTTTAAGCTATTTTTTTAACTATTAGTTGATATATATATTAGAGTTTATTCTTCTATTTTCCTATCCTTCTCTTTCTCACTATATTAGAGCAATGAATCCTTAAATCGACAAGAATTTCAGTTTTTTGTATCCAAAATTGTTATCAAATCTTTCATGAAACACAAAAGTATGGAAAGAGGTTAACACTGAAAACAAATGAAAGAATATGTAATCATATCCATGTTGCAAGTTCTGTCATTTCTTTGTTCAGGTAGCATCACATTGAGCCCTCAATTCTAATTCATGGCATAGCATTAGACTCTAAGCTGCTGATTCCCATTTGTATTAACTGTATCACATGCTTTAAATATAATGATTCAATTTGTTTTGTTGTCGAAATGCCATTCACACTCTAATTCATACATACATCTTTTAAAATGACAGCAATTGTTTCATTTTGGTTTTGATTCAATGCCATTAAATTTAGGACTTCAGACGAGCTTGCAAATGCAGCGATCAAACATGCTCTCAAGGCTTTGCAAAAGCGACATTTGCTTGAGGAGGGTGCACATTCATTTACTGAAAGCCTAATCTTTTTCCCAAAACCATTTCATTTGAAACAAATTGCAAGTTATATATGCAAAGTTAATTTGAAAGTGAAACTGACCTGAGAAGGAGCTGACTGGAGCGAAGCGGAGAAGAGCTGATGGCAGAGCGGACGACAACCCTAGCCGGCGCAGAGTCAATGCTGGCGGAGCAGAGACAATGATGGCAAAGCAGAGGCGACGATCAGAGTAGAGGCAATGACGGCGGAGTAGACTGGAGCAGAGCGGAGTGGGCCAGAGCAGAGCGGAGTGTAGGCGACGATTAATGGCAGAGTGGAGCAGAGGCGATGGTGGAGCAGAGAAGATGGCGGAGAAGAGGGGAGACCGGGAAGAGGCGGAGAAGAGAGACCAGGAAGAGGCAGAGAAGAGGGACAGATCGAAGTGTATGTTTTGGCGAAGAAGAGGGACGGCGCTTAGCTAGGTTAGTTTGAAAAACGAAAATGATATATGGTGAACAAAAATGATGGTGTGTAATGTAGTGGATAGTGGGTGGTTCCGTCCTTGATTCCGTCCTTGTAGATCAGGGACGGAATTAGAGACTGAAATTGAAAATACACGTGGCATGTCTTTTTCGTTCCAAATTCCGTCCCTGATATTTAGGGACGGAATCAAGGACGGATTTTCAGCAGGCTATTCACGCGGGAACCTCAAAAACGGAATCAGGGACGAAAATTTGCACACTCAATCACTTAGGAACGGAGTAGGTTCCATCTCTGATTTTCGGTCTCTATTTCGGTCTCTAACTGGTCCCAAATCATTTTCCGTCTCTGTGCCGTCCCTGAATACCAACTACCTATATTCTGTCCCTAAATTCTGTCCCTGATCAAGCCCATTCTTGTAGTGAGTGGCTTTAAGTCCACATCTTTTTTCTCTGGTTATGGATGAATTAACTAGACATATTAGGATATATCATGATGTATGTTATTTGCAGATTCATGTAGTTGACCCTAATTAATTTGGGACTGGGGCTATATATGTATATATATATATTTTTTTTTGACTAAATATCAGATTTCATTCATAGCTCGTAAACAATTACATCAATGATCGAACATCTAAAGGAGAAATTTATGTGCAACTTCATTGCCTCCGTGAGGGCTGTTGTTTCCGCGGTGTTACATTTGACCACTCGATCCAGTAGTTATTGAGGAAATGCCAAATCAATTTATCAACCCCTGTTCAGCTCAAAGGAACCTCTTTTATCAGTTGTGCGTCTCTTGCCTGAAAAATATCATCTATTAGCTCAACGTCCCATTCTCCCCTCGTAGGAATCATTAAATCAACAACTGTTATATCCTCCAGGCCCTCTGATGGAGTCGTGTTCACTTTGAAGTTTTGCTCATCTCTTAGCCATGGCTCTTTCCACACACTGATCCCTGCCCCACTCCCAACTCTCCATCTACAACCCTTCTCCAGTACAATTCTAGATGCGATGATCCCCCTCCAAGTGTAACGAGGATTATGACCCAATTTGGCCTGCATGAAGTCACATCTTGGAAAGTATTTAGCTTTGAGAATCCTTGAGATCAATGCATTCGAATTAGAGATGATACTCCAGCCCTGTTTTGCTAATAGAGCCAGATTGAAGCTGTGTAGGTCTTTAAAACTCATTCCTCCATCTTCTTTCCTATCACATAATCTGGACCAGCTCATCCAGTTCATCCCTTTTTTTTTCTGCTTTCTTCGATCCCCACCAGAAAGAATGCATCATCTTCTGAAGGGAATCACATACAATTACCCCATACAATAAGTAGATAACCCATGTCCTATTGATTTCAATAACGCTTCTTTGCCTGCTTTTGAAAAGAATTTATGGCTCCAAGAGAATAATCTCTTCCATAGTCTATCTTTCAGGAATGAAAAGGCATCACATTTATTTCTCCCAATCAATGAGGGTAGGCCCAAGTATCTGCTAGTTTCTATGTTTGAATGAACACCCAAAACATTCCTCAAATCAGCTTCCAGAACTCCATTAACTTTTGATGAGAAATACATAGCAGATTTTTGTAAATTTACTGCTTGACCTGAAGCCACTTCATATTTGTCCAATACATCCTTTCATGTGATTGTCTTCTCCTAGGTTTGCTCGGAAAAACAAAAGGCTATCATCCGCAAAAAATAAGTGAGCGACTGCCGGAGCACCTCTGATTACTCTGCAACCATTGATCCTTTTCTCCTGTTCAGCTTTGTTTAATAGAGCAGTTAGTCCTTCAGCACACAAAATGAAGAGTTAGGGAGAGAGGGAGCAGCCTTGCCTAAGTCCTCTCTTAGGTGAGATTGGCCTTATCAATTCCCCATTAAGATCAACTTGAAAAGTAACTGAACTGACCAAATGCATTACCATGTTAACCCACTGTCTTTCAAATCCCAGTTTGAGAAGAATGCCTCTTAGAAAAGTCCAGTCCACCCTATCATACGCTTTGTTGATGTCCACCTTTAGAGCTACATATCCAAACTTCCCTTTGGTGTTGCATTTCATCCCATGTAGTATAACGACCTGAAAAAATAATGTTATGTATGTGTGATTACGTGTACTATCTACTTATATTCGTGTTTGTGTGACAGGTTTGTGACGTCGATTTACGAGTAGAGTTCGCTTAGGAAAACGTGTCGAATGGGTATCGAGCGGGCAAAACACGGTTACACGAGTTTGGAAAATTATTTTTCGTAAATGACCGAAATAAAATATGATAATTAATTAACATGATAAATAGTTCGGGTTGTTAGTATTTTTATTCACGCACGACGGTGTGAGCCGTAGTGTTTGTCAGGCGTAGAAACGCCTGAAAAGGGCAATTATTGGTTTGTATTTGATAAGACTAAGGACAAAAATCATCATCTAAGTCACAATAAGATGGACTTTTTGACCCGATGAGGGCTACAGGATCAACCTAGTGATATAAAATTGAGTCAAGATGATTTTTTTAGTATAAAAAGTCCAAAAATTGGTCTTTTTCACCATTTTCTTCTCCACCACCAACATGAATCCGAAAATGGAAAATAGGAAGAGCGTTTTTGATGGCTTTTAAAGGTGATTGAAGGACGGGGATCAACCAATGACGTAAATAAAGGTGAAATCTCGCTCCCTCGCTTGATTCTTGTTGTTTTAGTTGTATTTTTATGTGTTTTCGTCGCCATTTCTCCAGCACCATGTTGGTCACTAAATTTTTGGGTTTGGGGTTGGTTTTTGTTGAGGTTTTGGTGACCAATTAAGGTGTGAATTGTTAGACCAAATGAACAACCAATGACTTCAAAACTAGTAACATTGCCACTTTCCAAAAGGAAACTTTTGCACTCCTATTTGCAAAAGTCCAGCAAAAATCTAATAGGATACTATTAAGTCACGATTTGCACTAACAATAATGAAAAATTGAACCAGAGCAAATACTGTGAATTTTGGTATTTATTTCTTCTTCTTCTTCTTCTTCTTCTTCTTCTTCTTCTTCTTCTTCTTCTTCTTATTTTCTTTTCTTTTCTTTTTCTTCCTCCCATGCCTCCCATGCCTCTCTTCTTATAGTTAGAGAAAGGAGTGAGATAGTAGACCGTTATCAATTGAGTGGTCAAATGATAACCACTACACTTTAATTGAGTGGTTAATTTGTAACTGCTCCACTTTAATTTATTGAATGGGTTTTGTAACTGCCTATTTATTGGGTCTATTAACTACCTACTTAATTACAACAAATTCTTTCGAAAATGTCTAACGATCCCCCACCATTTTTAATATAAACAAATCACTGATCGAATAATATTTTAAACATTATATGCATAGATAATGGTATCTTGCTATTTGAATCACTAATTTGTGAAAAGTTCATTGCATCATATCAGAATTACATAGTAGATAAACTTTGAACCAATGATTCTATTTGATATGTAGCATAAACAGATCACACATATAACATACACCAGCAAATTGCTATAAATTTCTTGACACATTCAACATTGGTCTTATGTTCCATATCTTCTATGAACATTTTCGGAGCCAAGCCCTTGAACTCCTTGAAGCGGCCGCACTTTACATTCACATACGTAGTCTCCAGTCTAGCACCCCTGCAATTTAAGCACCTTGAAGACTATTAAGAGATTAACTCAACCTCCTTCCTTTCCATGTTGGTACCAAACACTAGTAACCCTAGGATGGCTATAATGATATAGTGCTCACAGTCATACTGATAATGTATTTTGACTATATTGAACACAAGACTTAACGTAATGTTAAGCGTCAAGTTGAGTTTCCATTATTGATGACTTTAATTCATGGGCTTGAGACCTATCCCCCTTGATGTTTTATTTACCAAGTCTCTTGACAATTCCCTTGTAAATGGATCTACCAAAGTTTGACTAGATTTCACATAGTCAATTGTGATAACTCCATTTGTTATCAATTCTCTTATAGAACTGTGTCTCAATCCAATATGTTTGGACTTGCCATTATACACTTGGTTATAAGCTCTTACCAATATGGCCTCACTGTGTTGCGCATATCTAATAAATATACACTTCACTCCCCTTTCACCTAATTTCCTCTTTTTGGGTTAAGGTACTTTTACTACTGCTCTACAGCTTTAAAATCTTAAATAATTAATGTTTAGTTTTCGATTATTCCAAAGCTCATGTAGGGTGACCTTATTCCTCTTTTTGTGAAATTTTGTTCAAAATATGACATGCAGCCATCAATGCCTCTTCTCAAAATCCACTACTCAAACATGAGTTTAATAGCATAGCATTAACCATTTCTGTTAGAACACGATTTTTGCGTTCAACCACACCATTTAGTTGTGGTGTATAGGGAGCTGTAGTCTCATGAACTATTCCAGTGGATTCAAAGTACTTTGGATTGTAGTACCCTCATCCCTTATCAGACCTTAAACATTTTATGAAGTTCTCACATTGCAACTCAGTCTCTACCTTATAAGCTCGAAAATTAACCATTGCTTCATCTTTGGAATGCAACAAATAAACATAGCATAGCTTGCTGTAATCATCATTAAATATTACAAAATATTTATTGCCTCTTATTGATGGTGTACTATGCATGTCACATACAAGAAATTTTGAATAGTAGGAAATGAATTTCTCGTTTTTTTTTTGTTTTCATGCATGTATTGCAATTTCCTTCATATTTATCAAAATAAGGCAGTAAGTCTAGATTAACCATGTCATATAATTTTCTGAAATTGACTTGTCCTAATCTATGATGCCATAAAAATGAAGGAGACTCAACGATATATGCAGAAATAATATTCTTATTAGATAAAGCGATTGCATTTAGCTTAAACATACCCTCAAAAGCATAACCCCGTCCCACAAACATACTACCCTTGGACATTACAAACTTGTTAGCCTGGAATACAAGCTTAAAACCAAACTTGTTCAACAAACTACCAGACACTAGATTCTTCCTTACTTCTAGTACATAATACACATTAGTAAGTGTTATAATCTTTCCAGATGTAAACTTATGTTTAACACTACCTATGCCTTTGATAGGGACAATAGCTGCATTTCTCATGTACAAGACAATATTTTCATCTACTGTCTCCATGGTTTTGAAGAACCTCTTATTCTTGTAGACGTGTCGAGTTGCACCAGAATCAACCCACCAAGCCATGTCCTTTTCAATCATGTTGATCTAAAAAATCATGACAATGAGGTTATCATTGTCATTTCCTGCATTACTTGAGGAAGCTTGCTGTTTTCCTTTCTTCCTCTTCTAGTGGTGACATTCATACTTGATGTGACCATCTTTCCCGTAGAACCAACAAGTTACTTTCTGCTTCTTTTGATTCTGGTTTGATTTTGGTGATTTGGTTTTCCGAAACCGCCAAGCTTGTGTTTCCTTTTAGTGAGAGGTTTTTGAACTTTGCTTCCTCTACCACATGCACCTTTGAAATTTCCTGAGCATTCTGCTTTCTTTCATTTTCCTGCATGCGACAATCCTCTTCTATGCGAAGATGGTTAGCAAGCTCATCAAGAGTGATTTCCTCTTTTTTATTCTTCAAAGTTCGTTTGAACTCTCTCCAAGATGGTGGTAGTTTGTCAATAATAAAAACACAACAATAGTTTCATCCATAACAAGATTGTGTTGAAAGAAATGATTACAAATTCTCTTAATTTCACAGAATTGTTCCATGACAGATCTATCATCTACCAATTTAAAATTATTAAAATTAGAGATGATAAACTTCTTACTTGTCGCGTCTTCCTTGTGGTACCTTGCCTCTAGTTTCTCCCACAGTTCCTTAGCAGAAGGAACGTCAGGGTAGAGGTCGAACAGGGAGTCTTTCATCGCATTCAGAATGTGACCTCCGTAGACTTGGTCATCCGTCTCCCACTTCTGCCTTTTCCTGATCTTTTCGACAATTTCATCATCGGACTCCACAGGCTTAGGTGTATTTAGAACATACAACATATGAAACGCCACTAGCAGGAAATGCACACGCTTTTGCCACCTCAGGAAATCTCCATTGAAGCGATCGAGCTTCACAATGTTTGCCGACAGTTCCTTGATCGAAGCCATTGCAACAACAAAAGTTTCCTTTAGATCGTTAGACTAAAAGAACAAGCAATGACTTCAAAGCGTGTAACACAACCACTTTCTTAAAGGAAACTTTTGCACTCCTATTTGCATGAGTCCAACAAAAATCCAATAGGATACTAAGAAGTCTCGATTTGCACTAACAATAGTGAAAAATCAAACCAGAGCAAATGATGTGAATTTTGGTGTTTATTTCTTCTTTTCTTTTCTTTTTCTTCCTCCCATGCCTCCCGTGCCTCTCATCTTATAGTTAAAGAAAGGAGTGGGATAATGGGCCGTTATCAATTGAGTGGTCAAATGATAACCGCTCCACTTTAATTAAGTGGTCAATTTGTAACTGCCCCACTTTAATTTGTTGAATGGCTTTTGTAACTGCTCATTTATTGGGTCTATTAACTATCCACATAATTACAACAAATTCTTTTGAAAATGTCTAACAAGAATGGTGGTGTTTGAGTTGGTTTGGAAAAATTTCAGTTTTGATAATTTTTGGTGAGTTTTGGGAAATTTTTTATAGGAGTTTCAAGAATGATTTCAGGATCGGACACTTGCTCATAGCTCTCTCCGAGACCTTTCTAGAAAAGATGGTCTTCCTATCATGTTCCTGCATTTTGGTCGTACTCCAGTAGCTGTAGTTTCGTCTAGTGATATGGCAATAGAGATCAAAAAAAATCATGACATAATTTTTGCAAATAGGCCATTTACGAGGGGTGCTACTGCACTCCTTTACAATTGCAGCGATATTACAGAGAAGTACAATTGCAGCGATATCCCTTTTGCGCCTTATGGAGAATGTTGGAGAAACATGAGGAAGATTTGTGTTATGAAGCTTTTTAATACTAAGAAAGTCCTATCCTTCAAATTTGTTAGAGAGGAGGAAGTTGGGATTATGGTAGACAAAATATCTCACTCAAGTTTATCAGGAACACCAATAAATCTTAGTGAGACACTGCTCACTCTTGCCAAGGATGTGATTTCTTTTTTTTGAGAAATTGGAGACAAGCTTCAGAAAGATATATTAATCACAAGAGTAAAACATTAGAGGGGCTGTGTACCCTCCATGCTATATACAAAGAATACTATGTAAACAAAATAATTATAAACATGTGATGAGCGCCAAAGCAGTGTTGAGGGAGGGCGATAAGAGATTGGAGGAGTTGTTGCCAAGGATGGGATAAGCATATGCTCTCTAGGAAAGAAGTATGGCGAAAAGGGCGATAAGAGATTGGAGGAGTTGTTGAGGGAGTTGGTGGTGCTCATGGGAGCTATCAGCTTTTCAAGACTTTTTCCCGGCTTTTGGATGGATGGATGTTGTGACTGGCTTGGTTGCAAGGATGAAGAGGACTGCACAAAACTTGGATACTTGATACAGCATATTGCTGCTCGTCATGAGAAATTGAAAGACGTTTTTGTCGATCTTTTGCTTCAAGGAATAGAGGGACAAAAGTTGGCTATCGATCTCTCCCGAGACGGGATCAAACCAATAATACTAGTAATCAGCTTTCTTTTTAGCTAGCCATATATATATATATATATATATAACTATTACATGCTTGCAATCTCTCTTTAGTCCCAAGCCTAGTTCAGCCATGCAGTAATAATACTTTATACTGATGTCTCTCTTCTTTGTGAATGTACTCATTATGGGCATCGAAACTACAACCACCACAATAGAATGGGGGGGATGGCGGAGCTCTTAAAGAATCGAACTGTGATGAATAAATGCCCAAGTCGTGATGAGAAGAGTTGTTGGAAAAAATAGGAAAATCAATGAAGAGGACAGTGAGCAAATGGACTACTTAATGTGTGTGATCAAAGAGACACTGATGCAGCACAAATCTTTCAAACTGAATGTTCAACACTATGAACAAACAACCTAGGGTTAAAGAGAATTAACATCAAATTCTAATGAATTTTCAATATTACACAAAACATCAATTTTTTTATTCATTTAGATGTGTTTATATACACAAACGTACAAGTGAATTTATGAAAATATTATAATGAATCCCATGATTGGTTGATTGAATTCTTAATTGATTAAATCAAACAATATGATTGATTCGTGATTGATTGATTGAATTTTTGATTGGTTCAATCAATCAATGTGATTCCTTAAATTAAGGATTGCTTCTACATTCCTTAATTTAAGGAATATTCAATACTCCCCCTCAAGTTGGCGTAGGGAGAATTCATCGAAATGTCCAACTCGACGAGTAACACGCTTTCAATTAGGTCCTCGACGTTTTTGATCCAGGACTGCTTGCGATTGAAGGTTCTTGTTTGAATCCTTCTAATCGGCTTGTCTGATAAGTAACTCTTCGGTTGTCTTCTCGCTATGTCGTAAAGAATATAGTATTGAAAAAACAACCATACTACAAATATGAGTATAGTATAGGAATATCTCTATACCATAATAACCACTTTCATTTGAAGGTTCTTCTTTGAATCCTTCTAATCGGCTTGTCTGATAAGCAACTCCTCAGTTGTCTTCTCGCCAAGCCACAAAGAATATAGTATGGCAAAAACAACCATACTACAAATATGAGTATAGTATAGGAATATCTCTATAATATAATAATTGCTTCCATTTGAAGGTTCTTCTTTGAATCCTTCCCATCGACTTGTCTGATAAATAACTCCTTAATTGTCTTCTCGCCAAGCCGTAAAGAATATAGTTTGGGAAAAACATTCATATACTACAAATATGAGTATAGTATATAGGAAAATCTCTATACTATAATATAAGAATGGATTGTTTTGTGTCTCCCTAGTTGGGATGGATATTCTGGAGCCAGGTATAAACCTGCTCTAATACCATAATGAATTTTGAATATTACACAAAGCATCAATTTTTATATTCATTTAGATGTATTTATATACACAAAGGTACAAATGAATTTATGGAAATATTATAATGAATCCCATGATTGGTTGATTGAATCCTTAATTGATTAAATCAATCAATATGATTGATTGAATTTTTTAGTGGTTCAATCAATCAATGTGATTCCTTTAATCAAGGATTGCTTCTACATTCCTTAATTTAAGGAATATTCAATACTCCCTCTCAAGTTGGCGTACGGAGAATTCATCAAAATGCCCAACTTGATGAGTAACATGCTTTCAATTAGGTCCTTGACGTTCTTGATCCAGGACTGCTTGCGATTGAAGGTTCTTCTTTGAATCCTTCTAATCGGCTTGTCTAATAAGCAACTCCTCGGTTGTCTTCTTGCCATGGCGTAAAGAATATAGTATGGAAAAAACAACCATACTACAAATATAAGTATAGTATAGGAATATCTCTATACCATAATAACTGCTTTCATTTGAAGTTACTTCTTTGAATCCTTCCAATTGGCTTGTCTAATAAGCAGCTCCTCGGTTGTCTTCTCACCAAGCCACAAAAAATATAGTATGGGAAAAACAACCATACTCAAATATGAGTATAGTATAGGAATATCTCTATAATATAATAATGTCTTCTATTTGAAGATTCTTCTTTGAATCCTTCCAATCGACTTGTATAATAAGCAACTCCTCTGTTGTCTTCTCGCCAAGCCGTAAAGAATATAGTTTGGGAAAAACATTCATATACTACAAATATGAGTATAGTATATAGGAAAATCTCTATACTATAATATAAAAATGGATTGATTTGTGTCTCCCTAGTTGGGGTGGACATTGTGGAACCAGGTATAAACTTGCTCTGATACCATAATGAATTTTGAATATTACACAAAGCATCAATTTTTCTATTCATTTAGATGCGTTTATATACACAAACGTATAAATGAATTTTTGGAAATATTACAATGAATCCTGTCACGAGGTCACTAATGAGAGGGCTTACCCTAAGGAAAATTTTCTCATTCAATGTCACTCCGTGGTGCCTAAGGACCACCTTAGTTCAACACACCAATAAATTTCACACTAACAAACAACAATAGGCACAAAGGGGAGCTTTACTGATCTTTGATTGATGGGTTACATCTCTACCACCTTATGCTTCCCCAAGCATAAAGGGTTTGTGACGGCCCCAATTTCCCCATGCAATTGGGTACACCCGGCCTAGACCCGTATAAGCCCCGAGTCATCACTCGGCAACCTGACGAGCCTAGTCAGCCTTCAACTTAATCAATTTAGTAATTTATGAAAGAGTTATTGCAATAATAAACAGCGGAAGACTAAAACAATTATAATAAAGGGAAAAATAACTCAATCAAGGGAAGTAGAGGAATTCTATAATTGTGGAAAACCCCGGGTATTCATGTACAATTCGATAGGTATATATACATGATACCAGTCTCACAAAGAAATACCAAGTTCAATGATCCCAGCAATGTAAATATAAAACGATATACACATCAACAAAAGTATAAACACCTATTAAAGAGTCTCTCTGATATCGTTGCTAATCCTCACAGTAGATCACCTAAGCAGGGTCCCTTGCCCTTGCTGCTCTCCGCCCTATCTGCACCCACCGTCACAAACTAGACGGTGAGCAACTGAAGAAAATCGAATGTAATGCCAGAAGAAGATAACAGTAATTCATGATAATACAATTAAAGCAGTCTAAATATCATGCGGTAATAAAATAATAGGAATTTAAATAGACAAGATGCATGATAAACAGACTAATAGATATCAATCGAAAGTTAAGTGTGTTCCAAGGAATCAAAAGAGGCTCATAAGTGGTCTAAATCATAGCATAACGGCGAAGACCTCTCGAGGTTTTCTCGGGCATCGACACAAGCGAAGGCACAGCTATGACGGGAGGGACTCAAACCCAACCACCCAGTACTCGGTGTCACACGGTCACTAAGGGTGGTCACACAGTCGTGCCCACGAGTGCCCGCGTTTTATCCCTCTAGTGCAGGTCCTAGTACTTTTGAGATGAAACACTTACGCCAGGAAACACACAACAAGAAATGGAACGGAATACCAATAATAGAGCATAACAAGACTGAATAAATGATAATGAATCACATGGCATTTTCTTACTGGCTTACAAACGTACAAATACTTTTTAAGGCAGTTGTACTTACCTAAACTATCGCAACCCGCGAAACAAACTCCGAGACTCTAACATGTCTCCCGCGATTTCTCAACTACCTGATAAGGATTTAAGTCCCAAATATCAGTTTAGGTCCTTGTATTTAGTCCTAGGGTGAGTTTTTATAAATTCGTTTTAGGGTCGTTTGTTTAGGCGACTCTAACCGTTAGGAAAAGTTCCCCGATACGGTGAATATGTTCATACTTTTATAGATTATGAGCTTTAACATCGTTTTGTACCTCTTTAGGCTCTTGTTGAGCCCAAACTCTAACTCCATAATCATCTAAATATTTTATTTGTTGGGCCTTTATTGGACCTAAATACTTAAGTCCATTTTTTTTATATTTTATGTCTTTGTCTTGGGCCTCAAGTTGTACCTATCTCATTGGCCATCATTTGGGCCTTAACACAACTTATTTGCATCACTTATATGGGTTATGACCCCTTATTAGGAAATGTGCATGTTGGGCCCTTATTGGGCCTTGACACAAGTCCAAAATCCCTATATACATATATATGTGTATATGTGTATATATATATATATATATTATTTGTCCATAACTGTCTTTTTTTTATTACTGTTTTATTAATCTCTTTTTTTCATTATTATTATTTCCATATATACATGGTACACCCCACTGTTATGTGCACACAACACCCCACTGTTGTGTGCACCCCACTGTTTTACATCCAATTTACACACTACACACACATGCATGCATATGCACACACCACATACACACATGCATGCACATGTACACACACCACCCCATTGCCAAACTGTCCACACCCCACACCAGTACGCACCCCACCAGTCATACACACACCCACCAGTTGGCTGTCCACCCCATTCCATCATCACGCACCCCACCAGTCACCACACACACACACACATACACCACAAGTCTAATCCACCCCAGCCGTGGTGTCGCCCCCGATCGGTTGTGGCTGGGGACTGTCCCACCGGCCGCGACGATGCCCAACGCCGAGCAAAGCACCGGCCAAGAGGGAGGGAGAGGCATCGCGATGGAGAGTGTACAAGAGAAACAAAAAAGGAGAGAGAGAGTGAAAGAGAAGGGACGCACACTTACCCCGGTGACGTAGTAGGAGGCGGTGGTGGTGGCTGTTCCAGCCGGGAGAGGAGGCCACCAAGAGCGAGAGAGGACGTGAGGCCGAGGTGTTGAGAGATCGAGAGAGAATAGCGGGAGTGAGAGAGGGAGAACCCGAGAATGTGAATGGGGGAGGAGCCGAGAGAGAGAAGGGAGCCGTGAGTTGGAGAAGATGAAGGAAAGAAGAGAGGTGGCTATTTCATACACATTTTAAATCAATTACCCTTATGAGTCTTTTGTCCCATTATCACATCTCAACACACACACACATCTCGAGGCCAATCTCATGGCTCCTCACCATTAGGCTGTGTCACTTTAACAATACTTATCACATAGTCCGCATATTACATATTTAACCAACTCCCACGTTCAAACGACGTTCCTCGATCCGTTTTTCCTTGTTCTGACTCCCGTAACGCGCGTAGTCTCGCCTTGTCTCGCCAACTAATTAATTAAATTAATTAAAAATTTATTTATTTGTACTCTTTACTTGTTCTTATTCCCCGTTTAACTAGTCGAAACCTCACTCAATTAAATATCGCCCGACCGGCTCGAACCCCGTAAAATACTAAAATACTAATACACACAATCAAAGAATCATAAAATCACTTCGGTGTCAACTCCCGAAGTTGGAAATACTTGTCCAATATTCATGTAGCCGAGTCACAATTCTGACAAGTGTAACGCAAGTCAGTTAAAAATTTGGGGTTGTTACAGTCTCCCCCACTTATTAGAATTTTGTCCTCGAAATTTATCTAATAAGTAAACTAGATTAATGACTCTTCGCAACTCCTAACGAGATCGATAAAATCTCAGAGTGAGTCATTTCTTGACTCCGAACCATTCGTGACCCTTCAGTGGAGATACCTTCAGATATTTATAGACTTCCCGAATCATACTGAAGCTCATCGTGATACTCATCAAGTATTTCTTCTGCCACTCCTGGGCACTCTTAAGTCTCAAACAAAACTAGCCACAACTACCCAGATGCTATCGTGACCACGAGGAGATCGGGGCAACCACTAACGAAATCCATATCCATATATACCCAATTCCATCAAGAAAATGGGTGGGGCTGTAGTAGTCCTCCAGGTTGTCGATGCCCAGCCTCTACGCGCTGGCATGTCAAATGCTCGAACAACTCCGACACCTTGAAAATCATCCCTGGCCACCAAAAGAATGTCGCATATCGGCGCACATCTTAGGTCGACCCGGATACACAACAAAACTGAAACGGTGAATCTCCTGAAGTAACTATTCACATACATCGGCCACCAATAGAATCCCCGGTCGCCGCGATACCTCTAGCATGAGTCTATCGACCGACTCATCTGGGCAATCTGAACTATCCATCATCTCACTACACCGCTGGTATGACCCATCGTCTTGCTGTCCCTCGTGCACAATGCCAAATGAGACGGTCTGCAACATCGTTTGACCGCGTATCTAGGTCATGGTAGTCATCGGCACATCCGCTGAACTCATCAACTTGACTGCCTCACTTAAACCACGCTCGTAGGTTCTTTGACACACGACTACCTCTGCATCCAATCCTTTGCAGCGCAATGCATCAGCAACAACGTTGGTCTTCCTCGGATGCTACGCAAAACGAAAAGTTGTAATCCTTCACGAACTTAGGCCAAGGCTTTTGTGTCAGATTCAGCTCCCACTGAATGAATAGGTGCTTCAAGCTCTCAGGATCATTACGTAACTCGAACGAGCATCGTCGGTGACGTTTTCATATCCTCAGCGCGAACACGATCACAGCTCACTCCAGGTCATGGGTTGGTCAGTTCTTCTCGCAAACTTTCAGATATTCGAATGCATAAGCGATCTCACGGCTTAAATCTTTTCGAAATCAATTTCATCACCGTTTGCTCTAAACACGCGTCCTAAAATCTAACCTTGGGTAACAAATACTCGTACGTGGTTCATTTAACCACTAATTTACACACCTTTTTAATAAAACACAACTGTTCACACTAATAAGTAATTACGAAATTACTTAATTAAAAAAAAAAAATTTATGTTGTGAATTAGCTAAGTTATTTTAACATTAGCCCCAAGGCCCAAGGCCTAATCAAAGACATTAAATATCAAGTATTTAATATATATTAATCAAAGGGAATACCCATGGTCTTTGCCTCCAACCCACATTCACTTAATTAAGACTTGTAAGTGAAAGATATCTTATAAGGAAAGAAACAAAAATGTTTCTTTCCCATGTGGGACTAATATTGGATACAATACAAACTCACAGAGTTCAACAATACCCCACATTTGTATTGTATCCATCTGCAATCATGACCAAGTTTACTTTGCCAAATCAAAAACACAAATTTAAAAATATTATTACTTTAAAAATAACATTACTTCAAAACAATTGAGAGAGATTATCATTTCATGTTTCTCAGGAAAGTGTCTTATAGACTTGAACTTAACCTAGTAAGATCATATCGAGTTCACTTCGTGACGCAGTGATGTCTGTATCTTGAACTGTTCACTTTTTGTAGTAAACTAAGACAATATGTCTCACTTAAGACATGATTACTGATGCATGTTATTCTTTGTTGTTCATTTTGGTCCTGAACATATCTTGCATTCATGATAGCTTTAAAGAATTTAGCCTATTCATTCTCATAAATGCGACCGCACATTTACTATCATATAGGTGACTTATCTTTAATCATTAAATGCAGTATTGCATACCCTAAACTTCATATCAACACACTTACTTCATCATAGGAACAGGTTATTGTGTGTCCTGTTTGTTAAGTCAAGTCTAACTAGTTTGTCTATTGAACCTAGACCATGGGATCTCCAATAAGCTAGGTTTGGTTTCCGCTGGACTTGACTTACTCTATAGGCTTTAAGCCCATTCCCCTCGATAATATCTTCACTTGATCTCTTGGTAAGCCTTTAGTCAAAAGAATTGCAATGTTTTCCTCAGACTTAACATAATCAATACTAATTACTGCACTTGTAAGTAATTGTCTTATAGTATTGTGTTGGCGCCTTATATGTCTTGACTTACCATTATATATATTGTTCTTAGCTCTTGCTTGTGCTGCCATACTATCACAATGTATGCAAATTGCTGTGACTGGTTTTGGCCAGCAAGGAATATCTTCTAGGAAATTTCTTAGCCATTCAGCTTCTTCAGCTACCTTGTCAAGAGCTATGAATTCAGATTCCATAGTGGAACGTGCTATACACGTTTGTTTTATTGATTTCAAGAAATCATTTGCTCCTCCTAATGTGAATATATATCCACTTGTTGATTTGGTTTCTGTATTATCAGAAGTCCAATTTGCATCACTATACCCTTCAAGTACAGGTGGATATTTTGTATAATAAAGTCCATAATTTAAGGTATATTTAAGATACCTTAGAACTCTTATTAATGATGTCCAATGAGCATCATTAGGATTACTTGAATATCTACTCAGCCTGCTTACTGCATAAGCTATGTCAGGTCTAGTAGAATTCATCAAGTACATCAAGCTTCCAATTACTTGATAATATTCCAATTGATAAATTGCTTCTTCATTACTTTTGTTAAGATGACAATTAGAATCAAAAGGAGTTGGAGTAGGTTTACAATCGAATTGATTGAATCTTTTTAAGATTTTCTCAACATAATGAGATTTTGTGAGGACATAACCTTCGTTATTCCTTTTGATTTGAATTCCTAGTATTACATCAGCTAGACCCAAGTCTTTCATGTCAAAACTAGAATTCAACATCTTTTTGGTTGACATTATAGCATCTCTACTTGTGCTTATAATCAACATGTCATCAACATATAAACATACTATGAGCAAAAGTTTTTCATTTCTTTAATGTACACACATTTGTCACCTTCATTTATTTTGAAACCATTTGCTAGCATAGTATGATCAAATTTTTCATGCCATTGTTTTGGAGCTTATTTGAGTCCATATAATGACTTAACAAGTCTACAAACTTTATTCTCTTGGCCTTTGACTATGAACCCTTCAGGTTGGTCCATATAGATTTCTTCTTCTAACTCTCCATTTAAAAATGCTGTTTTATCATCCATTTGATGTATTTCCATGTTGTATAAAGCAACTATGGCAATCAACATTCTAATGGAAGTTATTCTTGAAACAGGAGAATAGGCATCGAAGTAATCTACACCTTCTTTTTGTCTATAACCTTTTACAACCAATCGTTCTTTGTATTTATCAATAGTACGTCAGATTTAAGCTTTCTTTTGAATATCCATTTATATCCAATTGGTTCGATTCTAGATGGTATATCAACCGATTCCCATGTATTATTTTGTAAAATGGATTTAACTTCACTATTGATTGCTTCCATCCATAAAGGCGCTTCCGACGAAGACATAGCCTCCCTATAAGTCTGAGGTTCATTTTCAGTTAACAGACTTATAAAATCAGGTCCAAAATTCTTTGGAACCTTAATTCTTTTTCCCCTTCTAGGTGTCAATTTTTATTCTTGAACCCTTGAAGTGGTTGGTTCTTCTAGACTCTCTTCAGCCGTCCTTTTTCGTGATGAACCATTTTGTTTTTCCTTAAAAGGAAATATATGCTCAAAAAATGTAGCATCTGCAGATTCTATGATAGTATTATCATTGATATCTGAAATATGTGATTTAACTACTAAGAATCTATACGTTGCACTATTCTTAGCAAAATCGATGAACACACAATCTACGGTTTTAGGTCCTAATTTAGTCCTTTTTGGTAAAGGAATTTGAACCTTTGCGAAGCAACCCCACACTTTTAAAGTTTTGTAAGTAGGTTTTCTCTTTCTCCAAATCTCATATGGAGACTTATCAGATTTCTCGAATGGAACTCTATTCAAGATATGATTTGCAGTCAGTAATGCTTCACCCCACAAGTTTTGGGGAAGTCCAGAATCATTCAACATAGAATTAATCATATTTTTGAGAGTTCTATTTTTTCTCTCTGCCACACCATTTTGTTGAGGTGTATATGGTGCAGTGGTCTGATGAATAATTCCATTTGTATTACAAAATTCTGTAAATTCAATGGAATCATATTCTCCACCTCGATCGGTTCTTAATATTTTTATCTTTTTGTCAAGTTGATTTTCAACTTCTGCCTTATATATTTTAAATACATCAAAGGCCTCGCTTTTATTCTTGATCAAAAATACATGACAATATTTACTATAATCATCAATAAAAGTGATGTAGTAGTTCTTTCCTCCTCTCGTAGGATTTGATTTGAAGTTACAAAGATCACTATGAATTAAATCTAATAATTCATTTGATCTTTCTCGAACGGATTTAAATGTTTGCCTAGGAAACTTTGATTCTACGCAAACTTCACATTTGTGTTTAAAATCAATTTTAAACTTTGGTAACATGTTCAAATGTACCATTTTATGAATTAATCTGTTATTTACATGACCTAGTCTAGCATGCCATATATCAAATGATTCAATCATATAAGCAGAGACAGTCATATACGCAGAAACAATCATTCTATTACCAGTGCCATTAACAGTTACAATGCTTAATTTGAAGAGACCTTCAGGAAGGTACCCCTTCCTTATGAACATGCCACCCTTAGTCAATACAAATTTGTCAGACTCGAAAACAAGTTTGAACCCTTTCTTATTCAGTAAAGGGCCAGATACAAGATTTTTTCTAATATCAGGAACATAAAGAACATCAAGTAAAGTGATTACTTTTCCAGACGTGAACTTCATCTTCAATGTTCCTTTGCCTTCAACCTTGGAGGAGGATCAGTTTCCCATGTAAAGTTTCTCTTCACTATCAGCAAGATGAAACTCAGAAAATAAGGTTTTGTCACTGCATTTGTGCTTTGTTGCACCAGTATCGATCCACCATCCTTTGGCATCAGAAACCATATTAGTTTCTGAAACAACCGTAGTGAGATCAAAGTCAGTATCATCAATTTCCATGTTAGTAACATTTGCTTGGTTGTTCACACCAGAATGATCAAAATTCGGATTCTGATCTTTCTTGTGGCGACAATCTTGAGCTCTGTGACCCTGCTTTCCACAAATCCAACAACTTCCCTTAATTTTCTTGTAATCCTTCCCCTTTGGTGCTAACGGCTTGGCGGTTCTCTTAAGATTTTTCTTGAAATTCTTATTCTGGAATTTCTGAAATTTTGACTTGCTTGATAGTCCTACCACTATGTTAGCATTAGCATTAGCCATTTAATTTTTGTCTCCCTTCCTGTGATCTTCCTCAACACAAAGTCGCAGAATGAGATCCTCGATGGACATGCCCCTTCGCTTGTGCTTTAGGTAGACCTTGAAGTCATTCCATGACGGTGGGAGCTTTTCAATAATGGCTCCAGTCTGAAAATGTTCATTTACGATGCACCCTTCAAGCGTGCAATTCATGTATCGAACTTGCAGTTCTTCCACTTGCTTTACCACGGACTTCGAATCCACCCTGTTGTATTTCAAAAACTTGCCTACCACGAACTTTTTAGCCCCTGCATCTTCAGTTCGGTATTTCTTTTCGAGAAGATCCCAAACATCCTTTGCAGTCTTACATTCAGAATAGACATCATACAGTGTATCATCAAGTCTATTCAAAATGTAATTCCTGCAAAGAAAGTCAGAATTCCTCCATGCTTCAATAGTGAGGAGAGTTTCCCTAGACAAAGGTCTTC
This sequence comes from Stephania japonica, assembly GCA_039657345.1. Lineage (NCBI taxonomy): Eukaryota > Viridiplantae > Streptophyta > Magnoliopsida > Ranunculales > Menispermaceae > Stephania > Stephania japonica. The sequence continues at coordinate 29,272,602 of CM077560.1, forward strand.
ATCAGATTTCGGAACTTCTTCCTTCACTATGTTGGCAAGATTCATAGTGGTCAGCCAGAACAACATTTTTTGCTGCCACCTTTTAAAGTCAAGACCCTTGAACTTCTCTGGTCTTTTATCTTTGGGATTGGCAGATGTGGATTTCTTCGTTACAAGAGATGCCATTTCAATTTAGTATGAAAACAACAATTTCGTATAAATCAGTGACTAGTTTTTCTAAATCAGTGACAAATTATATGCACTCAACTATTGTATGTAAATCAGTGATAACATTAATAAAACACAATAAAAAAATTCGTCTTAGATTGAAGGAATGATTATACAATATGCATATCACTAAACTATAATATATATCATGTGTGAATTCAATTATGAAGAACTAAATTAAATCATACCAGAAGCTTGCACTAAATAGCAATGTCCTAAGACGAATTTTCCTCCAATTCGGTGAATGAATGCTTTAAGAGGTTCGCCTCCAGGATACAACTGGATTGATCTTTGATTACACACCAATCAAAGAACCTTTCTTGTGCAACAGTATAATTTCTCTCAACAAAAAAAAAACTTGATACACTCTTCCATTTCGTACATACTATATATAGACAAATAATGTCTCTTACGAACAATCACATGCATGCACCTGTTCACAAAACGTTTACATGCACCTGTTCACAAACGTGAATGTTAGTGGTTCATTTAACCACTAATTTACATACCTTTTTAATAAAACACAACTGTTCCCACTAATAAGTAATTACGAAATTACTTAATTAAAAAAAATAAAAAATTTATGTTGTGAATTAGCTAAGTTATTTTAACATTAGCCCCAAGGCCCAAGGCCTAATCAAAGACATATTAAATATCAAGTATTTAATATATATTAATCAATGGAGAATACCCATGGTCTTTGCCTCCAACCCACATTCACTTAACTAAGACTTGTAAGTGAAAGATAACTTATAAGGAAATGTTTCTTTCCCATGTGGGAGTAATATTGGATACAATACAAACTCACATATAGTTCAATAGAAAGCCCTAGAAGACGTAAGAAGAATAGTGAGAGAGAAAGGCAAGTTGAAGTTAGATGAGGAGGACATTCAATAGATGGACTACTTGAAATGTGTTATCAAAGAGGCTTTGAGATTACATCCTCCTACACCAACCCTGCGAAGAGAGTCTTCTCAAAGTGTTAACATCAAAGGGTACCTCCTCCCTCCTAAAACAAAAGTTATGATTAATGCTTGGACAATTCAAAGGGATTCAAATACTTGGAGCTGCGCTGAGGAGTTCATTCCAGAGAGGTTTATTGGCTCAAAGTTCGACTTCAAAGGCCTAGATTTTGAGTACCTTCCATTTGGTTCGGGAAGAAGGATATATGTGTCCTGGGATTTCATTTGGCTCAGCAGTGGTGGAGTTCGTCCTTGCCAACTTATTATTCTGGTTTGATTGGCAAATGCCTGGTGGCGCCGATGAAAAGGGATTAGACATGACTGATAGTTTTCAGACGCGTGGCGCGAGGGAATGTCCACTTCAACTTGTTGCAGCTCCTCACTTTAATTAATCAGATCTACCGACAACTCATGAATCTCGATGTTGTTGGCCTTGGAAATATATATATTGTGGATTGAAAATTTGCTTGAACAACTTTAAGCTCTGGTGTTCAAAATAATAAAACGGTTTCCTATTCTAAAAAATAAAATAAAATAATAATAAATGGATTCTAAGCTGCATGTTGTAGGTTGTGGATTTAAAATTTATTTAATTGAGTTGTAAGTTTAATGTTATTAAGTTGTCATGTGTTATAGGGTACTTGAAGTGGGTGGAAAGTTATCTAACTGTGACATTGTGTTCATTGTTGAGGTTGTGCTACAATTTGTTACTGTTCATTCATTCACACATCTATGCCCAATTTCATTTTTAATATCTTTTTATTTTATCTCTTATTTCTCAATCTTTCACCATCATAGATTCTTTGGAGCACCCTCTATCAATTTCTTACTGCTAATAGATTCTTTGGAGCACCCTCTATCAATTTCTTACTGCTAAAACTTCTTGTGTTGGATTTTTCTTCACTACGAATTCACTCCAACTTTGCCTTTCCATTTCATTTTTTTTTAAGATCGTAAATCCATAATTTTAATGCACGAATTACAATCCAGGAAAGGAATCCTAGTAAGTCCATTTTCATGCATAAAATATAGCCGTTCATCCCTAAAAACACTCCAACTCTAAGAAAACCATTTTCTAGGAGAACCTCTTTTTTAGTACTTACTATCTACCTACCAATTAGTATCAGTTAGACTGCACAAAGTGGTTAATTTTATTTTGGTAGTTGATCTATGCATGTGATCTATGCAAAAGAACTAAATGAAGTTTACGTTTTTGGCGTAACATGAAAGATTGGACTTAACATTCAGGAACAATTCTCCATTCATAATTAGCTTTGTCATTAGTATAGCAACATTTATAATTAGGTATCAATGTCATAGGGACTTCAATATATATATTAGCCAATACCACCTTCTTCTACAATGCTTCCTTTTATTGGAATTCGGAATCCTTCGCTAATTAGGCAAGCACGTTCATCCATTTGCATGGATATTTCATTGAGAGGCAATGCGCAGATGTTTTTCTCAATGCTTGAGATGATGTGATTAGCCATAAGAGAACATTGATCATGTGCACCCCTGTTAAATCCATGTGTATATATGCCCATCAAATTTAAATTATAATGTTATTTGGTAGACTAAATTTTCAAGAAAAAAATTTGCTCCTGTAATTAATGTGCAATTAATTTGAAGAGGATGGCTCAATTCATGGTATGCTAAGGAAGGACAACAGTCACAACACCAAGTCCATGTTCAAAGCATGTGACTTTCTCAAGCTAATAGTCATGAGAGCTTGAAAGTAGATGATGCAACTTCTTATGTAGTTGTTCGTAATTTTAATTAGAGAAATCAGATAAAAAAGATTGAGAGAGCAAGAAGAAGAAGATAAGGAAGAAAAATTGATTGAGAAGGGATTAAAAAAGAGATGGAGAAGATTGAGAATTAGGGTTAGAGAAGAAAGAGAGAATATAGAGATAGAATTGTATATCTTGCTTCCCCTTTCACAGAAAACTGATTATATCTTATATAATGACTAAAGCCTAAAATATTATACAAAATGACCACATTAACCTTATACTACCATAACTCTATTTTATACTATATTAACCCTATTATAGGTATTCATCCAAAGATGTTTTATCGATCTTTTTCTTGAAGGAGTAGAGGAAAACAGTTGGAGTAACTCATAATTAGGTGTGGGCTCTCGTTACTAATTGAAGGAAGATCCACACTTATACTTTGATGACCCAAGATTTGAGCAAAACTGGGCTTTGTCCGGCCTAAGCCTACGTGGACCCCTGAGCCCTCTCGCAAGGTCAATGCAAACCTAATCAACCTCTCCTTGCAATTATTCTCAAGTTATGCAGCAGTTGTTAAGAATTAAAGTTGAGACAATCAAAATTTGTAAATTTTATAAGATTATGCAGAAGCATTTTAACTTAAGCAAATCGAACAACTCTAAATCAATGATGTCAGAATAACCTAGAGTATGAAAATCCTACAAATATACAGTCACATTTATATCATGTAAAAAGAGAGTGAAATGAAGTCATAAATTTCCTGAAATTTTTGACAACCAAAAATTATCACAATGTGATAAACATGTATATGAATAATATAACAGAGAGAAAACCTACAATAATACGAGAGGTACGACCACTCCAATGATCTTAAAGTAAGTCACCAAGTAATGGGACATTTCCCTTGCTCCACTGCGGATTTGCACTCAATCAATCATAAGAATGAGGATCCCAGGTAAGTAACACCACTAGGATATAAACAACATCTAGAAATAATAAAAGCAGTCTAAATCCATGGAGATAGAAAGAAAGTTGTAAAGACACATGGATAATAAAATATGTAAATGAATTATAACAACGATAAATAAGTGCCCAAAATCAAAACAGAGATGCACCAAAGTAGTTTTGACCACCATGTGCGGGTACTATAGGGACGAGGTCATTGAGTTGCAAGAAAGCCATGGAAACTTGGGCCCTACGTTGTAGCAAAACCTATATGCCGATGAGAGACTTCTCGGTATTCCGGCTAATAGCTCTCACCCCACTTAAAAAAAAACAAACTTGAGCAGTGTCACAAGGTCATGGTTCCTGAATATAACCTAGATAACCAGTCATTCCAAAGACACTTTGACTCTCTTGGCCTTCGGACAACACAACCTGGATAGGAATTCCAAGAAAGGTATTGAGCAATAAACAATAACAATTCAAAGTTCAATGAAGTAACTGTACATATCCTAATTGATTATTTACCTGTATCCGAACTACACACACTCACTCAACTTTAACATGCCTCCAAACTGATCCATGTATGCTCGTCAATTAACTTCATCCCGTAGTAATCAATTGGATTAAATTTGGTTGTATTAAAGTCATGTTTTCCATTAAATTTCCAAATCCTATTAAATTTCCCAAAATTCTCTGGTCCAGTAATGCCTCTCATTCCCTATAATTTGGGTCAATTCCAAGAGTATTGGGTCACATTTGAACCTATTGGTACACCTAAAAGAACTACTGAAGTTTCAAAAATTTTTAAAAAAATCTCAAGAGAATTGGGTTTGGCGTTGTAGGCTTCCTGCCCAAAGCACCATCCACGGTGTCAATCTAGACAACATATTCCCAAATTGCGTCATGGCTGGCGCAATGGGTAGAATGCATACAACGTTAACCATGATAGTCTTGTAAATCATGGGTTTTCGAAAACCCTAACTTTTCAACTTGTTCCAAGCATATCCAATCTTTGTAAGGACCTCGAATAAGACTTGAAAACCCCCATGGAATCATTCTATTTTTTCCATAACACCATTTTTCACAATTTAAACCAAAATTCATAAAAAAATGGTAAAAAATTCATGATTTCCTCGAACCACCTCAACAACACCAATATACATGCTACAATTGACCTTCTATAACATCAAACACACCACCAAAAACCCAGAAAAACCCAAAAATCCAGTAAGCTTAGGTGTTGCTCACAATTCATGATGACAACACAAAAAACTACCCAATTTGAGCTTATTTATACTTTCTTGGTAATCTAGACTTATACTCCCATCTCAAGACATCTTCTGGCCAAGAATGGGTCCATCTCAACCACTAATACGACTCTAATGGGTGACTTGGTCTCTTGGTCTTATCATCTCAAAAAACAAATAATTGGTTTTCCTAAGTGTTCCAGTACCCAGCTTACACCATGACTCACACAGTTGCATGCAAATGACAAAACGATAAATAGAATATGTTCCCATATTAATTATTTATCATATTTAATTGCCTCATTAATGAAATATTTCCTCGAACATCAGTATAGCTGTATATGGCTCGCCTGATACTCATTTTGACATGTTTACCTAAGCAAACTTGGTCTGTAAACTCGACGCGTTAACAAACATATCTTTGTATGTTTGGACAAGCGGATTCACATTCGAGATATAAAATACATAATAGAAATACCAAACCAAAAGAAAATTTTTCCAAGTTGACGCTTGACAACTGGACAAGAATACCACGACAACTGGGTCCTACAGTACAACCTTGAAATGACACGTGGGACGAGTTAGAATTTGGCTTGTTACTGTCTTAAGAATTTTGTCCTCGAAATTAAATAAGACTTAAGGTAACACTTACCGAATATCAAAATATGTATGGGACTTCCTCACGCATGTAGGACTTGAGTTCCCACGTTAGCTTCTATCCCCGTGATGTTGCCATTTGTCAAGGACTGATGGGATCACTTTGATCCTCATTGTCTTCACCTTATAGTCTAGAATCTAAATAGGTTGCTTGTCATAAGTGATGACCTCCCTCAAGTCTATTTGACTCAAGTCTATTGTCGGTCGCCTGCCCTTTCTCGATCTATCAAGTCAAAGCATCGAGATATGAAACACATGATGAATCTTGGTGACGCAGCGGATATCTTCTAAACCAGTTGAACGAATCCACAAACAACTTGATCTAGGTCAGAACTTAAGCCAAAGTTCAAAAATTCTTTTATTTCAGCCAAAACTACGAATTACACCTAATAGATCGCTTAAATAGCGAAACCCTAAAATTAGCAAAAAATAGTAAAAAGTCCAAAAAGCCCTAAACTGAAAACTAGACGAAAAATAGAAACAAATGCCACAAACGACAATAAAAAAGGAAATTCCTAATGAAAGTTATAAGCGAAACAAAACTTTCCTAAAATAGCAAAATTGCCGTTTCGGAGGGCGAAACGATGGAATTTTGCTAAAAAACATCGTAGTCACGGCATAGCAGTGAGTTGTGATCTCCACGCCATTTCCAATAAACTCATGCCCCCAGAATGCCAAAAATCAAATGCCCAAACTTCGCCATTTACGGAAATTACTAAAATGTCATCCTGTCATATCTTTCCATTATATTTTTCTAAGAATTTACAAGCTAATTTTTGGATTTCATCATTCTCCCCATGGTGGACAGAATTCGGCCTCGAATTTTCATCATCAGATGTATCCCCATAATAGTTAGGGAACGAGATGCTTGGCATTAAATACACCAGCCGTGCGAATGTGACTTGGCAACTTCAATCTGTAAGCATTAGGATTAATTTTCTCAAGAACCTCCACAGGACCAATCTTTCAAACTGACAATTTGTTGTAATCACCCACAGAGAACCGGTCTTTAGTGAGAACTGCCCACATAAAGTCACCCACTTCAAACTCCATGTGACGCTTCTTCCGATCTGCATATTGTTTGTACTTATCAGCAGCCTTCTGCAAGTTATCTTTGAAAGATTGATGAATCTCTTGCAGCCCACTAATAAAGTCTTCTGCCTTGCCATACCATCTAGTCTTATTTGGCACTGGTAACAGATCAAGAGGACCTCGAGGTAGTACTGAATACACAACCTGAAAAGGACTAAACCCGGCACTTCGATTAACAACATGGTTGTGCGCAAATTCTACGTGGCTCAACTTGAAGTCCTAACTCCTGACATTCTCACCCGCCAAGCTCCTAAAAAGATTGCCTAACGAACGGTTGACAACTTTAGTCTGCCCATCTGTTTGCGGATGATAAGCACTGCTAAATTTTAGCTGCGTGTTCACCATAGCCTACAAACTGCGCCAAAAATGGCTGAGGAATCTGGTGTCCTGATCTGAAACAATCGAGGTAGGAAGGCCATGCAATCTATACACCTCCCGAAAGAACAGCTGAGCCACCTTTACAACTTCTGTGGTCTTCTTGCATGAGATGAAGTGAACCATCTTGGAAAAAGGTCAACCACCACAAAAATATAGTCATTACCCCGCTGTGTTCTAGGCAACCCCAACACGAAATCCATGCTAATATGAACCCATGGCTGTTTTGGAATGGGCAAAGGCATATATAGACCGGCATTAGTTGCGTTACCCTTCGAAAGCTGGCAAGTCCGGCACCGCTGTACATATCTGTCCATTTCCTTGCGAATGGTAGACCAAAAGTAAGAGGCCTGCACTAGTTGCAAAGTGCGATCATCCCTAACATGTCCCTCTTCATGCAACTCTCTAATAATCAGCAATCTCAAGCTGTAATTAGGAATGCAAAGCTGGTTGCCCCGAAATAAGAAACCATCCTGGAGTGTGTAATCAGTACAATCCCCACTCTGCACCTTCTCCACAATAATAGCAAAGAAAGGATCAGTAGTAAATAAATCAGAGAAGTAGGAAAACCCAGGTACCTCAATGGTCATGCGGCTCAACAAACTTTTTCGTCTGCTCAGGGCATCGGCAACTCTGTTGGTCACACCAGACTTGTGTTTCACCATAAAAGTAAAGCGCTCCAAATAGGCCACCCAGGAAGCATGTCTGGCCAGACCTTGTTATGCCCATGTAAGTGTCGCAATGCCTCATGGTCTGTAAACAACACGAACTCTCTATGAAAAAGATAATGCCGCCAATGCTTTACGGCTTGTACCACTGCATAGAACTCCACATCATATGTGCTATAACTTAACTTTGCCCCAGACAGCTTCTCACTAAAATAGGCAACAGGCCTATTATTCTGACTCAAGACAACTCCAATGCCTATCTTGGATGCATCACTATGTAACTCAAATGGTAGGTGAAAATCTGGCAACACCAGAATGGGTGCAGTGGTTAACCGTACCTTGATCAATTGGAATGCTTCATCTGCCACATTGCACCACTCAAACTTCACGCCCGTCATACTGTGACGACCCGCCCCCGACCTAGGGTCGGTCGCCGCCCAGACCGCCACTTGGACCCAATACATGAACCAGGCCCAAATAACAGTCTGGCACGTCTAAACAAATAAACCTGCGGAATATATATAAAGAAATATCCTAAAGCTAAAAGATTTAAGTTCATAGAATATTAATAAAACTATACATGATATATATCAACTCAAAGCTCACATCAAATGAAGACTTCAAGCTCGTTTCTCCCTTGTCTCAATTCTAGTGCACTCGTCGATGAACCTGTATTGTAAGTGGGGTGAGCTAAAAGAACCAACGGAGCTCAGTAATGCGGAAAACCCACTCAACCATCAAATATGCAAGTAATACCTAATAAACATGCATAGTCTAGCATGTATTTGAAAACAAACAAAGATTCATTAAATAGTAGCATGGTAGCAAGATTTTAAAAAAAAGACTTATAATGAACCATCAAGTACTATCATAGATATAAGATTCGTAAGTCACAAATTGTAACAACAATAATCATGAATAACATTAAAGAGATGGACAAATCATTTCATAATTTCAAACTTTCATATAAATGAGGGGGTTTCGCGAGATTATGTACTATAAAATATAATAATACGATAAGTCGATGTTCCATTCAATGCATACTAGATATTGGCAAGAATCCGGTGACCGATTCTCCTACTCTCAAAGTGATGGAAACAATCAGCTAGCACACAGGCCTTATGTGCCCTCTCGTTTGTCCCATCAAATCAACAGTAGGTTCGTCCAAGCCATCACCGATGGACATCTCTATGTTAACGACCCTCGGTGGTAAACTCCACACCCTGGGGTGTTAACAACCCTCGGTGGTAAACTCCACACCCTGGGGTGTTGACGACCCTCGGTGGTAAACTCCACACCCTGGGGTGTTAACTCGGTGGTAAACTCCACACGTTCTGCGGCCATGAATAACAGTGCATTCACATTTCATAGATTCGTAGATTCGAGCCAATACCATGACGCAACCCATAAATCCCAAGTCTTTAATTCAAATTATGAATCCTAAGCATAAATAATAATCATGCCATATTTGATAATTGAGCAAGCTCCACACTTACCTGCACTCGCCGCAAATCCTAATCTCGATCCTCTTGCGTTTGGGCTCGATGTGAACCGTCTCGCGAATCTAGACAATTTGAAAGAATAATTACTTTATGTATCTACAACCATACAAGTTTAACATTAATTGTCTAGACCTTAGAGATTCACCCTATTTTATAGCTGACTTCGCTAAAGGTCATTCACGACTTTAAAATTGACACTTAAAATTAGAATCAATGATTCGAGTAAAATAGTAATGCGGTGATGTAAAACAAGGAAAATCCTCTAAGACTTAGTTTTTCCAACATAAATCGAAGACATTCGATTAATTTTAATTAAAAAGATCCAAATCACCATACAAGACTCAATTTAGACTTTAAATTCCTAAATGACAATATTCAGTCAAAGTCCACAAATTTATCGAATAAGTTTATTTCCCAAAGAAAGATTCAAAGTCCCTTCTTAAAATCTCAACTCAACCTTAAATGCCATATCTTTATCAATAAACTCCAACCGCGTTCAATTTGCTAAAATCATGGGAAAAACCCATTTCAAGACTAGATCTAAGAAATATTGGACGAACTTTGCAAATGATCAACTCTCATTACCAATACCAACACCAAGACAATAAATCTAGAGAGTATTAGAATCTCACCCTGCCTTCAATGGAATCTTTGACGCAAAATCCTTTCCAAAATCTCATTCTAACATAGATCAAATCTTTCCTTTCTTATTTTCTTTTCTATTTTCCTCGCGTTCTTGCCGATGTCGACGCCATCGACCCTTTGGTCTCCAAATCTTCAATAAATAATAAAGAAATCAAGGAGGGAAGTGAGGTTGTACCTCTCTTGAACTTAAACCCTTCTCTTGCTCTCCTCCTCTCTACGGGGTATTTAACAAGATTGAGGCTAGGGTTTTCTTTGATTTACTTAAATAGCATTAAGGTTATGGATTAGGGTTATGATTATTTACAACTTGTCTAAACTCCATTTTTTTTAATAAAATAAACAAATAAAAGCTTAGATGGGATGAGGGGAGGGTGTGTTACCTTCTTGAATGTTTAAATGGACTTCATCATCATCAACCTTCCTCCACTTCTCTCCCATCACAAGTTTGGAGTTTCAACACAAAAGAGGCTACAAACTTTATAAAAGGTTTATATAGGTAGGGTTTTAGAGTAGGGTTGTATACAACCGTGTTATTTTACCAAAATACCATTATGGGCCTCCATATCATTTACATCCACTAAACTCTTGTTAGGCCCAATATTTATTTATCCTAAGTTATACTTTTCACACTTAAACAATTCACAAAGCACACTTGCACACATTCAGTATTGAAAATCACTAAATTACCCTTGAGTCGGGTCAAGTAGAATTCGGGTCATTACAATATCCCCAATTTTAGGAACTTTCGTCCTCGAAAGTCAAAATAACGTACACTCATAATTTGACTGGTCCATTCGTAATGGTTTCCCTAATGACCCCATTATTTAATTGGTGTCAATTCTCTCTTACACGTTCTGCTTATACCCCACATAAAATAAAGTCTTACTCTTGACTCTACTATCTCAACATTTTCATTTCCGTCCCACTGACCGAAATTCATAAGGCCTCTCTTATAGGTTTCAATAGAATTATTATACTCAGCCACTTGCCAAGTTCTTCTGTCATCACATGTTCTTAAGGTAGTCCTTTATAATCTTCACCGAAGTCACAATATACGCTCAAGTCGCTCAACTTACAGAGAGGTAGAACCATACTGAGATTTGATTTGGTGCATATCTCTGTCAACAAACATCTCTGTCTATCTGGCATTGAAACCATACCACCAACTGGTAGTAGGGAAACAAGGATAGCTATCTGCTATAACATGAGCACTAGCACACCATCTCTATCAATATCTCGGTTACGCATATCATTGAACGACTCATCATGTCTTTGCGGCTTATCTGTGAAGGCTACAAATAGGCAGACCTAGTATTCCTTTCTAGAATAACCCCTTAATATTATTGGCATCACATGTTTATCGACATTCATTCTTGTAGGTTCATATTTCAAGTCAACTTTTGACTAATGATCCACTTTGTAGCTCCTCTGTCATACTTAACTGTTAATTGACGTAAACAATCTTCCACTTTTAAATTCTTGTGGAATATTTTTAACATCGTCATTATTTCTAAGTAGGTTTCAGCATTCATCTGAATGCACTCCATTGCATCACCATTTTCTTTTTTTTTAACCAAGATCTCTTATCAATATTTCTCGATTTTCAGGAGATCTATCGTATTGCGTCCTCGCACTGATCAATTCTCACGATCCTGGGTGACTATTTTAAACATTGTTGACTTAGTCATGACCCCTTTTTGGTATACAATGGTCCCTTCTCATCTTTCTAAGCTAACTCTTAGCTCTTATAATGTGTTTAGTACCTCATTCTCTGAGAAACGAAGGTAATTTAGCTTTCATGTTTCGTTGCTGGTTTAGGGTATTTCCTCACCATCCCTAATTATTGTTTCGTACATATTGCATAGTATAAATCTTATTAGGGTTCGATCATAACCTAAGATCCCCACTTTTAATAGTCGACCTATCACTGATCAGATATTTCATCTTTCCTTTCGACCATTTAGTCTGGTAGTTCAAGTTTTTTTTTGTAATGTTTTACTTTTATTATGAGATCACAAGTTACTTCCCACAAGTGATCAACATGATTCTTAGCGACGTCACCATTTTGATTAGAAATTTTGTTCTTAGACAGGGTACTATTGCAGTACATGTTGTCTCTCTTGAGTTCGCAATTCTTCTTCTCATCAAGTTACTCATTCGTTTTTCCATGGGTCGATCCTATTCTAGGATCCCTAATTTTAAGAACCAAGTCATTATTGACTAAGGTTATATAACAATCATTTGCCTCGATTACTCTTCAACTTTATTTTTCATTCAATCATTTCCTACCAATCTGGTTAGGTTTCGTTTTGACTCAAAAGTTATGAATCCACACGTCTAATCATATCAGAAATATTCTTTTCATTGGTGTACCCCCAATTTTAATGATTCAATTATCATCAAGTTCATTATAATATTATTAACTGCGTCGTACGCTCTTTAAAACCTATTAATATGACTCATACATACCGTTTAGTTTGGGGCTTCCTTTAATTATTCAAATCATGGTATCTTGCTATTGCATACTCTCCATTCACTTCGAACACAATTTATCAATTCCTGATATCCCTAACTTTATGAGTTAACTCGCTTCTGATTATATTATAATAATTTTTTTGTTGCAATGTTACCTTTAATTTGTGTCATTTTAATCTCAGATCTTGAGTCTTTACAACATCTAAAATTTTTTACTTGGCAACACGATCTTCACACATGGCTATTTCACTGGAATAGTCTTTGATTTTGGATTCCCAATTTTAGTAACTCACCCATCTCTGAGTATACTAATTTGACATTTTGTATTCACTAGATTTTCTCATTGAGTAGTTTTCAATGTATTCTTTAATTTCTCATTTGTCATCTCGTACATTATGCATTTATATGCATTTACGCTTCGAGCTAACTCTCAATTTGGGTCCTCATATTTAGTATTCAACCTATCGATAACTAGCTTAGTTTTATTTTTCTTTTACACAGATTCGATCGAAACTTGAATGCCATAATTCAATCAATTGAAAAGTTAAATCCAAATCAAGGTCCATTTCAAAATATTAAGTTTCGATTTTTCAAGCTAAGTCTAGCTTATTTTTATGGAAACATTTAAAAGCTTTCTCATATTTCAAGCAAATTGTAAAACCCTTTTTCAAATCGATTTGGTCAATATACTTTCAAAAATAAATCACGACCACGAGAAAATTTGTATTCCAATACTTCATAATGGTAACATAAATCCAAACGATGCTTTGCATTTTCATCAAGTCAAAACTTTAAAATTCAGTAAAACTCTTTATGTAAAGATTAAAATTACAACATCAAATTCTTGAAATATGTATGAGTCTATTCGCTTAATCTTTTGAACACCAAGGAAAATAAATGGTTTCTTTTTTTTGTACTTGTTTGCCTTTTCAAAATTTTGTAAAGACACGTTAAATCCTTCCATGAAAACTTCAATAAAGTGCGGCAAACATCAACTCTAAAACAATACAAAAATCATGGTCCAATATAGTCGAAAAATCATTTTTCGATAAAAAATAGATCACTTGAAACAACATAATTCGATCTATAGCAATAACCTTCAAATCGAATTTATAGACCAATGATTCACACTCTTAATCGAGCATTAGATGTTTTTAGACTATACTTGACGTCTATATCTTGAATTAAGTTCAGCCTCCTAGTCAGACTAACTTGCTTATCATTGTTTAAAACTAAAGATTCATTTGCATCCTTACTAGGATTGTTAACTTCCGTTTTCAACAAGATATCGTTAATTTTAATTATCCTAATAGAGTTTTTGGCGTCAGAGTTACTTCTCTGAATGTGACCACGTCACAATTCTGTCTTGTGTATTTAGCGTGGCGTCTCATTGTCCTTTCAAGTCTATCAATACATGCTTAAGTCTTTATTTGCCACTCTATCGTTAAGTATAGGCACATCTCGCCATACAATTTTCACTCTAAGTTTAGTCGTTCTATCAGAACCATTCTTGCAGCAAAGCATTGTAGACTTCATTGCAGCGCATGTGGAACCTTCTACGGACTCCCCTTCGATTTTCTTGTGTCGTTAATTGTCATTCCCAACTCGTGGAACCAATGTTTCACGTCTTAAGGAAAGACATTTACCTATATATCTAACGATATATTTATATATACAAAGTAGCAAATAATCATCACATTAAGTCTTTTTCAAATTTCTTTTATCCCATCCCATCCTAGGATTTATCATTATTGCGTGTTAAGTCGACTTTGAACCAATGTCCCATACCACTGATTTGTTCGACTTAACTTGACTTTTAAACTTAAAGGCCCTACATCTTATGTTTCCCTAACCTAACGTTTCCCTAGGTTCTAATCCCTAGGCTCTGATACCAACTCTGACGACCCGCCCCCGACCTAGGGTTGGGTCGCCCGGCCCAGACCGCCACTTGGACCCAATACATGAACCAGGCCCAAATAACAGTTTGGCACGCCTAAACAAATAAACCTGCGGAATATATATAAAGAAATATCCTAAAGCCAAAAGATTTAAGTTCATAGAATATTAATAAAACTATACATGATATATATCAACTCAAAGCTCACATCAAATGAAGTCTTCAAGCTCGTTTCTCCCTTGTCTCAATTCTAGTGCACTCGTCGATGAACCTGTATTGTATGTGGGGTGAGCTAAAAGAACCAACGGAGCTCAGTAATGCGGAAAACCCGCTCAACCATCAAATATGCAAGTAATACCTAATAAGCATGCATAGTCTAGCATGTATTTGAAAACAAACAAAGATTCATTAAATAGTAGCATGGTAGCAAGATTTTAAAAAAAAGACTTATAATGAACCATCAAGTACTATCATAGATATAAGATTCGTAAGTCACAAATTGTAACAACAATAATCATGAATAACATTAAAGAGATTGACAAATCATTTCATAATTTCAAACTTTCATATAAATGAGGGGGTTTCGCGAGATTATGTACTATAAAATATAATAATACGATAAGTCGATGTTCCATTCAATGCATACTAGATATTGGCAAGAATCCGGTGACCGATTCTCCTACTCTCAAAGTGATGGAAACAAACAGCTAGCACACAGGCCTTATGTGCCCTCTCGTTTGTCCCATCAAATCAACAGTAGGTTCATCCAAGCCATCACCGATGCACATCTCTATGTTAACGACCCTCGATGGTAAACTCCACACCCTGGGGTGTTAACAACCCTCGGTGGTAAACTCCACACCCTAGGGTGTTAACGACCCTCGGTGGTAAACTCCACACATTCTGGGGCCATGAATAATAGTGCATTCACATTCCATAGATTCGTAGATACGAGCCAATACCATGACGCAACCCATAAATCCCAAGTCTTTAATTCAAATTATGAATCCTAAGCATAAATAATAATCATGTCATATTTGATAATTGAGCAAGCTCCCCACTTACCTGCACTCGCCGCAAATCCTAATCTCGATCCTCTCGCGTTTGGGCTCGATGTGAACCGTCTCGCGAATCTAGACAATTTGAAAGAATAATTACTTTATGTATCTACAACCATACAAGTTTAACATTAATTATCTAGACCTTAGAGATTCACCCTATTTTGTAGCTGACTTCGCTAAAGGTCATTCACGACTTTAAAATTGACACTTAAAATTAGAATCAATGATTCGAGTAAAATAGTAATGCGGTGATGTAAAACAAGGAAAATCCTCTAAGACTTAGTTTTTCCAACATAAATCGAAGACATTCGATTAATTTTAATTAAAAAGATCCAAATCACCATACAAGACTCAATTTAGACTTTAAATTCCCAAATGACAATATTCAGTCAAAGTCCACAAATTTATCGAATAAGTTTATTTCCCAAAGAAAGATTCAAAGTCCCTTTTTAAAATCTCAACTCAACCTTAAATGCCATATCTTTATCAATAAACTCCAACCGCGTTCAATTTGCTAAAATCATGGGAAAAACTCATTTCAAGACTAGATCTAAATAATATTGAACAAACTTTGCAAATCATCAACTCTCATTACCAATACCAACACCAAGACAATAAATCTAGAGAGTATTAGAATCTCACCATGCCTTCAATGGAATCTTTGACTCAAAATCCTTTCCAAAATCTCATTCTAACATAGATCAAATCTTTCCTTTCTTATTTTCTTTTCTATTTTCCTCGCGTTCTTGCCGATGTCGACGCCATCAACCCTTTGGTCTCCAAATCTTCAATAAATAATAAAGAAATTAAGGAGGGAAGTGAGGTTGTACCTCTCTTGAACTTAAACTCTTCTCTTGCTCTCCTCCTCTCTACGGGGGTATTTAACAAAATTGAGGCTAGGGTTTTCTTTGATTTGCTTAAATAGCATTAGGGTTAGGGATTAGGGTTATGATTATTTATAACTTGTCTAAACTCCATTTTTTTCAATAAAATAAACAAATAAAAGCTTAGATGGGATGAGGGGAGGGTGTGTTACCTTCTTGAATGTTTAAATGGACTTCATCATCATCTTCTTCATCATCAACCTTCCTCCACTTCTCTCCCATCACAAGTTTGGAGTTTCAACACAAAAGAGGCTACAAAGTTTATAAAAGGTTTATATAGGTAGGGTTTTAGAGTAGGGTTGTGTACAACCTTGTTATTTTACCAAAATATCATTATTGGCCTCCATATCATTTACATCCACTAAACTCTTGTTAGGCCCAATATTTATTTATCCTAAGTTATACTTTTCACACTTAAACAATTCATAAAGCACACTTGCACACATTCAGTATTGAAAATCACTAAATTACCCTCGAGTCGGGTCAAGTAGAATTTGGGTCATTACACATATAGTCTGTAATTGGGGCCATGATACTGCTGAAGTGTGGAATGAACCGCCTATAGAATGAAGCCAACACATGAAAGCTACGAACCTCCGTGACTGTGGTGGGTCTAGGCTAGATGTACGGTGAAATGGGAACGGCACGAATCCTGAAGAAACTCATCTCTCAGCTTCGGTACCTCGGGTATCCACAATCTACCTTTATACCTCGACACCGATCCGACATCTTTGTCTAGTCCACACAATCCGAACCGTGAGCTATCTCACCGAACCGATAGTGTATGGGTAAACCAAAGCTAACATGGGACGCATTGATTAGGAGGTATGTAAAGGATTTGGAAAGAACCCCATCAATTGCATTAAATTGAGCACAATGTAAGAGTTTAATCCAGGTAGCACTAAATTGTTTCCAAAATGTTAATACGATACCAACAAAATAATCCCAGTATTTATTATGGGACTTGATTATCTTTGTTGTCCTTTTATTGGAAAAAGAAAATTGCATTGCATTGTTTTAATCTTTGAGACATGAGAACTTGAAAAACTGAAAGAGAAATCGATCTTACATAGGGAGATATATATATATATATATATATCATGCCCATTTTCAATTTTTCTGCATTAGTATTTTTCTCTATCTTTTGTTTTTGAATAAGAACTATTCTTTGTATTTGTACTATGGTCTACCAGATACAAAACTAAGCATCGAGATAGTAGAGAAAGAGAAGCAATTACATTACTACATGCATTTGTGGAAAGCATCCTTCATTTAAAGTAAAAAGAAAATTCCGTTCTTCAATTGATTTTCAATTTTTAGCCAATTTATGTAACAAATAACTGTTATACATTTTCAAATTAAATGGACGAGTTAGTAGAGTGGCTTAATGGGTGCGATTGAAACGCTCTCCATTAAAGAATTATTGAAACGGTTCTCCATTAAGGAATTGTTGAAACTGCTCTCCATTAAGGAATTATTGAAACTGCAAAGGAATTAATTGCTACATTATTCCATTGCATCAATGCTTGACCCCATTTCACCCCAACTGGTCATGACCAGTGCTCTATAAAATGGGAGGTTTGGGGAGGAAGTAGGAATCTCGAAATTCACTAGCAATTGCTCTTATTTTTCATCTTTCACTACTGCAAAGTGAAAGGTGTGTATACTTCATCGTATCCTTTAGGATATTTGTTGACTCTTACAGTGTAGAGAGTAATAGGAAAGTGGCACGGTTACACGCTTTAAGTCTTTGCAATTCCCCTGGTCTAACAATCTAAAGGAATTTTTTTTTGCTTCGTTGCAATGGCTTCAATCAAAGAACTGTCGGCTAACATTGTGAAGTTGGATTACTTCGATGGAGGCTATTTCCTGAGGTGGCAAAAGTGAGTACATTTCCTGCTGGTGGCTCTTCATCTAGTGTATGTTTTAAATACACCAAAACCTATGGAGTCTGACGATGAAACTGTCAAGCAGATCAGGAAGAGGCGGAAATGGGAGACAGACGACAACACCTGCAGAGGTCACATTCTAAACGCCACGAAAGACTCACTGTTCGACCTCTACCATGATGTCTTCTATGCCAAGGAGCTGTGGGAGAAATTGGAGGTAAGGTACCATAAGGAGGATGCGACAAGTAAGAAATTTCTTATATCGAAGTTTATTAATTTTAAAATGGTTGATGAAAGGTCTGTCATGGAACAATTCCGTGAAATTGAGAGGATTAGAAATAATTTCTCTCAACACAATCTTGTCATGGATGAAACAATTGTTGTGTCTTCTATTATTGATAAACTGCCCCCATCTTGGAAGGAGTTCAAACGAACTCTTAAGCATAAAAAAGAGGACATATCTCTTGATGAACTTGCTAACCATCTTCGTGTAGAAGGGGATTGTCGTATGCAGGAAAATGAAAAAGAGCAGAATGCTCAGGAAATTTCAAAAGTGCATGTGATGGAAGTGGATAAGTTCAAAAAGCCCCTGCTGAACAGGCCTAACAAGCCTAGAGGTTTTAAAAAGCCTAATGTTTCGGGAAAACCGAACAACCAATACCAGAATAAAAGGAAGCAGAAAATCACTTGTTGGTTCTGCGAGAAAGATGGCCACCTCAAGTCCGAATGTAATCATTGGAACGGAAAGCAAAGAAAATATCATGCTTCCTCTAGTGCTGCAAAAAATGCAGGTAACGACAATGATGATCTCATTGCTATGATATCTGAAATCAACGTCGTTGAAAATGATATGGTTTGGTGGGTTGATTCTAGTGCTACTCGACATGTCTGCAAGAACAAGAGGTTCTTCAAGACCATGAAGGTAGTAAATGAAAATACTGTCTTGTACATGAGAAATGATGCTACTGTCCTTGTTAAAGGTATAGGTAGGGTTGATCTGAAGTTTACATCTGGCAAGTTTGTACTCTCAAAGGGAGGGGCATATGTAGGGAAGGGTTACGCTTATGAGGGCATGTTTAAGTTCAATGTAATCGCTTTATCTAATAAGAATGTTGTTTC
The DNA here is from genome assembly GCA_039657345.1 of Stephania japonica. Classification (NCBI taxonomy): domain Eukaryota; kingdom Viridiplantae; phylum Streptophyta; class Magnoliopsida; order Ranunculales; family Menispermaceae; genus Stephania; species Stephania japonica. The sequence continues at coordinate 29,291,966 of CM077560.1, forward strand.
TGCGTATCTTGTTGAATCTTCTTCATTTTTATGGCATCATAGATTAGGACATGTTCATTTCAGAAAATTATATGATATGGTAGATCTGGAATTACTGCCTTATTTTGATAAATATGAAGGAAATTGCAATACATGCATGAAAACAAAAATAACTAGAAATCCATTTCGTAATGTTGAAAGAAATTCAAAGTTACTAGACTTAATACATTCTGATGTCTGTGACATACAGAATACACCATTTATAGGAGGCAATAAATATTTTATAACATTTATTGATGATTATAGTAGGTACTGTTATGTTTATTTGTTGCATTCCAAAGATGAGGCAATGGTTAAGTTTCGGGCCTATAAGGCAGAAATTGAATTGCAATGTGAGACCTTTATAAAATGTTTATTTGTTGCATTCCAAAGATGAGGCAATGGTTAAGTTTCGGGCCTATAAGGCAGAAACTGAATTGCAATGTGAGACTTTTATAAAATGTTTAAGGTCTGATAGGGGAGGAGAGTACTATGATCCAAAGTACTTTGAATCCACTGGAATAGTTTATGAGACTACTGCCCCTTATACACCACAACAAAATAGTGTGGCTAAGCGTAAAAATCGTGTTTTAACCGAAATGGTTAATGCTATGCTATCAAACTTTGGTTTGAGTAGCGGATTTTGGGGAGAGGCATTGCTGACTGTATGTCATATTTTGAACGGAATTCCACAAAATAAGAATTAAGTCACCCCATATGAGCTTTGGAATAAGCGAAAACCAAATCTTAATTATTTAAGAGTTTGGGGCCGTAGAGCAGTAGTAAAAGTACCTGAACCCAAAAAGAGGAAATTGGGTGAAAGGGGAGTGGAGTGCATATTTATTGGATATGCACAACACAGTAAGGCATATAGATTCATAGTGATTAAGCCTAATAATTCGATTTAAGTAAACACTGTAATTGAATCAAGGGATGCAATCTTTGATGAGACAAGATTTAAATCTATTACTAAAAGTATTCCTGAAGAAAACCAAAAGGGAAGGAAGTCGTAGAAATTGAAAATGGCAAAGAAATAGTAGAAGTTCCTAAACTTCGAAGGAGCAAACGAGCTCGAAAAATTAAGTCATTTGGTTCTGATTTCTATACATTCCTAGTTGAAGGAAGTAGAGAAACAGTAACTAGACAAATCCATATTGTTTTAATACGAATGTTGATCCTCAAACAGTAGAGGAGGCAATGAAAGAAAGAGATGCAGTTTTTTGGAAAGAGGTATTAAATGATGAGATGGTTTCAATAATAGGAAATAACGCTTATGAGCTAGTTGATCTACCTCCTGGGTGTAAACCCATTAAATGCAAATTTCTCTTCAAAAGGAAAAGAAGAGTTGATGGATCCATTGAAAAACACAAAGTGAGACTAGTTGCTAAGGGTTTCACTCAAAAGCATGGAATAGACTATTTCGATACCTATTCACCAGTAGCTAGAATTGCTACTATCAGATTGCTTATTGCAATTACAACCATAAACAAGCTGGTCATCCACCAAATGGACGTTAAAACAGCGTTCCTAAATGGAGAATTGGATGAGGAAATATAGATGGAACAACCTAAAGGGTTTATTATGCCCGGGTCATGAGAATAAAGTGTGTAGATTGTGAAAATCATTGTACGGTTTAACGCAAGCACCAAAACAGTGGCACCAAAAATTTGACCAGGTTGTACTTGCTTTTGGATTCAAAATAAATGAATCTGATAAATGTGTATATAGCAAGTTTGATGGAAAAGGCAATGGTGTCATTATCTGTCTTTACATAGATGACATGCTGATTTTTGGAACTGACTTGGAACAAGTTCAGTTGACCAAAAGGTTTCTTTCAAGCCAGTTTGAAATGAAAGATATGGGGCAAGCTGATGTCATACTTGGAATTCAGATTGTAAGAGATGAGGGGAGTATTACTCTAACTCAATCTCATTATATTGAGAAAGTTCTCAATAGATTCAATCATTCAAATTGTGCCCCAGTTTCTACCCTACTAGATTCAAGTATTGAGTAAGTGAAAAATACGGGCAATCCAGTTTACAAGCTGGAGTATTCTAGATTAATTGGATGCTTAATGTATGCAATGACATGCACTAGGCCGGATATTGCCTTGGCAGTAGGCAAGTTGAGCAGATTTACAATTAATCCAAGTGAATTGCATTGGTTTGCAATTCAAAGAGTTTTGAAATATTTGAAGAAAACAATTAACTATGGTTTATGCTATAGTGGATATCCTTCAGTTTTAGAAGGATTTTCAAATGCAAGTTGGATTGTGAAAGATCAAGATCATGCATCTACAAGTGGGTGAATTTTCACACTTGCTGGAGGAGAAATCTCGTGGGCTTCAAAGAAACAAACTTTAATGGCTAGTTCTACCATGGAATCAGAGTTTATTGCGCTAGCCTCGACTTCAAAAGAAGCTGAATGGCTACGTGAATTATTACACGAGATACTATTGTGGCCTAAACTGATAGCTCTAATCTCTATCCATTGTGATAATGAGGCCACATTGGCAAGGGCTTATAGCCAAGTATACAATGGTAAATCCAGACATATTGGACTGAGACATTGTTGTGTCAGAGAATTAATAACAAGTGGAGATATCACAATTGACTATGTGAGATCTACTCAAAATTTGGCAGATCCCCTTACTAAAGGATTGCCAAGAAACTTGGTAAATAAAACATCAAGGGGGATGGGTCTCAAGCTCATGAATTATAGGTCACCAATAGTGAAAACTCAACTCGACGCCTAACATTACGTTAAGTCTTGAGCTCAATGCAGTCAAATTCATTATAGGTGTGACTGTGAGCACTAAATTTTAATAATCATCCCAATGTTGTTAGTGCTCGGTACCTGCATGTAAAGAGAGGAGGTTGAGATGATCTCTTAATAGTCTTTTAAAGGTACTTAAATTGCGGGGGTACTAGAATGGAGACTACCTATGTGAATGTGAAGTGCAGCCGCTTCAAGGAGTTCAAGGGCTTGGCTCCAAAGACATTCACGAGAAGATACAAGACACAAGGTCAATATTGAATGTGTCAGGATATTTATGGCTATTTGCTGGTGTAAGTTATATGAATGATATGTTTATGCTACATATCGAATAGAATCATTGGTTCAAAGTGTATCTACCATGTAATTCTGATATGATGTAATGAACTTTTCACAAATTAGTGGTTCAAATCGCAAGATACCATTAGTTATGCATATAATGTTTGAGATGTCGTGGATTGAATGATCTGAATATTTTGAAAATGGCGGGGGATTGTTATACATTTTCAAATTAAATGGATAGTTAGTAGAGTAGCTTAATGGGTGCAGTTGAAATGGCTTTGTAGAGTGGCTTAATGGGTGCAGTTGAAACGGGTCTCTATTAAGGAATTATTGAAACGGCTCTCCATTAAGGAATTGTTGAAACTGCTCTCCATTAAGGAATTATTGAAACTGCAAAGGAATTAATTGCTACATTATTTCATTGCATCAATGCTTGACCCCATTTCACCCCAACTGGTCATGATCAGTGCTCTATAAAAGGGGAGGTTTGGGGAGGAAGTAGGAATCTCGAAATCCACTAGCAATTGTTCTTGTTTTTCATCTTTCACTACTGCAAAGTGAGGTAGGTATACTTCATTGTATCCTTTAGGATATCTGCTGACTCTTGCAGTGTAGAGAGCAAAAATTCTTTTAGGAAAGTGGCAGTGTTACATGCTTTGAAGTCTTTGCAATTTCCTTGGTCTAACATAACCAACGTTTGCGCTTCCAACATGGCAACATACCATAACATGACTTTGTGTGTGTTAATCTCCAATCGCCTTCCGTGCTTGCCTTATTTAATTGAAAACCCTTCTATTTCTTTCTGCCAAATATGCTACAAAACACTCTAAACAACTACATTCCTCGCAATCTTGAGGATATTGGTTACTCTACTAATTCTTTTTATCAAGAATAGGATATCCTAGCCACCAATCATGATGTTATCCCTTCTGAACTCCATTTGTATAGCTTCCCTAATAACCTTCTAAAAATCGCATCTCAAGAACACTTGGTCAATATTCCCATTATCCATGCAATGATTTGCGTCTTGGACTTGCCAACGATGTAGCTTTAGCATTACTCTCGATATATACATAGGTTTGAAGTGGCTACATTTTGTAAAGATTTAGAAACATTTTTTTAACACTAAACTTGCATTTTTTTGTATTGTTACAAAGATTTTACATCAACAAAAGAACAAAGAGCCTAGCTAAAGAACCTAGGCGGGGGTGAATTTTATTGTCTCAATGGTATGCAACACCTTGATTATACAACAATGGCATGCATTTTCCTTATCATTGAACAATTACTCAAGACCTCTTTTTGTGGCATTATGTTTACCAGTCTCCCAAATCTCCACCTCATTGCAGCTTTTCTCTTCAATGACTTCAGAATTTCTTTAGGCGAATGTGTAAATGAGCTTGACTACTAACGGCCGACGCAAGTCTTGAGAGTGTGGAGAGACTTGTTATATATGTGTAGGCTTTAGTTTGTGAGTGGTTGAGTTCTCAAAAATGCCAACGCAAGTTGGGGATCCCACTCCAAAGCTTAAACTTATAAGCATGTCTTTAATTTTAACTATTGAATGTGGGATTATTCTATATGTTTTTTTTTATTTTTTATTTATTTCCAAAACTCTCCCTTTTCAAGTCCACTAGTCTAGGCCAGTGTGACTTGTTTCCAATCGTTATTGGAGGCCTTTTTTTGTTATTTGGACTAGTGTTCTTTTTAAGTTTTAGATACCTTTTTTTTTCTTGGGCATGTACTCAGAACCTCAAAGGCCACATGTTTTCATTTTATCATGGTCTACCCACTGAGCCTTTATCTCTTTTAGGCTTTAGGCCAAACCCAACTGACTTCAAATTCGGTCTAGCTTTATCATTTGTTTTGTTAGCCCATTCTTTTTTGTAAGCCTCCATATTTTTTTTTTGTCGTACTTTAAATTGTTGGCCCTTGGATCTTTAATGAGTTGTTAAGCTATTGAGGGCTCTGATACAATGTAATGTTGTGTGTAAAGCCCAGTCCAAGTTTTGACAGTTGAGATTGTGAAGAGACCAGATTTACATGTGAAGGCTTTAGTGTTATAGTGGTGACTTCTCCAAAAAACCAAGGCAAGTAAGTTAGAGATCCCAATCTAGACTTATAAGACTTGTGTTTCATCTTGACTAGTTTATGCGGGATCTTTAATGAGTTGTTAAGCTATTAAGTGCTCCAATACAATGTAATGTTATGTATGCAAGGCCCAGTCCTAGTTTTGAGAGTTGAGATTCTGAATAGACCAAATTTACATGTGAAGGCTTTAGTGTTAGAGTGGGTAACTTCTCCAAAAAACCAAAGCAAGTAAGAGATCCCAATCTAGATTTGTAAGACTTACGTTTCATCTCAACTAGTTTATGCAGGTTTATACTAGGGAGTGGCTAAAAGGACCCCACTTTTTGCATAATGTACCCCACTAAAGTTTTTTTTGGGCATTCCAGTTTTACCCTTGCGCAAAAATACCTTAATGCCCTCCATAAAAATAGGGCTTTTGCTCACCCATACCCCCAATCACTCAATCGACAACGCGTTCTCTCCCTCTCTCAAATGGCACCCTCACCTCTGGCCAAACTCCAACAAAATTTGTGTGAAACCACATCGATTCGATGCTATAAGTGCATTCCCTGCCTTTTTTGTTTCTATTTTTGGGTTTTTTTTTTAAGATATTGTTGTTTATTGAGTTGGTTTTGTGGTGTTATTGGGTTTATGGCTGTGATTTTGGCTTGAACTTCACATTTTGATCACTAATTGTCAATGGAATCAAGATTTTCTAGTGATTCCGAGCAAAACCAAGTGGTTTTTGGCGTTTTCATGGATTTTTTTAAAGTTTAATAAATGTTTTGTCGTTCTCGTTGCTCGTGGGTTTCAGTCACTTCAACTGCCACCAAAACTTTTGAAGAGGTCTCGACACTGTGTGGTCGAGATGTTTTGTGGTACTTCCTCATTTTCAGGGCACTGACGAGGCTAGATTTGGCTTTGTTGAACGAAAATAACCTCTTACGACACTTCCAAACTAATACAAGTGCTCTACAATCGCCAAAATTGAGAAATGGAGAGGATTGAGGGGTGAGGGTGATGGAGATGCGGTTTGAACATTGGGAGAGAGGTATTTTGGGGATTTCAGGAAAAAAAAAAGTGGGGTCTATATAGAAATTGAAATTAAAAATTGTGGTATGAGTAAAGGGCTAAAATCAGCAAAAAGTGGGGTATGTTTCGCCGCTCCCTTATTGTATATGTAATTTTTATCTCCGACATAGAGGGCATTTGCATGCCTTTCCTAGCTTGAATGACCTCCTATTATCTAAATGAGAAATTGGAATCCTAAATTCAGAGAGCAAAGTATGCCAAATCACTTGGGAGTTAGTACAACAAAGGATTATTCCACTACTCATTGTCCGTTCTGCATAATAGCTGATATTAATTTTATCATGGGTGAGCAGATATGGGAAGACCCTTATCTTGTGACGTATAGAGGCATCCATCAAAGGATATATGAAAAGAGCTGGTCGGAGGGGTGAGGAAATTGAGGGCATCAAAAATGATTTTTAACTGAAGTGCCTGTTGATATTTCGTGTCCATATTGTTTATAATTGGCGTGAGGAAGTAATCTACGAGACCCTTCCCAGCAATGTCCACCTGATCCTTTATGAGTTAAGGTCATTGGAAGCTGATGACAGTTGACATTTTTGTTGTATATCTGAAATGTAATTATGTATCTTTTGTTATGTATTTCTTAGTTTAACTTGTATGCTTAAGCAAGACATGGTCAAGTATGGACTTGTCATTGTTTAGGTGAAAAGGACTTCACAAGTATGGTGAAGTAGATCATTAGTTTGGACTTTTGGTAATGTGCAGAAGAAAAATCTGCAGCTTTTGTAGAACCTTATGAAGCTGTAATTTCTGAAAATGTATGTATGTGATGAGAAACGATACGAGAGCAGTGTGTTAAGCTCTTTTCTCTCCACTTCTTTGTGTTCAAAATCCTACATGTGGTATCGAGCTTCTGCTGATCTTTGTGGGCTGTGAGTTTTGAGAGAAAACAAGTCAAGATCCTCATCAAACAAAGACCAACTTCAACGAAATGGCTTCAAACAATGCTTTGGAGTGCTTGCCACCTCCAATCTTCAATGGTGAGAACTATCAAATGTGGGTGTGAGAATGAAGGCTTTGTTGAAGGGGCTGGACTTGTGGGAGGCGGTGGATACGGGAGTTGATCCTCCTCCTTTGAGAGCAAATCCAACCATTGCACAAATCAAGCACCATTTGAAGAGACATCAAAAAATTCAAAGCTCTTTCCTATATACACTCAGTTGTGACTGAGCCTATATTCACACGCATCATGGCATGTGAAACAGGAAAAGAAGCCTGGGATAGGCTTAAGGAAGAGTTCCAAGGAAGTGAAAAAACAAGACAGATGCAAGTCTTGAACTTGAGAAGGGAGTTTGAAGCCTTGAAGATGAAGGAAACAGAGAATGTGAAGGAGTTCTCTGATAGAGTTCTTAAAGTTGTGAACCAAATCAGAATTCTTGGTGAAGATTTGGCTGATAAAAGGGTGGTTGAGAAGGTTCTTGTGAGTCTACCTGAGAGGTTTGAAGCCAAAATTTCCTCTCTTGAAGATTCAAAGGATCTTACAAAAATCTCTCTCTTCTTTGAGTTGGTGAATGCCTTGCAAGCCACCGAGCAAAGAAGAATGTTGAGGTTGGAAGAGCATACAGAGAATGCTCTTGTCATGAAAAACAAAGAAAAGTTTCAGTCCAACTTCAAAGGTAGAAGAAATGAAAGAAAAAACAAGAAAGAAGGCGAAAACAACAAACTCGAAGAAAGAAGAGGCAAATTTCCTCCATGTCCAAATTGTAAAAAAACAAATCATTTAGAAAAATTCTGCTGGTACAGACCTGGAGTTCAATGTAGGTCTTGTAAAAAGTTTGGACATGTTGAGAAAGTTTGCAAATCAAGAGCCCAAGAAAGCCAACAAGCACAAGTTGCAGAAAATCAAGAACAAGAGGTTAACTTGTTCGTGGCAACTTGTTGTGCAGCAAAACCAAAACCACAGACGATTCATGGCGATTGATAGTGGATGCACTCATCACATGACCTCGGAAGCAAGCATGTTTCAAAAGCTTGACAAATCATATACCTCCAAAGTTAAAATTGGAAGTGGAGAATTTCTAGAAGTCAAAGGCAAAGGAGAAATTGCCGTTAGAACTCCTACAGGTATCAAATTCATTTCTGAAGTTCTATATGTGCCTGAAATAGATCAAAACTTGCTTAGTGTTGGTCAAATGCTTGAGAAGAATTATTCATTGTCTTTTAAAGATATGGCTGCACAATTATTGATCCTACTGGAAATGATTTGATGATTGTAAAAATGAAAGATAGAAGCTTTTCTTTGAAGCTGAATATGTGGAGTGCTCATGCCTTTTCTGGTTCTATTGATCATTTCTCTCTTTGGCATAGAAGATTTGGTCATTCAAATTTTCAGTCACTTAAACAAATGCATGAAAAATCTTTAGTTGAAAATATGCCTCCTATGCATGATCAAGATGGTGTTTGTGAAGTGTGTCAACTTGGCAAGCAAACAAGAATCCCCTTTCCAATAAATCAGTCATGGAGAGCTATGGAAAAACTGCAACTGATTCATAGTGATGTTTGTGGTCCTATGAGTATTCCCTCACTCAATGGCAGCAAATACTTTGTTCTCTTCATTGATGATTTCTCAAGATTTTGTTGGGTGTATTTTCTACAACAAAAATCAGAAGTGCTGAGTACATTTCAGAAATTCAAAGTCATGGTGGAGAATCAAAGTAATTTCAAGATCAAAGCTCTCAGATCTGATAATGGCACCGAGTACACTAACAAAAACTTCAAGAAGCTATGTGAAGAAGCAGGAATTCAACATCAATTCACAGTTAGCTACACTCCACAACAAAATGGAGTGAGCGAGAGGAAGAACATAACTGTTATGGAGATGTCTAGATGTCTAATGTTTGAAAAAAACTTCCAAAGAAGTTTTGGGCGAAGAAAAGCTGTAAACACTTCAGTTTATCTTCGAACAGAGACTTCCTACAAAAGCACTTTGCAAGAAATGACTCCTTTTGAAGCTTGGTTTGCTGTTAAACCATCTATTGAGCATCTCAAAGTTTTTGGCAGCATTTGTTATGCTCACATTCCTGCAGTAAAAAGAGATAAGCTTGATCGCAAATCAGAAGTTGGAGTTTTTCTCTGCAGATAATACAAAAGGGTACAGAGTCTTTAACTTGCAAACTGAAAATGTGATGATTTGCAGGGATTTGAAGGTTGATGAAGAAGCATTTTGGGATTGGGAGAAGTCACAAGTGCAACAAATGGACAGAAATTCAGTTCTGTCCAATTCTCAAAGTCAAAATGTGATAATTGAAGAAAATGATTCAAGTAGTGACTCAGATTCAGAATTTGCAGTTAGAGGTACCAGATCCTTGGAGGACATTTATGCAAGATGTAATGTGGTACTTCTTGAGCCAACAACACTTGAAGAAGCAATGGAATCATCAGATTGGAAGCATGCAATGCAGGAGGAGCTGAAAATGATTGAGAAGAATGAAACTTGGAATTTGGTTGACAAGCCAGTAAACAAAAAAGTAATTGGTGTGAAATGGGTTTTCAGAACTAAATTAAATCCCAATGGTTGGTCAACAAACACAAGGCAGATTAGTTGTGAAGGGGTACTCACAACAATTTGGAATTGATTATACTGAGATACTTTTGCACTGTGGCAAGGTATGATACAATTAGACTTCTCATTGCCTTAGCGGCTCAAAGAAGTTGGAAGATTTACCAACTTGATGTAAAATCAGCCTTCTTGAATGGTTATCTTCAAGAAGAAATCTTTGTGGAGCGCCTCGGGATTCATCAAGAAGGGGAAGAAGATAAGGTTTTCTTCTTTGAAGAAAGCTTTATATGGTTTAAAACAAGCCCCGAGGGCTTGGTACAGCAGAATTGATGATTATCTCCTGCAGTTGGGATTCAAGAGAAGCCTAAGTGAAGCTACATTATATGTGAAGACACAAAATGCTGATTTGCTGTTGGTGTCCTTGTATGTAGATGATCTTCTTATCACTGGAAGTAGCATTGAGCTTGTGAAGCTCTTCAAAAAGGAAATGGAATCCGTTTTTGAGATGACTGACTTGGGTAACATGACATTCTTTCTTGGTTTGGAGGTTCATCAAACAAATCAAGGAACCTTTATATGTCAAGAAAAATATGCCAAAGAGGTTTTGAAGAAGTTTGGAATGGAGAATTGCAAAGCAAAGTTGATACTCCCTTAGCTCAAAATGAGAAATTGAGCAAGGAAGATGGCTTCGATAAAGTTGATGTTGGAGTTTACGAAGTCTTATTGGTTGTTTGTTGTATCTTACTTCATCCGGACTGATATCATGTATGTTACAAGCTTGTTGTCAAGATTTATGCAAGAACCAAGTCAAAATCATTTCAAGGCAAAGCAAAAAGGGTGCTCAGATATGTCAAGGGAACCATTGATTTTGGAATCTGGTTTAAAAATGACTTAGATGTGAAGTTGATTGGCTATGCTTGACAAGTGATTGGGGAGGCTCAATTGATGACATGAAAAGCACCTCAGGCTATGCATTCTCTCTGGGTTCGGTTTTATCATTTGGAGTTCAAAGAAACAAGAAGTGGTAGCTCAATCCACCGCTGAAGCAGAGTATATTTCAGCTACTGCAGCTGTGAATCAAGCCATTTGGTTGAGAAAGATGATGAAAGACTTAAAGCAAGATCAAGAAGAAGCTACTGTCATATTTTGTGACAATCAATCTGCAGTGGCTATGGCTAAGAATCCTATTTTTCATGGTAGGACAAAGCACATCAAAATCAAATATCACTTCATCGAGAGAAGTTTGAGAAGGATAATGAAATTAAGCTTGTTCATTGTAATTCAGAGTCACAAGTTGCAGACATTTTGACAAAAGGGCTGCCTAAAATCAGATTTGAAACATTAAGGAGGAGCCTTGGTGTTTCCAGCAAAAATGCCAAGGAGGAGTGATGACAGTTGACATTTTTGTTGTATATCTGAAATGTAATTATGTATCTTTTGTTATGTATTTCTTAGTTTAACTTGTATGCTTAAGCAAGACATGGTCAAGTATGGACTTGTCATTGTTTAGGTGAAAAGGACTTCACAAGTATGGTGAAGTAGATCATTAGTTTGGACTTTTGGTAATGTGCAGAAGAAAAATCTGCAGCTTTTGTAGAACCTTATGAAGCTGTAATTTCTGAAAATGTATGTATGTGATGAGAAACTGATACAGAGCAGTGTGTTAAGCTCTTTTCTCTCCACTTCTTTGTGTTCAAAATCCTACAGAAGCCCAACTTAAAGGCTCGTCATACTGGATATAAGATGAGATTGTGATATGTACGAGGGCAGTTGCAATGCTGGAAATGCAACATTAAGCTTTCAGCATCTCTTTGCTCCATCTCCGTACATGAAAAGTCTAATTGTTGGTGTCTGCTAGTTTGTGTGAACATTCTTGCTGTGGAATCAGCAGATTTTCCATTAGCCACCCTGCAAGTTCATTTCTTATTTATGTTGTAACTGATGAAGGTATTTCTTGTTCCTTCAGTATGTAAGTTTGAAGTTTGTTGATGGATTTCTTAAATATTAGATTCATACTTGTATGTTAACTGTTTCAGAATCTGGCGAATCCAACTGCACTGCTATTGAGTGCTGACGCGCGCCAAACGCGTCAATAAAATATATTTTTCCTAAACCAACTATTTTGTAGATAGTGGTAAAGGGTCGTTCCCACAGAGATTGGTGTCTTTTTTGGGTAAAAAATACAAAAGGGGGAAATTAGGGTTTTAGATAGAATGTGTAAATATATTGAAAATATAGAAATTAAATGAGAGGAAATTTAATAAAAGTATGATCTAGTCTATGATCTAGTGCAGCTATAGACCTGGTAACGCACGCGGTTCCTCGCACTTCCTGATCTCGATAGCCAAGGTAGGACCGTTGACCACTTCCCTAACCAAACACGCAACCTGGTTGCTAGTGCTTCCGATTTAGCCTAAATCCCTAAGGTATTTAACCGGTCACAAAAGATTCTAATCAATTGGTATGGTCAATTGCCACTAGTTTGGTCTTATCACACAAGGATAGATGCTTACGACTCACTGGCATGTAAATCAAGGTTTAAACTCAATTGTTCAAATAATACCAAAGAAAATAAATCATAGAAAATAATCAATAATAATTAAAAATAAATAAACCTGATAAAAGATTCCCAAGTCGTAGGCTTGACTGATCCACCTTCAACCTAGGTGGAAGAATTAACTCGACGTAATAAAACTAAATTAAAAATAAATAAATAATAGATCCTCCCTTTTTTCCCTAAGTCCTAATATATATATGTATATATCCCTCAAATTTGGTCTCTCAAGGTGATAAAAACCAATTTTCATAGTTTCGGGAGTGATTTTTGGATTCGGGAGTGATTTTTGGATTCGGGAGTGATAAAAACCAATTCTCTCCCGGTTGAGAAAATTTGTTCTCGAATTCAATGCTTGAATAGTTCTTCTGCGCATGACATCTATGGTCTCCATCTTCATCATTCTTCCCTTGTTGGAAAGAATTCGCCCTTGAATTTTGGTACCTTCGCGCGACTTCTCGGCTTTGACAATGAAATCATCAAAACTTGTCTTGATGTGCTTGAAAAGCTAAAATAGGACATTATTCTGACCGAAAAAGTCATGCAAATATCTATCAACACATACGTCGTCATTGGTTGCAAATTTGAGTACTTTTGCCTTTGCAATGATGCAAATTGGAATGTGTTAGATTAGGATTTTTTTATTTATTAGATAAGATGGTTTTGTGTAGTTGGATTATACGTTATGTGTCCTTTTGTGTCAAAGTTAGAGTCTAAATAGGAATTAGTAGTAGTAAGAGTTTTAATAGAATTACGGTTAATGTGTCTTTTGGTATTCTATTAGAATTAGGAGTCTTATTATTTTACAAGCCTATGTAAAAGACTACATATGTAATAGTTTAGGTGGATTTTTATTGATAATTAATAAAGAATTGAATTTCTTTTCTTGAGAATTTGGTGTTAATTCTCTTTAGCCCTATGTTGTTTGTTCGTAGTGTCGAACATTCAATTTGGAAGATCTTCGCTCGTCAAGTAGTATCAAATCCTTCATCAACCGTGATTTAGAGATTATCATGGCGCGAAAGAAGAATTAGAACCAACAACAAATCAAAGATATTTATCATCAACACAATCAAGCCTGGAACGAGCAACGTTTCGCTCAACTTTTTGCGTCGTAGGAACAATTGTAGGTGCAATTGAATGAATTGCCTGCTATTATGGCTATTACGAGAGTGTTGTTGAGAGTTCGGGTTGGAAACGACCATATCCGAAGCTGTCAAAGTGAACCTATTATTTTTGAAGAAACAAACATAGATTTCTCTTTTGATGGGAAAAGTGAATTTGAAGACGAGGAAATTTATGTCAACTTTGACGAGCCGCCAAAGTTTGATGCCGGTGACGAAGACTTCATTGAAGACAGAGTGGTCTTTGGAGATAATGGTCATGTTATCGAAGTTATTTCGCAATCTACAAGTCCCCAAGTACTTGAAACAGTGGTTGATAATGGTGTAGTAGAAATCTACCTAATTGAAAAAGGTGTGGAGACAAAAGTGAAGTTCGCGAGGACCAAACACTTTTGTTCATTAACTGATGACATAGATGAAGAGTTAGTAGTGGACGCTCTTTAAGGCTCTCACGGTGGTATGTTCGTTGATAACTTTAGTTTTGAGGCCAAGGTTAGTTTTGAGGACAAAGTTGTCCTCGGTCGAAAGACCGAGAGGGTACAAAAATTCAAGGACAAATTTTTGTCAATGGGGGGAGTATGATGCAGGCTTGAATTGAATCAATGTTGTGTATCATGAGAATGGTGTATAGATAAATGGAAATATGATTCGTAGTCAAATTTTGGTTGACTTTTGGAGGGTCCGACTACAAAATTCGGCAGTAAGGAACACATAATTTTATTGGAAACGACGTGCTGAGTAATACTCACTACTTTGTAGTGAGTACGGTGTTTTTCGGCCAAATTCTTTCGTTTAAGCCTTCAAATTAGCAATTTTTCTATTTTTAATAAGTTTTAGTTTGATTACAACTCTTAGTAGGAATTTCCATTTTTTATGTCGTTTATTGCATTATCTTTCCTATTTTGTCTAGTTTTTAATTTAAGGTATTTTGGACTTTTGCTATTTTTGGCAAATTTTAGGGTTTTGCTATTTAAAGCATCCTTCTTGCTTTACTTAGACAGTTTTTGATTATTAAATAAATTTTGAACTTTGGTTAAGTTCTTTAGCCCTAGGTTGTTTGTTTGTAGTGTCGAACATCCGATTTAGAAGATCTCTGCTGCGTCAGACACTAAGACTACGTCCAGTATTCCCTACTTTGCTTCCAAGATAATCCTATCAGGAGTAATAATACTTTATACTGATGGCTCTCTTCTTTGCAGGATGTACTCATCGTGGGCATCGAAACTACAGCAACCACATAGAATGGGGGATGGCGGAGCTCTTAAAGAATCGAACAGTGATGAATAAACCCCAAGTCGAGATGAGAAGAGTTGTTGGAAACAATAGGAAAATCAATGAAGAGGACATTGAGCAAATGGACTACTTAATGTGTGTGATCAAAGAGACCCTAAGACTACATCCAGTAGTCCCTACTTTGCTTCCAAGGCAATCCTATGCAAGAACCAACGTGGGAGGTTACCAAATCCCAAGAAGAACATGGTTGTTGATCAATGTATGGGCAATTCAAAGGGACCCTGAATTATGGACGCAACTTGAAGGGTTCATACCGGAGGATTCATGGGCAATAGTATTGATTTTAAAGGCCAAGATTACGAGTTCATTCCTTACAGGTGTGGTCGAAGAATTTGCCTAGGAATGTCTCTTGGCGTCGCTACGGTTGAGTATGCTACGGCCAACCTTGTGTATTGGTTCGATTGGGAACAACCTCGTGACATTGCTAGTAAAGATGGAGAGGATGACATGAGAGAAGATTACGGTCTATCACTAAGAAAGAAAACACCAATTTATGTTGTTCCTACTCTTCACTATGTCTTCATGTGGACCAAAGTTTGTGGAGAAAGTAATGTTGCATTTGTTGGCAGAGGCAAAGCCGTGAAGTATTGGATTTTTCCGGTTAAGAATTTTGTTTAGAGTTCTATATTTGAAACCAGTCTAGAGTCTCTAGAATCCCTTGTATTACTAGAAAGACCATCCTATGTCGCACCGACACATTTCCACATTTTCTCATATAGGAGCTTTCCATGGAGGCTTGACTTGCATGTTAATGAGATCTTTGTGTGCACACATCTCAAGTATATATTGACAACTTTTGTGAGCCAATGTGTCTTACAGTGGAATATATCATAGTCATTGAAGTCCTCAACTTTTAATTATAATCTTTCATTTATATTGGGAAAAAAATAAAGATTATAACACCAACTTTTGAATGTGTAATATTTTTTTTGAGAGCTTTGATTTTGTTATATGTTTAAAGTAAAATATCAATAAAGCATGAACTTTATGATTTTTTATTCAAGAATACTTCAAATTTGGGATTGAGGTTACGGTGGTTGTTGTTGTTGTTGTAATAGTCCAAAATTTTAATTTTATCAAGGAAATTTACGCTAGGGGATGCATAGTTTTATTACAGTCTTTTGGTACAATACTGATGTGGTGCATTGAATCGTGCATTAAGATGTGTGCGCACACAATTTTTTATTTTTTACTTTTTTAATTTTCTTTTATTAACCATGAGAATTTAGATACTTGTCATCGAGCATTTCTCGTTGCCCTAATCCTCAAATATCCTCTTTTCTTCCTAAAGAGGTGTCATAGTTCAATTGCATAGTAATTTGAGTTGAGGTTAGCAAAGAATGATTTTATGAAATTTCTGCCGCAACTCTTTTTGAAGATGTGTGGACGGAAAGTTTGTCCCACATCGATTCAATTAAACTTTGAAATAAGGTATATAAGTAATTAACTCCTCCCAACTAGCATTGAGGCCTTGTGGAGTAAAACCCTGCATCTAAAGTTGAAAGGTGGTTAAGTTGGGGACAATATCAGTGCTAGCGAAGGAGATCCACGAGGCGCGACAGTGGGAATTTAACAAGTCTGAAAGGAAGAAACAAAAAATGAAGACACCAACCTCATCACCAAAGGCAGATGGAGGCAATCGCGAAGCCCTAAAAATTAATGGAAAATGCTACAATGACACTCCAAAGTTCAAAGTCACACTCTGTGACGTGGCACCATACACACCACAGGATACACACATGTGTGTTATGCACTGAGATCTATGTGCCTAACACTTATTTTTAAATGGGCCCACACGCCATGTTATTAGGGTGTGACTTTAGGGTGTCATTCTAGTATCTTCCTTTATTAATTAATTGTGAGCTCTGTTTTTTTGTCAAATAATTGTGAATTCTCCTTCTCTCTCACACACACCCCACAAACAATTGAATGCTAAGTAGATTCTCTCTTGATTAATTTGGTGGTTGCCCTTTAGGTTTTGCACCACATATATTATACTATTCACTAAAAAACAGGCAGTATTAGCAACAAAATTTAGCAACGGAATGAATTTCGTTGCTAATTAGCAACATAATAGCAACGACGGGGGGTTTAGGGTTTAGACACGGAATAGCAATGGAATATTAGCAATCGCCAACGGAATCAATTCCGTCGCTAATTTTGGTACCAAAGTTTTCCCCCAAAACATTCCGTCACTATTCTATCGGTAAAGTTTGCGCCCAATTTTCCCTCGTAAATGTGGAACTATATTTAGCAACGGAATAGCTAATTCCGTTGCTAAATCTAACTTAGCAACGGATTAACAACAAAATTAGCTATTCCGTTACTAAACTCAATATATATATACCCAACTCATCTTCTCCATTGGTCTACCCTAATTTTTAAACTCCTCCCTCTCTTCTCTTGTTGTCAGCAGCCGTCGTGCCTCGCCACGTCTTCCGTCACCCCCTCTTTCTCCCCCTCCCCCTCTCCCTCCCCCTCCCCCCGCAGTCCCCTTTCCCTACCCCTACCCCCACCCTCACCCCGACCCGACCCTCACCCCGTTGTTCCTCTCTCGCCCCCGCCTCGCCTTCCTTCCCCTCCCCCTCCTCACCCCTCTCCTTCCCCCTCGCCCCTCCTGCGTCGTCCCCCCCTCCCTCTCCTCCCCTTCGTGCTTGTCCCCCTTCCCCTTTGTCTCTCCCTCGCTGTCCCCCCCCCCCTCCCCATCCCCATCCCCATCCCCACCCCCACTATGGTCCCCACCCGCCCTCGCCACGACAACCACCACCCCTCGACCCACTAACCACATTGCATATATTATTTTTATTTTTTAACTGTTTTTTAAACTTAACTTTTTTACTATATTTATTTTATTTACAATTTTTTTGTATGTTTTTGTTATTTTTTCCGAGAATATATTAATTAATTCATATATTGTTGTTTATGGAACTATGTTGTTAGTATTGTTGTCGTTAAGCGCCATGCGAGGAGGAGGAATTGATATTATTTGCGTTTAGAGGTATTTATAAAATTTCCTAAATAGTTTATTGAGTTTTTTTTTGCTAAATTAATTTATCTTTTAAAATTAAGAATTAAAAAAATGTAATTATTGTGTTATTTTCTGATTAATAATTTATTGTATAGAATAAGTGAAATTAATAAATACTTAACTATAATTCATGTGGACTATAATTTATGTCTTATCTAGCTTAATTTTATTATATTCGATATGTGTCATGATAATATATAATACATGTATAGATCCAAAAAGTAATAAGAAATGAATTACTATTATAGATATATCTACAAAATATATATGTATTACCTTTTATGTTTCAATTAAATTCACACACTTCGATGATTACGTGCATCTCGATGCATAAGAAAATAGTCAAAATAATATGTTTGTAAGTTTAAAGTACAATTGAATAATTGTTGATGCATGCAAATAAACGATGTTAATTAGTAATCAATTTTTTTTACTATCTTGTTAAACTCGTCCAACTATCCAAACTCGACTTACAAAGCACAATCGACGACAAATGTTAAACAAACAAACTTATTTTTCGTAAGACATGTCTACGCCAAATAGGGAATGGAAGTATAATCGTATCCAAAACGGTCTACTGCGTTGTGAGTTTGTGGAGAAGATTAAAGAGTTTATAGAGTTTGCGAAAAACAAATGTTACACTTATAAAAGCGAGAAATTGATAAAGTGTACGTGCAACCATACCAAATGTCGTCTTCGTAATTATCGAGACGTGGAGACGGTTGAGTACCACATTTGTAAGCACGGTTTTGTTCATACCTTTGGTACGAGCATGGAGAGTGTAGAGATGATGTTCCGGAGCCACCGACATTAGACAACCTATCACATAAAAATTTTTACAAAGAAGATTCTCAACACTTCGGAGTTTCGACATCCTACCACGAGATGTTGTACAATACAACGGGACCAAGCTTTGACTGGACGCACATGGAAGAGTCGCCGAATCGTGAAGCGCAACAAAATTATGATATGGCAGATGCGGGATATGAACCATTATGGATGGGGTGTAAGAAAATGACTAAGTTGTCTGTAGTGACGAGATTAATTTATTTTTCTAGGTTTCATTGTTAAAAACTATCCAGAATTGATGTTAAAAACTATTCAGAATTGTTATCAGTAGAAAGTATTTAAAGGATTAAAAAAATACGCCATCAATTAATAGCTATATATGTTACCTGTTGCAACTACAATTGAAAAATTAAGAAAATTAATGTGTTATATATAGATTGATTTCGTTGTACAAGTATGTAAATGAATTTTTGTTTTACTTTTTGCAGGAGGACTATCAAAGGAGGCTTGCGGAGATGACTCAGGCATCTCCCGATGTACCAGTGGATGAGGATGAGCTTTTCTATAAGGTTTCAGGCAGAGATGAGAAAGGGCGTGTTTATGGCTTAGGGTCATATGCGAGATCACGTCAAGGCAATGGTGGAGTTACCATTTCACAGGCATAAGAGGTATTGAGGTTGACTGAGGAGGTCACCATTCTTCGGGAGGCGCAGCAGAGGCATGATGAGACGATGCGTCATCTCTTGGCATTTATGATATAGCAACATTCTGGTGTAGTCTTTGGCAATCCCAGGGCAAGCACCTCTCATGCCTCACCTCATCAGGCCCCACCTTCTGATGCCTTGCCTTCTCGAGCCACTACAGATCATGACGATGTTGAGGGCTACTATGCAGAGGACGGTGTCGATGGCTTGTGTAACGAACCTAAAAATTTAACCCATGCCACGTGTCAATACAGGTGATACGTGGGCCTACACCGTGGTATAATCATTAATTCTCGGACGTCGTCGCTGAGTTATGCTAGTTTTGTATGGTGTTTGTATTATATTGTATTTCATTTTGGTAATTTCAAAGTTTGTAGCGTGTAAAGACGTTGTGTACGGGCATTGGTAGTCAGGGGAACAAATTTAATTAAAAACACTGACAAAAATATAAAATAAATAATAATTAAAAGGTTGTAAAGTCCGTTTGTTACGTCGATACGTCTGTGGTGATGCGACGAACAAAGTTAGTGTTATGAGTCGGGTGCGAGAATACCCGAGGGAAGCTTTGTGTGTTGTTTGAAATAGATGAGATCAAAAAACCAAAAGTCAACAAAGAGTTACCTATTTGAGTCTTTAAAGTTGGTGGAGGTGATTACAAAATGACCAAAAAGGCAATAAATTTTTAAAGGGTATGGATAAGAGGGAGGGGTATTTTGGTCATTTGACCAAAATGCCCAAATATCAACACACCACCGCCACCACACTCTCAATCGATCAAGAGAAGGAGAGATCAAGGAGAGGAGAGCAGTGATTCGCGGAGATCATGGACGCGGCGTCGAGGCGAGATCTAGGTAAGGTAGTTATTAATTTCATTATTGGTGTTGACGTTGTTGTTGTCACGATGGTTATCGAGATTGTTGTCGAGGTTGTTGTTGAGGGGATTGTGGATTTAAATGGTAAAAATGGGATATTAGTGATGGTGGTGATGTGTGTTTTGATTGTTGTTGTGTTGTGTGGTTTGAAAGAAAAAAAATTTTTTTTTTGGTCGTTCCAACGAACAAGAATGTGGAACCGGCTGGGTCAAGGTGATCCGACTCGATTGGGTCAGACCCGGGTGGACCGGTTCAGACCGAGTTTGACCCGGGTGGACCGGATCCGACCCGATTGGACCTGGTCAGGGCCGTCTAGACCCGACCCGCGATCCACCCACCTATTATTATATTAATAAATAATTATTTATTTCAATTAAATATATTAAACAAAATTTTAATTGAAATAAAATTGCAGAAAATAGGAAAAATTCAGGAAAAATTATGGAAAATTATAGAAAATTATATTTTCATCAAATAAAAGAGAAATTTAGGAATTTCTATGAAAATTGAAGTATTCGGGATTTTTGCGAGACGTTATGTCGGAGTTTTTGCATTGAAAAGCGTGAAATTGGCAAAAATAGTTAGAAATTTTGAAAAATCATAGAAAATTAAGGAAATTGATATAAATTGCATTATCAGGATTATTGTACACACAGGGACCGTAAGAACGTGTCGGAGTCCGTGTTAGCACGAATTAGCTTGGATTGGAAGTAAGTAAACCAGTAAGGAACACTACAGTTATTTCTTGAGCTTTAAATTATTAATTGATATTGTTTCGATGCTATCTTGTCATTCCATTTCTTTTGAGTTGCTCTAAGGCAAGTGTGTCAAGCGTGATCCTTGTAGAATTTCGGGCTCGCGACGTATTATATCGGAGTTTACGGCTGGGGATACGTGATTGGTTGTAATGACATGTACGGGGTGAGAGTTCTCCACCAGATTGCTAGGGACTCTGCACTCGCATAAGGGTCTTAGAGGAGATTTTGTCCTCGACTCCTAGCCTTTAAGGAGATTTTGTCCTCAGTTTAACGACTTTAATTGGTCGGGACCACTTGTGCCTTTCCTTTGTATTCCGGGACACTCAATTTCAATTGCTTATTTATTTATCCACAATCTTTATATATTCATGCGCTCCTTGTC
This sequence comes from Stephania japonica, assembly GCA_039657345.1. NCBI lineage: Eukaryota > Viridiplantae > Streptophyta > Magnoliopsida > Ranunculales > Menispermaceae > Stephania > Stephania japonica. The sequence goes on from CM077560.1 coordinate 29,313,209, forward strand.
CTTTCTTTCTATCTGCATGAATTGACTGTTCATTTATTTAATTCGAAATGCTGTATTTATTGTCGTTCCTGCTTAGCATTACTTGCTTGGGCTTGTCATTGTTGTGTTTAATCGAGTGTGAGATCTGATCAATTCAAAGAAAAGGAAAGGCCGTGCAGCTAGGTGATATACTTTGAGCGGCCCTCCTCTACTGACATAGGTAACATTTTGGTTGTATTAGCTACTTTTATTGTTTTTGTACATGGGGTTATGGGTTGAGAGTTTTTTTGGATATTATGACTTGGATGATACTCTCCTTGCTTTACATGGTATATATGATATACGGGGTTCCAACACCCTAGGTTTTTGTCGTAACTTGGAGCTTTCGAGGTTAATTGATTAGTTGAGATTTATTGCTTCCGCTTTATACTTTCATAACTCGCTAATTAATTGACTTCACTTTTAAATGAATGATAGATGATTGAATGGTAAGGATAGGCTCACTGGCCCCGCACGACTCGGCGGGAATGGCTCGGGGGTTCGCGCAGGTTCAGGTCGTGTGGCACCCAATTCTAGGATTGTAGAATTTGGAGCCGTCATAGTTGGTATCAGAGCGTAAAGATTGAATAAAAGACTTTTAAATTAAATCACAATCTACTAAGACATAGGAAAGCGGAAGTTAGGATAGTTGTTGAACTTAGAGTGGAACCATATGAACCTAACTTAAGTCTTAGTTGGGAAGTGAGGAGAGTTGGGGAAAAGTTGGAACTTGTAATGTACATGCTATATTTGAGATGGTGTATTATTATGATATCGATTAACTATTCATTCGCCTAATTACAGGCAGCGATGGCGGATCAGTCAGGTTCTAGTGATGATAGTGGGACGCCAAGTCCTAGAGGAGTCAGCATGGAGGAGTTCCAGATGTGAACTCAGAGGATTATAAGTCAAGATCATAGACTTGAGGAGATCCTGAGACTATTGAGAGCACCCCATACAATGACACCATTTACGCCGACTACTTCCCAGTTGCCTGCTACATAAGAGACTAGTACACTAGCTACAATGGTGAAGTCAACAGCTCCCACTCCGATTTCAGATATGCCAGAGACCACAATAGCTCCAATAGCATAGACTGGGGTTGTATTGCCTACTCAGACAGAGGTGATACCATCGACACTGAGTACATCACTTATTGAGACACCTAGTACACTGACTACACGAGTATTAAGGCTACGCCAGAGGCGAGGCAGGTTAAGGAGTTTCAGAGGCATCAGCCCGAGAAGTTCTACGGGGGTATGAATCTTGAGGTAGCAGAGATCTTCTTGAGTCACGAGAAGATTCACGACATTCTGGCTACATCGACCCACATGCAGCCTAGTATACCTTCCGCCTCACTGTTTAGAGAGGCAGATGTCTGGTGGCATACTATGGTGGTCACAAAGGGGAAGCCCCGAGATTGGGCTGAGTTCAAGGGGAGGTTCGAGTAGAAATACATTCCTCCTATGGTCCGTAATTTAAAGAGGATCGAGTTTCAGAATTTTCGGCTGAGAGCCGACGAGTCCGTGATGCAGTACATGGACCGATATCTACGACTAATGGAGTATGTCGGAGGAGCAGCAGGTACTGATGCCGACCAGGCGTATTACTTTGTACACGGGCTACTCGATTCGATAGGTTTGATAGTGGTGACGATGGCTCCGAGCACACTACAGGCTTATAAGAGAGCCATAGCCAGTGAGGGATTTGGCAGTACACGCACCGGGGCACAGGCTACTTCATCGGCACCTTCCCAGTCGGGGAGGCCTTCGGGGGATGGTAGGAGGAGGAAGAGATTCAGGCCGTGGTCGTAGAGAGACCGAGCTTAGAGTGTAGCATCAGTAGCATCTCCACCCACGACAGCAGTTGTACCATCCACTCCGGCATGGAGCTATGCTAGTGTTCAGCCATCGTAGACTCAGTCTGGACAGCACAAACAACAACACCAAAAGACCGAGAGCAGAGGCGTCGGTCAGGAGCAAAGATACCGATAGGGACAGGGACGCGATCAGGGCCAGGGACAGAGTTTTGGTCAGACACCGAGACAGGGACAGCGCGGTTCATCTAGTTCAGGGTCTTATAGGGGAGCATGCTTCGAGTGCAGATAGTTGGGCCACTTCGTCAGCACTTGTCCACGATTGGGTCGAGGACATCCATAAGGCCGGGAGCAGGTTCATGTCATTGCCGCACCAGACACGATTGCCTCATGGAACTTGATTCAGGGTACGGTTTACATTTGAAGTTGATTTATGCATACCATGTTTGATTCCGGTTCTACAGTTTCTTTCATTTCAGGTCGTATGGTTGACAAGTTAGGGTTGAGACCTATTCGATTATAGAGACCCTTGATCCTTAGCACAGTTGCTGGGCACAAAATTTACCTGAATTTAGTGTGTAGACTATTCGTTAGAGATAGAGGGATACACCTTACCTGCAGACCTAAGATTGTTGGAGTTCCTAGAATTCGATGCATTATTGGGCATCGATTGGTTGGGTGCTTATCCTGCACAGATTCACAATTACGGTAAGAGGATCACGTTTCAGATTCTTGGGCATCCGGAGTTTAGCTTCCAGGGGACTTCGACCAATTTACCAATCAACAGGTGTAGAGTCGCCACTAGCATAGATGTAGAGACATTCGCTGGCGTGTTGAGTATGACGAGCAAAGTAGAGACTAGGTTGGAGGATGTACCAGTAGTATGTGAGTTCCCTGATGTTTTCCCAGCGGATTTACCAGGCTTACCACCACTTAGGGAGATCGATTTCATCGTTGACTTGGCTCCAGGGACTAAACCCATTTCTATTCCTCCGTACCGCATGGCTCTGAGAGAGTTAGAGGAGTTGAGATGATAGCTCAACGAGTTGTTAGAGTTAGGCTTTATTTGGCCGAGTATGTCTCCTTGGGGAGCGCTGGTATTGTTTGTGAAGAAGAAAGACGGAAGCTTGAGATTATGCATCGACTACAGACAGTTAAACAAGGCGACGGTGAAGAACAAGTATCTACTTCCTCGCATCGACGATTTGTTCAACCAGTTGACAGGTTCACAGTGTTTCTCGAAGATTGATTTGAGATCCGAGTACCATCAACTGAGGATAAGAGCAGAGGACATGGAGAAGACTACATTTCGCACTCGATATGGGCACTACCAGTTTACAGTCATGTCGTTTGGGCTGACTAATGCCCCAGCGATGTTCATGGATTTGATGCATTGAGTGTTGACACAATACTTGGACAGATTCATCATTGTGTTCATCGACGACATTTTGATATATTCCAAGACTCGTGAGGATCACCTTAAGTTGGTTTTGCGAACACTGCGAGAGCATCGATTAGTCGCTAAGTTCAGTAAGTGTGAGTTTTAGTTAACAGAGGTAGGATTCCTAGGTCACATTGTTGGGACCGACGGAGTGCTAGTGGACCCCGCTAAGGTCAGGATAGTTAGCGATTGGCCTACACCGAGATCAGCGTCAGATATTCGTAGTTTTTTGGGCTTAGTAGGTTATTATCGGCATTTTGTACAGGACTTCTCGAGGATCGCGACACCAATGACGCAGTTGACGAAGAAGGATGTTAGATTTCAGTGGAACGACGAATGTGAGTAGGCGTTCAGGACATTGAAGGAATGACTGCCTACCGCACCAATTTTGGTTTTCCTTGAGTCAGGGAAGGGTTTTGAGGTGAACACCGATGCTTCTAAGATCGATTTGGGTTGTGTTCTGATGTAGGAGGGTAGAGTGATTGCCTACGTGTCCCGACAGCTGAATATTTATGAGAAGAATTACCCTACTCACGAATTAGAGTTGGCAGTAGTGGTTTTTGCACTGAAGATTTGGCGCCACTATTTCTACGGGGAGAGATTCGTCTTATTTACTAACCACAAGAGTTTGAAGTACCTCTTCACGCAAAAAGAATTGAATATGCAACAGAGGCAATGGCTTGAGTTCCTTAAGGACTATGATTTCTCATTGGAGTACCACCCAGGGAAGGCTAATGTGGTTGCAGACGCATTGAGCCGTAGAGGGTTAGACTCAGAGGTTGTTACCTGCCACATGACGCACGATTACAGTATCCTCAAGGTAGTTGAAAGGATTTGTACCAATGACGTTCCGACATATACTAGAGTAATGATTTGCGGGCAGATGAGGACTCAGACAGTGTCGATACAGAGTGTACTTAAGGGTTAGCAGACAGACGAGCAGTGTCAAGAGTTCTTAGAGCTGGCGCAGAGTTCAGATCATCTAGATTAGAGTCAATCGACGGACTCATGCCTGAGATTTAGAGGACGACCATGGATTCCATCAGTGGCTGAGCTACGTGATGAGATACTTCATGAGGCACACCGCTCACAATTTACAGTTCATCCGGGCAGGACTAAGATGTACGTAGAGGTGCGTCGTCTCTTCTGGTGGCCAGGGATGAAGACCGATGTTGCTAATTTTATTCGAGGGTGTGATATTTGTTAGCGTGTTAAAACTGAGCATCGCAGACCCGAGGGGTAATTACAGCCACTTCCCATTCCTTAGTGGAAGTGAGAGCACATTGCCATGGACTTCGTCAGTGGACTACCTCGATCTCGGCAGAGACATGATACTGTCTGGGTGATTGTGGACAGATTGACTAAATCCATACACTTCATAACGATCTTGACCACACATCGGGTAGATAGGTTGGCAGAGTTGTACGAGCAAAAGATAGTTCGACTTCACTACGCTCCATTATTGATCGTGTCTGACAGGGGGCCATAGTTTACATCGCAAATCTGGCAGAACATATAGGCATAGTTGGCACGAGGTTGAATCTTAGTACTGCCTATCACCCATAGACAGATGGACAATTAGAGCGTTTGATCCAGATTCTTGAGGATATGTTGAGGATGTTTGTGTTGGAGTACGGTGGATCTTGGGATGAATACCTTCATCTGTGTGAATTTGCATATAATAACAATTATCAGGCTAGTATCGGCATGGCACCATTTGAGGCATTGTACGGGAGGCAGTGTAGATCTCCATCTTGTTGGGCGGAGCCTAAGGATGTGGCAATAGGCCAGAGATTATGGCAGATCACACAGAGAAGATACGCTAGATCCGTTTGAGACAGAAAGGTACGCAAGAGAGGCAAAAGAAGTATTATTACTTGTATCACGGGGAGTTAGAATACCAGGTCAGGGATTTTGTATATCTGAAAGTGTCTCCGTTGAAGGGTTACAAGAGGTTTGGGATCAAAGGGAAACTTGCGCCGAGGTTCATTGGTCCTTTTAGAGTGGTGAAGCGGGTAGGCAAGGTCGTGTATGAGCTAGAGTTACCACCTCCGATGTTAGGGATTCATCCTGTCTTTCACATATCGATGCTGCGACTGGACAGGTCCAGGGAGGGCAAATGATCGATAATAGATTTAAGCTAGATAGACCTGAGGGAAGATATCACATATGACGAGCAGCATATCCAGATCTTAGACCGTAAGGTCAAGAGCCTAAGGAGCAAGGAGATCCCATCAGTCTTAGTTAAGTGGCAGCACCATGGGGACGAGGAGCTGAAGTGGGAGTTAGAGTCATATATGTGCAAGTGTTTCCCGTACCTCTTCTGAATTCGGTAAGTCTTTCCTTTAGTTTTGTTTAAATTTTGAGGACGAAATTCTAATTAGTTGGGAAGACTGTAACGACCCTAAAAACTTAACCTGTGCCACGTGTCAATACAGGTGACACGTGGGCCTACGCCATGGTATAGTCATCAATTCTCGGACGTCGACGCCGAGGTATGTTAGTTTTTATGGTGTTTGTATTATATTGTATTTCATTTGTCCAATTTCAAAGTTTGTAGCGTGTAAAGACGTTGTGTACGAGCGTTGGTAGTTCGGGGAACAAATTTAATTAAAAACACTGAAAAAAATATAAAATAAATAATAATTAAAAGGCTGTAAAGTTCCTTTGTTACGTCGGTACGTCTGTGGTGACGCGATGAACAAAGTTAGTGTTATAAGTCAGGTGCAAGAATACCCGAGGGAAGCTTTGAGTGTTTTTTGAAATGGATGAGATCAAAAGACCAAAAGTCAACAAAGAGTCACCTATTTGAGTCATTAAAGGTGGTGGAGGTGATTGCAAAATGACCAAAAGGGCAATAAATTTGTAAAGGGTATGGATAAGAGTGGAGGGTATTTTGGTCATTTGACCAAAATGCCAAATATCAACACACCACCGCCACCACGTTCTCAATCGATCAAGAGAAGGAGAGATCAAGGAGAGGAGAGTAGCAATTCAAGGAGAGCGTGGATGCGACGTCGAGGCGAGATCCAGGTAAGGTAGCTATTGATTTCATTATTGGTGTTGACGTTGTTGTTGCCACGGTGGTTGTCGAGATTGTTGACGAGGTTGTTGTTGAGGGGATTATGGATTTAAATGGTGAAAATGGGATATTGGTGATGGTGGTGATGTGTGTTTTGATTGTTATTGTGATGTTGTGTGGTTTGAAAGAAAAAAAAAAATTTTTTTTTTGCTCTCTGTTCGTTGGAACGAACAAGAAGGTGGAATCGAGTCGGGTCAAGGTGACCCGACCCCGTTGGACCCGATTGGACTGGGTCTGACCTGGTCAGGCTGGTCCAGATTCGACCCACGACTCACCCAACTATTATTTTATTAGTAAATATTTATTTATTTCAATTAAATATATTAAACAAAATTTTGATTGAAATAAAATTCCAGAAAATAGGGAAAATTGAGGAAAAATTCTGAAAAATTATAGAAAATTATATTTTCATCAAATAAAGAGAAATTTAGGAATTTCTATGAGAAGTGAAGTATTTAGGATTTTTGCAAGACGTTATGTCGAGGTTTTTGCCTTGAAAAGCGTGAAATTGGCAAAAATAGTTAGAAATTTGGAAAAATCATAGGAAATTAAAGAAATTGATATAAATTGCATTATCAGGATTATTGTACACACGAGGACCGTAAGTGTGTGTCAGAGTCTGTGTTAGCACGAATTAGCTTAGATTACGTAAACCAGTGAGGAACACTACAGTTATTTCTTGAGCTTTAAATTATTTATTGATATTGTTTCAATGCTATCTTGTCATTCTATTTCTTTTGAGCTGTCCTAAGGCAAGTGTGTCAAGCGTGATCCTTACAGAATTTCAAGCTCGCAGTGTATTATACCGGAGTTTACGGCTGGGGATACGTGATTGGTTGTAATGACATGTACGGGGTGAGAGTTGTCCACCAGATTGTTGGAGACTCTGCATTCGCGTAGGGGTCTTAGAGGAGATTTTGTCCTCGACTCCTAGCCTTTAAGGAGATTTTGTCCTCGGCTTAACAACTTTAATTGGTCTTGACCACTTGTTCTTTTCCTTTGTATTCCGAGACACTCAATTTAAATTGCTTATTTATCTATCCACATTCTTTATATATTCATGCGCTCCTTGTCCTTTCTTTCTATCTACATGAATTGGCTGTTCATTTATTTAATTTGAAATGTTGTATTTATTATTGTTCCTGCTTGGCATTACTTACCAGAGCTCGTCATTGTTGTGTTTGACCGAGTGCAGATCTGCAGTCCAGCAAAGGAAAGTCCATGCAGTTAGGCGATATACTTTGAGTGGCCCTCCTCTGCTGACATAGGTGACTTTTTAGTTGTATTAGTTACTTTTATTGTTTTTGTACATGGGATTATGGGTTGAGAGAATTTTTTTAGATATTATAACTTGGATGATACTCTCCTTGCTTTACATGGTATATATGATATACGGGGTTCCCACACCCTAACTTTTTGTCCTAACTTGGAGCTTTCGAGGTTAATTGATTAGTTGAGATTTATTGCTTCCGCTTTATACTTTGATAACTTGCTAATTAATTGACTTCACTTTTAAATGAATAATAAATGATTGAATGGTAAGGATAGGCTTACTGGCCCCGTGTCACTCGACAGGAATGGCTCAGGGGTTCGCGTGGGTCCAGGCCGGGCGGCTCCCGATTCTAGGGTTGTGGAATTTGGGGCCGTCACAGCTTGGATTAGTCGTAGTTGGTATTTAGTTTGATATAAACTTTTTTGAGGACTTTTATTGTAAACTTTTAACATTTTTTATTAATATATCTACTTTTGGACCAATTTATTCTATTATTTAAATTTTATTTTTTAATTCAAAATATTTATTTAAATAAATATTTTAATACTATTTGTTGCTATTCCGTTGCGAATTAGGAATGAAATAGTGACGGAAATATGATTCCGATGCTAATTCGTTGCATTTAGCAACGGAATATATTAACATATTTATTTTAAAAAAAGTCCTTTACTATTCCGTTGCTAATTAGCAACGGAATAGCGACGAGAATATGATTTCGTTGCTAATTAACAACGGAATATTAATTTAAATAAAAATCCGTTGCTATTCTGTTGCTATTCAACAACGGATTAGCAATGGAATCATATTAAAATATTTATTTTAAAAAATATTCGTTGCTAATTAGCAACGGATTAGTAACGAAAACTTATTTCCGTCGCTATTCAATGGACTTTTTTTAAAATAAATATGTTAATATATTCTATTGCTAATCCCTGGCTATTTAGCAACGTATTAGCAACAGATAGTAGTAACGGATTTGAATTCCGTTGCTAATTGACCTAGCGACGAGGGTTTTAGCGACGCTTGTTTTCCATTGCTAATTTCGTCGATAAGTCACTTAGCAACCAAAAAATAGGGTTTAGCAACAGAATATACCGTTGCTAAATCTGCCATTTTTTGTAGTGCTTGTACATATTGCTTTTTTTTTTTCACGATAGTGTACATATTTTTTGAGTACATGTTTTTTTCTATGAAAAATGGGGAGAAAGCACAAAAGAGGATTGCGAAAAAAAAAAAAAAAGAAGTGCTAGCTACGCGATACACATTCTAGGACGGGCAACCCCACAGATGTCGTCAGTGATTGTACATGTTTATACCATAGTCATTGTAGTCCTTCTCAACTTTTAATACTTTTAATTATAATCTTTCTTTTATATTGAGAAAAAAATAAAGATTATAACACCAACTTTTGAATGTGTAATATTTTTTTCTTTTCAGAGCTTTGGTTTTGTTATATAATTAAAGTAAAATATCAATAAAGCATGAACTTTATGATTTTTTATTCAAGAATACTTGAAATTTGGAATAGAGTTTTAGGTTGTTGTCGTCGTCGTCATAATAGTCTAAAATTTTAATTGTATCAAGGAAATTTATAAATTTATGCTAGTGGATGTATATTTTTGTTGCAATCTTTTGGTACAACATTGATGTGGTGCATTGAATCTCGTATTAAGATGTGTGCGTACACAATTTTTATTTTTTTATTAACCATGAGAATTTAGATGTTGTCTGAGCATTTCTCGTTGCCCTAATCCTCAAATCTCCTTTTTTTTTCCGGTGCCATAGTCCAATTGCTTAGTAATTTGAGTTGATGTTAACAAAGAAAATGATTTTATGAAATTTCTCCCCCAACTCTTGTTGAAGATGTGTGGACGGAAAGTTAGTTCCATGTCGATTAAATGAAACTTTGAAATGAAGTATATAAGTGATTAACTCTTCCCGACTAGAATTGAGGTCTTATGGAGTAAAACTCCAAACCTAAAGTTGAAAGGTATCAAGTTGGAGACAATATCGGTGCTAGCGGAGGAGATCTACAGGCTCGCACACACGTGTGCAGCGCGACAGTGGAAATTTAACAAGTCTCAAAGGAAGAAACGAAAAATGAAGACACCAACCTCGCAGATGGAGTGAATTGCGAAGCCCTAATAATTAGTGAAAAATGTTACAATAACACTCTAAAGTTCAAAGTCACACCCTGTGATGTGGCGCCATACACACCTCGGGATACGCACTCGTGTGTTATGCATTGAGATCTATGAGCTTAACACTTATTTTTACACGGGCCCATACACCATAGAATTAGGGTGTCATTCTAACATGTTCCTTAATTAATTAATTGTGAGTTCTTTTTTTTTTTTTTTTTGGTCAAATAATTATGGGTTCTCCTTCTCTCACACACACCACACACACAATTGAATGGTAAGTTGATTCTCTCTTGATTAATTTGGTGGTTGCCGCACACACAATTGAATGGTAAGTTGATTCTCTCTTGATTAATTTGGTGGTTGCCGTTTAGGTTTTGAACCACTTATATTGTATTATTGTACATATTGCTTTTTTTTTCACGATTGTACATATTGCCTTTTCTTTTAATATGAAAATGGGGCGAAAGCCAAAAACAGGGTTGCAAAAAATAAAAAGTGTTAGCTATGCGATACACATTCTTGGTCGGGTGACCCCACAGATGTCGTCAGTGACGAACTTCCTAGTAAGCAACAGTGGAGAGTCCAATATTGTTAGACCATTTGGGCACAGGCACCTCTAAAAGGTCTCGGTTGGATTCCTCTGTCACCTATTGAGGCTGAACTTTTTTCAAAATCTCGGTCACCTCTTTAGTGGTCTATGTCAGATTCGACCGTTACTCTTTTAGAGATTGCGATTAGAGTCGGCCAATATCTCTTCAAAGGTGTCGGGCCTGTTCAATTGAACGCCACAGGTGACACTTTTTCGCTTCTAGGACACATCGTGACCACATCTGACCTTGTTCAACGAAAAAAACACTCCTACCTACAAGACTTGTGATTTAATATAAGTGCTTTATAATGACTAAAATCGATAAACGGTGAAGATTGATGGGTGTTGGGATGAGGATGAGGATGAGGATAAGGATGAGGATGAGGATGAAGATGATGGGGTGAGTAAGTGTATTTTTGAAATTTTGAAAAAAATTTGGAGTATATTAAGTAAAAAGTGAGGTAAACGGAGTAAAAACTTCAAAAATAGGGTACAAGAAGCAAAAAGTGGGGTCCGAATAGCTGCAGCCAAATAAAGTTGAAATGGTAAGGTTGTTCTGTGTTAGCACAATGTGGCGTGCAGTGCACCGGGCGTGTAGTAATAGATCCTATATAAAGGAAGGCCTCTAGAAAATGAAATGGTAAGGTTGTTCTGTGTTAGCAATAGAGTATTCAATGGCAATGGAGCTAATACTACCCTTGGTGGTCATTTTTCTCTCTCTCTTTTCTATCTTCTTCTAAGAAGGAGGTCAAAACAAACCAATTTGCCACCTTCTCCTCCAAAACTTCCTCTGATTGGAAATTTTCATCAATTAAGCAAACGTATTCATCACTCTCTTAAAGATCTATCTCAAAAGTATGGCCCGATCATGCTCTTGCATTTTGGCCAAGTTCCTGTTGTCGTGGTATCGTCGTCATCCTTGGCTGAGGAGATCTTTAAAACACATGATGCAGTCCTTTCAAGTAGGTCTCCTATGACCACAGCAAAGATTCTTATGTACGGATGTGTTGATATAGGCTTCGCTCCCTACAATGAATCTAGGCAGCTACGGAAGATTTGTGTTATGGAGCTTTTGAGTGTAAGAACAGTGAAAACTTTCAAGACTGTGAGGGAGGAAGAAGTAGCATGTTTAATCGAGAGAATATCTCGCTCGTCTTCAAAAGGAGCTTCAGTTGATCTATCCGTGATGTCTCGTATTCTCACTGTACACATAATTTTTAGATGTGCTCTTGGCCGGAAGTTAAGCAACGTCGATTATTAGGGTGGCTGGATATTGTCACAGGTCTAATTAGGGTGGCTTAAGAAAATTGCCCGAAAACTTGACTCTTTCTTGGAGCAAGTCATCGAGGAGCATATAATTCAAAGCAGCAGCAATGACTTGGACAAAGCAAAGGATTTTGTGGATGTTCTACTCCAAATTCAAGAGGACGAAGACAACAAAATAAGTATGAAACTCACACGGGACAAGATCAAAGCGCTGATCTTGGTTAGTTAATTTCTCAATGCCACATTTAAACCAGATATTTTCTATGAGAGTGAATGTTGGGCCATAAAGCAACAACGTACAATTACATAAAATGAATGTAGCAGAAATGAGGATATATGCATGCTAAGTGGATGTGTAGTAAAATTTATAAATTAAGGTAGAATGAGAAACACCAAAATTCAATTAAAAGTAGGAGTACCAATTGACACAAAGATTAGTGAGGGGCGGTTGCGGTTGTTTGATCACCTGCAAAGACGGTCTACAAATGCCCCCATTAGAAAACTTGACTTAATAGAAATTGAAAAAATTGAACAAGGTAGGGGTAGACCGAAGTTAATTAACTTTAGATGCATTAATTACGAGGAACTTGAATGGTTTGGAATACTGACCATCAATTGCACTAAATCGAGCTATGTTGTTGTTATTGTTGTTGTATCCCTTCTACATTTACGATGCATGATGAATACATAACAAACATAGCATTTTTTTTAGAAGTGTTTTTCAATCACCTATTAAAGCAGACAAAAGACAAATATATAATAAACCTCTTTGGACTTTGTTGGTGACAGGACATGTTTGTCGGCGGAACTGAAACCTCCTCTAAAGTCATAGAATGGGCAATGTCAGAGCTAATCAGGAATCCAAAAATTATGAAGAAAGCCCAAGAAGATGTAAGAAGAGTAGTGAGAGAGAAAGGCAAGTTGAAGTTAGATGAGGAGGACATTCAAGAGATGGACTACTTGAAGTGTGTTATCAAAGAGGCTTTGAGATTACATCCTCCTGCACCAATCCTGGAAAGAGAGTCTTCTCAAAGTGTTAACATCAAAGGGTACCTCCTCCCCCCTAAAACAAGAGTTATAATTAATGCTTGGACAATTCAATGGGATCCAGATACTTGGAGCTTCGCGAAGGAGTTCATTCCAGAGAGGTTTATTGGCTCAAAGTTCGACTTCAAAGGCCTAGATTTTGAGTACTTTCCATTTGGCAAATGCCTGGTGGCGCCGATGAAAAGGGATTAGACATGACTGATAGTTTTCAGACGCTTGGCGCGAGGGAATGCCCGCTTCAACTTGTAGCAGCTCCTCACTTTAATTAATCAGATCTACCGACAACTCATGAATCTCGATCTTGTTGGCCTTGGAAATATATATATCGTGGATTGAAAATTTGCTTGAACAACTTTAAGCTCTGGTGTTCAAAATAATAAACGGGGTTTCTTATTCTAAAAAATAAAATAAAATAATAATAAACGGATTCGAAGCTGCATGTTGTAGGTTGTGGATTGAAAATTTATTTAATTGAGTTGTAGGTTCAATGTTGGAAAGAATTGTGACATTGTGTATATTGTTGAGGTTGCGAGTAGGAGCAGTTGTTTGTATGTGGGTGTTGACCAAGGCAACCGATTTGCTTATTTAAGTATTTGTGTGAGTAATGAAAGTATGCATAATGTTTTTGTGTTACAATTTGTTACTGTTCATTCGTTCACACATCTATGCCCAATTTCATTTTTAATATCTTTTTATTTTATCTCTTATTTCTCAATCTTTCACCATCATAGGTTCTTTGGAGCACCTTCTATCAATTTCTTACTGCTAAAACTTGTTCTGCTGGATTTTTCTTGTAGCGGCTCCATTTCCATTGGCCCCTACGGCATGCACCGTGGCCCCACAGCCTTGCCAACTCACCATCCGGCTGTGTCCCACAACCACTTATTACCCATTACCAATCAATTATTCCTTTAATATAGTTTAAATTAGCTTATGGACTCGTTATAATCATTTAACCTTAAATTATGTTGCGGAAGTCTCAAATCATTAAATGATACAAAATATGACACGTTTAAATATCAATTAATCTAATGTGGAAACCATACCAAAATGTAGTTCATTAAATATTTATCCAGTGTGATCCTCAAAGTCATAAACAACTAAAATGTAACTCTCACAACCCATACCAAGCATAAAACAAATAAATACATACAAACAACCAGACGTATAAGAGGAGTAGTTCACGTCTTCAGTCACAGATAATCTTTACGTATCTCCTTATCCCTGCACATATCAAATCCTGCACTCAAGCCACCCAACACATACGGTGACAAGTCCAGTGTGTAAACTCCCAAAGAAAACCATCGAGTAAATAATAACAGATTCATAAGCCAATAAACAATGTTAGCTACACATGCAAAGAGTATGGGCAACCATAAATCCCTGCGTGTGTAGGTAACAAGCGTACAAGATGATCAACAAATAATCATGATGACAACAACATGCTCCACAACAATTATGATAAAACAGGACAGAAGTAGAACACAAGCTCACATACTAGATCATACTTCGTCAATCCGAGCGCCCTGAGGAACACATCACACCTGGGATCCACCCAAACCACTAACGGTGACCGAAAACACTCACAAATCCACCGGACACGTGCACCCCGCGGCTTGGGTCACTATCCACCGGTGGCACAAGTACACGTGCTACAATCTAGGATGCTTGATCACGTACTACAACCGTCCCGACTAAACTTCGATAGTGAAAACAAATCCAACAGCAACCAATAACCTGACCAACACATGATCACAATGAATATGTATAGCAACAATAGTATATGCAAGAATTGAAAGAATTAAATACTCAAATATGTTTCTGTTAGGGTTTACGCACCTATACCGCACTCTAATTATCGATATCCGTCCCGGTCTAAATCCCGTTCTTGCCTTGGAATACGCTCTCGATACCCGACTATGTTTACCTAATTCATTTTTCTGTATTTAGTGTATTACCATTGAATTAGATATGTGTTAGGGTCAAAATACCCAAAACAACCTTAATATTGGCCTTTGTCCTTCACTCAGCGCGTTGGGCAGTTTTTGCCCAGAATTCTAGCAATCCAGGACTGGGTTTTCTCCTCCAAACCCCACAACAACACCCATAATACCATACCTACAACACCAAAACTCACTCTATAACAGTGAGTATGCACCCATATCTTACACCATCATTAAAACCCATAAAATTGGTATAAAAACATAGAGCAATTAGAGGAGATGTTTGATCTAACCTTGGTTTGTTGATCCAGTACTCACAAGGCCTTCAAATCCTTAAGTCAACACCTCCAAACCCTCACTTCTTCCTTCCATTTCGTCCAATAAGGGAGAGAGAGAAGGGAATGGTCAAGAAGTTGGAAAGAATCCTATTTATACCTTTTATTTCCATCTATTCACACATACACATTCCTAGGCTTGTTTGGATGGTTATGATGAGTCAAAAAGTCTCCACAAAATGCCAAAATTGACCTCATATAGGTCTCTTTGTCTTTATTTAAATGGCACCAATTATTTGCCTTCCTGGGCTTTCCAATACCTGACTACGAACCACGCCTGGTGCCGTTCGCACATAACGATGGTACCGACCATCTCAACATTATTTATAATAAATTATTAAATGAATTTTATAATTTATTGAGTGTATCTAGTCCCCCGTCTTTGTGTACTAACTATTTGCCATTTGGTTCGCACGCCTATGCGCCCGTCGCGGCAAAATTGCATCACACCACCTCACTCGTCAATGGACAATATAAACACACATATTGCGATGCCATTTAACTAACTTGGACCTATACATCGCAACTTCACCACAAGAGCACACAAAATGGACTGTAAACCCTATCCATTCGTGTTTCGTCTTCATTATGGGACACACGAACGTTCCCCTAGTGTCCACGTCTGCAATTTCATCATCAATAACGGCCATTGAAAATCGAGCTATTATAGTTCTTCCCAACTAATTTGAAATTTCGTCCTAAAATTTGAGATAACTAATATCTATTTTCAAGGAACCGCAATGCATAAACAATTACCTATCAGGTTAACCATCCTAAACAAAACTGTGGCGAACCTAATCAATCACTATTCCATTAACACTTTCGATGAACTAATCAACCCCTAACTTTGGCAAATAAATCAACCTCAACCTAGGTGAACAAATAAACCTGTCACTGGTGAACCGATCAACCAGTCGTCCACTAACTCCTGGTGTACCAATCAATCCCTGGTGAACTCATCAACTAGTCCATATCAACCAGTCCCTGGTGAACACACCAACCAGTCCCTGGTGAACCACATAAACTAATCCCACAACATCCACTTGCAAATGGACTCCTGGTGAACTAATCAACCAGTTTCACAACCTCCCCCTGGTGAACACATCTACCAATCTCACAATAACCCTAGTGAACACATCAACTAGGACACGCTGCTTCAAAAATAAACTAACCAGCCTATATGCAACGAATGCATGAAAAATAGGACTAGCAAAAATATACAATGACGACGTACCTAGAGCGTGTTGTCATGTCGTCTCTCTGAGAGGATGTGTCATTTCATAAGCTCTCTCATTAGCCGGTGGTATATATGGTGTTGAAGAAACTCTCCGACAATCCACTCCGATGTGTCCTCTCTGACCGCATCTATAACATTTGCGTCTGTCACGTCCTCCAGACTGTCGATCCTCGGATCTTTGACCCCAACTCTGGTCCTTCTGATCCCGATCCTATCGAAATGACTGTATCGGCTGCTGTACCAGTATGGTACAATCTCATATACCGCTTGACAATCGTCATCGCTGAACTGATCATCAGTCTGATCCTTGTCGTTTTTGCGACTCCAATTTGTTTGCCCGTCATAATACTCCTACTGATTATCCCCCGAATCACGATCGTCACTGAAATCCTGATCCAACTGCAAATCATCTCTGGGTGCTTAATGATCTGATTACTCCTCGCTCTGCAACAAGTATGTCTTACGAGCCAGTGCCTGGTCATAAATGCACTGTAAGGTCTGGGCTCCACTTGCAATGATCACACCGCCAATCCGCTCGTCTAAACCTTTAATAAAGTAATAAATCTGAAGTCTCTCATTATTTACCACATCCATGGCATATTGTAAGAGGTACCTAAACCTCTCCATATATGCAAGCACAGACATGGTATCCTGCTTCAACGCGAGAAACTCCTCTCTGAGCCTCAGCTGTACCTCTATCGGAATATATTCGTTTAAGAACAGGTGACGAAACTCAGCCCAAGTCGTCGGCTCCGGATGTGTATCCATATATGTCATCCACCAAACTGCCGCCTGACCTCTCAAACAATATCCTGAGATCAGTGCCTGATCCGCCTCTGGCACCTTTAACAACTAGTGAAGTCGCCGATGCGTCATCAACCAACGTCCAACAATCTCTAGATCACTGACTCCATGAAAGTAGGTAGGGTCAAACCTCATGAAGTCCTTCACCATCTTCACTA
The DNA here is from genome assembly GCA_039657345.1 of Stephania japonica. NCBI lineage: Eukaryota > Viridiplantae > Streptophyta > Magnoliopsida > Ranunculales > Menispermaceae > Stephania > Stephania japonica. The sequence continues at coordinate 29,330,362 of CM077560.1, forward strand.
CCTCTGACATATTTCTCCTAGGTGTAGACGTCACTACCGGTTGCTCTGTCGTAATCGGTGTAACAGTGGTAATCTCCGCGGGTGCAACTACAGGATCGACCCTTTTCAATAATTTCTCAAAAATGATCTGTGTAGGAACAGCTGACGTTATGGCTGCCGGTGTGGTAGGAGCAGCCAATGTGGTAGTCATAGGCGCCGCTGCAGGCACTTTCGAGCCTCTTATATACTCCATAAGCTTCGCCATATGTTCATGCTGTAACAACTGCTGATCAGTAACTCTCTGCACCATAGTCCTCAGATTAGCTACCTCCCTAGTGAGGTCACTGGTCTCCCCAACCTCCGGCTGAGTAGTCGGCAGAGTAGTAAAAGGAGTCGGTCCGTCTATAGTAATCTACACCGCACACGTGCATCGGATCTGACTCAGTATATTCGCGTATAATATGTAGTACAAAATCAAAACATTCACGTATATAAATTTCCTGAATATACCCACTTCCCATCACTTCCCAACTAAAGCTTTAATCATTCACTTTGGTTTCCACATCTAAATTTGTTAAAGTTTATGCTCTTATAAAATCTCCAATCAAGCCTATAGCCTAAGCTCTGATACCAAATGTAGCGGCCCCATTCCCATTGGCTACTACAGTGTGCACAGAGGGCCTACAGCCTTGCCAACTCACCATCCGGCTGTGTCCCACGGCCACTCATTACCCATTACCAATCAATTATTCTTTTAATATAGTTTAAATTAGCTTATGGACTCGTTATAATCATTTAACATCAAATTGTGCAGCGGAAGTCTGAAATTATTAAATGATACCAAATGTGACACGTTTAAATATCAATTAATCTAATGTGGAAACCATACCAAAATGTAGTCCATTTAATATTTATCTAGTGTGATCCTCAAAGTCATAAACAACTAAAATGTAACTCTCACAACCTATACCCAACATAAAACAAATAAATAGATACAAACAACCACGTGTATAAGAGGAGTAGTTCACGTCTTCAGTCACAGATAATCTTTACATGTCTCCTTGTCCCTGCACATATCAAATCCTGCACTCAAGCCACCCAACACATACGGTGACGAGTCCAGTGAGTAAACTCCTAAAGAAAACCATCGAGTAAATAATAACAGATTCAGAAGCAAATAAACAATGTTAGCTACACATGCAAAGAGTATGGACAACCATAAATCCCAGCGTGTGTAGGTAACAAGTGTACAAGATAATCAACAAATAATCATGATGACAACAACATGTTCCACAACAATAACGATAAAACAGGATAGAAGTAGAACGCAAGCTCACATACTAGATCATATTTTGTAAATCCGAGCGCCTAGAGGAACACATCACACCTGGAATCCACCCGGACCACTAACGGTGACCGAAAACACTCACAAATCCACCGGACACGTGCACCCCGCGGCTCGGGTCGCTATCCACCGGCGACGCAAGTACACGTGCTACATGTTCATCTACCGGCGGTGCAAGTACACGTGCTACAGTCTAGCATGCTTGATCACGTGCCACAACCATCTCGACTAAACTTCGATAGTGAAAACAAATCCAACACCAACTAATAACCAGACTAACACATGATCACAATGAATATGTATAGCAACAACAGTATATGCAAGAATTGAAAGAATTAAATACTCAAATGTGTTTATGGTGGGGTTTACGCACCTATACCGCACTCCAATTATCAATATTCGTCCCGGTCCAAATCCTATTCTTGCCTTGGAATACGCGCCTGATACCCGACTATATTTACCTAATTCATTTTACTGTATTTAGTGTATTACCGTTAAATTAGATATGTGTTAGGGTCAAAATACCCAAAAACAACCTTAATATTGGCCTCGTCGTCCGCACTCTCGGCGTCTTTTGCATCATCCTCATTTTCCAGAATCGCAAGACGCTGGGTAGTTTACGCCGTAATTCCAAGAAATCGTAACCGGGTTTTCTCCTCCAAACCCCACAACAACACCCATAACACCATACCTATAACACCAAAACACACTCTATAACAGTGGGTGTGTACCCATACCTCACACCATCATTAAAACCCACAAAATTGGTATCAAAACATAGAGCAATTAGAGGAGATGTGTGATCTAACCTTGGTTTGTTGATCCAATACTCACAAGGCCTTCAAATCCTTAAGTCAACACCTCCAAAACATCACTTCTTCCTTCCATTTTCGTCCAAAGAGGGAGAGAGAGAAGAGAATGGTAAAAAAGTTGGAAAAAGCATATTTATACCTTTTATTTCTATCTATTCACACATACACATCCCTAGGCTTGTTTGGATGGTTGTGATGAGTCAAAAATTCTCCACAAAATGCCAAAATTGACCTCATATAGGTCTCTTTGTCTTTATTCAAATGGCACCAATTATTTGCCTTCCCGGATGTTCCAATACCCGACTCCAAACCACGCCCGGTGCCGTTCGCTCACAACGACGGTACCGACTGTCTCAACATCATTTATAATGAATTATTAAATGAATTTTATTATTTATTGAGTGTATCTAGTCCCCCGTCTTAGTGTACTAACTATTCGCCGTTTGGTTCGCGCGCCTATGCGCCCGTCGCGGCGAAACCGCATCACACCACCTCACTTGTCAATGGACAATATAAATACACATATTGCGATGTCATTTAACTAACTTGGACCTATACATCGCAACTTCATCACAAGAGCACACAAAACGAACTATAAACCCTATCCGGTCGTGCTCCGTCTTCATTATGGGACCTACGAACGTCCCAGCTGGCTCCACGTCTGCAATTTCATCATCAATAACGACCATTGAAAATCGGGCTGTTACAATCACTACGAATTCACTCCTAGCAAGTCCATTTTCATATATAAAATATAGCCGTTCATCTACACAAATAATGTGTGAGTTTACAGACGTATTCCTGGAGGATTTGCCATGATTACCACCGTCAAGGGAGATTGACTTCATCTTTGACTTAGTCCATGGACTAGACTAGTTTTGATACCACCATATAGGATGACACCTCGAGAGGTGGAGCTACAAACTCAGCTAGACGAGCTATTGAAGTTAGGATTCATCAATCCTAGTATGTCACCTTGAGGAGCTGCCAACTTATCTTTTAGTTGTGGGGTTTTATCTCAAAACGCCTCGGTACTATTAGAGGAGAGACAATCACTTATATACTTTATTTAAAAGTTTTACTCTTCAATGTGGGACGATTATTTTAGTCCACAAATCTCAACACTCCACATTGGATCGAAATCCATCCAAGGGGCTTTTTCTCAATAGGTCCTGATCGAACCGTCGGCTCTAATAACATGTTGAATTTTTCAATCTTGCGATCCGTTACCTGCAAGTGGTCGCGCATGGGCACTTCTCCACGAACCATTAATCTCCCAGTACCGATATTGTCCTCAACTTAACTATCCTTCATCTTTTAGGTTGGGGTTTTATCTCAAAAGGCTTCGATACTAATAGAATAAAGACAATCACTTATATATTTTATTTATAAGTTTTACTTTCCAATGTGGAACTATTATTTCGGTCCACACATCTCAACAACAACAACCACAGTAGAATGGGGGATGGCGGAGCTCTTAAAGAATCGAACTGTGATGAATAAAGCCCAAGTCAAGATAAGAAGACTTGTTGGAAACAAGAGGAACATCAATGAAGAGGACATTGAGCAAACGGACAACTTTATGTGTGGTCAAAGAGACGCTAGGGCTACATCCAGTAGTCCCTACTTTGCTTCCAAGACAATCCAATGCAAGAACCAATGTGGGAGGTTATGGATCAATGTATGGGCAATTGAAAGGGACCCTAAATTACGGGCGCAACCGGAAGAGTTAATACCGGAGAGATTAGTGGGAAAAAGATTTTAGAGTCCAAGATTACAAGTTCATTCCTTTCGGGGAATGTCTCTTGGCGTCGCTACGATTGAGTATGATATATATGGCCAACCATTTGTATTGGTTTGACTGGGAACGGCCTCGTGACATTGCTAGTAAAGATGGAGAGGATGACATGAGAGAAGATTACGGTCTATCACTAAGAAAGAAAACACCAATTCATTTTGTTCCTACTCTTCGCTTTCCTTAATTATAATCTTTCTCTTGTATTGAGAAAAAAATGAAGATTATAACACTGACTTTTGAATATGTAATATTTTTTTTTGAGCTTTGATTTTGCTATATAATCAAAGTAAAATATCAATAAAGCATGAACTTTTTGATTTTTCATTCAAGAACACTTCAAATTTGGGATTGAGGTTATGGTGGTTGTTGTTGTCTTAATAGTCAAAAATTTTAATTTTATCAAGAAAATTTATGCTTTGGGATGCATAATTTTGTCATTGTCTTTTAGTACAACATTGATGTGGTTTACTGAATCGTGCATTAAGATGAGTGCACACACAATTTTTTATTTTTTTATTTTTTATTAACCATGAGAATTTAGATATTAGTCGTCGAGCATCTCTTGTTGCCTTAATCCTCAAATGTCCTTTTTTCTTCCTAAAGAGGTCTCATAGTCCAATTGCTTAGTAATTTGAGTAGAGGTTACAAAAGAAAATGGTTTTATGAAATTTCTATCCCACCTTTTTTTGAAGATGTGTGAACGGAAAGTTAATTCCACATCGATTAAATGAAACTTTGAAATTAAGTATATAAGATTAACTCGTTCGAGCTAGCATTGTGGGCTTGTGGAGTAGAACCCACACCTAAAGTTGAAAGGTTAGTTAAGTTGGGGACAATATTGGTGCTAGTGAAAAAGATCCACGGGCTCGTGCTCTCGTGTGCAGCGCATCAGTGGGAATTTAACAAGACTGAAAGGAAGAAACGAAAAATGAAGATACCAACCTAATCACCAGAGGCAGATGAAGGCAGTTACGAAGCCCTAATAATTAATGGAAAATGCTAATATGACACTTCAAAGTTCAAAGTCACACCCTGTGACGTGGAGCCACACACTTCAAAGTTCAAACTTAAAGTTCTAACTTTAAGTTTTTATTCTAGCATCTTCCTTAATTAGTAAATTGTGACGTCTCAGTCGTATGTGAAATCACACCATAATCTCGAGGACCGGCAGTGTGTCCACGACGTCATAACCAATTCACAAACTTCAAACACTAAACCGCATTTGCAACTCGTTGAATTACAACCGAACAACAATTTGAGACCTTCATGACTTCATGTTGACACTATTCGACATCCAGAAAAGGTTTCCTCAGCATGGCATGGCCGGAAAAACACTTCACCTAGTCAGAGTTTAACACACGCATACACGCAAGGGTAGTTGAACTCAACACGACGTAAAGTCTCATCAAACTACCATGGTCACCACTATCCGAACTCACGAAAGAGTTACGAGACACTAGCAACATCATGGGGTGATCTCCGACAACATCTCAGACATGAAGAATCCGATCAGAAGCATTGCCACAATGGTGGTTTTCGGCGAAGAGAAATACAACAATATGTGAAATAATGGATGTATACACAACCACCACTTTAATTTACACACATAATGGGCCTTTTACACACTTACGTATTTTAAAATAGTTACACATGGGCTGTAATATGAGTAAGGAAAGGTATTGGGCCTCTATTGGGCCTTACTATTTAGGCCCATTTATAAAACTTCATCTTCCTCATCAATACATCTCACAGTGAGAACGTCCACTCCTGCCGAATCCGAAACTCACACGACCACCAACATCTCAACTGTGAGACACACACCATACGCAACCCACACCCCTGTTGTGAGGCACACACACACCATCACGCACCCCACACAACACGGATTAACATCAACCCATCACAATAACCAAACCAACTGTCAACAATTTAAATACCTTGCTGCTGCACATGGAGGGTGTCATCTCCGACCAGTGAGATCGTCGGAGAGCCACCTCCGACCAGCCTTGACGAGGACAGACCCACCAAGTCACGATATCCCTAACACATTAGCCAAAACAGTCCCAAAAACACCCCAAAACGTCAAAACATTTTGAAAAGTACCATCCTAACTCGTCAGAAAAGTGACCCACTCGCCGGACTTGAGGCTCTCCGGGAACGTCGAGACCTACGTGGGTAGTCTATGCCCAAGTTCCAAATCGGAGGTGACCCTACGGTGGCCGGAGGTGAGTGAGAAAAATGTGTGTACAGGGCCGAGTTTGTGGACTGGTAGAGAGAGAAAGTGTGCTGCCGAGAGGGAAGGAGAGAGAGAGAGGAAAGGGAGAGAAGAGAAGCTCACCTAGGTGTCTCCAATGGGTGGTGGAGGTTCCAGCATCGTGGGAGGTGACGCTGGTGGCGGTCCAGCTAAGAGAAGGAAACTGCCGAGTTGAGAGAGACGATGAACAGGCCGAGAGTGCGAGTGAGAGTGAGAGAGAGAGATGACGTCGACCTGGTCTCCGGCCACCTCTGGTTTGGTCGGAGGACCGGTGGTTTGGTGATGGCAGTGGGGGAGAGTGGAGAGGAGAGGAGAGTGTATAGGTGCCGTTTGGGGAAGATGATGAATAGTAGGGTTTTGTGACAAAACGTTGTATATATATATGGAGTAAATGTAAAATGACCCTTTTACCCTTTAAGTTAATACTTGTACATTTTAAAACACTTACCCTTATGTGTCTTTCACCTCATCATCTTAACTCAACACAATTCCACATCCCCGTGCTCATCCAATGGTTCTCTTCACCACATTGTGTCACTTTAACAATTTTTATCCTATAGCCCATATGTTGCGTAGTTAACCAACTCCCAAATGAATTTTTTTTTTTTTTTTTTGCATTTTCTCAGTTAGTATTTCCTCCGTAAATTGTCTCACCGCGCCCGTTTTCTCGCCACATCTCAACACTAATTAATTACATTTATTAGAAAATTCATTTATTTGTATATTTTACTCCCCAGTTTACATAGGCGTAGCCTCACTCAATTTAAAATCGCCCGAACGGCGCGAGACTCGTAAAATACTAAAATACTAATACACACAATCAAAGAATCATAAAATCACTTCGGTGTCGACTCCCGAAGTTCGAAATACTGACCAGTATTCACGTAGCTGGGTCACAATCCTGACAAGTGTAACGTAAGTCAGTTAAAAATTTGGGGTTGTTACAATAACGTATGTAAGCCTAATCACACATCTTAGTCTCGGCTCAGTCGTAAATAGGTCACGCCATGGCCTCGAGGACCGGCGATGTGACCACGACGTCATAACCATTCGAAATGCATAAATCCTACATAGACTCATCACCATAACACATCATAACTCGAAATAACCATGTATTCGAACACTCGATACACATCTATACCAAACAAATATCACCAAATCATGTATTCATGCCATGAGTTTTGAAATGAAATAAACTCAACACAATATAATGAAACCCCCGATGACAAAAACACATGAAATCTTCGATAACTAAAACCACCATCGATATGGACGCTCCTGGGATTATCGGAAACACACCAAAGTTTAGTGAAATCCCTGACACTTCCCTGGTCATGGCATCCTACGGCAGCACCGCCATGCACGACAGTTTCCGACGAGGAATACAACAATGACAACACATAAAATGACACATTCACGTTTACTACCGCGGATTGAGACACTCCGGGGTTGTGAGACACCATGAAGAACATAGCAAGGTCTCCGGCAGTCTCCCTAGTCATCGTGTTGATGGCAGAGTCGCCCCAATGGGCGCTTTCTAGCGAAGAGGAATATTAGACAGCCACATAGGTTTAAGAAATCAAAACAGTTCCAAACACGACTGAATCGGACACACCAAGGGCAGCGAGACGTCATCAAGTTCATGGAGAGGTCCCAAAAAACCCCCCACGCTTGGTGGTCCAGCCAGCAGTGCCACCTACATAGGTGTTTTCCGACGAACAGTCAAGAAAGCTCAAATAATACCCTACCCAAGAAAGCACCACTGCCGCCCCTTAACTTATTGATCTGGGGATTGGGAGGTACCCACATGTTCATAGAAAAGTCCTCGACATGTCCCCATGTCCTGGCAGTCAACGGCGGTGGCACAGCGCAGCGGGACAGCCGGCCAGTTCATGGGAAAGAAAGAAAAAAAGATAAATAAATAAAGAAAACAGTGAGATCCGAGGAGAGAAGAAAAGAAAAAAAAGAAAAAAGAGAAAGAAGGAGAGAATGAGAGAGAGACCGAGAACAAACACAGAGAGAGCACACCTCCGACCAGCTAACACCTCCGGCGACGTCAGTTCCTTCTCCAGTCGACTAGGCGTGGGGTGGCAGTGGTGAGCATGGCGAGAGGCGAGAGAGAGAGAGAAAGTTAAGAAAACTATCAACGAGAGAGAACAACGAGAGTGAGAGCGATATGAGCAACCGAGGAGAGAGAGAGATGTACCTCGGGTGAGTGAGCGAACCCCGCCTCCACCACTCAACCGGGGACGGTGGTGAGATGAGGAAGGAGGTGTGAGACCGAGTGAGTGAGAGTAGTGGAGAGAGAACCCGAGACCGAGAGGGAGAGAGGCGTGACTGGCCTGACGAGGGAGAGGGGCGGTGGTGGTGGGAGAAAATGTGAGGTGCGGTGTGTGTGTGGAGGAGATGAGTGAATAGTGGATTAGGTTTTGTTTGTTTTATATATATATAAGACAAGTGTGAAATGACACTTTTGCCCTCCAATTTACTTCTAACCCACCTCAAAACAGTTGCCCTTATGGGTCTTTTGTCCCCTTATCACATCTCAACACACCCACACATCTCAATGCAAATCTCATTGTTCTCCTCATTTGAGTTGTGTCACTTTAACAATTTCCATCGTGTAGTCCGTATGTTGCGTAGTTAACTAACTCCCGCGTTCAAACGATGTTCCTCCTCCCGCATTGCTTTGCCTCGACTCCCGTAGCGCGTATTCTCGTCTTGTCTCGCCAACAAATTAATTAAATAAATTAAAAATTCATTTATTTGTACTCTTTACTTGTTTTTATCTCCCGTTTAACTAGTCGAAACCTCACTCAATTAAATATCGCCAGACCGGCACAAGACTCGTAAAATACTAAAATACTAATACACAAAATCAAAGAATAATAAAATCACTTCGGTGTCGACTCCCGAAGTTCGAAATACTATACAGTATTCACGTGGCCGGGTCACAATCCTGACAAGTGTAACGCAAGTCAGTTAAAAAATTTGGGGTTGTTACAGGCTTAATGGGTGCAGTTGAAACGGCTCTCCATTAAGGAATTATTGAAACGGCTCTCCATTAAGGAATTATTGAAACTGCTCTTCATTAAGGAATTATTGAAACTGCAAAGGAATTAATTGCTACATTATTCCATTGCATCAATGCTTGACCTGATTTTTTACCCCATCTGGTCATGACCAGTGCTCTATAAAAGGGGAGATTTGGGGAGGAAGTAGGAATCTCGAAATTCACTAGCAATTGCTCTTGTTTTCATCTTTTCACTAGCAATTGCTCTTGTTTTTCATCTTTCACTATGCAAAGTGAAAGGTGGGTATACTTCATCGTATCCTTTAGGATATTTGCTGACTCTTGCAGTGTAGAGAGCAAAAATCCCTTTAGGAAAGTGGTAGTGTTAAACACTTTGAAGTCTTTGCAATTCCCCTGGTCTAACAATCTAAAGAAATTTTTTTTGCTTTGTTGCAATGGCTTCAATCAAAGAACTGTCAGCTAACATTGTGAAGTTGGATCGCTTCGATGGAGGTGATTTCCTGAGGTGGCAGAAGCGAGTACATTTCCTGCTGGTGGCTCTTCATCTGGTGTATGTTTTGGATACACCAAAACCTATGGAGTCTGATAATGAAACTGTCGAGCAGATCAGGAAGAGGCAGAAATGGGAGACAGACGACAACACTTGTAGAGGTCACATTCTGAACGCCATGAAAGACTTACTGTTCGACCTATACCATGATGTCTCCTCTGCCAAGGAGCTGTGGGAGAAATTGGAGGTAAGGTACCATAAGGAGGATGCGACAAGTAAGAAATTTCTTATATCAAAGTTTATTAATTTTAAAATGGTTGATGAAAGGTCTGTCGTGGAATAATTCCGTGAAATTGAGAGGATTAGAAATAATTTCTCTCAACACAATCTTGTTATGGATGAAACAATTGTTGTGTCTTATATTATTGATAAACTGCCCCATTTTGGAAGGAGTTCAAATGAACTCTTAAGCATAAAAAAGAGGACATATCTCTTGATGAACTTGCTAACCATCTTCATGTAGAAGAGGATTGTCGCATGCAGGAAAATGAAAAAGAGCAGAATGCTCAGGAAATTTCAAAGGTGCATGTGATGGAAGTGGCTAAGTTCAAAAAGCCCTTACCGAAACAGCCTAACAAGCCTAGAGGTTTTAAAACGCCTAATGTTTTTCGGGAAAATCGAACAACCAAAACCAGAATCAAAGGAAGCAGAAAATAACTTGTTGGTTCTGCGGGAAAGATGGCCACCTCAAGTCCGAATGTAATCATTGGAAGAGAAAGCAAAGAAAATATCATGCTTGCTCTAACGCTGCCAAAGATGCAGGTAACGAAAATGATGATCTCATTGCTATGATATCTGAAATCAACGTCGTTGAAAATGATATGGCTTGGTGGGTTGATTCTGGTGCTACTCGACATGTTTGCAAGAACAAGAGGTTCTTCAAGACCATGGAGGCAGTAGATGAAAATACTGTCTTGTACATGGGAAATGATGCTACTGTCCCTGTTAAAGGTATAGGTAGTGTTGATCTGAAGTTTACTTCCGGAAAAATTGTAACACTCACTAACGTGTATTATGCACCAGAAGTGAGGAAGAATCTTGTGTCGGGTGGTCTTTTGAATAAGTTTGGATTTAGGCTTGTCTTTGAGGCTGACAAGTTTGTACTCTCCAAGGGAGGGGCATATGTAGGGAAGGGGTATGCTTATGAGGGCATGTTTAAGCTCAATGTAATCGCTTTATCTAATAAGAATGTTGTTTTTGCGTATCTTATTGAGTCTTCTTCATTTTTATGGCATGATAGATTATGACATGTTCATTTTAGAAAATTATATGATATGGTAAATCTGGAATTATTGCCTTATTTTGATAAATATGAAGGAAATTGCAATACATACATGAAAACAAAAATAACTAGAAATCCATTTCCTAATGTTGAAAGAAATTCAAAGTTACTAGACTTAATACATTCTGATGTTTGTGACATACATAGTACACCATCTATAGGAGGCAATAAATATTTTATAACATTTATTGATGATTATAGTAGGTACCGTTATGTTTATTTGTTGCATTCCAAAGATGAGGCAATGGTTAAGTTTCGGGCCTATAAGGCAGAAACTGAATTGCAATGTGAGACCTTTATAAAATGTTTAAGGTCTGATAGGGGAGGAGAGTACTATGATCCAAAGTACTTTGAATCCACTGGAATAGTCCATATTTTGAACAGAATTCCAAAAAATAGGAATAAAGTCACCCCATATGAGCTTTGGAATAAGCAAAAATCAAATCTTAATTATTTAAGAGTTTGGGGTTGTAGAGCGGTAGTAAAAGTACCGAACCCAAAAAGAGGAAATTGGGTGAAAGGGGAGTGGAGTGCATATTTATTGGATATGCACAACACAGTAAGGCATATAGATTCATGGTGATTGAGCCTAATAATTCGATTTCAGTAAACACTGTAATTGAATCAAGGGATGCAATCTTTGATGAGACAAGATTTAAATCTATTACTAAAAGTATTTCGAAGAAAACAAAAAAGGAAGGAAGTCATAGAAATTGAAAATGACAAAGAAATAGTAGAAGTTCCTAAACTTCGAAGGAGCAAACGAGCTCGAAAAATTAAGTCATTTGGTTCTGATTTCTATACATTCCTAGTTGAAGGAAGTAGAGAAACAGTAACAAGACAAATTCCGTATTGTTTTAATACGGATGTTGATCCTCAAACAGTAGAGGAGACAATGAAAGAAAGAGATGCAACTTTTTGGAAAGAGGCATTAAATGATGAGATGGTCTCAATAATGGGAAATAACACTTGGGAGCTAGTTGATCTACCTCCTAGGTGTAAACCCATTAAATGCAAATTTCTCTTCAAAAGGAAAAGAAGAGTTGATGGATCCATTGAAAAACACAAAGTGAGACTAGTTGCTAAGGGTTTCACCCAAAAGCATGGAATAGACTATTTCGATACCTATTCACCAGTAGCTAGAATTGCTACTATCAGATTGCTCATTACAATTGCAGCTATAAACAAGCTGGTCATCCACCGAATGGACATTAAAACAGCGTTCCTAAATGGAGAATTGGATGAGGAAATATACATGGAACAACCTGAAGGGTTTATTATGCCCGGTCATGATAATAAAGTGTGTAGATTACAAAAATCATTGTACAGTTTAAAGAAAGCACCAAAACAGTGGCACCAAAAATTTGACCAGGTTGTACTTGCTTTTGGATTCAAAATAAATGAATCTCATAAATGTGTATATAGCAAGTTTGATGGAAAAGGCAATGGTGTCATTATCTGTCTTTACGTAGATGACATGCTGATTTTTGGAACTGACTTAGAACAAGTTCAGTTGACCAAAAGGTTTCTTTCAAGCCAGTTTGAAATGAAAGATATGGGGCAAGCTGATGTCATACTTGGAATTCAGATTGTAAGAGATTAAGGGAGTATTACTCTAACTCAATCTCATTATATTGGGAAAGTTCTCAATAGATTCAATCATTCAAATTGTGCCCCAGTTTCTACCCCACTAGATTCAAGTATTGAGCTAGTAAAAAATACAGGCAATCCAGTTTCACAACTGGAGTATTCTAGATTAATTGGATGCTTAATGTATGCAATGACATACACTAGGCCGGATATTGCTTTGGCAGTAGGCAAGTTAAGCAGATTTACAATTAATCCAAGTGAATTGCATTGGTTTGCAATTCGAAGAGTTTTAAAATATTTGAAGAAAATAATTAACTATGGTTTATGCTATAGTGGATATCCTTCAGTTTTAGAAGGATTTTCGGATGCAAGTTGGATTGTGAAAGATCAAGATCATGCATCTACAAGTGGGTGGATTTTCACACTTGCTGGAGGAGCAATCTCGTGGGTTTCAAAGAAACAAACTTTAATGGCTGGTTCTACCATGGAATCAAAGTTTATTGCGCTGGCCTCGGCTTCAAAAGAAGCTGAATGGCTACGTGAATTATTACACGAGATACCATTGTGGCCTAAACCGATAGCTCCAATCTCTATCCATTGTGATAATGAGGCCATATTGGCAAGGGCTTATAGCCAAGTGTACAATGGTAAATCCAGACATATTGGACTGAGACACAGTTGTGTCAGAGAATTGATAACAAGTGGAGTTATCACAATTGACTATGTGTGATCTAGTTAAAATTTGGCAGATCCCCTTACTAAAGGATTGCCAAGAGACTTGGTAAATAAAACATCAAGGGGGATGGGTCTCAAGCTCATGAATTATAGGTCACCAATAGTGAAAACTCACCTCGACGCCTAACATTACGTTATGTCTTGAGTTCAATGCAGTCAAATTCATTATAGGTGTGATTGTGAGCACTAAATTTTAATAATCATCCCAAGGGTGTTAGTGCTCGGTACCTGCATGTAAAGAGAGGAGGTTAAGATGATCCCTTAATAGTCTTCTAAAGGTACTTAAATTACGGGGGTACTAGAATGGAGACTACCTATGTGGATGTGAAGTGCGACCGCTTCAAGGAGTTCAAAGGCTTGGCTCCAAAGACATTCACGAGAAGATACGGGATACAAGGCCAATGTTGAATGTGTCAGGATATTTATGGCTATTTGTTGGTGTAAGTTATATGTGTGATATGTTTATGCTATATATCGAATAGAATCATTGGTTCAAATTGTATCTACCATGTAATTCTGATATGATGTAATGAACTTTTCACAAATTAGTGGTTCAAATCGCAAGATACCATTAGTTATGCATATAATGTTTGAGATTTCGTGGATTGAATGATCTGAATATTTTGAAAATGGCGGGGGATTGTTATACATTTTCAAATTAAATGGATAGTTAGTAGAGTGGCTTAATTGTTGCAGTTGAAACGGCTCTATAGAGTGGCTTAATGGGTGCAGTTGAAACGGCTCTCCATTAAGGAATTATTGAAACGGCTCTCCATTAAGGAATTGTTGAAACAGCTCTCCAATAAGGAATTATTGAAACTGCAAAGGAATTAATTGCTACATTATTCCATTGCATCAATGCTTGACCCCATTTCACCCCAACTAGTCATGACCAGTGCTCTATAAAAGGGGAGGTTTGGGGAGGAAGTAGGAATCTCGAAATTCACTAGCAATTGCTCTTGTTTTTCATATTTCACTACTGCAAAGTGAAAGGTGGGTATACTTCATCGTATCCTTTAGGATATTTGCTGACTCTTGCAGTGTAAAGAGCAAAATTTTTTTTAGGAAAGTGGCAGTGTTACACACTTTGAAGTCTTTGCAATTCCCCTAGTCTAACATAACCAAGGTTTGCGCTTCCAACATGGAAACATACCATAACATGACTTTGTGTGTGTTAATCTCCAATTGCCTTTCATACTTGCCTTATTTAATTGAAAACTCTTCTATTTATTTCTGCCAAATATGCTACAAAGCACTCTAAACAACTACATTCCTCGCAATCTTGAGGATATTGGTTACTCTACTAATTCTTTTTATCAAGAATAGGATATCCTAGCCACCAATCATGATGTTATCCCTTCGGAACTCCATTTGTATAGCTTCCCTAATACCCTTTTAAATCTGGATCTCAAGAACACTTGGTCAATATTCCCATTATCCATGCAATGATTTGTAGTCTTGAACTTGCCAACGATGTAGCTTTAGCATTACTCTCTGATATATACATAGGTTTGAAGCTGGCTACATTTTGTAAAGATTTAGAAACATTTTTTTAACACTAAACTTGCATTTTTTTGTATTGTTACAAAGATTTTACATCAACAAAAGAACAAAGAGCCTAGCTAAAGAACCTAGGCAGGGGTGAATTTCATTGTCTCAATGGTATGCAACACCTTGATTATACAACAATGGCATGCATTTTCCTTATCATTGAACAATTACTCAAGACCTCTTTTTGTGGCATTATGTTTACCAGTCTCCCAAATCTCCACCTCATTGCAGCTTTTCTCTTCAATGACTTCAGAATTTCTTTGGGCGAATGTGTAAATGAGCTAGACTACTAGCAATCTGACGCAAGTCTTGAGAGTGTGGAGAGACTTGTTATATATATGTAGGCTTTAGTTTGTGAGTGGTTGAGTTCTCAAAAATGCCAACGCAAGTTGCGGATCCCACTCCAAAGCTTAAAATTATAAGCACGTCTTTCATTTCAACTATTGAATGTGGGATTATTCTATATGTTTTGTTTTTATTTTTTTATTTATCTCCAAAACTCTCCCTTTTCAAGTCCACTAGTCTAGGCCAGTTGTGACTTGTTTCCAATCGTTATTGGAGGCCCTTTTTTTGTTAGCTGGACTAGTGTTCTTTTTAAGTTTTAGATACCTTTTTTTTTCTTGGGCATGTACTCAAAACCTCAAAGCCCACATGTTTTCATTTTTTCATGGTCTACCCCACTGAGCCTTTATCTCTTTCAGGCTTTAGGCCAAACCGAATTGACTTCAAATTCGGTCTAGCTTTATCATTTGTTTTGTTAGCCCATTCTTTTTTTTAGCCTCCATATTTTTTTTTGTCGTACTTTAAATTGTTGGTCCTTGGATCTTTAATTAGTTGTTAAGCAATTGAGGGCTCTGATACAATGTAATGTTGTGTGTGTAAGGCCCAGTCCAAGTTTTGAGAGTTGAGATTGTGAAGAGACCAGATTTACATGTGAAGGCTTTAGTGTTATAGTGGGTGACTTCTCCAAAAAACCAAGGCAAGTTAGAGATCCCAATCTAGACTTATAAGACTTATGTTTCATCTTGACTAGTTTATGCGGGATCTTTAATGAGTTGTTAAGCTATTAAGGGCTCCGATACAATGTAATGTTGTGTATGTAAGGCCCAGTCCTAGTTTTGGGAGTTGAGATTATGAATAGACCAGATTTACATGTGAAGGCTTTAGTATTAGAGTGGGTGACTTCTCCAAAAAACCAAAGCAAGTTAGAGATCCCAATCTAGACTTGTAAGACTTATATTTCATCTCGACTAGTTTATGCGGGATTATTCAAGGGAGCGGCTAAAAGGACCCCACTTTTTGCTTAACGTACCCCACTAAAGTTTTTTTTGGGCATTCCAGTTTTACCCTTGCGCAAAACGACCTTAATGCCCTCCATAAAAATAGGGCTTTTGCTCACCCATACCCCCAATCACTCAATCGACAACGTGTTCTCTCCCTCTCTCAAATGGCTCTCTCAACTCTTGCCAAACTCCAACAAAATTTGGGTAAAACCACATCGATTCGATGCTATAAGTGCATTCCCTACCTTTTTTGTGTCTATTTTTTGGTTTTTTTTTAAGATTTTGTTGTTTATTAAGTTGGTTTTGTGGTGTTATTGGGTTTATGGCTGTGATTTGGGCTTGAATTTCACATTTTGATCACTAATTGTCAATGGAATCGAGATTTTCTAGTGATTCCGAGCATAACCAAGTGGTTTTTGGCATTTTCATGGATTTTTTTAAAGTTTCATAAATGTTTTGTCATTCTCGTTGCTCGTGGGTTTCAGTCACTTCAACTGCCACCAAAAGTTTTGAAGAGGTCTCGACACTGTGTGGTGGAGATGTTTTGTGGTACTTCCTCATTTTCAGGGCACTGACGAGGCTAGATTTGGCTTTGTTGAACGAAAATAACGTCTTACGACACTTCCAAACTAATACAAGTGCTCTACAATCGCCAAAATTGAGAAATGGAGAGGATTGAGGGGTGAGGGTGATGGAGATGCGGTTTGAACATTGGGAGAGAGGTATTTTGGGGATTTCAGGAAAAAAAAAAGTGGGGTCTATATAGAAATTGAAATTAAAAATTGTGGTATGAGTAAAGGGCTAAAATCAGCAAAAAGTGGGGTATGTTTCGCCGCTCCCTTATTGTATATGTAATTTTTATCTCCGACATAGAGGGCATTTGCATGCCTTTCCTAGCTTGAATGACCTCCTATTATCTAAATGAGAAATTGGAATCCTAAATTCAGAGAGCAAAGTATGCCAAATCACTTGGGAGTTAGTACAACAAAGGATTATTCCACTACTCATTGTCCGTTCTGCATAATAGCTGATATTAATTTTATCATGGGTGAGCAGATATGGGAAGACCCTTATCTTGTGACGTATAGAGGCATCCATCAAAGGATATATGAAAAGAGCTGGTCGGAGGGGTGAGGAAATTGAGGGCATCAAAAATGATTTTTAACTGAAGTGCCTGTTGATATTTCGTGTCCATATTGTTTATAATTGGCGTGAGGAAGTAATCTACGAGACCCTTCCCAGCAATGTCCACCTGATCCTTTATGAGTTAAGGTCATTGGAAGCCCAACTTAAAGGCTCGTCATACTGGATATAAGATGAGATTGTGATATGTACGAGGGCAGTTGCAATGCTGGAAATGCAACATTAAGCTTTCAGCATCTCTTTGCTCCATCTCCGTACATGAAAAGTCTAATTGTTGGTGTCTGCTAGTTTGTGTGAACATTCTTGCTGTGGAATCAGCAGATTTTCCATTAGCCACCATGCAAGTTCATTTCTTATTTATGTTGTAACTGATGAAGGTATTTCTTGTTGTTTGAGTATGTAAGTTTGAAGTTTGTTGATGGATTTCTTAAATATTAGATTCATACTTGTATGTTAACTGTTTCAGAATCTGGCGAATCCAACTGCACTGCTATTGAGTGCTGACGCGCGCCAAACGTGTCAATAAAATATATTTTTCCTAAACCAACTATTTTGTAGATAGGGGTAAAGGGTCGATCCCACAGAGATTGGTGTCTTTTTTGGGTAAAAAAAATACAAAAAGGGGAAATTAGGGTTTTAGATAGAATGTGTAAATATATTGAAAATATAGAAATTAAATGAGAGGAAATTTAATAAAAGTATGAACTAGTCTATGATCTAGTGCAGCTATAGACACAGTAACGCAAGCGGTTCCTCGCACTTCCCGATCTCGATAGCCAAGGTAGGACCGTCAACCACTTCCCTAACCAAACACGCAACCCGGTCGCTAGTGCTTCCGATTTAGCCTAAATCCCTAAGGTATTTAACCGGTCACAAAAGATTCTAATCAATTCGTATGGTCAATTGCCACTAGTATGGTCTTATCGCACAAGGATAGATGCTTACGACTCACTGGCATGTAAATCAAGGTTTAAACTAGTGTTTAACCTCAATTGTTCAAATAATACCAAAGAAAATAAATTATAGAAAATAATCAATAATAATTAAAAATAAATAAACACGATAAAAGATTCCCAAGTCGTAGGCTTGGTGATCCACCTTCAACCTAGGTGGAAGAATTAACTAGACGTAATAAAAATAAACTAAAAATAAATAAATAATAGATCCTCCCTTTTTTCCCTAAGTCCTAATATATGTATATCCCTCAAATTTGGTCTCTCAAGGTGATAAAAACCAATTTTCATAGTTTCGGGAGTGATTTTTGGATCCGGGAGTGTTTTGGGCATTTTCTGCGTGTCAGGACAATTAGCAGTGGTTCATTGGGTGAAATTCTAGTACCGGCTGACGTGCCGCGCTCTGATTGGCTGTGAAACTGTGACGAGCTGACGTGGTGGACGGTGATTGGTCGAGAAGCTGGTGAGTGACATGCTGGATCGATGACTGGGCGACACGCGGCAGAAGTTGATTGGCTGGGATGGTTGGTTGTGACACGGTGGACGAATGGGAGGTCACCACGTGGCGCTGTAGTAGCGGGAACGAATTCGCACGAGTTGTGCGAATTTCTGGGAGTTGGTGTTGATGCGAATCATTGTGCGGTCTGGAGCGAGGAGCAGCTTGGCTAGGCGATGTGGCGGATGGTGATTGGTGGAGGCGCTGTGTGTGGCGATGTGGCGCGAATCAGATGAGAACACGTGTAGGCGCGGTGAAGACACTTGATGCGGTTGGACGAATCAGGACACGACACGTGGCACAATTCTCTGCGCTGGACCACTTAGAATTTGACACGTGGCACTGTGAGACCCTACGCATTTCGAAATAAATCCTCCGGTGTCCGATTTTCTGCAAGTGTATACTCTATACTGAGTACTTTTTCGTCCCGGATCAAACTGTGCATTCCATTTCTCCTAAAAACGAAAATTAAATATAATTAGATATATATTTTCATATTATTCCAATAAATCACTAATTTCTTAAAATATGCATTTATCACTATAAAATAAGATAAATATAGTCAAATTACACTTAATAACCTATACTAACTAATGTCTAAATGAACACTTATCAAGTGCGATGTTACGGCATTTAAAGATTCATGATAAAGCAGATAAGATCAACAATGCAATTATTAAAACCATTGCGGAAGGAAGGTACCGAACAGCTGATCTTGGCGGCAGTTCTACAACGTCCGAGTTCACGAAAGCCATTTGTGATAGTTTGTGAATCCTTTGGTTGGAGTTTTGTCATTCTGATCCAGCTTCAAATATTGTACATCTGATACCAAATAAACCTGGCTGTCAGGGTAGAATTTTATTTGTTTACCATTCATGAGGTGGAATTGAACCCATGATTTCGATTTGGTCTTCAACACTGCTCGCAGTTGTTAACTGCACCTCCCCACGACTTGCAGCTGTTATATCTCTTTGCCTCACATAGAACTGGAACATTAAATGGTTGCTTGAGAAAAGCAACTAACTACGACAGATTTTTCTTTCAAAAACGATTGGGTGTTTGATTGGTGTTGTACGGATTTAGTTTTTTGTTTCTTTGTTGTTTCTTAAAATTTTTTAGCTTTTGTTTTGTTTTATTTTTTTGCACTAAATTGAGCAAAATGGAAGAGTTTGATCTATGTAGCTGAGATCAATTAATTTGAGACTAATGCTATATTGATGTAGTTGTTTTGTTTTGTTTTTGTTTTTTGTTTTTTGTTTTTTTTTTGATGGAGAAATACATAGAAAAGAAAGAGGATCTTATATAGTATTTGTAGATTTGAAAAAAAAAAAAAAAACATATGATAGGCTTACTTGAGATATTTTTTGGTGGGTTTTGGAAAGTAAATGAGTATATGCTAGATACATAGATACTATTAAGAATATGTACGAGGGAGTAGTAGAGTATAAAAATATTTGAAGGAACAACACAAGAATTATTTATTATGAACACTACAAGAATCAGCCCAGATAGGGACGGAAAATTCGGTCCCTAATAGGTTGAAATTCGGTTGCTAAAACGATCAGCAACCGAATTAGGAACGGAATAAATCAGTCGTCTAAAACGTCGTCACTAACTGGTCAGGGACGGAATTTCGAGTCCGTTGTTAATTAGAAACCGAAATTTCCGTTGTTAATTAGAAACCGAAAATTCCGTTCTTAAACCGGTCTCTAGGTCTCTAATTAACAACGGATTAGAGACCGAATTTATACATTCTGTTTCTAAATCAGTCTCTAAATTGGAACGGTTTAGAGACCGAACTCATAGTTCTCAATAGCGTTTATAATACATTTTGTCCCTGATTCCGTCCCTGATTAGAAACTGAATCAAAGACGGAATTCAACATCCTAGAAAAAAAATATATTATATATACATTTCAGCAGGTTGAAACATATATACGCATCCTGCAACAAAGAACCTGCAACAACCTGCTGAAAACACAAATATCCTACAACAATTTTGTTTATACATTTAAAGCTACTGAAAACATATCATACAACACAAATAAACTCATTTTACAATAGAAGTTTCACATATAACATGCTAATGAAACCAAAACAGTTATAAAAAAAAAATCAAAATAGACATCATATATACATGTGTGTAAAAGTTTCCCTAACTAGTTCCTAAAATACATCATTTATATATGTAGACCAAAATATCAAAATATACCAAAATATACCAAAAGGTCAAAATATACCAAATATCAAAATGAATGTATATCAAGTGTATCATATCAAATGTCTCTGTTAGGTTGTGGTAGGGGACGTGTGTCGAAAATGCATCGATCCAGGATGTCCACCTTTCATACTCTGCATCAACATGGACTGTAGTAAAGCTATCCGGTCATGCTGCGTCTGTGTTTGATTTTGTTGATCCTCAACAATAGAAGTCAGATGTGAGACATTAGATTGAAGAGTCGCAAAGTCCTGGCTCGACGGGCTCTGAGATGAACAGAGTCCCGAAACAAGTGAATAAAAACTAATCTAAAAGCAACACTAAAGAATAAAAATGATGATCACATATATAAAAAACACAATAGCTCTTCATTAATGATAGACACCAATAGAGAATTAGTTGTAATACAATATAAATTTAAATAAACAATAAACTGCACAGTAAAAATTGATTTGCAGTTCACAACACTTGAAAAGAAGGCAAGAAACAGTGGAAACTAATAAACTTTCTCATATTCATATACTTGAGAACATGTAATAACAGTGTCAAAAACCTCATTTAATAGCAAACATTCTCAAAGTATATACGGTTCTCCTCAGACAAATTACATATAGAAAATGGACTGTATTTAACAGTAGGAGTATGAGTTCAAGCATGTTTCAGCATTTATTCCATGAATGAGTTATATGTGTCCACCTGTTCCGCATTGAACACTTTTGCTACATCTTTATCTTTAACACTATAGAGCTCAATCCAAGTACCAACTAGCTAAAATTTAAGAAAAAATTGGGCTATCATTGTGTCAGGCACTAAGGCTGTTAGGGATTATCTATCACAATTTGGCTCAAACAGTCAACTACCTAACTGAATGAAAAACTTCCTAGATCCAAAACATCCTAGCCACGACAATGAATGTGGCCCAAAACATAAAATGTTTTTTTTCATGTATAATGAGATACTACTATTTTACTGTATAACCTACATCCATGAGACAACAAATAGTTGTGAAAGCTGACTTTAGGTAAACCATGAAAAAAAGCATTAAAGGGATTTTAAAAAAAAACATAGAAATTGTTGCCCTACCTTGTAGTTCATCCATGTAAGACACCCGTGGCTTGAAAGAAGTATAGCTGATTGATCCAAAATGCCATTTTTAAGGCCCAAGTATTCATTCTCAATTAGCCTAAAACAGATTATAATGAATTTAAGAACAAACATAAATTTTGCCAAATAAATGATGATATGAGATATTAAAAGCAGTTCCTGTAATTGAAATGAAATGTATGAAAATTATTAGCCACAACCAGAAACTCGTTCCAACTGATAAACGTTTACAATCCACTTGTTATCAGCTCTTTGCAACTTCCAACTCATAAGTGTTTGTAAAAGCTACAATTACTCTACTCACACCGCATGCTAAGGCATAACAAGAGTTTAGATGAACAGTTTGCAGCACTAATGTTGCTATCGTTAATTAATATTTAAAATTGATTAGACTAGAAAAGTGTGGTGATCAAAATAATTTTGCAATAAATATTCTTATTTGGTTTCATTGCTATTAAACTTTTTTTATAAGAAAATACTCAAGAGACCAAAAACTCAACACTCTCATAATCAATTTCATTGCTGATCACATACATTAGTAAGTCAGAACTTAGAACTTAGAACTTGGAACGATTTTTAGAATCAAAACATATTAAAGAAGATTTATATTTTATACTCTGATTAAATAAAAATATGCAAATAAATAGATAGAAATTTGAGGCTCTGCACTTATGTATGCTTTAGGTAATTGCCTAAAATCTAAGGTTTCTGGAATATCAATGCATTAAGCTCAATATCTAGTCTATGATTAGATTTTATTAAAAACTTGAGCAATTCTACATCTTGCTTAGAACCAACACAGCCAACATGAACACTTATCAAAGCAAGCAAGCACACATTCATCACACACACAAGTACATGGACTCATGAAACCATTCTAAAAGCCTAGAAAACTAAAGATTCTCCTATCATTTCAGTTTATACATAAGGATAAGAATAAATAAATGCAGTTTAAAAAATGATCATCAACCAATAATATTAAGTCTTAGCATCAGTAATCAACTCGGATGTTAATTAAGACTCTAGCTAGAATTCAGTATATAATGTTAGATTCTGCTAAAATGGTTGTAGCAGTAGTTTCCTGAAAAATATTACTGTCAAAACAAAAAAAAAATTTACTTTTGATCAAATCTGTCTACTAAACTTAAAAGTGGAGCTTTCCTTGCTCCATATGACAGTTACAATGAATAGTACACATATTTGTGATAGCCTAGAAACTCTCAACAATAATTTGTTTATGAGACATACCTATCCAATTCAATATTTACATCAGGTAATATTGTTAGACCATTTGCACTTTCTAGAGCTAGATGGTAGGCAACTCCAACCTGCAAAATTTAGAGAAGTGTAAGTAAGAACAATACAAAAAAGAAAGAAAATTAAGGAAACCAATAGCAGAAGCATGCTTGATCCACTGATCCACGACGTGATGCCTAAATGAAAATAAAACAATAACAAGACATCCACGATTCTCATCTAATTTTGTACCAAACGACCTCCCTTGCTCTGAGTCCCTGACTACCCACCAAAAAATAAAATTGTACTATTACCAAATTTTATTTTTGTAAAAGAAAGGCAATTGTAGTTGTTTCATCCTTAATATTATTCTAGTAACTCTTATATGTAGATTTAAATTCAATTTATATGTGGTACTGCACTTTCTTTTTTTATCATAAATCATCTGGCTTTTAAGAGAAAAAGGGGGACGGGAGGGGGACTTACTGCAGTCGAAGAGCTAAGTCCTGTGCTATCAAGGCACTCAGAACCAGATATCATTCCTTTAATTCCCTAAACCAAGAGCAACGAAATCATTGCAGAAAACCAAACCAATAATTTAAGTACAAAATATTAACATGAAAAGACAACTGTGTACCCATCACAACCAGTGTGAGTTTCATTCCTTCTTGTTGCAAAGCATATAATGCTCCTTTAGCATATGTTCCCCAATCATTTTTCTCAAGAATAGGGGATGGAGCTCTCCCATTTTCCTTGGAATCAACAACAGTATTTTGAACCTCATCAATCCTGCACAATCCAACAATATAAACACAATAAACCAAGCAGGGATCAAAAAAGGAAAATAACTTGATCGATTGTAAGGAGAAAAACAATGAAATAAGCTCATCAAGTCCAAATGTTGAATAACACTTCTCTTGACATTGAGATCTGTTTCTTTTTTCTTTTCTTTTTTCATGTAGCAACAAATAAGTAATAAATTGAGTCAATAAGTATCTTAATGTGATGTTTCAAGGCCTCTTATTTGTGTTGCTTTTTTTATTCACTTGCTGATCACAACCACAGACTTGGTCACTAAGGATGAAAAAAATGAGTTCAATGCAAACAATAAGGCACGATAACAAGATTTTTCACATTCTAATTGCTATAAGGGCGAAGTCTGAAGCAACCAAGTATTAACAAAACAAATAAAATGGAAGTAGTATGACAAATAGTTTTAACTATGAGACTTAAGTTCAAATTTGAGTAATGTAGAAGAAAAATATATCAAACTTTTCCATCATAAACAGAGTATCCGTTACCTAAATCTCACTTCTCCCTCAAATTATCCCGATCGAAGCATAACCTCGCAAAACTTCATCCAGATAAGCAACCACAGACCTTGTAGTAGGTGAAAAAGTGTGTAGATATAAAAACACCTCAGATGTACCATTCCAAGTGTGCACAACATAATAAAAGCAAGAAAAGAAGATTGGGAAAAAACAAATATACGGGTTGCTAGTTGATTAGGCCACATATATTACTGATATGCATAAAGAAATTCAACTTTGACTGATTGATCTCATGAGAATGATAGAAATTGTATGTATCAACTATCAAGTGATAGTTAATTTCCAAAAGAATAGAAAAGAAACAAAAATAGAGCTAGCAATTGATTGTTTATTTCCAGATCAATACGCCATTAGAGAACTCATTATGCAAGTGACCCCGTTAAAAAGCATGTGCAGGAAACTGAAGGAATTCAAAGGTATAAGGATAGTCTGAACAAAAGTAGGCATAAATTAATTATAAAAGATATAAAAGATTAATAGATTACAAAATCAATTGCATGAAGTTTAGCTAACTGGAACGTTGGATCCATGTAGCAAACCCGAACTAATTTGAGACTAAGGCTTTCTTGTTAGAATATGGTGTTATCTGGTATTCGAGTATTTTGCATTTTTTAAAATAAAGCACATAAATTTTTGAAAATGCGTTCATGTAAACTAATTTAAACATGATATCTTATTATGCAAATACATAATTATAGACAATTTTGCATTGAGTGAGAAATAAAAGATTATAAGAACACTTCAGTGCAACCAGACATCGAGTTGATATCCTTCGCCACCACTAGGACAAGTATGCTAAGAGTTCTAGGAGACGAACAATATCGCTATTGTGGCATTTCATAAATAAGTAATAATTTTATTCTGATCCAAATCGTTTCTGTTTCCATGCAAAACAGAGAGGAAAAATTACCTGTGAAGAGGCATTGTTAAGTTCTTCAAATGTAGCTCATCTGAAGCGAAGCATGCTAAGCAAAAATTAATGTAAAGAGGCATTGTTGAGTAGTTTTCATTTGCTCTGCAGTTTATATTTGCTCATGACGATTGCTAATAAATTGGCTCAAAATGTAGTAATGAATCATGAATTACTACATTAACAGATATTAACATATAACAGCAACAAATATTAACAGATAACCTGAGAAGCTAAAGAAAAACAACTTAACCTGAGAAGCTAAAGAAAATGAACTTACATTGTCCAGCCACTCGTAGCATAATATTAACAGATAACAGTAGCAAATACAGAGGCATTAATTAGCTAACTAACTCTTGGATTGATTTCAAACAAATAGTAGAATAGTACGGTGATGCGATTTGTGCCTAGATGGAAGTTTGGAAGATTGAGAAAATCGATAAGAATTTCAGTTTTTTGTATCCAAAATTGTTATCAAAATCTTTCATAAAACACACAAGTATGGAAAGAGGTTAACACTAAAAACAAATGAAAGAATATATAATCATATCCATTATAAAATGTGAATGAAAATAATCTACAATACAAATTCATTTAATAAGTCTACAATTGGGTCATCTACACAAATAAAATAAAAAAAAAGGAAACAAATTCAACTAATTAAGGTTCCATTTGCTGATGTCAAAGTGTAGTTGATTTGCCTACTAGCATAGAAAAGTAGAAATTGCTTGAGGAGCTTAAAAAAGGCTCAAAGTTAATGTCGATTAATTTTTGGCATACTTTTGATGCTTAAACATACGCAACTTTAGAAACAAATTCATTTAGTTTATATATATACATAGGCTTTTGGAATATTCAATATATGTGTATTATATATCAGGTGTTTCTTTTCTATTTTGATCATCTTTTCCTTTTGATTCATGGTTCTTTTTTTGTTTCCATCACCAAAATCTATAGGCTTTGTTTTGACCATATACATACATGAAGAAATAGGTCAAGATACCCTTCCCTTGCGCCACCTTTAATTGAGCCATTTCAACTTTGAAGCTAAAGTATTTATATGTAGAATCCAAAGTGATGTCGACTGTAGAACTCTTATTGACCTATACTAATTAAAGACAAATGCTACAAGGGTACACATATGTGTACATGTGTGTTTGTGAGGACTTGATCAAAAATATTTATATATTTGAAAGCTTTTGAGCCAGCTACTAAAAGGCTAGCTAGACAGATGCATAAGAATGCTCAACCAATTTAACTCTTTAAATCATTACTCTCTTTGAAACTTAACTTTCATTAGATATAAATGAGAAAAACTATGTTTGTATTTAATTAGAGTTTAGGGTGCATGGTTGTAACCAGTCATTCAACCTTTGCTTTATGAATAATTCAACTTTGCAAAGTCGTTCACAGGCACAAACTTTATATAAATATTTTTGATCAAGTCAAAAATTAAAAAATTAATCAATGATTAATCAGTCGAAACTTAATTATATGTGATTGATTTTTATAGATGAATTATGATTGATTTTACAGTCGCACAATATAATCTTCAGTATTTAAAGTAGACCTAATACAGTAAAAAATATAAACTTTAAGGAAGTTGGGGGAGTATCGATCATCAATGGAAATAAGTTTGCTATATATAAATATATATTTTCCTAAAAAAATATATATAGAAAAATATATAAGCTTTAAGATTTTGCAATTCTAGCTAAAGTTAATTTTGATTTTCATCAATCATATCGTGAACATTGCATTTAATTTGTTGCAATTTTAGCAAGCCGCTAATTTGGAGATCAATTGCACTGATGTACGTGGTTAGTTGAATTCAGTAAATTCCTTGTTACTACATCAAATAATTAAGACCTAAAGAGATAGACCACTTAGGTTTATTCTTCTATTTTCCTATCCTTCTCTTTCTCACTATATTAGAGCAATGAATCCTTAAATAATTAGACAATTTGTTTAATAAATATTGAAAAATCACAATATTCTTAAAAAGATTTGCAAAACAAACTCAAAGTTAGTGTTTTAATTTTTTTTTTAACTATTCTTTAAGCTATTTTTTTAACTATTAGTTGATATATATATTAGAGTTTATTCTTCTATTTTCCTATCCTTCTCTTTCTCACTATATTAGAGCAATGAATCCTTAAATCGACAAGAATTTCAGTTTTTTGTATCCAAAATTGTTATCAAATCTTTCATGAAACACAAAAGTATGGAAAGAGGTTAACACTGAAAACAAATGAAAGAATATGTAATCATATCCATGTTGCAAGTTCTGTCATTTCTTTGTTCAGGTAGCATCACATTGAGCCCTCAATTCTAATTCATGGCATAGCATTAGACTCTAAGCTGCTGATTCCCATTTGTATTAACTGTATCACATGCTTTAAATATAATGATTCAATTTGTTTTGTTGTCGAAATGCCATTCACACTCTAATTTATACATACATCTTTTAAAATGACAGCAATTGTTTCATTTTTGTTTTGATTCAATGCCATTAAATTTAGGACTTCAAACGAGCTTGCAAATGCAGCGATCAAACATGCTCTCAAGGCTTTGCGAAAGCGACATTTGCTTGAGGAGGGTGCACATTCATTTACTGAAAGCCTATTCTTTTTCCCAAAACCATTGCATTTGAAACAAATTGCAAGTTATATATGCAAAGTTAATTTGAAAGTGAAACTGACCTGAGAAGGAGCTGACTGGAGCGAAGCGGAGAAGAGTTGATGGCAGAGCGGACGACAACCCTAGCCGGCGCAGAGTCAATGCTGCGGAGCAGAGACAATGATGGCGGAGCAGAGGCGACGATCAGAGTAGAGGCAATGACGGCGGAGTGGACTGGAGCAGAGCGGAGTGGGCCAGAGCAGAGCGGAGTGTAGGCGACGATTAATGGCAGAGTGGAGCAGAGGCGATGGTGGAGCAGAGAAGATGGCGGAGAAGAGGGGTGACCGGGAAGAGGCGGAGAAGAGAGACCAGGAAGAGGCGGAGAAGAGGGACAGATCGAAGTGTATGTTTTGGCGGAGAAGAGGGACGGCGCTTAGCTAGGTTAGTTTGAAAAACGAAAATGATATATGGTGAACAAAAATGATGGTGTGTAATGTAGTGGATAGTGGGCGGTTCCATCCTTGATTCCGTCCTTGTAGATCAGGGACGGAATTAGAGACTGAAATTTAAAATACACGTGGCATGTCTTTTTCGTTGCTAATTCCGTCCCTGATATTTAGGGACGAAATCAAGGACGGATTTTCAGCTGGCTATTCACGCGGGAACCTCAAAAACGGAATCAGGGACGGAAATTTGCACACTCAATCACTTAGGGACGGAGTAGGTTCCATCTCTGATTTTCGGTCTCTATTTCGGTCTCTAATTGGTCCCAAATCATTTTCCATCTCTGTGCCGTCCCTGAATACCAACTACCTATATTCTGTCCCTAAATTCCGTCCCTGATCAAGCCCATTCTTGTAGTGAGTGGCTTTAAGTCCACATCTTTTTTCTCTGGTTATGGATGAATTAACTAGACATATTAGGATATATCATGATGTATGTTATTTGCAGATTCATGTAGTTGACCCTAATTAATTTGGGACTGGGGCTATATATGTATATATATATATATTTTTTTTTGACTAAATATCAGATTTCATTCATAGCTCGTAAACAATTACATCAATGATCGAACATCTAAAGGAGAAATTTATGTGCAACTTCATTGCCTCCGTGAGGGCTGTTGTTTCCGCGGTGTTACA
Source organism: Stephania japonica (assembly GCA_039657345.1). Taxonomy (NCBI): domain Eukaryota; kingdom Viridiplantae; phylum Streptophyta; class Magnoliopsida; order Ranunculales; family Menispermaceae; genus Stephania; species Stephania japonica. The sequence goes on from CM077560.1 coordinate 29,359,726, forward strand.
TTTGAGCACTCGATCCAGTAGTTATTGAGGAAATGCCAAATCAATTTATCAACCCCTGTTCAGCTCAAAGGAACCTCTTTTATCAGTTGTGCGTCTCTTGCCTGAAAAATATCATCTATTAGCTCAACGTCCCATTCTCCCCTCGTAGGAATCATTAAATCAACAACTGTTATATCCTCCAGGCCCTCTGATGGAGTCGTGTTCACTTTGAAGTTTTGCTCATCTCTTAGCCATGGCTCTTTCCACACACTGATCCCTGCCCCACTCCCAACTCTCCATCTACAACCCTTCTCCAGTACAATTCTAGATGCGATGATCCCCCTCCAAGTGTAACGAGGATTATGACCCAATTTGGCCTGCATGAAGTCACATCTTGGAAAGTATTTAGCTTTGAGAATCCTTGAGATCAATGCATTCGAATTAGAGGTGATACTCCAGCCCTGTTTTGCTAATAGAGCCAGATTGAAGCTGTTTAGGTCTTTAAAACTCATTCCTCCATCTTCTTTCCTATCACATAATCTGGACCAGCTCATCCAGTTCATCCCCTTTTTTTTTTCTGCTTTCTTCGATCCCCACCAGAAAGAATGCATCTTCTGAAGGGAATCACATACAATTACCCCATAAAATAAGTAGATAACCCCTGTCCTATTGATTTCAATAACGCTTCTTTGCCTGCTTTTGAAAAGAATTTATGGCTCCAAGAGAATAATCTCTTCCATAGTCTATCTTTCAGGAATGAAAAGGCATCACATTTATTTCTCCCAATCAATGAGGGTAGGCCCAAGTATCTGCTAGTTTCTATGTTTGAATGAACACCCAAAACATTCCTCAAATCAGCTTCCAGAACTCCATTAACTTTTGATGAGAAATACATAGCAGATTTTTGTAAATTTACTGCTTGACCTGAAGCCACTTCATATTTGTCCAATACATCCTTTCATGTGATTGTCTTCTCCTAGGTTTGCTCGGAAAAACAAAAGGCTATCATCCGCAAAAAATAAGTGAGCGACTGCCGGAGCACCTCTGATTACTCTGCAACCATTGATCCTTTTCTTCTGTTCAGCTTTGTTTAATAGAGCAGTTAGTCCTTCAGCACACAAAATGAAGAGTTAGGGAGAGAGGGAGCAGCCTTGCCTAAGTCCTCTCTTAGGTGAGATTGGCCTTATCAATTCCCCATTAAGATCAACTTGAAAAGTAACTGAACTGACCAAATGCATTACCATGTTAACCCACTGTGTTTAAATCCCAGTTTGAGAAGAATGCCTCTTAGAAAAGTCCAGTCCACCCTATCATACGCTTTGTTGATGTCCACCTTTAGAGCTACATGTCCAAACTTCCCTTTGGTGTTGCATTTCATCCCATGTAGTGTAACGACCCGAAAAAATAATGTTACGTATGTGTGATTATGTATACCATCTATTTATACTCGTGTTTGTGCGACGGGATAGTGACGTCAATTTATGAGTAGAGTTCGTTTAGGAAAACGTGTCGAACAGATATCGGGCGGGCAAAATTCGGGTACACGAGTTTGGAAAATTATTTTTCGTAAATGACCGAAATAAAATATGATAATTAATTAACATGATAAATAGTTCGGGTCGTCAGTATTTTTATTCACGCACGACGGTGTGAGCCGTAGTGTTTGTCTGGGCGTAGAAACGCCGAAAAGGGCAATTATTGGTTTGTATTTGATAAGACTAAGGACAAAAATCATCATCTAAGTCACAATAAGATGGACTTTTTGACCCGATGAGGGCTACAGGATCAACCTAGTGATATAAAATTGAGTCAAGATGATTTTTTTAGTATAAAAATTCCAAAAATTGGTCTTTTTCACCATTTTCTTCTCCAGCACCAACATGAATCCGAAAATGGAAAATAGGAAGAGGGGTTTTTGATGGCTTTTAAAGGTGATTGAAGGACGAGGATCAACCAACGACGTAAATAAAGGTGAGATCTCGCTCCTTCGCTTGATTCTCGTTGTTTTAGTTGTATTTTTACTTGTTTTCGTCGCCATTTCTCGAGCACCATGTTGGTCACTGAATTTTTAGGTTTGGGGTTGGTTTTTGTTGAGGTTTTGGTGACCAATTAAGGTGTGAATTGTTAGACCAAATGAACAACCAATGATGCCACTTTCAAAAAGGAAACTTTTGCACTCCTATTTGCAAAAGTCCAAAGCAAAAATCCAATAGAATATTATGAAGTCCTAATTTGCACTAACAATAGTGAAAAATTGAACCAGAGCAAATACTGTGAATTTTGGTGTTTATTTCTTCTTCTTCTTCTTCTTCTTCTTCTTCTTCTTCTTCTTCTTCTTCTTCTTCTTTTCTTTTCTTTTTTTTCTTCCTCCTATGCCTCCCATGCCTCTCTTCTTATAGTTAGAGAAAGGAGTGGGATAGTGGACCTTTATCAATTGAGGGGTCAAATAATTACCGCTATACTTTAATTGAGTGATTAATTTGTAACTGCTCCACTTTAATTTATTGAATGGTTTTGTAACTACCTATTTATTGGGTCTAATAACTACCTACTTAATTACAACAAATTCTTTCGAAAATGTCTAACAATCCCCCACCATTTTTAATATAAGCAAATCATTGATCGAAGAATATTTTAAACATTATATGCATAGATAATGGTATCTTGCGATGTGAATCACTAATTTGTGAAAAGTTCATTACATCATATCAGAATTACATAGTAGATAAACTTTGAACCAATGATTCTATTTGATAAGTAGCATAAACAGATCACACATATAACATACACCAGCAAATTGCTATAAATTTTTTGACACATTCAACATTAGTCTTATGTCCCATATCTTCTATGAACATTTTCGGAGCCAAGCCTTTGAACTCCTTGAAGCGGCCGCACTTCACATTCACATATGTAGTCTCCAGTCTAACACCCCTGCAATTTAAGCACCTTGAAGACTATTAAGAGATTAACTCAACCTCCTTCCTTTCCATGTTGGTACCAAACACTAGCAACCCTAGGATGGCTATAATGATATAGTGCTCACAGTCATACTGATAATGTACTTTGACTATATTGAACACAAGACTTTACGTAATGTTAAGCGTCAAGTTGAGTTTCCATTATTGATTACTTTAATTCATGGGCTTGAGACCTATCCCCCTTGATTTTTATTCACCAAGTCTCTTGACAATTCCCTTGTAAATGGATCTACCAAAGTTTGACTAGATTTCACATAGTCAATTGTGATAACTCCATTTGTTATCAATTCTCGATACTTTGTGTCTCAATCCAATATGTTTGGACTTGCCATTATACACTTGGTTATAAGCTCATGCCAATATGGCCTCACTATGTTGTGCATATCCAATAAATATACACTTCACTCCCCTTTCATCTAATTTCCTCTTTTTGGGTTAAGGTACTTTTACTACTGCTCTACAGCTCTAAAATCTTAAATAATTATGGTTTGGTTTTCGATTATTCCAAAGCTCATGTAGGGTGACCTTATTCCTTTTTTTATGAAATCTTGTTCAAAATAAGGTATGCAGTCAGCAATGCCTCTTCTCAAAATCCAATACTCAAATATGAGTTTAATAGCATAGCATTAACCATTTCTGTTAGAACACGATTTTTGCGTTCAACCACACCATTTTGTTGTGGTGTATAGGGAGCTGTAGTCTCATGGACTATTCCAGTGGATTCAAAATACTTTGGATTTTAGTACCCTCATCCCCTATCAGACCTTAAACATTTTATGAAGGACTCACATTGCAACTCAGTCTCTGCCTTATAAGCTCGAAACTTAACCATTGCTTCATCTTTGGAACGCAACAAATAAACATAGCATAGCTTGCTGTAATCATCATTAAATGTTACAAACTATTTATTGCCTCTTATTGATGGTGTACTATGCATGTCACATACAAGCAATTTTGAATAGTAGGAAATGAATTTCTCGTTTTTTTTTTGTTTTCATGCATGTATTGCAATTTCCTTCATATTTATCAAAATAAGGCAGTAAGTCTAGATTAACCATGTCATATAATTTTCTGAAATTGACTTGTCCTAATCTATGATGCCATAAAATTGAAGGAGACTCAACGATATATACAGAAATAATATTCTTATTAGATAAAGCGATTGCATTTAGCTTAAACATACCCTCAAAAGCATAACCCCGTCCCACAAACATACTACCCTTGGACATTACAAACTTGTTAGGCTGGAATACAAGCTTAAAACTAAACTTGTTCAACAAACTACCAGACACTAGATTCTTTCTTACTTCGGTATATAATACACATTAGTAAGTGTTACGCTTTTTCCAGATGTAAACTTAAGTTCAACACTACCTATGCCTTTGATAGGGACAATAGCTGCATTTCCTTTGTACAAGACAATATTTTCATCTACTGTCTCCATGGTTTTGAAGAACCTCTTATTCTTGCAGACGTATCGAGTTGCACCAGAATCAACCCACCAAGCCATGTCATTTTCAATCATGTTGATCTAAAACATCATGACAATGAGGTTATCATTGTCATTTACTGCATTACTTGAGGAAGCTTGCTGTTTTCCTTTCTTCCTCTTCTAGTGGTGACATTCATACTTGATGTGACTATCTTTCCCATAGACCCAACAAGTTACTTTTTGCTTCTTTTGATTCTGGTTTGATTTTGGTTATTTGGTTTTCCGAAACCACCAAGCTTTTGTTGCCTTTTTAACGAGAGGTTTTTGAACTTTGCTTCCTCTACCACATGCACCTTTGAAATTTCCTGAGCATTCTGCTTTCTTTCATTTTCCTGCATGCGACAATCCTCTTCTATGCAAAGATGGTTAGCAAGCTCATCAAGAGTGATGTCCTCTTTTTTATTCTTCAAAGTTCGTTAGAACTCTCCCCAAGATGGTGGCAGTTTGTCAATAATAAAAACACAACAATAGTTTCATCCATAACAAGATTGTGTTGAAAAAAATGATTACAAATTCTCTTAATTTCACAGAATTGTTCCATGACAGATCTATCATCTACCATTTTAAAATTATTAAAATTAGAGATGATAAATTTCTTACTTGTCGCGTCTTCCTTGTGATACCTTGCCTCTAGTTTCTCCCACAGTTCCTTAGCAGAAGGAACGTCATGGTAGAGGTCGAACAGGGAGTCTTTCATCGCATCCAGAATGTGACCTCTGTAGACTTGGTCATCCGTCTCCCACTTCTGCCTTTTCCTGATCTATTCGACAGTTTCATCATCGGACTCTGCAGGCTTAAGTGTATTTAGAACATACACCACATTAAACTCCACTAGCAGGAAATGCACGCGCTTTTACCACCTCAGGAAATCTCCATTGAAGCGATCGAGCCTCACGATGTTCGCCGACAGTTCCTTGATCGAAGCCATTGCAACAACAAAAGTTTCCTTTAGATCGTTAGACTAAAAGAACAAGCAATGACTTCAAAGCGTGTAACACAACCACTTTCTTAAAGGAAACTTTTGCACTCCTATTTGCATGAGTCCAACAAAAATCCAATAGGATACTATGACATGCTTGCTATCTCTATATATATATATTTATATATATATATATAACTATTTCATGCTTCTTTGTCTCTCTTTAGTCCCAAGCCTAATTCAGCCATGCAGTAATAATACTTTATACTGATGTCTCTCTTCTTTGTGAATGTACTCATCATGGGCATCGAAACTACAACCACCCAAGTCGAGATGAGAAGAGTTGTTGGAAAAAATAGGAAAATCAATGAAGAGGACATTGAGCAAATGGACTACTTAATGTGTGTGATCAAAGAGACACAGCACAGATCTTTCAAACTAAATGTTCGACACTACGAACAAACAACCTAGGGTTAAAGAGAACTAACATCAAATTCTAATAAATTTTGAATATTACACAAAATATCAATTTTTTTATTCATTTAGATTTGTTTATATACACAAACGTACAAGTGAATTTATAAAAATATTACAATGAATCCCACGATTAGTTGATTGAATTCTTAATTGATTAAATCAATCAATATGATTGATTCATGATTGATTCATTGAATTTTTGATTGGTTCAATCAATCAATGTGATTCCTTAAATCAAGGATTGCTTCTACTTTCCTTAATTTAAGGAATATTCAATACTCCCCCTCAAGTTGGCGTATAGAGAATTCATCGAAATGCCAACTCGACGAGTAACACGCTTTCAAGTAGGTTCTCGACGTTCTCGATCCAGGACTGCTTGCGATTGAAGGTTCTTCTTTGAATCCTTCTAATCGGCTTGTCTGATAAGTAACTCTTCGGTTGTCTTCTTGCTATGTCGTAAAGAATATAATATTGGAAAAACAACCATACTACAAATATGAGTATAGTATAGAAATATCTCTATACCATAATAACCGCTTTCATTTGAAGGTTCTTCTTTGAATCCTTCCAATCGGCTTGTTAGATAAGCAACTGCTCAGTTGTCTTCTCGCCAAGCCACAAAAAATATAGTATGGGAAAAACAACCATACTACAAATATGAGTATAGTATAGGAATATCTCTATAATATAATAATTTCTTCTATTTGAAGATTCTTTTTTGAATCCTTCCAATCGACTTGTATGATAAGCAACTCATCGGTTGTCTTCTCGCCAAGCCGCAACGAATATTGTTTGGGAAAAACATTCATATACTACAAATATGAGTATAGTATATAGGAAAATCTCTATACTATAATATAAAAATGGATTACTTTGTGTCTCCCTAGTTGGGGTGGACATTGTGGAGCCAGGTATAAACTTGCTCTGATACCATAATGAATTTTAAATATTACACAAAGCATCAATTTTTCTATTCATTTAGATGTGTTTATATACACAAACGTACAAATGAATTTTTGGAAATATTACAATGAATCCTGTCACGGGGTCACTAATTAGAGGGCTTACCTTAAGGAAAATTTTCTCACTCAATGTCACTCCGTGGTGCCTAAAGACCACCTTAGTTCAGCACACCAATAAATTTCACACTAACAAACAACATTAGGCACAAAGGGGAGCTTTACTGATCTTTGATTGATGGGTTACATCTCTACCACCTTATGTTTCCCCAAGCATAAGGGTTGGCTTTATAGAAAATAGCCTGAAGTGATTACATAACCAAATGGACACATGTCCTACTTTACAAGCATCAAAGACTAAGTAAACCACACCATAGTCCCATGTAGTCAAGCAGTTGCCTAACTGCTTGCCACCTTTGCTGCCACCTGGCCTCGTAACTGCCATTTCCACCTGGTCAATAAGCACATCTTCAATGTGCTAGGGATTTTCTTGGACGTGTCTTAGTCATGCTTTGAGCCATGACCAAGGTTGTTGCCTAATCGCTTAGGAACTACCATGCTTGACTTGGTCCATCAAAGCCTAGGAACTCTCCTTGATTTTAGGGTCATGCTTGGTCGTGCCTAGCTGAGCCTAGGCACCCTGGGTGCGTCTTTGGAGCTTGGCTAAGTCCGGGTCCTACCGGCATGGAGGTGGTTGCATGATGGTCTTTGGGCAAGGCCTTGGCATGCACGCCCAAGACCTTCTCTAGGGTCACCCTTGCTTTCCTGTTCATACCACCCCTAGGAGAGGTCCCCCTTCCTATAGTAGATGTTAAGCCGTTCTTGGCCCTCCAATAGGTAACATCCAAAAGTGAGACCAATCATACATTGACCTGGTCAATGCCAGAGTCAAGGAAAGTCAACTGTGCTCCTGCCAATGTCTTACCTTTCCCGTGCCAAGGCGTGACCTTGCTTGTGCTAAGGTATGTGCCAAGCTTCCGCTAAGGTACGCTCTAAGTCGCTGCTATGCTCGCACCAAGTCACTGCTGTGCTTGCACCAGGGAGAGCTCCTTGCCGCGCAGGTGCTCACTTAGGTACATGTGCCATGCCCGCTTAGGTACGCGCGCCGTGCTCGATAAGGTATGTACCGTGCCACACCGTGCCTGCCAAGGTACGCGCCGCGTCACCTCGTGCCTGCCAAGGTACGCGCGCCGTGCTCCAAGAAGCCTGCTTCCTTCTTCCTCTCTGTCTTGTCTTGCTAGCACACAAGACAAGTTCGCACATACAAATCCACGGCCTCCTCCATCTTTGGCCAAAAGAACGAATGGGACAGGAGGGCAAAGGTACGCTCCATACCTGGATGTCCTACCCACCTAGCATCAGGAGTCTCCTTTAAGAGTTCTCGCCTCAATCCACTTGTGCTAGGAACATATGGACGTCCTCCTTTAGCATAAAAGACCCCATCTTCACACCGAATCTCTCGAGTAACACCTTCGCCTACTAGATTCACTAGTTTCACGCAAACTGGATCCTTGCCCGTCTCCTCCTTGATTCGAGGCAAGAATTGGCTTTCTAGCACTGCAATTGCCAAGACCATCTCAACTACCATCTTCCGACTAAGAGCATCAAGGATTGAATTAAGCCTTCCAGGCTTGTGTTCGAACTGGACATCCGCCAAGAAGTCCAGCCACCTTGCTTTCTTTTAGGAGAGTTTCTTTTGGGTCGTGACATAGGTGATTGCCGCATTATCTGTGCGCACAATGAAACTTGTCCCAAGCAAGTAGTGCCTCCAGATTCTGAGGGCATGCACCACAGCAAACATCTCCTTCTCGTAAGCTAGATATTGATGTTCAGCATCCTTCAGCTTCTTACTCTCAAAGGCAATGGGGTGTCCCTTGGACAAGCACTGCCCCCAAAACCCTATCTGACGCGCACTATGGACTTCGAAAGGGAGTTCGAACTTAAGGTAATGTCAGCACTGGTACAGAGGCAATGACCTGCCTCAATCTCTCCGTCGCCTAGTCGCATTTCTTTGTCCACGACCATGTACGATCTTTCTTCAAAAGATCTGTCAGTAGTGCCACCTTTCTCGAGTAGCCTTCCATGAATCGCCAATAATAATTTGCCAAGCCAAGGAATGATCGAAGTTCAGAGACTTTTGTGGGGTTGGACCATTCCACAATTGCACGAATCTTCTCTAGATCCATCAGCAACTTCCCCTAACTTACAATATGGCCAAGAAAAGTAATGGTTTGCCTTGCAAACTCACACTTTTCCTTCTTTACAAACAGCTGGTTAGTTCGCAAAGTAGTAAGAACTTTCATCAAGTGATCAACATGATCTTGGAGGTTCTGACTATATACAACAATGTCATCCAAATAAACAACTACAAATCGATCGATAAATTCCCTCAATACATCATTCATCAAGTGATAAAATGTGGCAGGGGCATTTCTGAGACCAAAGGGCATAACAAGATACTCAAACGAACCATACCTCATTACCATGGCCGTTTTAGGTTCATCTAGTACCCTGATCGCAAGTACAACTTGGTAAAGTATGAGGCACCGGACAAGCGATCGAAAAAATTCGCTACCAAGGGAATTGGGTACTTGTTTTTCACTGTAAGCTTGTTTAAAGCCCTGTAGTCGATGCACATTCGAAGGGACCCATCATGCTTCTTCTGAAATAGGACTGGGGCTCCGAATGGTGCTTTGGATGGCTGAATGAACCCCGCATCTAGCAACTCCTCCAACTGCTTTCTCAGCTCCTCCAACTCCTTAGGAGCCATTCGGTAAGGGGCCTAGGCTGGCAGCTTTGAGCCTGGTATAAACTCAATAGCATGATCAATGGTTCTCTGTGGTGGTAGATGCTTTGGTGACTCTGAAGGCATGACATCTTCGAACTCCTCCAACACACCAGCTACCACATCAGAGACCTCCACCGCAACTCCTGGCTTTATCTCCACCAATGTTGCCAAGTAAGTTGGCTGCCTTTTTCTCAGAACATCTTTGAGTTCAATCGCTGGTAGATGGGTGTGTTTGTCACCTTCCTTCCTCTAGCATCACTAACTGTAGGTACAAAGCAAGGATGGGACTTGTTCATAATAAACAATCCCCTAAGAAAAGGCATTAAGGCAATACTCCCCGAATAGAGAAAATCGTTTCCTAGAATGATGTCGAAATCATCTAGAGGAACTGCCATTAGGTTGATCTTCCATTTCTAAGATCCAACCTTGATGTCAACATTAGAGGCCATACCTTAGATTTGCTTGGCCTCAGAATTCATGGCCTTCATGCGGCTGGAATTTTCAGCAAGTGTAAGCTCTAGCTTGTTCACCATATGATCTACCACGAATGAGTGTGTCGCCCCTAAATCCACCATAGCAAGGAACTTGTGTTGGTTCACCATCGCCTCCCCATAGAGCAATCCCTTCGATTTGCTTGACCTTGCATGTTGAATGGCATTCAATAACTGTAATGGGTTCATTCGAGTTTCAATAATATTTTCTGCAATCAGGGTAGAAATCTTCTCCTTCTTTGGACACTCCCATGCTCGATGAGGCCCATTGCAAATGAAACAACCCTTTGAGGATGATGAGGGTTGTGCATCTGCTTTGGGTGTCGACTTTAAGGTCTGCTTATTCGAAGGAAACAACTTCTTTTCACCTTTCTTTGAGTACTCCTTATGGGCCTTTTTCTCCTTGTCCTTCCCTTCCGAAGGCGAATGACGCGCGCCGAACGCGTCAATAAATTAAATATACCTAAACCAACTATTTTGTAGATAGTGGTAAAGGGTCGATCCCACAGAGATTGGTTTCTTTCTTAGGTAAGAAAAATACAAAAAAGGGAAATTAGAGTTTTTAGAGAAAATGTGTAAATATATGGAAAATACATAAATTAAATGAGAGGAAATCTAATTAAAAGAAGGAAGTCTAGATATTCAGTTTCACAGTCTCGCCATACAACTTGGGATTGAATTTATTAATTGTCGGTTTATAAAAAGTATGAACTAGTCTATGATTTAGTGCCAGCTATAGAACCGGTGACGTACTCGGTTCCTCGCACTTCCTAATCTCGATAGCCAAGGTACGACCGTTGACTACTTCCCTAACCAAACACGCAACCTGATCGCTAGTGCTCCAGATTTAACGCATTGGTTGCATTACTTTGATTCGTGAATGCACTACACCTAGACAACCGGATCGCTAGTGCTCCCGATTTAGCCTAGATTTCTAAGGTATTTAACCGGTCCCAAAAGGTTCGATCAATTGGTATGGTCAATTGCCACTAGTGTGGTCTTATCGCACAAACACGGGTGCTTACGACTCACTGGCATATAAATTAAGGTTTAAACTAGTGTTTAACCTCAATTGTTCAAATAATACCAAGGAAAATAAATAATAGAAAAGAATCGATAAGAATTAAAAATAAATAAACCTGATAAAAGGATTCCCAAGTCGTAGGCTTGACTGATCCACCTTCAACCTATATGGAGGAACTAACTAGACATAATTAAACTAAACTAAAAATAAATATAAAATAGATCCTCCTCCTTTCTCTAATCCCTAAGTACTAATTTATATCCCTCCAATTTGGTCTCTACGGAGGTGAGAAAACTGTTTTTGGGTGTATTTTCGGCCTTGACACGTGGCGTAACCGGATTGGGTGATTTCGGGCTTTGCGACGTGTCGGCACGTGATTGGGCAAGCTGGTGTGGCCTACCGATGTGGCGCGACTTGGATTGGAGGAGAGTCTTGGCCGTGACGTGCGATGAGAGGAGCGTGACACATGGCGAAGCTGGTTCGTTGAGGTGTTTGTCGTGGCGTGAGCCTGGACCAACCAGGCGAGGACACGTGGCGAGTGTTTGGGCGGGAAAACGCGCACAAGAGTCGTGCGAAAATCTGGGAGACATCACCTGCACGCATCTCGAGGCGGATCGACGGCGGATGGCTGAGGCGATGATCTATGAGTACGCGTGGCGCTGATTCACGTGGGATCTGCTGACGTGGTGTCGATCCATTGGGATGCCGCCACGTGTCACGTTAAATTCCAATTTTTCCCTCTCTTGTGTATGCCCAAAACAACTCCTCCGGTGTCCGATTTCTACAAGTGTATACTCTATTTTGAGTATTTTTTCGTTCCGGATCCAACCGTGCACTCCGTTTCTGCTAAAAATGAGAATTAAATATAATTAGATATATATTCTCAAATTATTCCAATAAATCACTAATTTCCTAAAGTATGCATTTATCACCATAAAATAGAATAAATATAGTCCAATTACACCTAATAACCTATACTAATTAATGTCTAAATGAACACTTATCAAACACCCCCAAACTTAGACTTTGCTCGTCCCGAGTAAAGGAGTGAATGAAATAAACACAATTAAACTAGACTACTGATATAGATATGTGCTGACTCAACTAATCCTATACCCGATTCATAATTTCATGGAGTTCCTCTAGTTTACATAGTTGCCAGCTTAACAAGCCACTCAGGAAATTTCGGAGTTATGATATGTCAAGAACCGCAAAACAAACACAACTAAGATCACAGTTTCAAGACAAAGATGCAGTCAAGACAAAGGCCATCAACTACTCATGGGTTTTCTTGATCTATACATTAAAGCATGCAAGTTTAAAATCCCACATAATTTAGTGAAAGCACTCGAGCTAAATCTTTTTTATTTGAGGAGTTTTCATAAACTTCCGCCTTTATTCTCTCTTTTTTATTATTTTTATTTTTATTTTTTATTCCTTTCTCCATTTTTTTTTTCAAGTAACACGGTCCCTGCTCCATTTCCTATGGACCGATTTTCTCACTTTTTCCCACCACAAGTTTCCCTGCTCCATTTCCTATGGAAACTTGTGGGACTCTCAATATTAAGAAAACTCCTGTTAGCCCTTCTCACTTTCACTATAATCAAGAAAATTTCCAATGTGGGTTAAAATATTATCACTTGCACAATTTTGACCGTCTACCCATTTTGGTGTCTAGCGCAAGCTCAACCAACATACTAAGTCTCTAATCATGCAGTCATAAGAATGCTGGGCTACGGCTTGATTGAGTGTTTCTCCTAATTTCTCCTAAGTTTCAAGTCAACAGGCAACCATAAAGTACTCATCCATAACCAAAGGCATGAACAAAGTCTCGGGTGACTCTAAATGCAACTAAACATGCATAGACACAAGAATGCATCTAAATAACTACAAAAATGTATAAACAATTACTAACCTAAATGATGCAATGCATAGCATGTCATAAAAAAAATATTGAGGTGAAAAGAAAAGAAAAGAAAAGAAAAACACCACCATAACTTACCATACCCATGAAATACGCATAAAAATAATAAAACGATTATACCTGTCATGCGCAAATCCATTCATCCCACACTCCACTATACCTGAAACACCCCCAAACTTATCCCAAACCTTGTCCTCAAGGTTTAAAACAAGAATGAGGCTATGAACTACAAAATGAAGAGAAAAGAGATGAAAAGAACATGGAAGTGAAAGAAACAAGTAAGGGGAAATAACATGCTAAAATGAATATGCATAACCTAATGGACTATAATATCTCATGAAATATGAAGCACGGTGATAAAAATGCTCAACTCAGGAAATATAGAGAATAGACATCTAATTACCTCCAGCAGGCTCAAAAACTAACCTAATAATTTAAAACCTAGAACTTACCAGATCCCAATCAGACTAACCATGTATATCAAAGAACCTCAACAGTGATATCGGGTTCTGGACTCCAGTGCTTCAACAAAAGTGTATCAAACACCTGAAAATAGTCACAAATGGGATAATGGTGAGTACACTAAACAAATATAAAAGTAAGCAAGCTAAAAAAAAAACATAAAAAAAAAAAACTTGGGCTGCCTCCCAATAGCGCTTTTGGTTAAAGTCGTTAGCTCGACTTGTCGTGAATGATCACGTGATGCCCTCTCCTTTCGAGATGTCGACAACGAATGGAGCATCTATAGCTTTGGGCAATTCATCAGACATGCCCTCGTTCAGATTTAGGAGCTCATCCGGGACCTCTAACACATATGAATCTATCGCATCATCATCAATCGACACAAAGGTGTCGGTCGCGTAGAAGATCTCGCGAACGCTCCTTTATGTCCACCCCTTGTAAGGTTTAACAAATATGCATGGGAGGGTGGGTGGCTTCACCAACACCAGAGGTTGGTCTTCCTTGCTCTCTTTTTGCAGCTCCTCGGCCTTTCTAAAATGACATCGATTTCTTTCTCTGCTTCCTCCGCTTCATTCTCGCGCAATGCTAATGTCCGCTCATGTAAGGAAACTTCAATTGTTTCCTCTCGGTTCACTCCAATCGTCCTCAATCGGTGTAGCCTCATTCACCTCAATACTCTCTAATGGGATTGCACTCATGGTCTCAACTCGATATCTTTTGGAGAATTGAATTTATTTCTTCTTCGAACTTTTGATCCCTTTGTTCAATCCATTGATCCAATTCTTGCTCGGTGAGGTTCACGTCTTGCTCGGTATCTAGGAGAAACCTAATTATATCCCTTGAAGGCTGATTTCGCATGGAACTATATGTATCCCGCTCGATATGATGAATTGCTCCAGTAGTCAAAGGAGGATTTTTGGTGCTTGGAGAAAGCCAGTCCAGAGATCATGTCTTTCTCCATGTCTTTAATGGTTCTCCGTTCTTGTTGAGGACTCCGTGGACTTGGCCTAGACATACAAAAGTCGGGGGTGTGGCGATGCATAGCTAGAACTGTGATGATTTCCATACCTCGGATGGTAAGGACAAGCATACGTGGGATGAAAGGATTCCCCACAAAAATCGCAAGCCTCGACCTGTTGCATAAAAGAATGCGAGTTAGAAAATTGATGTCCATTATGTGACATACCTACCCCATTCATACCATGATAGTATGAGTCTTCGAATCGATCATAATTATGGTAGTAGGAGGCCATTGAGAAATTTCCTGCAAAAATATTAGAAACAAGGGACTATATACAAAAATAAATAAATAAACAAAAAATAATAAATAAAAATATAACAAAAATAACCAAAGAAAGAAAAACCAATCCCCGGCAACGGCGCCAAAAATTGACGCGCGCCGAACGCGTCAATAAATTAAATATACCTAAACCAACTATTTTGTAGATAGTGGTAAAGGGTCGAACCCACAGAGATTGGTTTCTTTCTTAGGTAAGAAAAATACAAAGAAAAAGAAATTAAGGTTTTAGAGAAAATATATATTTTAAAAATAAAGAAATTAAATGGAACGATAATCTAATGAGAATGAATCTAGGTATTCAGTTTCACAGTCTCGCCATACAACTTGGGATTGATTTTATTAATTGTCGGTTTATAAAAAGTATGAACTAGTCTATGATTTAGTGCAGCTATAGAACCGGTGACGTACTCGGTTCCTCGCACTTCCTAATCTCGATAGCCAAGGTACGACCGTTGACTACTTCCCTAACCAAACACGCAACCTGATCGCTAGTGCTCCAGATTTAACGCATTGGTTGCATTACTTTGATTCGTGAATGCACTACACCTAGACAACCGGATCGCTAGTGCTCCCGATTTAGCCTAGATTTCTAAGGTATTTAACCAGTCCCAAAAGGTTCTGATCAATTGGTATGGTCAATTGCCACTAGTGTGGTCTTATCGCACAAACACGGGTGCTTACGACTCACTGGCATATAAATTAAGGTTTAAACTAGTGTTTAACCTCAATTGTTCAAATAATACCAAGGAAAATAAATAATAGAAAAGAATCGATAAGAATTAAAAATAAATAAACCTGATAAAAGGATTCCCAAGTCGTAGGCTTGACTGATCCACCTTCAACCTAGATGGAGGAACTAACTAGACATAATTAAACTAAACTAAAAATAAATATAAAATAGATCCTCCTCCTTTCTCTAATCCCTAAGTACTAATTTATATCCCTCCAATTTGGTCTCTCGGAGGTGAGAAAACTGTTTTTGGGTGTATTTTCGGCCTTGACACGTGGCGTAACCGGATTGGGTGATTTCGGGCTTTGCGACGTGTCGCACGTGATTGGGCGAGCTGGTGTGGCCGCGCGCTGATGTGGCGCGACTGGATTGGAGGAGAGTGCTGGCTGTGACGTGCAGTGAGAGGAGCGTGACACATGGCGAAGTTCGGTTCGTTGAGGTCTTTGTCGTGGCGTGAGCTGGACCAACCAGCGAGGACATGTGGCGAGTGTTTGGGCGGGAAAACGCGCACAAGAGTCGTGCGAAAACTGGGAGACAAGACTCGCACGCATCTCGAGGCGGATCGACGGCGGATGGCGAGGCGATGATCTCGTGAGTACGCGTGGCGCTAATTCACGTGGGATCGCGACGTGGTGTCGGTCCATTGGGATGCCGCCACGTGTCACGTTAAATTCCAATTTTTCCCTCTCTTGTGTATGCCCAAAACAACTCCTCCGGTGTCCGATTTCTACAAGTGTATACTCTATTTTGAGTATTTTTTCGTTCCGGATCCAACCGTGCACTCCGTTTCTGCTAAAAATGAGAATTAAATATAATTAGATATATATTCTCAAATTATTCCAATAAATCACTAATTTCCTAAAGTATGCATTTATCACCATAAAATAGAATAAATATAGTCCAATTACACCTAATAACCTATACTAATTAATGTCTAAATGAACACTTATCAGCGAAGAACTAGTCTTGAAATCAACAAGACTATTAGCAGTAGCTATCGCTCCAAGTAAGTCTTTTACACTTTGCCTCATTAACTCAGTTTGAGCCCACGTCAGAAAGCCAGTTGTAAAATTGAAAAGTTCGTCTTCTTCTGACATGTTCTTGATGTCGAGCAGCAAAGAAGCACGTACTCCCGAATAGTGCTTGTCTACTTCAGCTTACGCAAAGCCTCCCTCACTTGCCAAGTTGCATTAGTGGGAAGGAATTGATCCTTCAATTCCTGTTTCAGTACATCCCATTCGATGATCTTCAAAGCATCCCAGCAGCAGATCATCGTCAACCTTAGTTCTCCACCAAAGTTTTGCATCTCCCTCCAAGTACATTGAAGTTAGGACAACCTTCTGATCTTTCAGAGTCCGCACCATGGCAAAGTACTGCTTCATGTCCTAAAGTAAGTTCTCTACTTCCTTGGCACTTCACTTACCAGAGAACTTCTTTGGTTCAGGAACTTTGGACTTAGGTAGCTTTGCCGCTTCCGTAACATCTGAGGTTCCACCCACAACCTTCTTGAGTAGACTCACTTCCATAGCAATCGTCTCTGTTGTGTCAGTTGTAAGTACGCTAATCGCACGAACATCAACAACTAGCTCTTCAAAACGAGCCTCCCAACTTGAGATCATCCCCATATGAGATTCCTCTCTAGCCACCAATGAAGCAATGAGTGCTTCCAAGCCTCCAACTCACTTCACTAAGGAAAAGCTCTGAGTCTCCTCCCTTTGTACACTAAGTGGTAAGTACCCATATGATCTACAGCTGCTTGGGTCGCTATCGTCGCCAAACCTGGCTCTGATACCAATTGTCACAGGGTCACTAATGAGAGGGTTTACCCTAAGGAAATTTTTCTCACTCAATGTCATTCCGTGGTGCCTAAGGACCACCTTAGTTTAGCACACTAATAAATTTCACACTAAGAAACAACAATAGGCACAAAGGAGAGCTTTACTAATCTTTGATTGATGAGTTCCAACTCTACCACCATATGTTTCCCCAAGCATAAGGGGTTGGCTTTATAGAAAATAGCCTAAAGTACTTACATAACCGAATGGACACATGTCCTAGTTTATAAGCATCAAAGACTTAGTAAACTACACCACACTCCTATGTAGTCAAGCAGTTGCCTAACTGCTTGCCTCCTTTGCTGCCACTTGGCCTTGTAACTGCCATGACTACCTGGTCAATAGGCACATCTTCAATGTGCTAGGGACTTGCTTGGACGTGCCTTAGTCATGCTCTGAGCCATGACTAAGGTAGTTACTTAACCGCCTAGGAATTGCCATGCTTGACTTGGTCCATCCAAGCCTAGGAATGCTCCTTGATTTTAGGGTCATGCTTAGTCGTGCCTAGCTGAGCCTAGGCACCCTTGGGTGCGTGCCGGAGCCTGGCTAAGTTCGGGTCCTACCGGCATGGAGGCAGTTGCATGATGGTCTTTGGGCACGGCCTTGGCATGCACGTCCAAGACCTTCTCTAGGGTCACCCTTGCCTTCCTGCCCATACCACCCCCAGGAGAGGTCTCCCTCCTATAGTAGATGTTAAGTCGTTCTTGGCCCTCCAATAGTGAATATCCAAAAGTGAAACCAATTATACTTTGACCTGGTCAACGCCAGAGTCAAGGAAAGTCAACTGTGCTCCTGGCAAGGTCTTACCTTGCCCGTGCCAAGGCGTGACCTTGCTCGTGCCAAGGTATGTGCCAAGCTTTCGCTAAGGTACGCTCCAAGTCGTCGCTATGCTAACACCAAGTCACCACGGTGCTCGCACCAAGGAGAGCGCCTTGCCCGCGCACGTGCTCACTTAGGTACACGTGCCATGCCCACTTAGGTACGCATGCCGTGATCGATAAGGTATGTACCGTGCCCACTAAGGTACATGTCGTGCCACACCGTGCTCGCTTAGGTATGTGTCGTGCCACATCGTGCCTGCTAAGGTACGCGCCGCGTCACCCCCTGCCAGTCGAGGAACACGCCACGTCACCTCGTGCCCGTTAAGGTACGCGCCATACCACTTCGTGCCCGCTAAGGTGCGCGTAGTACCACTACGTGCCCGTTAAGGTACGTGCCGTGCCACACTGTGCCCACTTAGGTAAACACCGTGCCCAGTTAGATACTGTGACGGCCCCAATTTCCCCGTGCAATTGGGTACGCCCGCCCTAGACCCATACAAGCCCCGAGTTATCACTCGGCAACCTGACGAGCCCAGACAGCCTTCAATTTTATCAATTTTGTAATTTATGAAAGAGTTATTGCAAAAGTAAACAGTGGAAGACTAAAACAATTATAATAAAGGGGAAATAACTCAATCAAAGGAAGTAGAGGAATTCTATAAGTGTGGAAAACCCCGAGTATTCATGTACAATTCGATAGGTAAATATACATGATACCAGTCTCACAAAAGAAATACCAAGTTCAATGATCCCAACAATGTAATTATAAAACGATATACACATCAGCAAAAGTATAAACACCTATTAAAGAGTCTCTCTGATGTCGCTGCGAATCCTCAGAGTAGATCACCTAGGCAGGGTCCCTTGCCCTTGCTGCTCTCCGCCCTATCTGCACCCACCGTCACAAACTAGACGGTGAGCAACTGAATAAAATTGAATGTAATGCCAGAAGAAGATAACAGTAATTCATGATAAAACAAGTAAAGCAGTCTAAATATCATGCGGTAATAAAATGACAAGAATTTAAATAGACAAGATACATGATAAACAGACTAATATATATCAATCGAAAGTCAAGTGTGTTCCAAGGAATCAAAAGAGGCTCATAAGTGGTCTAAATCATAGCATAACGGCTTCCCGGGCATCGACACAAGCGAAAGCACAGCTATAACTGGAGGGACTCAAACCCACCCACCCAGTACTCGGTGTCACACGGTCACTAAGGGTGGTCACATACTCGTGCGCACGAGTGCCCGCGTTTTATCCCTCTAGTGCAGGTCCTAGTACTTTAGAGACGAAACACTTACGCCGGGAAACACACAACAAGAAATGGAACGGAATACCAACAATAGAACATAACAAGACTGAATAAATGATAATGAATCACATGGTATTTTCTTACTGGCTTACAAATCGTACATTAGCTTGTGACAAATGTACTTACCTGACTAATGGCAACCCGCGTACAACACTCTCGCTCCTAATGTGTATTCCCAAGTTTCCCGCTACCTGACAAGGTTGGAAACTCTAATTAGTGGGTCGAGTCATTACTAAACCTAGGTTGAATACCTTAGTGTTTTCCCCAATGTTTTGATGATTCGAACGACTCGATGCAAATCGACTGAAAAATCAAACGAAACACAACTCTTTTAGATTTTTGAAAACCACACCATAGCTCAAAATAACCATGTATTCGAACACTCAATACACATCTATACCAAACAAATACCCGACCCTTGTATATTCTCACGTATGCATGAATTCGAATCACTAAATCATGTATTCATGCCATGAGTTTTGAAATGAAATAAACTCAACACAAAATAATGAAATCCCGATGACAAAAACACATGAAATAACACATTCATGTTTACTACCGCGAGGAAACCATGCATGAGCACGCAACTCCAACATAAATTCGTTCTCACACACGACGTGCTATTAATTCAAGTGATTTCAATAGAACATTCAAACTAGATTGATAAAACCTTGACTGAAAACTCAACACCGACGTCATCAGCAAAAAATGATCGAAACACGAAACCACGCAACATTGATAAGAAATTACGACAAGTCCGATCATTTACTCAAAATTAAATCAATCAACTATACAACGGAATCACATGACATGACGACACGAATAAAAATCCTCGATACGGTGAATACATTTCCACTTTCATAGATTATATTTTTTAACATAAACTTTTCTTCTCTTTCTTCTTTTCTTTTTTTTTATATGGTACACCCCACACCCCAGCCATGGGGTGTACTACCCCTTTATGCACCCTAGCAGTGGGGTGCACACGCCCCATCACACCCCAACAGTGGGGTGTAAACACCACATAACACACATTCCAACAGTACACCCCATCATGCACCCCACCAGTCACACACAATCACACACACACCCACCTATACCCACACCCCATCATGGTCCTCACCAACATCATACCACCTTCGGCCAGCCGACGAAGTGAGAAGGAGAGTGGCGGTGATGACGATCCTAGGAAGAGGTGAACGTGATGATGGTGGTGAAGCCGAGAGTGATGGAGAGAGAGATGAGAGATCGCGTGACCGAGAGGGAGGCCGAGAGTGATGGAGAGGAGGGAGAGGAGGGATCGAACGAGAGAACAGCGAGAGTGAGAGAGAGCAAACCCGAGACCGAGAGATCAGTGAGGGAGAAGAGATCGTGAACGAACCCGAGACCGAGAGATCAGTGAGGGAGGAGAGATCGCGAGTGAAGCCGAGAGAGAGATGGAGAGGCCGAGAGAGAGATGGAGAGGCCGAGAGTGAGGGAGATGGGAAGCCGAGAGAGAAGAAATGGAGGAGAGGAACGAAATGAGAGAGATGAGGGGGCGGCAGTAGAGGGGTAGGATTAGGGTTTTGTTTTCAACGACCTATATATATGTAACAATGTGTATTTACCCTTTTGCCCCTTTAAGTTACTTTTTACCTAATTCAAACAATTGCCCTTATGGGTCTTTGACCACATCATCTCATCTTAACATATATACACATCTCAATGCAAATCTCATGGCCCTCCTTATTATGATGTGTCACTTTAACAGTTTCTATTCCATAGCCCGCATGTTGCAAGATTATCTGACTCCCACATTAATCTTACGTTTCCTCGATCCGTATTTCTCCGTAAATTGGTTCGCCGCGCCCATTTTCTCGTCACATCCCATTAACTAATTAATTAAATTAATAAAAATTTATTTATTTGTACTCTTTACTTGTTTTTCTCCCCCGTTTAACTAGTCGAAACCTCACTCAATTAAATATCGCCCGAACGGCTCGAAACCCGTAAAATACTAAAATACTAATACACACAATCAAAGAATCATAAAATCACTTCGGTGTCGACTCCCGAAGTTCGAAATACTGTCCTGTATTCACGTAGCCGGGTCACAATCCTGACAAGTGTAACACAAGTCAGTTAAAAATTTGGGGTTGTTACAGATACGCGCCATGCAGTGAACCTCAATCCGTCACCTCAGTCCCCCGAAGCCTTCCGAGTTCACCGAGACTCGGTCATTTGCTGAGTTATCATGCTACCCAGCCTGGCATACTCCGGTCCAGCTATTGGGGTGGTAACAAATCCCATGATTGGTTGATTGAATCCTTAATTGATTCAATCAATCTATATGATTGATTCAACATTTATTGAATCAATTTTTGATTGGTTCAATCAATCAATGTGATTCCTTAAATCAAGGATTGCTTCTACATTCCTTAATTTAAGGAATATTCAATAAATTCTCAAGAAAAGAAATTCAATTCTTTATTAATAATCAATAAAAATTCACCTAAACTATTACGTATGTATCCTTTATATAGGCTTGTAAAATAATTAGACTCCTAATTCTAATAGAATACCAAAAGACACATTAACTATAATTCTATTAAAACTCTTACTACCACTAATTTCTATTTAGAATCTAACTTTAACACAAAAGGACACATAACTTGTAATCCAACTAAACAAAACCATCTTATCTAGTAAAGATGGGGAGGATGACATGAGAGAAGATTACGGTCTATCACTAAGAAAGAAAACACCAATTCATGTTGTTCCTACTCTTCGCTTTCCTTAATTCACTATGTCTTCATGTGGACCAAAGTTTGTGGAGAAAGTAATGTTGCATTTGTTGGCAGAGGCAAAGCCGTGAAGTATTGGATTTTTTCGGTTAAGAATTCTGTTTAGAGTTTTGTATTTGAAACCAGTCTAGAGTCTCTAGAATCCCTTGTATTACTAGAAAGACCATCCTATGTCATACTGCACGACACATTTGCACATTTTCTCATATAGGAGCTTTCCATGCAGGCTTGACCTGCTTGTTAATGAGATCTGTGCATGCACACATCCCGAGTACATATTGACAACTTTTGTGAGCCAATTTGTCTTACGGTAGAATATACCATAGTCATTGTAGTCCTCAACTTTTAATTATAATCTTTCTTTTATATTGAGAAAAAATAAAGATTATAAATCCAACTTTTGAATGTGTAATATTTTTTTTGAGAGCTTTGATTTTGTTATATAATTAAAGTAAAATGTTAACAAAGCATGAACTTTATGGTTTTTTATTCAAGAATACTTCAAATTTGGGATTCAAAGTTATGGTTGTTGTTGTCGTAATAGTCCAAAATTTTAATTTTATCAAGGAAATTTATGCTAGGGGATGCATAGTTTTATTACAGTCTTTTGGTACAACATTGATGTGGTGCATTGAATCGTCTATTAAGATGTGTGCGCACACAATTTTTTATATTTTTATTTTTTTTATTATCCATGAGAATTTAGATACTTGTCGTCGAGCATTTCTCGTTGCCCTAATCCTCAAATGTCCTCTTTTCTTTCTAAAGAGGTGTCATAGTCCAATTGCATAGTAATTTGAGTTGAGGTTAGCAAAGAAAATGATTTTATGAAATTTTTGCCCCAACTCTTTTTGAAGATGTGTGGACGAAAAGTTTGTCCCACATCGATTAAATTAAACTTTGAAATAAGGTATATAAGTAATTAACTCTTCCCAACTAGCATTGAGGCCTTATGGAGTAAAACTCCACATCTAAAGTTGAAAGGTGGTTGAGTTGGGGATAATATCAGTGCTAGCGAAGGAGATCCACGGGGCGTGACAGTGGGAATTTAAAAATGAAGACACCAACCTCATCACCAAAGGCAGATGGAGGCAATCGCGAAGCCCTAAAAATTAATGGAAAATGTTACAATGACACTCCAATGTTACACCCTGTGATGTGCCACCATACACACCTCAGGATACACACCTGTGTGTTATGCACTAAGATCTATGTGCCTAACACTTATTTTTAAATGGGCCCACACGCCATGGTATTAGGGTATGACTTTAGAGTGTCATTCTAGCATCTTCCTTTATTAATTAATTGGGAGCTTTCTTTTTTTTTGTCAAATAATTGTGAATTCTCCTTCTCTCTCACACACACCACATAAACAATTGAATGGTAAGTAGATTCTATCTTGATTAATTTGGCGGTTGCCCTTTAGGTTTTGCACCACATATATTGTACTATAGTATATATTGCTTTTTTTTTCACGATAGTACATATTGCTTTTTTTTTTCAGGATTGTACGTGTTTTTTTCTATGAAAAATGGGGAGAAAGCACAAAACAGGATTGCAAAAAAAAAAAAAGAAGTGCTAGCTACGTGATACACATTCTAGGTCGGGCAACCCCACAGATGTCGTCAGTGATTTTACATGTTGTTTATACCATAGTCATTTGTAGTCCTTCTCAACTTTTAATACTTTTAATTATAATCTTTCTTTTATATTGAGAAAAAAATAAAGATTATAACACCAACTTTTGAATGTGTAATATTTTTTTTTTCAGAGCTTTGGTTTTGTTATATAATTAAAGTAAAATATCAATAAAGCATGAACTTTATGATTTTTTATTCAAGAATACTTCAAATTTGGGATAGAATTTAAGGTTGTTAGCTCAAAATTTTAATTTTATCAAGGAAATTTATAAATTTATGCTAGTGGATGCATATTTTTGTTGCATCTGGTACAACATTGATATGGTGCATTGAATTGTGTATTAAGATATGTGCGCACATAATTTTTTTATTTTTTAATTAACCATGAGAATTTAGATACTTGTTGTCGAGCATTTCTCGTTGCCCTAATCCTCAAATGTCCTTTTTTTCCAAGAGGCGCCATAGTCCAATTGTTTAGTAATTTGAGTCGATGTTAACAAATAAAATGATTTTATGAAATTTCTCCCCCAACTCTTGTTGAAGATGTGTGGACGGAAAGTTAGTCCCATGTCGATTAAATGAAACTTTGAAATGAAGGATATAAGTGATTAACTCTTCCCAACTAGAATTGAGGCCTTATGGAGTAAAACCCCACACATAAAGCTGAAAGGTATCAAGTTGGGGACAATATTGGTGCTAGCGGAGGAGATCCACTCGATCGCGCATGCGTATGCAGTGGGACAGTGGGAATTTAACAAGTTTGAAAGGAAGAAACGAAAAATGAAGACACCAACCTCACCACCAGAGGCAGATGGAGGCCCTAATAATTAATGGAAAATGTTACAATGACACTCCAAAGTTCAAAGTCACACCTTATGATGTGGCACCATACACACCTCGGGATACGCATTCGTGTGTTATGCACTGAGATCTATGAGCCCAATACTTATTTTTATACGGGCCCACACACCATGCTATTACGGCGTGACTTTAGGGTGTCATTCTAGCATGTTCCTTAATTAATTGTTAGTTCTTTTTTTTTGTCAAATAATTGTGGGTTCTCCTCTCTTACACACCACACACACACTACAAGAAAATTAAGCTTTTACAACACTCAATTATGTTTTTTTTTTTTTTTGAAAGACTTAATTATGTTGTTATATCATATATTATTAAAACTTATTAAATCTTAAATTAATATATAATTAAATATTATTTAAGACAAAAAATAATGATTAATTAAATAATATAAAATAAAGAATTTATAAAATTTATAAATCATTACAAATTAATTTTTTAATTATAGATGTTTTCGTTGCATATTAATTACATAATAAACAATTTTTAACAACGTTCAGTGTAAGAACATTTGTCGATGTTGTAAAAGATCTTTTTACTTGTAGTGACAATTGAATGGTAAGTTGATTCTCTCTTGATTAATTTGATGGTTGCCGTTTAGGATTGAACCACTTATATTGTACATATTGTTTTTTTTTCACGATTGTACATATTGCTTTTTTTTTTAATATGAAAATGGGGCGAAAGCCAAAAACAAGGTTGAAAAAAATAAAAAGTGTTAGCTACGCGATACACACGGGCGACCCCATAGATGTGGTCAGTGACAAACTTCCTAGTAAGCAACAGTGGAGAGTCCAATATTGTTAGACCATGTGGCCACGTAGGCACCTCTAAAGAGGTTTCGGTTAATTTCCTTTGTCACCTACTGAGACTGAACTTTTTTCACAATCTCGGTCACCTCTTTAGAGGCCTTAGTCTGATTCGACCACTACTCCTTTAGAGATTGCGATTAGAGTCGGCCAATATCTCTTCAAAGGTGTCAGCCCTGTGCAACTGAACCCCGCAGGTGACACTTTTTCGCTTCTAGGACACATCGCGACCACATCCGACCTTTTTCAAAGAAAAAAACACTCCTACGTACAACACATGGTGATATAATACAAGTGTTTTATAATGACTAAAACCGATAAATGGTGAAGATTGAGAAGTGTTGGGATGAGGATGAGGATGAGCATGAGGATGATGGGGTGAGTAAAGGTATTTTTGAAATTTTGAAAAAAATTTGGAGTATATTACGTAAAAAGTGAGGTAAACGAAATAAAAACTTTAAAAATGGAGTACAAGAAACAAAAAGTGGGGTCCAAAAAAATGAAATGGTAAGGTTGTTCTGTGTTAGCACAATGTGGCGTGCAGTGGACCGGGCGTGTAGTAATAGATCCTACATAAAGGAAGGCCTCTACAAAATGAAATGGTAACGTTGGCAATAGAATATTCAATGGCATGGAGCTAATACTACCCTTGGTGGTCATTTTTCTCTCTCTTTTCTTTCTTCTTCTAAGCAGGAGCTCAAAACAAACCAATTTGCCACCTTCTCCTCCAAAACTTCCTCTGATTGGAAATTTTCATCAATTAAGCAAACGTAGTCATCACTCTCTTAAAGATCTATCTCAAAAGTATGGCCCGATCATGCTCTTGCATTTTGGCCAAGTCCCTGTTGTCGTGGTATCGTCGTCATCCTTGGCTGAGGAGATCTTTAAAACACATGATGCAGACTTTTCAAGTAGGTCTCCTATGACCACAGCAAAGATTCTTATGTACGGATGTGTTGATATAGGCTTCTCTCCCTACAATGAATCTAGGCAGCTGCGGAAGATTTGTGTTATGGAGCTTTTGAGTGTGAGAACAGTGAAAACTTTCAAGACTGTGAGGGAGGAAGAAGTAGCATGTTTAATCGAGACAATATCTCGTTCGTCTTCAAAAGGAGCTTCAGTTAATCTATCTGCGATGTCTCATATTCTCACTGTACACATAATTTTTAGATGTGCTTTTGGCCGGAAGTTTAGCAACGTCGATGGACAAAACGGATTCGCAGATTTGCCAAAGGAGCTAATGTCAGGTTTGTTATCTTTTAGTTTTACTGATAGCATTCCAACATTAGGGTGGCTGGATATTGTCACAGGTCTAATTACAAGGCTTAAGAAAACTGCCCGAAAACTTGACTCTTTCCTGGAGCAAGTCATCGAGGAGCATATAATCCAAAGCAGCAGCAGCAGCAATGACTTGGACAAAGCAAAGGATTTTGTGGATGTTCTACTCCAAATTCAAGAGCACGAAGACAACAAAATAAATACAAAACTCACACGGGACAAGATCAAAGCGCTGATATTGGTTAGGTGAATGTTGGGCGGTAAAGCAACAACGTACATACAATTACATAAAATGAACGTAGCAGAAATGAAGATATATGCATGCTTAGGTGGATGTGTAGTAAAACTTATAAATTAAGGTAGAATGAGAGACAAAAACTCAAAAGAAAAGTAGGAGTAGCACCAATTGACACAGAATAGTGAGGGGCAGTTGCAGTGGTTTGGTCACCTGCAAAGACGGTATGCAAATGCCATCACTAGAAAACTTGACTTAATAGAAATTGAAGAAATTGGAGGAGGTAGGGGTAGACCAAAGTTAATTAACTTTAAAAGCATTAATTAGGAGGCACTTAAATGGTTTGAAATGCTCACCATTAATTACACTAAATTGGGCTATCTTGTTATTGTTATTATTGTTGTATCCCTCCTACATTTGCCATGCATGATGAATACATAAAAAACATAGAATTTAGGTAGGAATGTTTTTCAATCACCTATTAAAGCTGACAAAAGACAAATATATAATAAATCACTTTGGACTTTGTTGGTCACAGGACATGTTTGTCGCCGGAACTGACTCCTTCTCTAAAGTCATAGAATGGGCTATGTCGGAGCTTATCACGAATCCAAGAATTATGAAGAAAGCCCAAGAAGAGGTAAGAAGAATAGTGAGAGAGAAAGGCAAGTTGAAGTTAGATGAGGAGGACATTCAAGAGATGGACTACTTGAAGTGTGTTATAAAAGAGACTTTTAGATTACATCCTCCTACACCAATCCTTGCAAGAGAGTCTTCTGAAAGTGTTAACATCAAAGGGTACCTCTTCCCTCCTAAAACAAAAGTTATAATTAATGCTTGGAAAATTCAAAGGGATCCAGATACTTGGAGCTGCGCCGAGGAGTTCATTCCTGAGGTTTATTGGCTCAAAGTTCGACTTCAAAGGCCTAGATTTTGAGTACTTTCCATTTGGTTTGGGAAGAAGGATATGTCCTGGGATTTCATTTGGCTCAGCAGTGGTGGAGTTAATCCTTGCCAACTTATTATTCTGGTTTGATTGGCAAATGCCTGGTGGCGCCGATGAAAACGGATTAAACATGACTGATAGTTTTCAGACACTTGGCGCGAGGTAATGTCCGCTTCAACTTGTAGCAGCTCCTCACTTTAATTAATCAGATCTACCGAAAACTCATGAATCTCGATCTTGTTGGCCTTGGAAATATATATATCGTGGATTGAAAATTTGCTTGAACAACTTTAAGCACTGGTGTTCAAAATAATAAACGGGTTTCTTATTCTAAAAAAAAAAATAAAATAATAATAAACGGATTCTAAGCTGCATGTTGTAGGTTGTGGATTGAAAATTTATTTATTTGAGTTGTAAGTTTAATGTTGTTAAGTTGTCATGTGTTGTAGGGTACTTGAAGTGGGTGGAAAGACATCAAATTGTGACATTGTGTTCATTGTTGAGGTTGCGAGTGGGAGCAGTTGTTTGTATGTGGGTGTTGACCAAGGCAACGGATTTGCTTATTTAAGTATTTGTGTGAGTAATGAAAGTATGCATTTAATGTTTTTGTGTTACAATTTGTTACTGTTCACACATCTATGCCCAATTTCATTTTTAATATCTTTTTATTTTCTCTTGTTTCCCAATCTTTCACCATCATAGGTTCTTAGGAGCACCTTCTATCAATTTCTTACTGCTAAAACTTGTAGCGGCCCCATTTTCATAGGCCACTACGGCGTGCACCGTGGCCCCACAGACCTTGCCAACTCACCATCCGGCTGTGTCCCACGACCACTTATTAGCCATTACCAATCAATTATTCCTTTAATATAGTTTAAATTAGCTTATGGACTCGTTATAATCATTTAACCTCAAATTATGCCGCGGAAGTCTCAAATCATTAAATGATACCAAATGTGACACGTTTAAATATCAATTAATCTAATGTGGAAACCATACCAAAATGTAGTTCATTAAATATTTATCCAGCATAAAACAAATAAATACATACAAACAACCAGGCGTATAAGAGGAGTAGTCCACGTCTTCAGTCACAGATAATCTTTACGTATCTCCTTGTCCCTTCACATATCAAATCCCTGCACTGAAGCCACCCAACACATACGGTGACGAGTCCAGTGTGTAAACTCCCAAAGAAAACCATCGAGTAAATAATAATAGATTCAAAAGCCATTAAACAATGTTAGCTACACATGCAAAGAGTATGGGCAGCCATAAATCCCTGCGTGTGTAGGTAACAAGCGTACAAGATGATCAACAAATAATCATGATGACAACAACATGCTCCACAACAATTACGATAAAATAAGACAGAATTAGAACGCAAGCTCACATACTAGATCATACTTCGTCAATCCGAGCGCCCAGAGGAACACATCACACCTGGGATCCACCCGGACCACTAACGGTGACCGAAAACACTCACAAACCCACCGGACACATGCACCCTACGGCACGGGTCGCTATCCACCGACTGTGCAAGTACACGTGCTACAATCTAGCATGCTTGATCACATGCCACAGCCGTCCCGACTAAACTCCGATAGTGAAAACAAATCCAACACCAATCAATAACCAGACCAACGCATGATCACAATGAATATGTATAGCAACAATAGTATATGCAAGAATTGAAAGAATTAAATACTCGAATGTGTTTCTGTTGGGGTTTACGCACCTATACCGCACACTAATTATCGATATCCGTCTCGGTCCAAATCCCGTTCTTGCCTTGGAATATGCGCTCGATACCCGACTCTGTTTACCTAGTTCATTTTACTGTATTTAGTGTATTACCATTGAATTAGATATGTGTTAGGGTCAAAATACCCTAAACAGCCTTAATATTGGACTCTGTCCAAAGCACTCAGCGCACTGGAGGGAATGCCCAGCGCGCAGGGCCGTTTCTGCCCAAAGTTCCAGCAGTCCAGAACTGGGTTTTCTCCTCCATACCCCACCACAACACCGATAACACCATTCCCACAACACCAAAACTCACTCTATAACAGTGGGTATGCACCCATATCTCACACCATCATATTTATACCTTTTATTTCCATCTATCCACACATACACATCACTAGGCTTGTGATAAGTGTTCATTTAGGCATAATTTAGTATAGGTTATTAGGTGTAATTGGACTATATTTATTTTATTTTATAGTGATAAATGCATATTTTAGGAAATTAGTGATTTATTGGAATAATATGAAAATATATATCTAATTATATTTAATTTTTCAGTTTTAGGAAAAACGGAGTGCACGGTTGGATCCGGGGCGAAAAAATACTCATAATAAAGTATACACTTGCAGTAATCGGACACCGGAGGGTTTGTTTTGGGGTGTACACAAGAGTAGGTGAATTGGAGTTTTTGAGGTCCACGTGTCGCATCCCCATTGGTCCGGTCGCGTCACTCACAGTCGCTCAACCAATCAGAAGCCAACACGTGTCGGTCAACTCTTCAACGCACACCACGTCACATCGTCCACAACTCCTCTCTCCAAACCGCAAGATCTGACTCGAGATGCGCATCAGTACGAACTCCCAGATTTTTGGTAAGAGTCGCGCGATTTTGTCTTCACAGCTCACCGCCACGTGGCAGCTTCCCATTAGTCCACCGTGTCTACAGTCAGCTGCTCAGCCACTCAAGCGTCGCCGCGTGGCGCCAGTCAGCACTCCAGACGTCATCAACAGTCCTTCCATCCAATGAGATGACGCCACGTCAGCCTCGCCAGCAAACCCCTCCAATCACAGCGTGACACGTTAGCGACTCCAGTTTCTCCACCAATCACAGCCTGCCAAGTGTCCTGGATGCCAAAAAACTCTCTAAAATTACGAAAATTGGTTTTTCTCACCTTCAAAGACCAAATTTTGGGTATAAATATATATTAGGACTTAGATTAGAGGAGGACGAGGATCTATTTTATTTTTATTTTTTTTAGTTTAGTTTTCAATTATGTCTAGTTAGTTCTTCCATCTAGGTTGAAGGTGGATCAGTCGCGCCTACGACTTGGGAATCTTCATGAGGTTTATTTATTTTTAATTATTATTGATTCTTTTATATGATTTATTTTCTTTGGTATTACTTGAACAATTGAGGTTAAACACTAGTTTAAACCTTAATTTATACGTCAGTGAGTCATAAACACCCGTGCTTGTGCGATAAGACCACACTAGTGGCAATTGACTTTACCAATTGATTATAACCTTTTGGGACCGGTCAAATACCTTAGAGATCTAGGCTAAATCGGGAGCACTAGCGATCCGGTTGTCTAGGTGTAGTGCATTCACAAATCGAAGTAATGCAACCAATGCGTTAAATCTGGAGCACTAGCGATCAGGTTGCATGTTTGGTTAGGGAAGTAGTAAACAGTCGTACCTTAGCTATCGAGATTAGGAAGTGCGAGGAACCGAGTGCGTCACCGGGTCTATAGCTGCACTAGATCATAGACTAGTTCATACTTTTTATAAACCGACAATTAATAAATTCAATCCCAAGTTGTATGGCGAGACTGTGAAACTGAATACCTAGATTCTTTTCCATTTAATTTCTTTATTTTTAAAATATTCATATATTTTCTCTAAAACCTTAATTTCCCTTTTTTGTATTTTTCTTAACTAAGAAAGAAACCAATCTCTGTGGGATCGACCCTTTACCGTTATCTACAAAATAGTTGGTTTAGGTTTAATATATTTATTTTATTGACGCATTCGGCGCGCGTCAATTTTTGGCGCCGTTACCGGGGACTGGTTTTTCTTTCCTTGGTTATTTTTGTTGTATTTTTATTTATTATTTTTTATTTATTTATTTATTTTGGTATATAGTCCCTTGTGTCTAATACTTTTGCAGGAAATTTCTCAATGACCTCCTACTACCATAATTATGATCGATTCGAAGACTCATACTATCATGGTACGAATGGGATAGGTATGTCATATAATGGACATCAATTTTCTAACTCGCAATTTTTTATGCAACAGGTCAAGGCTTCTGATTTTTGTGGGGAATCCTTTCATCCCACGTATGCTTGTCCTTACCATCCGAGGTATGGAAATCATCACAGTTCTAGCTATACATCGCTACAACTCGACTTCTGTATGTCTAGGCCAAGTCCACGAAATCCTCAACAAGAACGGAGAACCATTGAAGACATGGAGAAAGATATGATCTCCGACTGGCTTTCTCCAAGCACCAAAAAATACCCCTTTGACGACCTGGAGTAATTCATTATACCAAACGGGACACATATAGTTCCATGCGGAATCAGCCTTCAAGGGATATAATAAGGTTTCTTTTAGAACCGAGCAAGACATGAACCTCACCGAGCAAGAATTGGACCAATGGATTGAATAGAGGGATCAAGAAATTTGAAGAAGAAATAAAGTCAATTCTCCAAAAGATATCAGCTGAGACCATGAGTGCAATCCCATTGGAGAGTGTCGAGGTAAATGAGGTTACACCGATTGAGGACTATTGGAGTGAACCAGAGGAAATAATTGAAGTTTCCTTACACGAGCCGGACATTAGCATTGCGCAGAATGAAGCGGATGAAGTCGAGAAAGAGATTGATGTCATTTTAGAAAGGCCGGAGGAACCGCAAAAAATGAGCAAGGAAGACCAACCTCTGGTGTTGGTGAAGCCACCCACCCTCCCATGCATATTTGTTAGACCTTACAAGGGGATGGTCATAAAGGAGCGTTCGCAGATCTTCTACACGGCTGACACCTTTGTGTCAGCTGACCATGATTTGATAGATTCATATGTGTTAGAGGTCCCGGATGAGCTCCTACATCTGAAGGAGGGCATGTATGATGAATTGCCCAAAGCTATAGATGCTCCATTCGTTGTCGACATCTCGAAAGGAGAGGGCATCACGTGATCATTCATGACAAGTCGAGCTAACGACTTTAACCAAAAGCGCTATTGGGAGGCAGCCCAAGTTTTATTTATTTATTTTTTTTTATTTTTATTTTTTATTTTTTATTTTTTTTTTGCTTGCTTATTTTTATATTTGCTTAGTGTACTCACCATTATCCCATTTTTGACTATTTATAGGTGTTTGATACTCGTTTGTTGAAGCACCGGAGTTGAGAGCCCGATATCACTGTTGCGGTTCTCTGGTATACATGGTTAGTCTTATTGGGATCTGGTAAGTCCTAGGTTTTAGATTATTAGGTTAGTTTTTGTGTCTGCTGGAGGTAATTAGATGTATATTCCTTATATTTCCTGCGTTGAGCATTTTTATCACTGTGCTTCATATTTCATGAGATATTATAGTCCATTAGGTTTTGCATATTCATTTTAGCATGTTATTTCCCCATTATTTAGTTCTTTCACTTCCATATTCTTTTCATCTCTTTTCTCTTCATTTTGTAGTTCATAGCCTCATTCTTGTTTTAAACCTTGAGGACAAGGTTTGGGATAAGTTTGGGGGTGTTTCAGATATAGTGGAGTGTTGAATGAATGGAATTAGCGCGTGACAAGTATGATCGTTTTATTATTTTTATGCGTATTTCATGGGTTTGGTAAATTATGGTGGTGGTTTTCTATTCTTTTCACATCATTTTCTTGTTATAACATGCTATGCATTACATCATTTAGGTTAGTAGTAGTTTATAGTAGTTCATGCATTTTTTTTATTTTATTTTTTATTCTTTCTTTTTTTTTGTTGCATTATAGATTCTAGGCATGTTTAGAGTTATTTAGTTGCATGTAGAGTCGCCTAAAATCTTGTTGAGTGATTTTTATTGTAGATATGAGTTCAAATTACGCTACTTTTGAGACTTGAACCCTTTTGAATATTAGGAGTTGTACTTAAAGGTGTTTTTGATGGCTTTTAAAGGTGATTGAAGGACGGGGATCAGCCAATGACGTAAATAAAGGTGAGATCTCGCTCCTCGCTTGATTCTCGTTGTTTTAGTTGTATTTTTACGTGTTTTCGTCGCCATTTCTCGAGCACCATGTTGGTCACTGAATTTCTGGGTTTGGGGTTGGTTTTTGTTGAGGTTTTGGTGACCAATTAAGGTGTGAATTGTTAGACCAAAAGAACAACCAATGACTTCAAAACTTGTAACACTGCCACTTTCCTAAAGGAAACTTTTGCGCTCCTATTTGCAAAAGTCCAGCAAAAATCTAATAGGATACTATGAAGTCCCGATTTGCACTAACAATAGTGAAAAATCGAACCAGGGCAAATGTTGTGAATTTTGGTGTTTATTTCTTCTTCTTCTTCTTCTTTTCTTTTTCTTCCTCTCATGCCTCTCTTCTCATAGTTAGAGAAAGGAGTGGGATAGTGGACCGTTATCAATTGAGTGGTCAAATGATAACCGCTCCACTTTAATTGAGTGGTCAATTTGTAATCGCTCCACTTTAATTTATTGAATGGTTTTGTAACTGTCTATTTATTGGGTCTATTAACTAACTACTTAATTACAACAAATTCTTTCGAAAATGTCTAACAAACCCCCACCATTTTTAATATAAACAAATCACTGATCGAAGAATATTTTAAACATTATATGCATAAATAATGATATCTTGCGATTTGAACCATTAATTTGTGAAAAGTTCATTACATCATATCAGAATTACATAGTAGATAAACTTTAAACCAATGATTCTATTTGATATGTAGCATAAACATATCACACATATAACATACACTAGCAAATTGCTATAAATTTCTTAACACATTTAATATTGGTCATGTGTCCCATATCTTCTGTTAACGTTTTCGGAACCAAGCCCTTAAACTCCTTGAAACGGTCGCATTTCACATTCACTTAGGTAGTCTCCAATCTAGCATTCCTGCAATTTAAGCACCTTGAAAACTATAAAGAGATTAACTCAACCTCCTCCCTTTCCATGCGGATACCAAACACTAGCAACCCTAGGATGGCGATAATGATATAGTGCTCACAATCATACTGATAATGTACTTTGACTACATTGAAAACATGACTTAATGTAATGTTAAGCGTCGAGTTGAGTTTCCATTATTGATGACTTTAATTTATGGGCTTGAGACCCATCCCCCTTGATGTTTTATTCACCAAGTCTCTTGACAATCCCCTTGTAAATGGATCTGCCAAATTTTGACTAGATTTCACATAGTCAATCGTGAATACTCCATTTGTTATCAATTCTCTAACACAACTGTGTCTCAATCCAATATGTTTGGACTTGCCATTGTACACTTGGTTATAAGCTCTAGCCAATGTGGACTCACTGTGTTGTGCATATCGAATAAATATACACTTCACTCCTCTTTCACCTAATTTCCTCTTTATGGGTTCAGGTTCTTTTACTACTGCTCTACAGCTCTAAAATCTTAAATAATTAAGGTTTGGTTTTCGATTATTCCAAAGCTCATATGGGGTGACCTTATTCCTTTTTTTGTGAAATTTTGTTCAAAATATGGCATGCAGTCAGCAATGCCTCTTCTCAAAATCCATTACTCAAACTTGAGTTTAATAGCATAGCATTAACCATTTCTGTTAGAACAAGGTTTTTACGTTCAACCACACCATTTTGTTGTGGTGTATAGGGAGCTGTAGTCTCATGGACTATTCCAGTGGATTCAAAGTACTTTGGATTATAGTACTCTCATCCCCTATTAGACCTTAAACATTTTATGAAGGTCTCACATTGCAACTCAGTTTCTGCCTTGTAAGCTCAAAAATTAACCATTACTTCATCTTTGGAACGCAACAAATAAACATAGCATAGCTTCTTGTAATCATCATTAAACGTTACAAAATATTTATTGCCTCTTATTGATGGTGTACTATGCATGTCACATAAAAACAATTTTGAATAGTAGGGAATGGATTTCTCGTTATTTTTGTTTACATGCATGTATTGCAATTTCCTTCATATTTATCAAAATAAGGCAGTAAGTCTAGATTAACCATGTCATATAATTTTCTGAAATTAACATGTCCTAATCTATGATGCCATAAAAATGAAGGAGACTCAACGATATATGCAGAAATAATATTCTTATTAGATAAAGCGATTGCATTTAGCTTAAACATACCCTCAAAAGCATAACCCCTTCCCACAGACATACTACCCTTGGACATTACAAACTTGTTAGCCTCGAATACAAGCTTTAAACCAAACTTGTTCAACAAACTACCGGACACTAGATTCTTCCTTACTTACGCTACATAATACACATTAGTAAGAGTTACAATCTTTCCAGATGTAAACTTCAGTTCAACACTACCTATGCCTTTGACAGGGACAATAGTTGTATTTCCCATGTACAGGACAATATTTTTATCTACTGTCTCCATGGTTTTGAAAAACCTCTTGTTCTTGCAGACGTGTCGAGTTGCACCAGAATCAACCCACCAAGCCATGTCATTTTCAATCATGTTGATCTCAAAAATCATGACAATGAGGTTATCATTGTCATTTCCTGCATTACTTGAGGAAGCTTGTTGTTTTCCTTTTTTCCTCTTCTAGTGATGACATTCATACTTGATGTGACTATCTTTCCTACAGAACCAACAAGTTTCTTTTTGCTTCTTTTGATTCTGGTTTGGTTTTGGTGATTGGTTTTCCAAAACCACCAGGCTTATGTTGCCTCTTTAGCGAGGAGTATTAGAACTTTGCTTCCTCTACCACATGCACCTTTGAAATTTCCTGAGCATTCTGCTCTTTTTCATTTTCTTGCATGCGACAATCCTCTTGTATGCAAAGATGGTTAGCAAGCTCATCAAGAGTGATGTCCTCTTTTTTATTCTTCAGAGTTCGTTTGAACTCTCTCCAAGATGGTGGCAATTTGTCAATAATAAAAGACACAACAATAGTTTCATCCATAACAAGATTGTGTTGAAAGAAATGATTACAAATTCTCTTAATTTCACGGAATTGTTCCATGATAGATCTATCATCTACCATTTTAAAATTATTAAAATTAGAGATGATAAATTTCTTACTTGTCGTGTCTTCCTTGTGGTACCTTGCCTCCAGTTTCTCCCACAGTTCCTTAGCAAAAGGAACGTCGTGGTAAAGGTCGAACAGGGAGTCCTTCATCGCGTTCAGAATGTGACCTCTGTAGACTTGGTCATCCGTCTCCCACTTCTACCTTTTCTTGATCTGTTCGACAGTTTCATCATCGGACTCCACAGGCTTAGGTGTATTTAGAACATACACCACATGAAACGCCACTAGCAGAAAATGCACGCGTTTCTGCCACCTCAGGAAATCTCCATCGAAGCGATCGAGCCTCACGATGTTCGCCGACAGTTCCTTGATCGAAGCCATTGCAATAGCAAAAGTTTCCTTTAGATTGTTAGACCAAAAGAACAAGCAATGACTTCAAGGCATGTAACACAACCACTTTCTTAAAGGAAACTTTTGCACTCCTATTTGCATGAGTCCAACAAAAATCTAATAGGATACTATGAAGTCTCGATTTGCACTAACAATAGTGAAAAATCGAACCAGAGCAAATGCTGTGAATTTTGGTGTTTATTTTTTCTTTTCTTTTCTTTTCTTCCTCCCGTGCCTCCCGTGTCTCTCATCTTATAGTTAGAGAAAGGAGTGGGATAATAGACCGTTATCAATTGAGTGGTCAAATGATAACTGCTCCACTTTAATTAAGTGGTCAATTTGTGACTACTCCACTTTAATTTGTTGAATGGGTTTTGTAACTGCCCATTTATTGGGTCTATTAACTACCCACATAATTACAACAAATTCTTTTGAAAATGTCTAACATGAATGGTGGTGTTTGAGTTGGTTGGGAAAAATTTCAGTTTTGATAATTTTTGATGAGTTTTGGAGAATTTTTTATAGGAGTTTCAAGTATGATTTCAGGATCGGTACGACTTGCTCATCGCTCTCTCCGAGACCTCTCTGGAAAAGATGGTCTTCCTATCATGCTCCTGCATTTTGGTCGTACTCCAGTAGCTGTAGTTTCGTCTAGTGATATGGCAATAGAGATCATAAAAAATCATGATATAATTTTTGCAAATAGACCATTTATGAGGGGTGCTACTGCACTCCTTTAAAATTGCAGGGATATCCCTTTTGCGCCTTATGGAGAATATTGGAGAAACATGAGGAAGATTTGTGTTATGAAGCTTTTTAATGCTAAGAAAGTCCTATCCTTCAAATTTGTGAGAGAGGAGGAAGTTGGGATTATGGTAGACAAAATATCTCACTCAAGTTTATCAGGAACACCAATAAATCTTAGTGAGACACTGCTCACTCTTGCCATAGGATGTGATTTTTTTTTTTTTTTGAGAAATTGGAGACAAGCTTCAGAACGATATATTAATCACAAGAGTAAAACATTAGAGGGGGCTGTGTACCCTCCATGCTATATACAAAGAATACTATGTACACAAAATAATTATGAACATGTGATGAGCGCCAAACCAGTGTTGAGGGAGGGCGATAAGAGATTGGAGGAGTTGTTGCCAAGGATGTGATAAGCATATGCTCTCTAGGAAAGAAGTATGGCGAAAAGGGCGATAAGAGATTGGAGGAGTTGTTGAGGGAGTTGGTGGTGCTCATGGGAGCTATCAGCTTTTCAAGACTTTTTCCCGGCTTTAGGATGGATGGATGTTGTGATTGGCTTGGTTGCAAGGATGACGAGGACTGCACAAAACTTGGATACTTGATCAAGTCGTTGAAAAGCATATTGCCGCTCGTCACGAGAAATTGAAAGATGTTTTTGTCGATCTTTTGCTTCAAGGAATAGAGGAACAAAAGTTGGCTATCGATCTCTCCCGAGAAGGGATCAAAGTAATAATACTAGTAATCAACTTTCTTTTGCTATCTCTCTTTAGTCCCAAGCCTAATTCAGCCATAGTATCGGCAGTAATAATACTTTATACTGATATCTCTCTTCTTTGCTGGATGTACTCATCATGGGCATCGAAACTACAACCACCACAATAGAATGGGGGATGGCGAAGCTCTTAAAGAATCGAACTGTGATGAATAAAGCCCTAGTCGAGATGAGAAGAGTTGTTGGAAACAATAGGAAAATCAATGAAGAGGACATTGAGCAAATGGACTACTTAATGTGTGTGATCAAAGAGACACTGACGTAGCTTCCAAACTGAATGTTGGACACTACGAACAAACAACTTAGGGTTAAAGAGAATTAACACCAAATTCTAATGACTTTTAAATATTACACAAAGCATCAATTTTTTTATTCATTTAGATGTGTTTATATACACAAATGTACAAATAAATTTATGAAAATATTACAATGAATCCCATGATTGGTTGATTGAATCCTTAATTAATTAAATCAATCAATATGATTGATTCGTGATTGCTTGATTGAATTTTTGATTGGTTTAATCAATCAATGTGATTCTTTAAATCAAGGATTGCTTCTACATTCCTTAATTTAAGGAATATTCAATACTCCCCTCAAGTTGGCGTATGGAGAATTCATCGAAATGCCCAACTTGACGAGTAACACGCTTTCAATTAGGTCCTCGATGTTCTCGATCCAAGACTGCTTGCGATTGAAGGTTCTTCTTTGAATCCTTTTAATTGGCTTGTTTGATAAGCAACTTCTTGGTTGTCTTCTCGCCATGTCGTAAAGAATATAGTATGGGGAAAAACAACCATACTACAAATATGAGTATAGTATAGGAATATCTCTATATCATAATAACCGCTTTCATTTGAAGGTTCTTCTTTGAATCCTTCCAATCGGTTTGTTTGATAAGCAACTCCTCGGTTGTTTTCTCGCCAAGCCACAAAAAATATAGTATGGGAAAAACAGCCATGCTACAAATATGAGTATAATATAGGAATGTCTCTATAATATAATAATTGCTTCCATTTGAAGGTTCTTCTTTGAATCCTTCCAATCGACTTGTCTGATAAGCAACTCCTCGTTGTCTTTCGCCAAGCCGCAAGGAATATAGTTTGGGAAAAACATTCATATACTACAAATATGAGTATAGTATACAGGAAAATCTCTATACTATAATATAAAAATGGATTGCTTTGTGTCTCTCTAGTTGGGATGGACATTACGGAGCCAGGTAGAAACCTGCTCTGAGACCATAATGAATTTTGAATATTACACAAAGCATTACTTTTTCTATTCATTTAGATGTGTTTATATACACAAACGTACAAATGAATTTATGAAAATATTACAATGAATCCCATGATTGGTTGATTGAATCCTTAATTGACTCAATCAATCAATATGATTGATCGTGATTGATTGATTGAATTTTTGATTGGTTCAATCAATCAATGTGATTCCTTAAATCGAGGATTGCTTCTACATTCCTTAATTTAAGGAATATTCAATAAATTCTCAAGAAAAGAAATTCAATTCTTTATTAATAATCAATAAAAATTCACCTAAACTATTTATGTAGCCTTTATATAAGCTTGTAAAATAATAAGACTCCTAATTCTAATAGAATACCAAAAGACACATTAATTGTAATTCTATTAAAACTCTTACTACCACTAATTTTTATTTAGACTCTAACTTTGACACAAAAGGACACATAACTTGTAATTCAACTAAACAAAACCATCTTATCTAATAAATAAAAAATCCTAATCTAACACAAATTCTAATTTGCATCATTCTATCCCGGTTGAGAAAATTTGTTCTCGAATTCAATGCTTGAATAATTCTTCCGCGCATGACATCTATGGTCTCCATCTTCATCATTCTTCCCTTGTTGGAAAAAATTCGCCCTCGAATTTTGGTACCTTCACGCAACTTCTCGGCTTTGACAATGAAATCATCAAAACTAGTCTTGACGTGCTTGAAAAGCTAAAATAGGACATTATTCTGATCGAAAAAGTCATGTCTATCAACATACGTCGTCATTGGTTGCAAATTTGAGTACTTTTGCCTTTGCAATGATGCAAATTAGAATTTGTGTTAGATTAGGATTTTTTTATTTATTAGATAAGATGGTTTTGTTTAGTTGGATTACACGTTATGTGTCCTTTGTGTCAAAGTTTGAGTCTAAATAGGAATTAGCAGTAGTAAGAGTTTTAATAGAATTAAGGTTAATGTGTCTTTTGGTATTCTATTAGAATTATGAGTCTTATTATTTTACAAGCCTATATGAAAGACTACATATGTAATAGTTTAGGTGGATTTTTATTGATTATTAATAAAGAATTGAATTTCTTTTCTTGAGAATTTGGTGTTAATTCTCTTTAGCCCTATGTTGTTTGTTCGTAGTGTCAAACATTCAATTTGGAATATCTCCGCTACGTTAAGTGGTATCAGAGCCTTTATAAACCGTGATTTAGAGATAATCATGACACGGAAGAAGAATTAGAACCAACAACGAGTCGAAGATATTTATCATCAACACAATCAAGCCTGGAACGAGCAACGTTTCGCTCAACTTTTTATGTCGTAGGAATAATTGCAGGTGCAATTGAATGAATTGCCTGCTATTATGGCTATTACGAGAGCGTTGTTGAGGGTTCGGGTTGGAAACGACCATATTCGAAGCTGTCAAAGAGAACCTATTGTTTTGAAGAAACAAACATAGATTTCTCTTTTGATGGGAAAGGTGAATTTGAAGACGAGGAAATTTATGTCAACTTTGACGAGCCGCCA
The DNA here is from genome assembly GCA_039657345.1 of Stephania japonica. NCBI lineage: Eukaryota > Viridiplantae > Streptophyta > Magnoliopsida > Ranunculales > Menispermaceae > Stephania > Stephania japonica. Next base: position 29,401,436 of record CM077560.1, read on the forward strand.
AAGTTTGATGCCGGTGATGAAGACTTCATTGAAGACAGGGTGGTCTTTGGAGATAATGGTCATGTTATCGAAGTTATTTCGCAATCTGCAAGTCCCCAAGTACTTGAAACAATGGTTGATAATGGTGTAGTAGACACCTACCTAATTGAAAAAGGTGTGGAGACAAAAGTGAAGTTCGCGAGAACCAAACACTTTTGTTCATTAATAGATGACATAGATGAAGAGTTAGTAGTGGACGCTCTTTAAGACTCTCACGGTGGTGTATTTGTTGATAACTTCGGTTTTGAGGCTAAGGTTAGTTTTGAGGACAAATTTGTCCCTCGGCCGAAAGACGCAAGAGGGTACGAAAATTCAAGGACGAATTTTTGTCAATGGGGGGAGTATGATGCAGGCTTGGATTGAATCAATGTTGTGTATCATGAGAATGGTGTATAGATATATGGAAATATGAGCCGTAATCAAATTTTGGTTGACTTTTGGAGGGTCCGACTATGAAATTCGAGTAAGGAACACATAGTTTTATTGGAAACGACGTCTTTGAGCAATACTCACTACTTTGTAGTGAGTATGGTGTTTTTCGGCCAAATTCTTTCACTTAGGCCTTCAAATTAGCAATTTTTCTATTTTTAATAAGTTTTAGTTTGATTACAACTCTTAGTAGGAATTTTCATTTTTTATGCCGTTTATTGCATTAGCTTTCCTATTTCGTCTAGTTTTCCATTTAGGGTATTTTGGACTTTTGCTATTTTTAGTAAATTTTAGGGTTTTGCTATTTAAAGCACCCTTCTTGCTTTGTACTTAGACAGTTTTTTATTATTAAATAAATTTTGAACTTTGATTAAGTTCTTTAGCCCTAAGTTTTTTGTTCGTAGTGTCGAACATCCGATTTAGAAGATCTCATTTGTGTCGGACACTAAGACTACATCCAGTAGTCCCTACTTTTTTCCAAGATAATTCTATCAGGAGTAATAATACTTTGTACTAATGTCTTTGCAGGATGTACTCATCGTGGGCATCGAAACTACAGCAACCACAATAGAATGGGGGATGACGGAGCTCTTAAAGAATCGAACAGTGATGAATAAACCCCAAGTCGAGATGAGAAGAGTTATTGGAAACAATAGGAAAATCAATGAAGAGGACATTGAGCAAATGGACTACTTAATGTATGTGATCAAAGAGACACTAATTAAGACTACATCCAGTAGTCCCTACTTTGCTTCCAAGACAATCCTATGCAAGAACCAATGTGGGAGGTTACGAAATCCCAAGAATAACATGGTTGTTGATCAATGTATGGGCAATTCAAAGGGACCCTGAATTATGGACGCAACTTGAAGAGTTCATACCGGAGGATTCATGGGCAATAGTATTGATTTTAAAGGCCAAGATTACGAGTTCATTCCTTACGGGTGTGGTCGAAGAATTTGCCTAGGAATGTCACTTGGCGTCGCTACGGTTGAGTATGCTCTGGCCAATCTTGTGTATTGGTTCGACTGGGAACAGCCTCGTGACATTGCTAGTAAAGATGGAGAGGATGACGTGAGAGAAGATTACGGTCTATCACTAAGAAAGAAAACACCAATTCATGTTGTTCCTAATCTTCGCTTTCCTTAATTCACTATGTCTTCATGTGGACCAAAGTTTGTGGAGAAAGTAATGTTGCATTTGTTGGCAGAGGCAAAGCCGTAAAGTATAGGATTTTTCCGGTTAAGAATTCTGTTTAGAGTTTTGTATTTGAAACCAGTCTAGAGTCTCTAGAATCCCTTGTAGTACTAGAAAGACCATCCTATGTTGCACTGCACGACACATTTGCACATTTTCTCATATAGGAGCTTTCCATGCAGGCATGATTTGCATGTTAATGAAATCTTTGTATGCACATATCCCGAGTATATATTGACAACTTTTGTGAGCCAATGTGTCTTACAGTGGAATACATCATAGTCATTGTAGTCCTCAACTTTTAATTATAATCTTTCTTTTATATTGGGAAAAAAATAAAGATTATAACACCAACTTTTGAATGTGTAATATATTTTTTGAGAGCTTTGATTTTGTTATATGATTAAAGTAAAGTATCAATAAAGCATGAACTTTATGATTTTTTATTCAAGAATACTTCAAACTTGGAATTGAGGTTATGGTTGTTGTTGTTGTAATAGTTCAAAATTTTAATTTTATCAAGGAAATTTATGCTAGGGGATGCATAGTTTATTACAGTCTTTTGGTACAACATTGATGTGGTGCATTGAATCGTGCATTAAGATCTGTGTGCACACAATTTTTTATTTTTTATTTTTTAATTTTTTTTATTAACCATGAGAATTTAGATACTTGTCATCGAGCATTTCTCGTTGCCCTAATCCTCAAATGTCCTCTTTTCTTCCTAAAGAGGTGTCATAGTCCAATTGCATAGTAATTTGAGTTGAGGTTAGCAAAGAATGATTTTATGAAATTTCGCGCAACTCTTTTTGAAGATGTGTGGACGGAAAGTTTGTCCCACATCGATTCAATTAAACTTTGAAATATGGTATATAAGTGATTAACTCCTCTCAACTAGCATTGAGGCTTCGTGGAGTAAAACCCTGCATCTAAAGTTGAAAGGTGGTTAAGTTGGGGACAATATCAGTGCTAGCGAAGGAGATCCACGGGGCGCGACAGTGGGAATTTAACAAATCTGAAAGGAAGAAACGAAAAATGAAGACACCAACCTGTAAGGACCCTCGAATTTTAACTAGACTTGTATGATACTTGTCAGGACCGTGACTCGGCGACGCGATACTGGATCGTATTTCGAACCTTGGGAGTCAACATCGAGGTAATGTTATGATTCTTTGATGTGTGTAATAGTATTTAGTCTAATGCGTGTTATGGGCCATTTTGGCGATTTTTAATATGAGAGAGATTTTCGCTTAGGTAAACGGGGAGAAAAATACAATTAAAAGAATTTCCGTAGTATTTAAATAATTGTTTGGCGAGACAAGGCAAGACCACAAGCACAAACGGAGAAATACGGATCGAGGAATATAAAATTTACTCGGGAGTTGGTTAACTAAGTGGCTTACAAGTCAGTAGTTGGAGAACATATAAGAGATTGTTAAAATGACATAACTCCAATTTGAGGAGACATGGGATTAACCTCGAGAGGTGGGTGAGGATGTTTAAGAGGAAATATAGAGGGGATTATAGCAAACTCCAGGGGTATAATGGTCATTTTGACCAACTAATATATATATATAGGGTTTAGGGTTGTATATGTATATATGTTATAAACAAAACCCTAACCCTTCTACCGCCACCCTCTCTTCTCTCCCTCTTCTTTTCCCATTTCGGCCTCTCCTTCCTCTCCATCAATCTCGCCTCTCCTCCCTCTCACCCTCACAGTCTCTCTTCTCCACTCACGACCACTCCCTCTCCATCCCCACTCTCACGGTCTCACTCTCACTCACGTTTCACCCTCTTCTCTCCGATTCACTCACGACCTCACTCTCCTCATTCACCATCACTGCCACCCTCCTCCTCCTCTCGCTATTCGCAATCGACGAGCTGCACGATCCCTGGGAAGTTGAACTCGCCGAAGGTAGCTCACTCTCACTCTCTTTCTCTCTCTCTCTCTCTCTCTCTCTCTCTCTCTCTCTCTCTCTCTCTTTCGGCCTCGCACACCACTCACCTTACGATTCCTCTCTCTCCCTCTCTCGGCCGGTGCTTTGTCCTCTCTATTTTGGAGTCGTCATGGCTGGTGGGACCGTCCCTGGTCACGACTGATCGGAGGCAGCGCTGCTGGTCGGAGGTGGTTCCTTCTATGTATAAAAAAGTATGAAACTGTAGTGTATATGTTAGACAATTGAGGGGTGTGTGGTGATGGCGTGTGTGCACCCCACGGTTGGGGTACGTGATGGTGTGTGTGGTGTGGACAGTTCAGTTGGGAGTGTGGTGTGTATGTACACCCCATGGTTGGGGTGTGTGACAGGCTATGTGCACCCCACGATTGGGGTGCGTAATGGTGTTGTGCACCCCACGGCTGGGGTGTGAGGTGTATCATGTGGGTGTGCGTATAAAAAAAAGAAGAAAAGGAGTATGGATAGTTTATGATTATAGTAAAATGTGTGTAAATGGGCTTGTGTTAGGTCCCAATAAGGGCCCAACATAACAACTACATAATAGGGCCCATAACAAGCATATAATATTATGGAAATGGGCTTAAGTATTTAAGCCCAACTAGAATCTAACAAATAAAACAAACTTATGCAAATCGACTTAAGACTAAATGCTAAACCTTAAACTAATATTTAGGATTCAAACCCTTATCACGTAGTCGGGAAGTCGCGGGAGACACGTTAGAGTCTTGGAGTTTGTTACGTGGATCGCGATAGTTAAGGTAAGTACACTTGTCTTAAAGCTTGTGTACGTTAATAAGCCAGTTAAGAAAATACCAAGTGACTCATTTTCATTCCTTTGTGTTTACTATTATCTACTTGTTGGCATTCCATTCCATATTCCTTGTATGTGTGTTCTTGGCATAAGTGTGTCGAAGGTACATGCAAAGCATGCACTAGAAGGGATAAAACGCGGCACTCGTGCGCGCGAGTGTTTGACCACCCCTAGTGATTGTGTGATACCATGTTGTGACATCTTTGTTGTGGAATTGTTGTGGATTTTTAGACCACTTATGGCTTCTCCTGACTCGTAGAACACGCGTGTTACGATTGCTTTTATTTCTAGTCTGTCTATCATGCATCTTGTTTATTTAAATTTCGGTCTTTCAATTACTGCATGATATTTAGACTGCCTTGTTTGAAAGTTCATGAATTACTATTATATTCTTCTGGCTTTACTTTCGATTTTTCTCAGTTACTCACCGTCTAGTTTGTGACGGTGGGTGCAGATAGAGTGGAGTGCGGTAGGGGCAAGGAACCTTGCCTAGGAGACTTTTTGTAAGCAGCTGGACTTGAGGTATCGAAACGTAGGCTCATGCATATTTCTTTTTTTTTGTATGACGTTTTATATATATGATTTTTAGTTTGGAATTGGGGATAGATTTTGAGGTAGATACCATGAAATCGTTAAGTTTACTTGGACGCGAACCTATCGGGGTTATCCAGATTTATATAGATTCATGATTTCCGTTTATTGAGTTATTTCTCAATAATTGCTTAGTATTAATTTTCTTCCGCTGTGTTATATTTGCAATAACTCTTTCATAAAACTTGACATTTGATGATGTGAGGCTTACTAGGCTCGTCAGGCTCACTGAACATTGACTTGGGGCCCGCACGGGTCTAGGCCAGCGTACCCAAATGTATTAGAAATTTAAGGCCGTCACGAGTTGGTATCGAGTGCAAGGTTCTAAAAACTTTGATTTGTTGATGTAAATTCATAAAAAAATACAAGCCATTAAAACCGGCGGAAGTTAGGAACGGTTGAACTTAGAAGTGGAAACCCTATGATCCCTGTAGAAACTTATTTGGGGAGTAATGGGTTGAGTCGGATAATTTTTATGATTGTTATGTGTATGAGTATGGTATAAGGTAGCTATAGATTGATCTTAGAAGTTCGTTCTCTTGATTCGAACGACGATGGCGGGTCGATCGGTCGAGCGATGATAGCGCACGTCCAAGCACACTATATGCTAGCGCGGACGATGTACATGCCTTGATTCAGAGAGTTGCGACACAGGACAAGCAGTTACAGGAAATGTTACGCCTGTTAAGGACACTCGTACCAGCTACCACTACACCATTGACTCCGACTACACCATTGCCACCTACGGTTACACGAGGAGCAGAGACCCCGATTGCTGCGGCATCTACGAATCTGATTCCGTTAGAGGCGGTACCCGATGGAGTTGTTGTTGCGCTTAATATACAGACCGAGGCGGAGACATCGGCTACAATAGTAGTTATTGCAAAGGTTACTCCAGTTACGACACCAACGAAGAGTCCGGGAGCCACTACTGAGGCAAAGCAATGGAGGGAATTCAAGAGACATGATCATATGAAGTTCTATGGCGGTACTGATGTTAGGGCAGCGGAACTATTTTTGAAGAATCATGAGAAGATTCACTCGATCATTGCCACAGAGGACCACATGCGAGCGATGATCTCCTCGTCGATGTTACATGCTGAGGCAGATGATTGGTGGACGACCATCATTACCACCCGAGGCTATCCGAGAGACTGGATCGACTTCAAGGCCCAATTTAATTAGAAATACTTTCCACTGACTATACTTTGAGCAAAGAGGAATGAGTTCATGGCGTTGAGGCAGGGCGCTAATGAGTCAGTGATGGAGTACATGGGTAGATTTTCATCATTGTTGCCTTATGTTGGAGGATCTGCAGACACTGAGACTGATCGAGTCTATTATTTCATAGAGGGTTTGTTACTTGCGATTGGTGGTTCCGTCGTCACTACACAGCCGGAGACCTTGCAGATTGCTTATGAGCGGAGTCTAGTACGGGAAGGTTATTTGCTTACTCATCCGGAGGAGGACAGACCGGTTAGATTAGAGTCTCAATTGGAGGAGCACCATCAAATCAAGAAGAAGAAGAAGAACAGGTGGAATTTCTGTGACCGTGGAACTCAAAGCGTAGGGTCTGTTGCATAGTCGACTACTCGTCCGACACATCCTTCTCCGCCAGTATCGAGTTTTGCCAACCATCCACCGCAGCCTAGTCAATCAGGACAGCAGTCACAGAGGCAGACTACTGAGAGTAGGGGAAATGATCGAGGAGACAGGCAGAGTAAGACATAGAGGTCTAGTCAGACTCAGACTCAAAGTTACGCAGCAAACGACGAGGCTAAAGCCGGACTCGGAGCTATGAAGATACCCGCACATGTTTCAAGTGCGGAAAGGTTGGCCACATTCAGAGGGATTACCCTTAACCACCGAGAGCACCGCCACAGCATTACCAGCGTCAGAGGGAACGTGTTCAGGCAGCTGTTGAGCCAGATCAGGGGCATCCCGAAACCTTGTTGAGGGTATGATTTCTATTTGCGGTACCTTCATGCATACAACGTTCGATTCCGGTTCCACTATTTCGTTTATTGCTGGTCGCATGGTAGATAAGCTAGGTTTGAAACTTGTTAGGCTTTGTAAACCCTGCATCCTTAGCACTGCTGCTGGAGATAAGATTTACCTAATTTGTTGTGCTTGATACTCCAGTAGAGATAGGGGGTTATGAGTTACCAGTGGATATGGGAGTGCTCGAGTTTTTGGAGTTTGATGCTTTGCTTTGAATGGATTGGTTGGGATCGTTTCATGCTCACATCAGTTGTTATGAGAAGAGGATCACAATTCCATTAGTAGATGGTTCGAAGATCAGCATTCAGGGTACGGCGTCGCTACTTCTTATCACCAGAGGCAGGGAAGCCAATAGTGGCAAGATTGAGATTGTTGCGAACGTCATGAGCATTGGGGCAAAGTAGGAGATTTGTATTACCGAGGCACCAGTCGTGTGTAACTTCACAGATGTGTTTTCGGAGGATTTGCGGGGAGTACCACCACCGAGGGAGATCGACTTTATCGTTGATCTTGTACCAAGGACTAAGCCGATCTCGATACGACCATACCGTATGGCACCTCGAGAGCTTGAGGAGTCAGCTAGATGAGTTGTTAGAGCTAGGTTTCATCAGACCAAGTATGTCGCCATGGGGAGCGTCAGTGCTGTTTGTGAAGAAAAAGGATGGTAGTTTGAGGCTATGTATAGATTGTCGCCAGCTGAACCAGATCACAGTGAAGAACAAATACCCGTTACCACGCATTAATGATTTGTTTGATCAGTTGACTGGAGCACAGTGGTTCTTGAAAATAGATCTGGGGTCATGCTATCACCAGCTCAGGATTAAGGTTGAAGATCGAGAAAAGACGACGTTCAGCACGAGATATGGTCACTTTCAGTTTACAGTCATGTCATTCGGCTTGACTAATGCGCCCGCAATGTTCATGGATCTCATGCATCATGTGATAAGGGAATACCTTGATCGATTCGTGATTGTGTTCATAGGCGACATCCTCATCTATTCTAGGACTCATGAGGAGCACGAGGGGCATCTACGAGCAGTGTTGCAGACTTTGAAGGATCACCGACTATTCGCTAAGTTCAGCAAGTGCAAGTTTTTGGTCGTCGAAGTCGATTCCTTGGTCACGTCGTTGGAACTACCGGTGTTGCCGTTGATCCGAGAAAAGATTAGAGCCGTGATTAAGTGGCTTACTCGACTACATTTATGCAAATTCGTAGTTTTTGGGATTGGCGGGATACTATCATTGATTTGTGCAAGATTTCTCCAAAATATTTGCACCATTACGAAACCGACTCGAAGAATGCGAATTTTGATTGGAATGTGGAGTGTGAACATGCATTCAACACTTTGAAGGAGAAATTGACTACCGCGCCTATTTTAGCGTTGCTTGAGAGGAAAGACTTAGTTGTGTACACCGACGCGTCGAAGGTTGGTTTGGGTTGTGTGCTTGATGCAAGAGGCGAGTTATCGCTTATGCATCCCGACAGTTGAAAGTTCACGAGAGGAACTATCCGACACACGACTTAGAGTTGGCTGTAATAGTGTTTGCATTGAAGATATGGAGGCACCACTTGTATGGCATACGTTTTGAGTTGTTCATAGACCATAAGAGCTTGACGTATCTATTCACTCGAAGGAGTTAAACTTGAGACAAAGACGTTGGTGGAGTTCTGAAGGACTACGATTTCTCACTCGAGTATCATCCCAGGAAAAGCTAACATGGTTGCTAATGCTTTGAGCCATAGAGGATCCGATGTTGAGGTTGTCGTATGTCGATGACCCACGAGTATGGTCTTTGAGGCGATCGAATTGATAGTGCAGTGCGGCGGACGTGCCGACTACTACTAGGACACAAATTTGTGGGCGAGATGAGATTGCGAGACCGTATTACTACTGATTGTTCTTGAGGACACGGGCGATGAGTTGTATCGCAAGATACGGTGAGATGGTAGACAATCCAGAACATCTAAATTGGAGTCGGTCGACATACTCTTGCTTGAGGTATCGTGGGCAACTGTGAATTCCATTGGCGGCTGACTTACGCACGAGATACTTTAGGAGGCTCACCGTTCTCGATTTCTGTACATTCGGGTCGGACCAAGATGTACGTTGATATGCGACGTCTCTTTTGGTGGCCAGGGATGAAGTCCGATGTGTCGGAGTTTATTAGAGCGTGTGAGATATGCCAGCGCGTAAAGGCTAAGCATCGACGGCCTGGAGGATTTCTACCGTCCCTATCCATTCCTCGATGGAAGTGGGACCACATTGCTATAGATTTCGTTAGTGGCTTACCTCGATCTCCTCGTGGTCATGATAGCATCTGGGTAATTGTGGATTGATTGATGAAATCTGCTCATTTAATATCGGTATCCACTACACACCGAGTTGACAGACTGAACATTCTTTATGAACATGAGATTTTTAGATTGCACAGAGTTCCGTTATCAATTGTGTCAGATCGAGGAGCGCAGTTTACATCGTTGTTGTGGCAGAGAATGCAGGCTCAGTTCGGCACCAAATTAGAGTTAAGTATGGCGTTCCATCTACAGACAGATGAACAGTCCGAGAGGTTGATCTAAGTGTTGGAAGACATGCTCAGAATGTGTGCGTTGGAATATGGCAGGTCATGGGACAACAGTTATCAGGCGAGTATCGATACGGCACCGTTTGAGGCGCTCTATGGCAGGCCTTGTAGATCACCTTCTTGCTGGGCTGAGCCAGAGGATGTTGTGATAGTGGGTCCTGAGACTATTGTTAATCATACTGAGAAGGTACGACAGATTCGGCAGAGACTTAAGAGTGCCAAGGAGCGGTAAAAGAAATACTATGATCAGTATCACGATGAGCGTCAGTACGACGTGGAAAACTATGTATACCTGAAGATCTCACATCTGAAGGGTCACAAACGGTTCGGAATTGTGAAGAAGGTCGGTAAGTTGCTTATTAGCTCGAGTTACCATCAGAACTTGTCGGCATTCATCCAGTGTTTCACATTTCAATGCTTCGACTAGAAAAGTCGGGCGTGGGACGACGACCGACAGTTGACTTGAGTCAGATTGAGTTGCAGGACGATGCCACTTACGAGGAGTAGCCAATCCAAATTGTCGACCGCAAGGTCAAAACACTGAGGAACAAGGAAATCCCTTCGGTTCTCGTGAAATGACAATTTCATGGGAATGAGGAGCTAACTTGGGAGTTAGAGTCTTACAGCGAGAGCACTTTCCCTATCTATTTGATTCAGGTAAGTTTTTAATTTAGTTTACTTATTAGAAAATTTCGAGGACGAAATTCTAATAAGTGGGGGAGACTATAACAACCCTCGAATTTCAACCAGACTTGTATGATACTTGTCAGGACTGTGACTCGGCTATGTGATACTGGATCGTATTTCGAACCTTGGGAGTCGACACTGAGGTAATGTTATGATTCTTTGATGTGTGTAATAGTATGTAGTCTAATGCGTGTCACGGGCCGTTTTGGCGATTTTTAATATGAGAGAGATTTTCGCTTAGGTAAACGGGGAGAAAAATACAATTAAAAGAATTTTCGTAGTATTTAAATAATTGTGTGGCGAGACGAGGCAATGCCACACACATAACGGAGAAATACGGATCGAGGAATACAAAATTTATGCGAGAGTTGGTTAAATAAGTGACTCACGAGTCAGTTGTTGGAGAACATATAAAAGATTGTTAAAATGACATAACTCCAATTTAAGGAAACATTGGATTGACCTCGAGAGGTGAGGATGTTTAAGAGGAAATATATAGGGGATTATAGCAAACTCCAGGGGTATAATGGTCACTTTGACCAACTAATATATATATATATATTTAGGGTTTAGGGTTGTATATGTATATATGTTATAAACAAAACCCTAACCCTTCTACCCCTCTACCGCCGCCCTCTCTTCTCTCCCTTTTCTTTTCCCACTTCGGCCTCTCCTTCCTCTCCATCACTTTCGGCCTCTCCTCTCTCTCACCCTCACGGTCTCTCCTTTCCACTCACGACCACTCCCTCTCCATCCCCACTTTCACTATCTCACTCTCACTTACGGCTTCACCCTCCTCTCTCCCATTCACTCACGGCCTTACTCTCCACGTTCACTGTCACCGCCACCCTCCTCCTCCTCCTCCTCTCGCTGTCGACGAGCTGCACGGTCCCCGGGAAGCCGAACTAGCCGAAGGTAGCTCACTCACTCTCTTTCTCTCTCTCAGCCTCACACACCACTCACCTCACGGTTCCTCTCTCTCTCCTTCCCTCGGTCGGTGTTGTGTCCTCTCTGTTTTGGAGTCGTCGTGGCTGGTGGGAGCGTCCCTGGTCATGGCTGATCAGAGGCGGCGCTGCTTGCCGGAGGTGGTTCCCTCTATTTACAAAAAGGTGTGAAATCGTAGTGTATATGTTGGACAATTGAGGTGTGTGGTGATGGCATGTGTGCACCCCATGGTTGTGTGTGGTGTGGACAGTTCAGTTGGGAGTGTGGTGTGTATGTACACCCCATGACTGGGGTGTGTGATAGGGTGTGTGCACCCCATGATTAGGGTGCGTGATGGTGTTATGCACCCCACGGCTGAGGTGTGAGGTGTATCATGTGGGTGTGCGTATAAAAAAAAAAAAAAAAAAGAAGAGGAGTATGGATAGTTTATGATTATAGTAAAATGTGTGTAAATGGGCTTGTGTTAGGGCCCAATAAGGGCTCAACATAACAACAACATAATAGGGCCCATAACAAGCATATAATATTATGGAAATGGGCTTAAGTATTTAAGCCCAACCAGAGTCTAACAAATAAAACAAACTCATGCAAATCAACTTAAGACTAAATGCTAAACCTTAAACTAATATTTAGGATTCAAACCCTTATCAGGTAGTCCGGAATTCGCGAGAGACGCGTTAGAGTCTCAGAGTTTGTTACGCTGGTCGCGATAGTTCAAGTAAGTACACTTGTCTTAAAGCTTGTGTACGTTAACAAGCCAGTTAAGAAAATACCAAGTGATTCATTTTCATTCCGTTGTGTTTGCTATTATCTACTTGTTGGCATTCCATTCCATATTCCTTGTATGTGTGTTCTTGGCATAAGTATGTGTCTCGAAGGTACATGCGACCTGCACTAGAAAGGATAAAACGCGGGCACTCGCGCACTAGTGTTTGACCACCCCTAGTGATTGTGTGATACCATGTGCTGGATTGTTGTGGATTTCGATGTTGCGACATCTTTGTTGTGGAATTGTTGTGGATTTTTAGATCACTTATGGCCACTCTTGACTCGTAGAACACACATGTTTCGATTGCTTTTATTTCCAAATCTGTCTATCATGCATCTTGTTTATTTAAATTCGGTCTTTCAATTCCCCATGATATTTAGACTACCTTGTTTGAAAGTTCATGAATTAGTGTTATATTCTTCTGGCTTTACTTTCGATTTTTCTCAGTTACTCACCATCTAGTTTGTGACGGTGGGTGCAGATTGAGTGGAGTGCAATAGGGGAAAGGAACCTTGCCTAGGAGACTTTTTGTAAGCAGCTGGACTTGAGGTATCGAAACGTAGGCTCATGTTTGTTTCTTTTTTTATGACGTTTTATATATATGATTTTTAGTTTGGAACTGGGGATAGATTTTAAGGTAGATACCATGAAATCGTTAAGTTTACTTGGACGCGAACCTATATATAAATTCCTGATTTCCATTTTATTGAGTTATTTCTCAATAATTGCTAGTATTGAATTTTCTTCCGCTGTATTATATTTGCAATAACTCTTTCATAAAACTTGAAATTTGATGATTTGAGGCTGACTAGGCTCGTTAGGCTCACTGAACATCGACTTGGGGCCTGCACGGGTTTAGGCCGGGCGTACCCAAATGCATTGGGAATTTGGGGCCGTCACACCAACCTCATCACTGGAGGCAGATGGAGGCAATCGCAAAGCCCTAAAAATTAATGGAAAATGCTACAATGACACACCAAAGTTCAAAGTCACCCACTGTGACGTGGCACCATACACACCTCAGGATACACACCTGTGTGTTATGCACTAAGATCTATGTGCCTAACACTTTTTTTTAAATGGGCCCATACGCCATGTTATTAGGGTGTGACTTTAGGGTGTCAATCTAGCATCTTCCTTTGTTAATTAATTGTGAGCTCTTTTTTTGTCAAATAATTGTGAATTCTCCTCTCTCACACACATCCCACACATAATTGAATGCTAAGTAGATTCTCTCTTGATTAATTTGGTGGTTGCCCTTTAGGTTTTGCACCACATATATTGTACTATTCACTACAAAATAGGCAGTATTAGCAACATAATTTAGCAACGGAACGAATTTCGTTGCTAATTATCAACGACAGGTGGGTTTATGGTTTAGACACAGAATAGCAACAAAATCAATTATGTCGCTATTCCGTTGCAAATTTTGGCACCAAAGTTTCCCCCCCAAAACATTCCGTCAGTATTCTGTCGGTAAAGTTCGCACCCAATTTTCCCTCATAAATGTGGAACTATATTTAGCAACAGAATAGCTAATTCTGTTGCTAAATCTAACTTAGCAACGGATTAACAACATAATTAGCTATTTCGTTGCTAAACTCAATATATACATACCCAACTCATCTTCTCCATTGGTCTACCCTAATTTTTAAACTCCTCCCTCTCTTCTCTTGTTGTCAGCCGCCGTCGATCCCCGCCATGCCGTTCGTCGCCTCCCTCTCTCTCTCTCTCTCCCTCCCACATCCCCTGTCGTCCCCCTCCCGCACCCCCACCCCCCGTTCCCCTCTCGCTCCCTCCTCCCTTTCCCTCCCCTCCCCGTCGTCACCCCACTCCCTCCCCCTCGCCCTTCCCCTGTGTCGTCCCCCTCCCCCTCGTCCCTCCCCTCGCCCTCCCCATCCCCATCCCCACTAGGGACCCCACCCGCCCTCGCCTCGACAACCACCACCCCTCGACCCACCACCACACTAGGGTATTATTTTCAATTTTTAATTGTTTTTTTAAAACTTAACTTTTTCTTGTATTTATTTTATTTACAATTTTTTGTGTGTTTTTGTTATTTTTTTGTGAAAATATATTAATTAATTCATATAATGTTGTTTGTGGAAATATGTAGTTAGTATTGTGGTCGTTGCTGCCACGCGTAGAGGAGGGATTGATATTATTTGCGTTTAGAGGTATTTATAAATTTTCTAAATAGTTTATTGAGTTTTTTTTGCTAAATTAATTTATTTTTTAAAATTAAGAATTAAAAAAATGTAATTATTGTGTTATTTTCTGATTAATAATTTATTATATAGAATAAGTGAAATTAATAAATACTTAAGTATAATTCATGTATACTATAATTTATGCCTTATCTAGCTTAATTTTATTATATTCGATATGTGTCATGATAATATATAATACAACATGTATAGATCCAAAAAGTAATAAGAAATGAATTACTATTATAGATATGGTTATCTACAAAATATATATGTATTACCTTTTATGTTTCAATTAAATTCATACACTTCGATGATTACGTGCATCTCGATGCATAAGAAAATAGTCAAAATAATATGTTTGTAAGTTTAAAGTACAATTGAATCATTGTTGATGCATGCAAATAAACGATGTTAATTAATAATCAATTTTTTTTACTATCTTGTTAAACTTGTCCAACTATCCAAACTCGACCTACAAAGCACAATCGACGACAAATGTTAAACAAACAAATTTTTTTTTTTCGTAAGGCATGTCTACGCCAAATAGGGAATGGATGTATAATCGTGTCTAAAACTGTCTACTGCGTCGTGAGTTTGTGGAAAAGGTTAAAGAGTTTATAGAGTTTGCAAAAAACAAATGTTACATTTATAAAAGTGAGAAATTCATAAAGTGTTCGTGCAACCATACAAAATGTTGTCTTCGTAATTATCGCGACGTGGAGACGGTTGAGTACCACATTTGTAAGCACGGTTTTGTTCATGACTACTACCTTTGGTATGAGCATGGAAAATGTAGAGATGATGTTCCTAAGCCACCGACATTAGACAACCTATCACATGAAACTTTTCACAAAGAAGATTCTCAACACTTCAGAGTATCGACATCCTACCACGAGATGTTATGCAATACAACGGGGCCAAGCTTTGACTGGACACACATGGAAGAGTTGTCGAATCGTGAAGCGCAACAAAATTATGATATGGCAGATGCGGGATATGAACCATTATGGATGGAGTGTAAGAAAATGACTAAGTTGTCTGCAGTGACGAGATTAATTTCTTTTTCTAGGTTTCATTGTTAAAAACTATCCAGAATTGATGTTAAAAACTATCTAGAATTGTTATCAGTAGAAAGTATTTAAAGGATTCAAAAATATGTCGTCAATTCACAGCTATATATGTTACCTGTTGCAACTACAATTGAAAAATTAAGAAAATTAATGTGTTATATATAGATTGATTTGGTTGTACAAGTATGTAAATGAATTTTTATTTTACTTTTTGCAGGAGGACTATCAGAAGAGGCTTGAGGAGATGACTCAGGCATCTCCCGACGTGCCAGTGGATGAGGATGAGCTTTTCTATGAGGTTTCAGGCAGAGATGAGAAAGGGCATGTTTATGGAGGAGTTACCACTCCACAGACACGGGAGGTATTGAGGTTGACTGAGGAGGTCACCATTCTTCGGGAGGCGCAACAAAGGCACGATGAGACGATCGTCATCTCTTGGCATTTATGAGATAGCAACATCCTGGTGTAGTATTTGGCGATCCCAGGGCAAGCACCTCTTATGCCTCACCTCATCAGGCCCCACCTTCTGATGCTTCGCCTTCTCGAGCCACGACAGATCATAACGATGTTGAGGGCTACTATGCACAAGACGGTGTCGATGGCTTGGATTAGTCGTAGTTGGTATTTAGTTTGATATAAACTTTTTTGAGGACTTTTATTGTAAACTTTTAACATTTTTTATTAATATATCTACTTTTGGACCAATTTATTCTATTATTTAAATTTTTATTTTTTTAATTCAAAATATTTATTTAAATAAATATTTTAATACTATATCTGTTGCTATTAGTTACGAATTCGCAACGGAATAGCGACGGAAATATAATTCCGTTGCTAATTAGCAACGGATTAGCAACGGAATTATATTAACATATTTATTTTAAAAAAGTCCGTTGCCATTTCGTTGCTAATTAGCAACGGAATAACGACGAAAATATGATTCCGTTGCTAATTCGTTGCTAATTAACAATGGAATAGCAACGAAATATATTAAAATATTAATTTAAAAAAATCTGTTGCTATTCTGTTGTTATTCAACAACGGATTTGCAACGGAATCATATTAAAATATTTATTTTAAAAAATATCAGTTGCTAATTAGCAACGGATTAGCAAAGAAAACCTATTTTCGTCGCTATTCAATGGATTTTTTTAAAATAAATATGTTAATATATTTAAAGTCGCTAATCCATTGCTATTTAGCAATGGATTAGCAAAGATAGTAGTA
The DNA here is from genome assembly GCA_039657345.1 of Stephania japonica. NCBI lineage: Eukaryota > Viridiplantae > Streptophyta > Magnoliopsida > Ranunculales > Menispermaceae > Stephania > Stephania japonica. Next base: position 29,417,953 of record CM077560.1, read on the forward strand.
ACGAATTTAAATTCGACCTAGCGACGAGGGTTTTAGTGACGCTTGTTTTTCGTTGCTAATTCGACTTAGCAATGAGAAAAACAGGGTTTAGCAACCGAATATACCGTTGCTAAATCTGCCATTTTTTGTAGTGATAGTACACATTGCGTTTTTTTTCACGATAGTGTACATATTGCTTTTTTTTTTAGGATCGTACATGTTTTTTTTCTATGAAAAATGGGGAAAAAGCACAAAACAGGATTGCCAAAAAAAAAAAACAAAGAAGTGGTAGCTACGCGATACACATTCTAGGCGAGCAACCCACAGATGTCGTCAGTGATTGTACATGTTGTTTATACCATAGTCATTGTAGTACTTTTCAACTTTTAATACTTTTAATTATAATCTTTGTTTTATATTGAGAAAAAAATAAAGATTATAACACCAACTTTTGAACGTGTAATATTTTTTTTTCAGAGCTTTGGTTTTGTTATATAATTAAAGTAAAATATCAATAAAGCATGAACTTTATGATTTTTTTTTCAAGAATAATTCAAATTTGGAATAGAGTTTAAAGTTGTTGTTGCCGTCCTCATCTTAATAGTCTAAATTTTTTATTTTATCAAGGAAATTTATAAATTTATGCTAGTGGATGCTTATTTTTGTTGCAGTCTTTTGGTACAACATTGATGTGGTGCATTGAATCGTGTATTAAGATGTGTACGCACACAAATTTTTATTTTTTTTATTAACCATGAGAATTTAGATACTTGTTGTCTGAGCATTTCTCGTTGCCCTAATCCTCAAATCTCCTTTTTTTTTTCCAAGAGGTGCCATAGTCCAATTGTTTAGTAATTTGAGTTGATGTTAACAAAGAAAATGATTTTATGAAATTTCTCCCCTAACTCTTGTTGAAGATGTGTGGACAGAAAGTTAATCCTATGTCGATTAAATGAAACTTTGAAATGAAGTATATAAGTGATTAACTCTTCCCAACTAGAATTGAGGCCTTACGGAGTAAAACTCCACATCTAAAGTTGAAAGGTACCAAGTTGGGGACAATATCGGTGCTAGTAGAGGAGATCTATAGGCTCGCGCACGCGTGTGCAGCGTGGCAGTGGAAATTTAACAAGTCTGAAAGGAAGAAACGAAAAATGAAGACACCAACCTCACCACCAGATGGATGCAATTGCGAAGCCCTAATAATTAATGAAAAATGTTACAATGACACTCCAAAGTTCAAAGTCACACCTTGTGACGTGGCGCCATATACACCTCGGGATATGCACCCATATGTTATGCATTGAGATTTATGAGTTTAACACTTATTTTTACATGAGCCCACACACCATATTATTAGGGTGTGACTTTAAGGTGTCATTCTAGCATGTTCCTTAATTAATTAATTGTGAGTTCTCCTTTTTTTTTTGTCAAATAATTGTGGGTTCTCCTTCTCTCTCTCACACCACACACACAACTGAATGGTAAGTTAATTCTCTCTTGATTAATTTCGTGGTTGGCGTTTAGGTTTTGACCCACTTATACTGTACTATTGTACATATTGCTTTTTTTTTCACGATTGTACATATTGCTTTTTTTTTCACGATTGTACATATTGCTTTTTTTTTAATATGAAAATGGGGCGAAAGCCAAAAAAATAAATAGTGACCCCACAGATGTCACAGATGTCGTCCCCACATACCATGTGGGGTGACCCCACAGATGTCGTCAGTGACGAACTTCCCAGTAAGCAACAGTAGAGAGTCCAATATTGTTAGACCATCGGTTGGATTTCACTGTCGCTGGGCTTTTTTTACAATCTCGATTGCTTCTTTAGAGGTCTTAGTTAGATTCGACCATTACTCCTTTAGAAATTACAATTAGAGTCCGCCAATATCTCTTCAAAGGTGTCGGGCCTGTGCAACCGAACCTCGCAGGTGACACTTTTTCGCTTGTAGGATACATCGCGACGACATCCGACCTTGTTCAACGAAAAAAATACTTCTACGTACAACACTTGTTGATATAATACAAGTGCTTTATAATAACTACAATCGATAAACAGTGAAGATTGAGGGGTGTTGGGATGAGGATGAGGATTAGGATGATGGGGTGAGTGAGGGTATTTTTAAAATTTTGGAAAAAATTTGGAGTATATTAAGTAAAAAGTGAGATAAACGAAGTAAAAACTTCAAAAATGAAGTACAAGAAGCAAAAAGTGAGGTCCGAATAGCCGCAGCAAAAAAAAAAAATGAAATGGTCAGGTTGTTCTGTGTTAGCACAATGTGGCGTGCAGTGGACCGGGCGTGTAGTAATAGATCCTATATAAAGGAAGCACTCTACAAAATGAAATGGTAAGGTTGTTCTGTGTTAGCAATAGAATATTCATTGGCAATGGAGCTAATACTACCCTTGGTGGTCATTTTTCTCTCTCTTTTCTATCTTCTTCTAAGCAGGAGGTCAAAACAAACCAATTTGCCACCTTCTCCTCCAAAACTTCCTCTGATTGGAAATTTTCATCAATTAAGCAAACGTATTCATCACTCTCTTAAAGATCTATCTCAAAAGTATGGCCCGATAATGCTCTTGCATTTTGGCCAAGTTCCAGTTGTGGTGGTATCGTCGTCATCCTTGGCTGAGGAGATCTTAAAAACACATGATGCAGTCTTTTCAAATAGGTCTCCTATGACCACAGCAAAGATTCTTATGTACGGATGTGTTGATATAGGCTTCGCTCCCTACAATGAATCTAGGCTGCTGCGGAAGATTTGTGTTATGGAGCTTTTGAGTGTGAGAACAGTGAAAACTTTCAAGACTGCGAGGGAGGAAGAAGTAGCATGTTTAATCGAGAGAATATCTCGCTCGTCTTCAAAAGGAGCTTCGGTTAATCTATCTGCGATGTCTCGCATTCTCACTGTACACATAATTTTTAGATGTGCTCTTGGCCAGAAGTTAAGCAACGTCGATGGACAAAACAGAGTTGCAGATTTGCCAGCGGAGCTAATGTCAGGTTTGTCATCTTTTAGTTTTGCAGATAGCATTCCATTATTAGGGTGGCTGGATATTGTCACAGGTCTAATTACAAGGCTTAAGAAAACTGCCCGAAAACTTGACTCTTTCTTGGAGCAAGTCATCGAGGAGCATATAATTCAAAGCAGCAGCAGCAATGACTTGGACAAAGCAAAGGATTTTGTGAATGTTCTACTCCAAATTCAAGAGGAAGACAACAAAATAAGTATGAAACTCACACGGGACAAGATCAAAGCGCTGATCTTGGTTAGTTAATTTTTCAATGCTACATTTAAACCAGATATTTTCTATGAGAGTGGATGTTGGGCGGTAAAGCAAAAACGTACAATTACACAAAATGAACGTAGCAGAAATGAGGATATATGCATGCTTAAGTGGATGTGTAGTAAAACTTATAAATTAAGGTAGAATGAGAAACACAAAAATTCAAAGAAAAGTAGGAGTAATACTAATTGACACAAAGATTAGTGAGGGGCACTTGTGGTGGTTTGATTATCTGCAAAGACGGTCTACAAATGCCCCCACTAGAAAACTTGACTTAATAGAAATTGAAGAAATTGGACGAGGTAGGGGTAGACCGAAATTAATTAACTTTAGATGCATTAATTAGGAGGAACTTGAATGGTTTGGAATGCTCACCATCAATTGCACTAAATCGGGCTATGTTGTTGTTATTGTTGTTGTAGCTAAATTTACCATGCATGATGAATACATAACAAACATAACATTTAGGCAGAACTGTTTTTCAATCACCTATTAAAGCAGACAAAAGACAAATATATAATAAACCTCTTTGGACTTCGTTGGTGACAGGACATGTTTGTCGCCGGAGCTGAAACCCCCTCTAAAGTCATAGAATGGGCAATGTCAGAGCTAATCAGGAATCCAAAAATTATGAAGAAAGCCCAAGAAGAAGTAAGAAGAGTGGTGAGAGAGAAAGGCAAGTTGAAGTTAGATGAGGAGGACATTCAAGAGATGGTCTACTTGAAGTGTGTTATCAAAGAGGCTTTGAGATTACATCCTCCTACACCAATCCTGGAAAGAGAGTCTTCTCAAAGTGTTAACATCAAAGGGTACCTCGTACCCCCTAAAACAAGAGTTATAGTTAATGCTTGGACAATTCAAACGGATCCAGATACTTGGAGCTTCGCGGAGGAGTTCATTCCAGAGAGGTTTATTGGCTCAAAGTTCGACTTAAAAGGCCTAGATTTTGAGTACTTTCCATTTGGTTCGGGAAGAAGGATGTGTCCTGGGATTTCATTTGCCTCAGCAGTGGTGGAGTTAGTCCTTGCCAACTTATTATTTTGGTTTGATTGGCAAATGCCTGGTGGCGCCGATGAAAAGGGATTAGACATGACTGATAGTTTTCAGACGCTTGGCGCGAGGGAATGCCCGCTTCAACTTGTAGCAGCTCCTCACTTTAATTAATCAGATCTACCGACAACTCATGAATCTCGATCTTGTTGGCCTTGGAAATATATATATCGTGGTGTTCAAAATAATAAACGGGTTTCTTATTCTAAAAAATAAAATAAAATAATAATAAACGGATTCGAAGCTGCATGTTGTAGGTTGTGGATTGAAAATTTATTTAATTGAGTTGTAGGTTCAATGTTGGAAAGGTATCAAATTGTGACATTGTGTATATTGTTGAGGTTGCGACTGGGAGCAGTTGTTTGTATGTGGGTGTTGACCAAGGCAACCGATTTGCTTATTTAAGTATTTGTGTGAGTAATGAAAGTATGCATTTAATGTTTTTGTGTTACAATTTGTTACTGTTCATTCGTTCACACATCTATGCCCAATTTCATTTTTAATATCTTTTTATTTTATCTCTTATTTCTCAATCTTTCACCATCATAGGTTCTTTGGAGCACCTTCTATCAATTTCTTACTGCTAAAACTTGTTCTGTTGGATTTTTCTTGTAGCAGCTCCATTTTCATTGGCCCCTACGGCGTGCACCGCGGCCCCACAGCCTTGCCAACTCACCATCCGGCTATGTCCCACGGCCACTTATTACCCATTACCAATCAATTATTCCTTTAATATAGTTTAAATTAGCTTATGGACTCGTTATAATCATTTAACCTTAAATTATGCCGCGGAAGTCTCAAATCATTAAATGATACAAAATATGACACGTTTTAATATCAATTAATCTAATGTGGAAACCATACCAAAATGTAGTTCATTAAATATTTATCCAGTGTGATCCTCAAAGTCATAAACAACTAAAATGTAACTCTCACAACCCATACAAAGCATAAAACAAATAAATACATACAAACAACCAGGCGTATCTTCAGTCACAGATAATCTTTACGTATCTCCTTATCCCTGCACATATCAAATCCTGCACTCAAGCCACCCAACACATACGGTGACAAGTCCAGTGTGTAAACTCCCAAAGAAAACCATCGAGTAAATAATAACAGGTTCATAAGCCAATAAACAATGTTAGCTACACATGCAAAGAGTATGGGCAACCATAAATCCCTGCGTGTGTAGGTAACAAGCGTACAAGATGATCAACAAATAATCATGATGACAACAACATGCTCCACAACAATTATGATAAAACAAGACAGAAGTAGAACACAAGCTCACATACTAGATCATACTTCGTCAATCCGAGCGCCCAGAGGAACACATCACACCTAGGATCCACCCAAACCACTAACGATGACCGAAAACACTCATAAACCCACCGGACACGTGCACCTCACGGCTTGGGTCGCTATCCACCGGTGGCACATGTACACGTGCTACAATCTAGGATGCTTGATCACGTGCTACAACCGTCCCGACTAAACTTCGATAGTGAAAACAAATCCAACACCAACCAATAACCAGACCAATACATGATCACAATGAATATGTATAGCAACAATAGTATATGCAAGAATTGAAAGAATTAAATACTCAAATGTGTTTGTTGGGGTTTACGCACCTATACCGCGCTCTAATTATCGATATCCGTCCGGTCCAAATCCCGTTCTTGCCTTGGAATACGCTCTCGATACCCGACTATGTTTACCTAATTCATTTTTGTATTTAGTGTATTACCATTGAATTAGATATGTGTTAAATACCCAAAGCAACCTTAATATTGGCCTTTGTCCTTCACTTCAGTAGTGGCTGAGCGGTTTTTTGCCCGAGAATTCTAGCAATCCGAACCGGGTTTTCTCCTCCAAACCCCACAACAACACCCATAATACCATACCTACAACACCAAAACTCACTCTATAACAGTGAGTATGCACCCATATCTTACACCATCATAAAAACCCACAAAATTGGTATAAAATCATAGAGCAATTAGAGGAGATGTTTGATCTAACCTTGGTTTGTTGATCCAATACTCACAAGGCCTTCAAATCCTTAAGTCAACACCTCCAAACCCTCACTTCTTCCTTCCATTTTCGTCCAATAAGGGAGAGAGAGAAGAGAATGGTCAAAAAGTTGGAAAGAATCCTATTTATACCTTTTATTTCCATCTATTCACACATACACATCCCTAGGCTTGTTTGGATGGTTGTGATGAGTCAAAAAGTCTCCACAAAATGCCAAAATTGACCTCATATAGGTCTCTTTGTCTTTATTCAAATGGCACCAATTATTTGCCTTCCTCGGCGTTCCAATACCCGACTACGAACCACGCCTGGTGCCGTTCGCACATAACGATGGTACCGACCGTCTCAACATTATTTATAATAAATTATTAAATGAATTTTATTATTTATTGAGTGTATCTAGTTGTGACGGCCCCAATTTCCCCATGCAATTGGGTACGCCCGGCCTAGACCCGTGCAGGCCCCAAGTCATCACTTGGTAACCTGACGAGCCTAGTCAGCCTTCAATTTAATCAATTTAGTACTTTATGAAAGAGTTATTGCAATATTATACAGCGGAAGACTAAACAATATATAACAAGGGGAAATAACTCAATCAAAGGGAAATTAGGAATTCTATAATTGTGGAAAACCCCGTGTTCATGTACAATTCGATAAATCAACATACATGATACTAATCTCAACAATAATACCAAGTTCTATAAACCAAAAACATACATATATAAAGCGATATACAAATGAGCAAAAACATATAACCTACTCTAGGGTTCCTCAAGTCCAGCCGCTAATCCTCACAAAAAGTCTCCTAAGCAAGGCTCTTTGCCTCTACTGCACTCCGCTATATCTGCACCCACCCACAAACTAGACGGTGAGCAAGCGAGAGAAATCGAAAGTAATGCGAGAAGAATATAACAAGATAATTCATGAATTATCAAACAAGGCGAGTCTAAATATCATGCAGAATTGAAAGACAGAAATTATGTAAACAAGGTGCATGATAGGCGGACGGAAACAATAACAATCGAAACATGCGTGTTCTACGAGTCAAGAGAGGCCATAAGTGGTCTAAAATCCACAACAATACCACAACAATATCCACAACAATCCACAACAATCCAAGTACATGGTATCACACAATCACTAGGGGTGGTCAAACACTCGTGCGCACGAGTGCCGCGTTTATCCCTTCTAGTGTGCCGCATGTACCTTCGAGACACACACTTATGCCAAGAACACACATACAAGGAATATGGAATGGAATGCCAACAAATAGGTAATAGCAAACACAATGGAATGAAGATGAATCACATGATATTTTCTTAACTGGCTTACTAACGTACACAAGTTTTGAGAGACAAGTGTACTTACCTGAACTAATCGCAACCCGTGTAACAACACTCTCGCGTTCCTATTAAGTATCCCCGAGTTTCCCGCTACCTGACAAGTTTGGAAACTCTAATCAACGGGTTGAGTCATTAACTAACTCTAAGTTAACTTCTTAGTACTTCCCGTGTTTTGTAATGACTTGACAACTTAATAACCAATCGATACAACGACCATAAACCCATTGAAACACAACTCGCTTGGATTTTGAATTCACAACACATATATAAGCCTAATCACACATCTTAGGCTCGGCTCGGTCGTAAATAGGTCACGCTATAGTTTCGAGGACCCAGCGCGTGACCACGACGTCATAACCATTCATCGACACGAAAACACAACTTCGATGTCGCCCGACAATTACGATTCAATACGAAACTTAACATGACCATACACCGGCGAGTAGGGAACTCAGGGTGTGGTCCAACATTCGTAGAGTGTCAACACAGCATGGAAAGGCCATGTGCACACCCTACGTCACGTTGACAACTACTCAACGCAATATAAACAACTCATGCGTATCTCCGCCATTACGACTCATCATCATTGATATGGACGCTCCGGGGTTATGAGACTCCATGGCGGGCATGGTAAGGTCTCCGGCAGTTCCCCATGTCATCGCGTCGATGATAGTACCGCCACAACGAGTGGTTTCAGGCGAGAATGTTATAATGCGCATAACATTACATAAATGACATAATATATTAATAATGCCGCTGTTTTAGGCCACTCCGAGAGTTGTGAGACACAAGCATAGACTTAGCTTGGTACTCGACATCTCCGATCATGGTGGCACAGCGGTGGCGTCGCCTACGGCAATGGATTTCGGCGATGACTCAAAACAGTCCACACAACATGACAACAACATCACCTAGGGTCAAGACACTAAAACAGTTCCAACATGACCAAATCGATCACAACAAGAACAGCGAGGCATCATCGAGGTCATGGAGAGGTCCCCGACAATCCCCCACGAGGGTGGTCCCGCCAATAGTCTTTGCTATATGCGGCTATTTCCGGCGAGAAGTACAAAACAGCAAGCATTTGAAAATTTGATAAAACAGTAAACATACACCCTATGTGACGCAAACGTGGGTGCTCCGGGGATGTGGGGATCTTGGGGCACCACTAGGGACCATCCCCGACCACCCCTGACCAGCGTCACCGCCCCAAGAAGCACCAAAAACATGACGACAAGTGAACGGTCACAAAAACGGTTTCATAACAACAAAGAAAAACAAGTGAGAAAAGAGAGAAAGAGTGGAAGAGAGAGAGAGAGGAAGATCTCCGGCGAGAGAGGTGGATCTCACCACCACCTCTGGACCTCCGACAACCCATGGTGTGCTCGGCCAAGACGGGGAAGGATGGACCGAGAGTGGGAGAGAGTGAGGCCGTGAGTGCCAAAGAAAGTGAGAGAGAACAAAACCAAGAGAGAACTACAAACCGAGAGAGAGAGTGACGGATCTCGGTGGGCTCGTCCACTCTTTGGGGTCCGGGGACCGATCTTGGTTCGTCGACGTCGAGGAGAGGTGGAGGGTGGCGGTGAGATGAGGAAGGTGAAGTGAGGCCGTGAGTGAGAAAGGGAGAGAGAGAGAGAAATGTGTGAGCAGAGACCGAGGGAGAGGTGGCGAGCCTCCAACGTCAGCTCCGGTGAGGGTCCCGGCGAGAGGTGTGGCTGGCCTGACGAGGGAGAGGGGCGGTGGTGGTTGGAGAGAACATGAGGTGCGGTGTGTGTGTGGAGGGGATGAATGAATAGTGGATTAGGTTTTTGTTTGTTTATATATATAAGACAAGTGTGAAATGTCTCTTTTGCCCTCCAACTTACTTCTAACCCACCTCAAAACAGTTGCCCTTATGGGTCTTTTGTCCCTTTATCACATCTCAACACACCCACACATCTCAATGCAAATCTCATGGTTCTCCTCACTCACTTGTGTCACTTTAATAATCCTATCCATATTAACCTATTAAATTAACCCCATTAATTTTATTAAATTACCAATAAAGTTACACAAATTCTCGCCTACTCGGTGCACCGTGTCCCGCGTTCGACACGCTTCTCGAGGCGGTCCCACTTCCAATAAATTTCTTCATGTCTAAGTTATACTTTATTAATAAAATTGTAGCTTCCTCAACTTAGGTCATATGTTTCTCCGTAAATTGTCTCGCTGCGCCCGTTTTCTCGCCACGTCCCATCAATTAATTTATTAAATTAATAAAAATTCCTTTATTTGTATGTTTTACTTCCCCGTTTACATAGGCGTACCCTCACTCAATTTAAAAATTTGCCCGAACGGCGCGAGACTCGTAAAATACTAAAATACTAATACACACAATCAAAGAATCATAAAATCACTTCGGTGTCGACTCCCGAAGTTCGAAATACTGACCAGTGTTCACGTAGCCGGGTCACAATTTTTTGACAATTGCGATACAAGTCCGATTAAAAAAAATTTGGGGTTGTTACACTAGTCCCCCGTCTTAGTGTACTAACTATTCGCCATTTGGTTCGCACGCCTATGCGCCCGTCGCGGCAAAATCGCATCACACCACCTCACTCGTCAATGGACAATATAAACACACATATTGCGATGCCATTTAACTAACTTGGACCTATACATCGCAACTTCACCACAAGAGCACACAAAATGGAGTGTAAACCCTATCCATTCGCGTTTCGTCTTCATTATGGGACACACGAACGTTCCCGCTAGTGTCCACGTCTGTAATTTCATCATCAATAACGGCCATTGAAAATCGAGCTATTATAGTTCTTCCCAACTAATTTGAGATTTCGTCCTGAAATTTGAGATAACTAATATCTCTTTTCAAGGAACCGCAATGCAGAAACAATTACCTATCAGGTTAACCATCCTAAACAAAACTGTGGCGAACCTAATCAATCACTATTCCATTAACACTTTCGATGAACTAATCAACCCCTAACTTTGGCAAATAAATCAACCTCAACCTAGGTGAACAAATCAACCTGTCACTGGTGAACCGATCAACCAGTCGTCCATTAACTCCTGGTGTACCAATCAATCCCTGGTGAACTCATCAACTAGTCCATATCAACCAGTCCCTGGTGAACACACCAACCAGTCCCTGGTGAACCACATAAACCAATCCCACAACATCCACTTGCAAATGGACTCCTGGTGAACTAATCAACCAGTTTCACAACCTCCTCCTGGTGAACACATCTACCAATCTCACAATAACCCTAGTGAACACATCAACTAGGACACGCTACTTCAAAAATAAACTAACCAGCCTATATGCAACGAATGCATGAAAAATAGGACTAGCAAAAATATACAATGACGACGTACCCAGAGCGTGTTGTCATGTCATCTCTCTGATAGGATGTGTCATTTCATAAGCTCTCTCATTAGCCGGTGGTATATATGGTGTTGAAGAAACTCTCCGACAATCCACTCCGATGTGTCCTCTCTGACTGCATCTATAACATCTGCATCTGTCACGTCCTCCAGACTGTCGATCCTCGGATCTTTGACCCCAACTCTGGTCCTTCTGATCCCGATCCTATCGAAATGACTGTATCGGCTGCTGTACCAGTATGGTACAATCTCATATACCACTTGACAATCGTCATCGCTGAACTGATCATCAGTCTGATCCTGGTCATTTTTGCGACTCCAATTTGTTTGCCCGTCATCATACTCCTACTGATTATCCCCCGAATCATGATCGTCACTAAAATCCTGATCCAACTGAAAATCATCTCTGGGTGCTTGATGATCTGATTGCTCCTCGCTCTGTAAGGTCTGGGCTCCACTTGCAATGATCACACCTCCAATCCGCTCGTCTAAACCTCTAATAAAGTAATAAATCTGAAGTCTCTCATTATTTACCACATCCATTACTAAAGGATTGCCAAGAGACTTGGTAAATAAAACATCAAGGGGGATGGGTCTCAAGCTCATGAATTATAGGTCACCAATAGTGAAAACTCAACTCGACGCCTAACATTACGTTATGTCTTGAGTTCAATGCAGTCAAATTCATTATAGGTGTGATTGTGAGCACTAAATTTTAATAATCATCCCAAGGGTGTTAGTGCTCGGTACCTGCATGTAAAGAGAGGAGGTTAAGATGATCTCTTAATAGTCTTCTAAAGGTACTTAAATAACGGGGGGTACTAGAATGGAGACTACCTATATGGATGTGAAGTGCGGCCGCTTCAAGGAGTTCAAGGGCTTGGCTCCAAAGACATTCACGAGAAGATACGGGATACAAGGCCAATGTTGAATGTGTCAGGATATTTATGGCTATTTGCTGGTGTAAGTTATATGCGTGATATGTTTATGCTATATATCGAATAGAATCATTGGTTCAAAGTGTATCTACCATGTAATTCTGATATGATGTAATGAACTTTTCACAAATTAGTGGTTCAAATTGCAAGATACCATTAGTTATGCATATAATGTTTGAGATTTCGTGGATTGAAGGATCTAAATATTTTGAAAATGGCGGGGGATTGTTATACATTTTCAAATTAAATGGATAGTTAGCAGAGTGGCTTAATTGGTGCAGTTGAAACGGCTATGTAGAGTGGCTTAATGGGTGCAGTTGAAACGGCTCTCCATTAAGGAATTATTGAAACGGCTCTCCATTAAGGAATTGTTGAAACTGCTCTCCATTAAGGAATTATTGAAACTGCAAAGGAATTAATTGCTACATTATTCCATTGCATCAATGCTTGACCCCATTTCATCCCAACCGGTCATGACCAGGTGCTCTATAAAAGGGGAGGTTTGGGGAGGAAGTAGGAATCTCGAAATTCACTAGCAATTGCTCTTGTTTTTCATATTTCACTACTGCAAAGTGAAAGGTGGGTATACTTCATCGTATCCTTTAGGATATTTGCTGACTTTTGCAGTGTAGAGAGATAAATTTCTTTTAGGAAAGTGACAGTGTTACACACTTTGAAGTCTTTGCAATTCCCCTAGTCTAACATAACCAAGGTTTGCGCTTCCAACATGGCAACATACCATAACATGACTTTGTGTGTGTTAATCTCCAATTGCCTTTCATACTTGCCTTATTTAATTGAAAACTCTTCTATTTCTTACTGCCAAATAGGCTACAAAGCACTCTAAACAACTACATTCCTCGCAATCTTGAGGATATTGGTTACTCTACTAATTCTTTTTTATCAAGAATAGGATATCCTAGCCACCAATCATGATGTTATCCCTTCGGAACTCCATTTGTATAGTGTGACGGCCCCAATTTCCCCATGCAATTGGGTACGCCCGGCCTAGACCCATACAAGCCTCGAGTCATCACTCGGCAACCTGACGAGCCTAGTCAGCCTTCAATTTAATCAAATTAGTAATTTATGAAAGAGTTATTGCATCGAAACAACGGAAGACTAAAATAATTATAATAAAGGGAAATAACTCAATCAAAGGAAGTAGAGGAATTCTATAAGTGTGGAAAACCCGGGTATTCATGTACAATTGGAAATGCAAAGGTACATGATACCAATCTCATCAAAATTTGCCTAGTTTAATAATCCCAAAGCATATATATATAAAATGATATACATAAAAGCAAAACATAGAGAAACCTATAAAATAGTCTCCAAATCCAGCCGCTAATCCTCACAATAGATCCCCCAGCGGGGTCCTTTGCCCTTGCTTGCTCTCGCCCTATCTGCACCCACCGTCACAAACTAGACGGTGAGTAACTGAATAAAATTGAATGTAATGCCAGAAGAAGATAACAGTAATTCATGATAATACAAGTAAATCGTCTAAATATCATGCGGTAATAAAAATGACAGGAATTTAAATAAACAAGATGCATGATAAACCAGACTAATAGATATCAATCGAAAGTCAAGTGTGTTCCAAGGAATCAAAAGAGGCTCATAAGTGGTCTAAATCATAGCATAACGGCGAAGACCTCGCGAGATCTTCCAGGGCATCGACACAAGCGAAGGCACAGCTATGACTGGAAAGGGACTCGAACCCATCCACCTAGTACTCGGTGTCACACGGTCACTAAGGGTGGTCACACACTCGTGCGCACGAGTGCCCGCGTTTTATCCCTCTAGTGCAGGTCCTAGTACTTTCGAGACAAAACACTTACGCCGGAAAACACACAACAAGAAATGGAAGGGAATACCAATAATAGAGCATAACGAAACAAAATGAAAGATAATGAATCACATGACATTTTCTTACTGGCTTACAAACGTACAAATGCTTGTGGCAATTGTACTTACCTGAACTATCGCGACCCGCGAAACAAACTCTCGTTCCTAATGCGTATTCCCAAGTTTTTCGCTACCTGACAAGGTAGGAAATTCTAATTAGTGGGTCGATTCATTACTAAACCTAGGTTGAATACCTTAATGTTTTCCCCAATGTTTTGATGATTCGAACGACTCGATGCAAACCGACTGAAAAATCAAACGAAACACAACTCTTTTAGATTTTTGAAAACCACACCATAACTCAAAATAACCATGTATTCGAACACTCAATACACATCTATACTAAACAAATACCCGACCCTTGTATATTCTCACGTATGCATGAATTCGAATCACCAAATCATGTATTCATGCCATGAGTTTTGAAATGAAATAAACTCAACACAAAATAATGAAATCCCGATGATAAAAACACATGAAATAACACATTCACGTTTAACAAAGTTTAAGCCAAATGGATAAACGCCTTTTCTCCTTGAGATCTTTCTCCCTAAATAAGAATAATGTACAACCTAAATTTGGCAACAAAATATACAATTAATATAATTGACTATACAATTAATGTATTTGACTATACAATTAATGTAATTGACTATATAATTAATGTAATTGACTATTGCTAATAATTCCTTAATTAGTGTCATAAATCAATGCCATTAATATCGTTTACTACCGCGAGGAAACCATGCATGAGCACGCAACTCCAACATAAATTCGTTCTCACACACGACGTGCTATTAATTCAAGTGATTTCAATAGAACATTCAACCTAGATTGATAAAACCTTGACTGAAAACTCAACACCAACGTCATCAGCAAACAATGATCGAAACACAAAACCACGCAACATTGATAAGAAATTACGACAAATCCGATCATTTACTCAAAATTAAATCAATAAACTATACAACGGAATCACATGACATGATGACACAAAAAAAAAATCCTCGATACGATGAATACATTTCCACTTTCATAGATTATTTTTTTTAACATAAACTTTTCTTCTCTTTCTTCTTTTCTTCTTCTTTTTTTATATGGTACCCATCATGCACCTCATGTACACCAACCCACCACCAAACCGTCATGCATACACCCAAAACAATTACAAAAATCCACCTAAAATCATGAACACATGAACCCGAGAGACAAGAGAGGATGAGGGGTTCACCTAGGGTGGGACGTGGGGTCTCCGACGGCGAGGGAGGTGGCGGCAGCGACGTGAAGCCGAGAAGGGGAGAGGTGACGTGAGGCCGAGAAGAGGGAGAGATCCGAGAAAGAGAGCAACGAGAGTGAGAGAGGAGAGATCGTGAGTGAGAGAGAGATCGCATGGCCGAGAGAGAGAGATGGAGAGGCCGAGAGTGAGGGAGATGGATAGCCGAGATGAAGAGAAGGAGGGTGGGCGGCGGTTTCGTTGGAGAAGAAGGTGAATAGTGTAGGGTTTCTTTGTTAGTTGTTATATTTATATGGTCAAATGACCTTTTTACCCCCAACTTACTTCCTACACCATTTTTAAACCATTGCCCTTATGGGTCTTTTTACTTTTCTATTTATTTCTCTTTATTACACATTAAAGTATGTGTGTGTTGTCACTTGCATGACTCTCCACCTCAACATACCCACATCTCGAGGTCAATCTCATGGTTCCTCACCATTAAACTGTGTCAATTTAACAATTCCAATTTCATAGACCATATGTTGCGTAATTAACTAACTTCCGCGTTCAAACGACATTCCTCGGTCCGTTTGTCCTTGTTCCAACTCCCGTAACGCGCGTAGTCTCGCCTTGTCTCGCCAACTAATTAATTAAATTAATTAAAATTCATTTAGTTATATGTTTTACTTGTTTTTCTCCCCCGTTTAACTAGTCGAAACCTCACTCAATTAAATATCGCCCGAACGGCTCGAAACCCGTAAAATACTAAAATACTAATACACACAATCAAAGAATCATAAAATCACTCGGTGTCGACTCCCGAAGTTCGAAATACTGTCCAGTATTCACGTAGCCGGGTCAAAATTTTGACAAGTGAAATCACAAGTCAATTAAAAATTTTGGGGTTGTTACATATAGCTTCCCTAATACCCTTCTAAAATCTGCATCTCAAGAACACTTGGTCAATATTCCCATTATCCATGCAATGATTTGTAGTCTTGGACTTGCCAACGATGTAGCTTTAGCATTACTCTCTGATATATACATAGGTTTGAAGCTGGCTACATTTTGTAAAGATTTAGAAACATTTTTTTAACACTAAACTTGCATTTTTTTTGTATTGTTACAAAGATTTTCATTGTCTCAATGGTATGCAACACCTTGATTATACAACAATGGCATGCATTTTCCTTATCATTGAACAATTACTCAAGACCTCTTTTTGTGGCATCATGTTTACCAGTCTCCCAAATCTCCACCTCATTGCAGCTTTTCTCTTCAATGACTTTAGAATTTCTTTGGGCGAATGTGTAAATGAGCTAGACTACTAGCAGTCTGACGCAAGTCTTGAGAGTGTGGAGAGACTTGTTATATATGTGTAGGCTTTAGTTTGTGAGTGGTTGAGTTCTCAAAAATGCCAACGCAAGTTGCGGATCCCACTCCAAAGCTTAAAATTATAAGCATGTCTTTCATTTCAACTATTGAATGTGGGATTATTCTATATGTTTTTTTTTATTTTTTTATTTATCTCCAAAACTCTCCCTTTTCAAGTCCACTAGTCTAGGCCAGTTGTGACTTGTTTCCAATCGTTATTGGAGGCCCTTTATTTGTTAGCTGGACTAGTGTTCTTTTTAAGTTTTAGATACCTTTTTTTCTTGGGCATGTACTCAGAACCTCAAAGCCCACATGTTTTCATTTTATCATGGTCTACCCCACTGAGCCTTTATCTCTTTCAGGCTTTAGGCCAAACCCAATTGACTTCAAATTCGGTCTAGCTTTATCATTTGTTTTGTTAGCCCATTCTTTTTTTTAGCCTCCATATTTTTTTTTTCGTACTTTAAATTGTTGGTCCTTGGATCTTTAATTAGTTGTTAAGCTATTGAGGGCTCTGATACAATGTAATGTTGTGTGTGTAAGGCCCAGTCCAAGTTTTGAGAGTTGAGATTGTGAAGAGACGAGATTTACATGTGAAGGCTTTAGTGTTATAGTGGGTGACTTCTCCAAAAAACCAAGGCAAGTTAGAGATCCCAATCTAGACTTATAAGACTTATGTTTCATCTTGACTAGTTTATGCGGGATCTTTAATGAGTTGTTAAGCTATTAAGGGCTTCGATACAATGTAATGTTGTGTATGTAAGGCCCAGTCCTAGTTTTGGGAGTTGAGATTATGAAGATACCAGATTTACATGTGAAGGCTTTAGTGTTAGAGTGGGTGACTTCTCCAAAAAACCAAAGCAAGTTAGAGATCCCAATCTAGACTTGTAAGACTTATGTTTCATCTCAACTAGTTTATGTGGGATTATTCTAGAGAGCGGCTAAAAGGACCCCACTTTTTGCTTAACGTACCCCACTAAAGTTTTTTTTGGGCATTCCAGTTTTACCCTTGCGCAAAACGACCTTAATGCCCTCCATAAAAATAGGGCTTTTGCTCACCATACCCCCAATCACTCAATCGACAACGCGTTCTCTCCCTCTCTCAAATGGTACCCTCACCTCTGGCCAAACTCCAACAAAATTTGGGTGAAACCACATCGATTCGATGCTATAAGTGCATTCCCTGCCTTTTTTGTGTCTATTTTTGGGTTTTTTTAAGATTTTGTTGTTTATTGAGTTGGTTTTGTGGTGTTATTGGGTTTATGGCTGTGATTTTGGCTTGAATTTCACATTTTGATCACTAATTGTCAATGGAATCAAGATTTTCTAGTGATTCCGAGCAAAACCAAGTGGTTTTTGGCGTTTTCATAGATTTTTTTAAAGTTTCATAAATGTTTTGTCGTTCTCGTTGCTCGTGGGTTTCAGTCACTTCAACTGCCACCAAAACTTTTGAAGAGGTCTCGACACTGTGTGGTCGAGATGTTTTGTGGTACTTCCTCATTTTCAGGGCACTGACAAGGCTAGATTTGGCTTTGTTGAACGAAAATAACCTCTTACGACACTTCCAAACTAATACAAGTGCTCTACAATCGCCAAAATTGAGAAATGGAGAGGATTGAGGGGTGAGGGTGATGGAGATGCGGTTTGAACATTGGGAGAGAGGTATTTTGGGGATTTCAGGAAAAAAAAAAAAGTGGGGTCTATATAGAAATTGAAATTAAAAATTGTGGTATGAGTAAAGGGCTAAAATCAGCAAAAAGTGGGGTATGTTTCGCGGCTCCCTTATTGTATATGTAATTTTTATCTCCGACATAGAGGGCATTTGCATGCCTTTCCTAGCTTGAATGACCTCCTATTATCTAAATGAGAAATTGGAATCCTAAATTCAGAGAGCAAAGTATGCCAAATCACTTGGGAGTTAGTACAACAAAGGATTATTCCACTACTCATTGTCCGTTCTGCATAATAGCTGATATTAATTTTATCATGGGTGAGCAGATATGGGAAGACCCTTATCTTGTGACGTATAGAGGCATCCATCAAAGGATATATGAAAAGAGCTGGTCGGAGGGGTGAGGAAATTGAGGGCATCAAAAATGATTTTTAACTGAAGTGCCTGTTGATATTTCGTGTCCATATTGTTTATAATTGGCGTGAGGAAGTAATCTACGAGACCCTTCCCAGCAATGTCCACCTGATCCTTTATGAGTTAAGGTCATTGGAAGCCCAACTTAAAGGCTCGTCATACTGGATATAAGATGAGATTGTGGTATGTACGAGGGCAGTTGCAATGCTGGAAATGCAACATTAAGCTTTCAGCATCTCTTTGCTCCATCTCCGTACATGAAAAGTCTAATTGTTGGTGTCTGCTAGTTTGTGTGAACATTCTTGCAGTGGAATCAGCAGATTTTCCATTAGCCACCCTGCAAGTTCATTTCTTATTTATGTTGTAACTGATGAAGGTATTTCTTGTTCCTTGAGTATGTAAGTTTGAAGTTTGTTGATGGATTTCTTAAATATTAGATTCATACTTGTATGTTAACTGTTTCAGAATCTGGCGAATCCAACTGCACTGCTATTGAGTGCTGACGCGCGCCAAACGTGTCAATAAAATATATTTTTCCTAAACCAACTATTTTGTAGATAGGGGTAAAGGGTCGATCCCACAGAGATTGGTGTCTTTTTTGGGTAAAAAAAATACAAAAAGGGGAAATTAGGGTTTTAGATAGAATGTGTAAATATATTGAAAATATAGAAATTAAATGAGAGGAAATTTAATAAAAGTATGAACTAGTCTATGATCTAGTGCAGCTATAGACCTGGTAACGCAAGCGGTTCCTCGCACTTCCTGATCTCGATAGCCAAGGTAGGACCGTCAACCACTTCCCTAACCAAACACGCAACCTGGTCGCTAGTGCTTCCGATTTAGCCTAAATCCCTAAGGTATTTAACCGGTCACAAAAGATTCTAATCAATTGGTATGGTCAATTGTCACTAGTATGGTCTTATCGCACAAGGATAGATGCTTACGACTCACTGGCATGTAAATCAAGGTTTAAACTAGTGTTTAACCTCAATTGTTCAAATAATACCAAAGAAAATAAATTATAGAAAATAATCAATAATAATTAAAAATAAATAAACTCGATAAAAGATTCCCAAGTCGTAGGCTTGGTGATCCACCTTCAACCTAGGTGGAAGAATTAACTAGACGTAATAAAAATAAACTAAAAATAAATAAATAATAGATCCTCCCTTTTTTCCCTAAGTCCTAATATATATATATCCCTCAAATTTGGTCTCTCAAGGTGATAAAAACCAATTTTCATAGTTTCGGGAGTGATTTTTGGATCCGGGAGTGTTTTGGGCATTTTCTTCATGTCAGGACAATTAGCAGTGGCTCATTGGGTGAAATTCTAGTACCGGCTGACGTGCCGCGCTCTGATTGGCTGTGAAACTGTGACGAGCTGACGTGGTGGACGGTGATTGGTCGAGAAGCTGGTGAGTGACATGCTGGATCGATGACTGGGCGACACGCGGCCGAAGCTGATTGGCTGGGATGGTTGGTTGTGACACGGTGGACGAATGGGAGGTCACCACGTGGCGCTGTAGTAGCGAGAATTTGACACGTGGCACAGTTCTCTGCGCTGGACCACTTAGAATTTGACACGTGGCATTGTGAGACCCCACGCACTTCAAAATAAATCCTCCGGTGTCCGATTTTCTGCAAGTGTATACTCTATACTGAGTACTTTTTCGTCCCGGATCAAACTGTGCATTCCGTTTCTCCTAAAAACAAAAATTAAATATAATTAGATATATAATTTCAAGTGCGATGTTACGACATTTAAAGCTTCATGATAAAGCAGATCAGATCAACAATGCAATTATTAAAACCATTGCGGAAGGAAGGTACCGAACAGCTGATCTTGGCGGCAGTTCTACAACGTCCGAGTTCACGAAAGCCATTTGTGATAGTTTGTGAATCCTTTGGTTGGAGTTTTGTCATTCTGATCCAGCTTCAAATATTGTACATCTGATACCAAATAAACCTGGCTTTCAGGGTAGAATTTTATTTGTTTACCATTCATGAGGTGGAATTGAACCCATGATTTCGATTTGGTCTTCAACACTGCTCGCAGTTGTTAACTGCACCTCCCCACGACTTGCAGCTGTTATATCTCTTTGCCTCACATAGAACTGGAACATTAAATGGTTGCTTGAGAAAAGGGTGTTGTAAAAATAGACCGAATAGAGCAAGACCACGACAAATAATTTGGGATAATAAAAGTGAAGAAAAATGGACACAGAGATTTTTACGTGGAAAACCCCCAAACAAATTAGGGTAAAAACCACGGGCAAGGATAGAAGAATTTACTATGAGAAAAATAATAGGTGTTACACAATCTCTCTATTTATAAAGGAGAAACACTGAAAATATCTCTCTTTATAATAGGAGAACACTCACTCTCTATTTGCTCACAACAGAGCACACTTGCACTTTGCACTGCTATCTTGTGCTCTGAGCTTCTGCTTCTCTACCCTTTGTTCTAACGCGTTGGGCCTATTTATAGGCAACCAAAGACGCATTGGTCAAAGCAATCAATCAATCAATCAATCAATCAATCAATCAATTAATCAATCAATCAATCAATCAATCAATCAATCAATCAAAGACGTGTCAAGTGCATTTTCCTTGCATGTTCCTTGCATGTGGGTCCCACGTGTGGGGCCCACATGTTTCTTCACAATCTCCCACTTGAAGATTTGATTGAGAATCAATCAGATCTTCACACCATTCTTTCTTCCTTGCTATTTCCATGTTGCTTACATTTCGTCAAGCCGCATGAGGATCGACACCCAGATAAATTTGTCGGCATTGATCGTCTTCGTCGAGAAAATCGCTAGGTTGTCTCGTAGTATGAATTTTCTCGCATGTCCACGGTTCCTTCTTCCACTTTCTCACGAACGAAGTGATCTTGAACTCGTATATGCTTTGTTTTTTAATGAAAGGTGGATTCCTTGCGAGATGCAAGGCACTCGATCGTCACAATACAAAGTAATTTTCTCTTGTTTGTGCCCGAGTTCCTCCAACACCATCTTCAACCATCCGCTTCTTTACTAGCTTGTGTAGGCTGCGACATATTCTCGCTTCGTTGTTGACGTAGCCACAATCGATCATAGATTTTGAAAAACCCACTTCTCGTCGTCCCACAAGTGTGAACACATATCCAAGTGGTGGATTTGCTTTTATCGAGATCTCCCTGCATAATCGAATCAACATATCCATCGACAATAAAGTCGATCCTCCGTAACATAATGCAACATTTGAGGTACCCTTGATGTATCGTAGGATCCTCTTTACAACATTCCAATGCTCTCTCGCCAGATTCGCCATGTACCGACTAACTACTCCCATTTGCTTGGGCAATGTCCGGTCGTGTACAAATCATCGCGAACATTAAGCTTCCCATTCGATGCATACGGCTTTCGAGACATTTCCATCCTCTCTTCGTCATCGCTAGGACTCATACTTGAGGATAACTTGAAATTAATAGAAAGTGGGGTAGAAATTGGCTTACGATCTTGTATGTTGAAACGACGCAAGATCTTCTTCAAATAATTTTTCGAGAAAGCCAAATCTTTCTATTATTTCTGTCTCGATGAATTTGCATCCCTAGAATCTTGTTTTTGGTCCCAAATCCTTCATCTCGAACTCCCTAGCCAATTGAGCCTTCAATTCTTGAATACGATCTTTGTTGGGGCCTCGATACCAACATGTCGTCTACATACAACAAACAAAACAATGAAATCATTGTTACCAAATCTCTTGCAATATGCGCAAGTGGTCGTCGCATTTAGTCTGTTGTAACCAAGGCTCATTATGAAGGAATCAAATCTCTTGTACCAACACCTCGGCGCCGCTTTAAACCGTACTGAGAGATTTGTTCAACCGACAAACCAAGTTCTCCTTTCCTTGTTCTTCAAATCCTTCAGTTGGAGCATATAAATCTCTTCTTCAAGATCTCCATGAAGAAAAAGCTGTCTTAACATCTAGCCGCTCTAGATGTAGATCAAAAGTAGCACACATTGCTAGAACTACTCGAATCTGTTGTAAGTCGAACCACGGGGAAAATATCTCATTGAAATCAATGCCTTCTTTTCGAGCATATCCTTTCACCACCAATCTTGCATGATACCGCTCCACTTGATCATCATCTGTTTGTTTGATCTTGTAAACCCATTTGTTGCCAATGGCTTCCCGCCTCCCTGGTAATGGCACTAGCTCCCATGTTTTATTTTTATGGAGAGCTTCGATTTCTTCCGCATTCTTCGCGTCCACCGAGATGCTTCCGAGCCATGCATTGCCTCTTGAAGAGTTGATGGTTCTCCTTCCTCGGTTAGAAGACAAGTATGCAACATTGCTTTCCATAATATAATCTAAGTGCCGTCGGTGCGTTTCTTGTGCGAGATGATCTACGAGGTTCGGAACTTCAGTTCACCTGGTTCATTCTCCTCATACTCGGGTACGACTTCGAAGAATCCTTTCTTTCGATTCACATTCCACTGTATCGTTGTAGTTTCGACATGCTATCATCTTTCTCTATTTGTTGTACCTGTCCTCGTAAAGAGAACATCTCTGCGACTACAAACTTGTGGGCGTGGAATCCCACAAGCGATACCCCTTCACTCAGTCAAGATACCCCAAGAATAAGCATTTCTGGATTTCGGATCTAGCTTTGTAGTTTCTTGGGTATTGTACATAGCGTACTTTGGACTTCCAAATACATGGAGGTTTGAATAGTCAACTGGTTTACCAGTCCACATTTCCATCGGTGTCCTCAACTCAATTGCCGTTGATGGAGCTCGATTTATCACGTAACAGGCGGTGTTGACTGCTTCAGCCCAAAACTTTTTTTCTAAGCCTGCAGTACTCAACATAGCTCTTGTTCTTTCTAGTAGAGTTCTGTTCATCCGCTCTGCCACTCCATTTTGCTGAGGAGTGTATGCTGTAGTGAACTGTCTTTTGATGCCTTCCTTTTTGCAAAAGCTATCAAACTTATTTCCAGTATATTCTCCTCCATTGTCAGTCCTCAAACACTTGATCTTCTTTCCAGATTCAAGTTCAACCCGCGCCTTGAACACTTTGAAGATTTCGAACACATCTCGCCTTCCTCTTGATTGGATACACCCAACATCTCTGGAGTAATCATCAATGAAGGACACAAAATAATTTGCTCCTCCTATTGATGTGATTTGGTGCTTGCCATACATCGAGTGGACCAATTCTAGAATAGCCTTATTTCTAGAATTTGATGTGTTAAACTTCAACCGATGTTGCTTGCTTGTTACACAATGCTCACAAAATGGTAGTGACACCTTTGTGAGGCCTGGAAGTAGCTTCTTCTCAACAAGGATTTTCATTCCTTGTTCGGACATGTGTCCAAGTTTTCGGTGCCAGATCATTGTAGATCTCTCACTTGAACAACTTGAAGCAACCGATGCTTCGCCTTCCCGAAGAGTCTCTCCCATGAGCAGTACAAGTTTTAAAGCAACCTTTTCTCCCTTCATAAGTACAAGCGCTCCTCGACCGATTTTCATGATCCCTTTCTTGACTTTGATTTCACAAATCAAGATCATCAAATCGTCCCAAAGATAGCAGATTCTTCTTGAGGCCTTCCACATGTCGCACTTCTTGGATAGTGCGAACAGTACCGTCATACATCTTCAACATGATGGTTCCGATGCCAATGACCTTTAGAGCATGGTCATTACAACTGCATACTGAGATCCTCCTAAAATAGGTTCATAGTGATGGAACCATTCTCTTCGAGAGGTCATGTGATACGTCGCACCTGAGTCGATAATCCAGGCATCAGAGAATCTTTTCCTGCTTTTAGTTGTTGTTGCCGCTTCGCAACACAATGCAGCTCCATCATTTGAAGTGCTAGCCACATTTCCTTGAGGATCGGAGTTTTTCAAACTCCAACAGTCTTTCTTCAAATGACCCTTCTTGCCATAGTTGTAGAATTTAAAATTCTTCTTGCTTTTTGACTTTGATCTACCATGATTGTGACTCCCACTGGGGCCACGTTCTGTTGATCTTCCACTCATCACAGTCAGGGCCTCCACTTGTTGTGAACTGGCCTGCCTGTCTTCTTTGTTCTTGCGCCGATTTTCTTCTTCTAGAACAAGCAAATTTGCAACATCATCGAAGGCTAAACAATCCGTTAAGAGATTATTTGTCGATTGATGATGAGTTGATCATACGAATCCGGTAGACTTTGAAGCGAAGTTCAAAGACGTTCTTGCGATTCTATTTTATAACTCAATGATGTGAGTTGAGAAAATAGTGTATTCATCGCATTGATGTGCTCCGTCATCGAAGTAGACTCCGCCATCCGTAGAGTGTATAATTTCCTCTTTCGAAAAATTTTGTTGTGGAGTGACTTGGCCTCGTACAATTTTCCAAGGTGATCCCGGATCTCCTTGGCGGTTTTCTTCTCTTCAATGCTTGACAATACTCCATCGCTAGTGACGAGATGAAGATTTGCAATAGCATTCTCGTCCATCTCGTTCCATTTGGCGTTGTCTTCGAAATCAGTGGCCTTTCACGATGGCCGCCAAACAATTATCCTTTCTCGGGATAGCCTTCATCTTTAATTTCCACGGTGAGAAATTACTCCCGTTGAATTTCTCAATCTTGAACTTTGTCGCCATTGCTTCTATCACAAATTATCTCAACCAGGCTCTGATACCACTTGTTGTAAAAATAGACCGAATAGAGCAAGACCACGACAAATAATTTGGGATAATAAAAGTGAAGAAAAATGGACACAGAGATTTTTACGTGGAAAACCCCAAACAAATTAGGGTAAAAACCACGGGCAAGGATAGAAGAATTTACTATGAGAAAAATAATAGGTGTTACACAATCTCTCTATTTATAAAGGAGAAACACTGAAAATATCTCTCTTTATAATAGGAGAACACTCACTCTCTATTTGCTCACAACAGAGCACACTTGCACTTTGCACTGCTATCTTGTGCTCTGAGCTTCTGCTTCTCTACCCTTTGTTCTAACGCGTTGGGCCTATTTATAGGCAACCAAAGACGCATTGGTCAAAGCAATCAATCAATCAATCAATCAATCAATCAAAGACGTGTCAAGTGCATTTTCCTTGCATGTTCCTTGCATGTGGGTCCCACGTGTGGGGCCCACATGTTTCTTCACAAAGGGGCCTTTTATTTATTTTTTTCAGTTATTCAAGTATAATAATGGTCTTCCATTCTCCATTAAGTACTTCTAAAAACAGCATCAAATTGTGTTTTCTCAGTTTATGAAGGGGAATTCCTATCTTATTGTGTACTCTCACTGTTTAGTGTAATTATTCATCTAACTACGACACATTTTGTTGTAATTTTGTTTTTCACGATTCATCTAACTACGACAGATTTTTCTTTCAAAAACGATTGGGTGTTTGATTGGTGTTGTACGGATTTAGTTTTTTGTTTTTTTGTTGTTTCTTAAAATTTTTTAGCTTTTGTTTTGTTTTATTTTTTTGCACTAAATTGAGCAAAATGGAAGAGTTTGATCTATGTAGCTGAGATCAATTAATTTGAGACTAATGCTATATTGATGTAGTTGTTTTGTTTTGTTTTTGTTTTTTGTTTTTTGTTTTTTTTTATGATGGAGAAATACATAGAAAAGAAAGAGGATCTTATATAGTATTTGTAGATTTGAAAAAAAAAAAAAAAAAAAAAAAACATATGATAGGCCTACTTGAGATATTTTTTGGTGGGTTTTGGAAAGAAAATGAGTATATGCTAGATACATAGATACTATTAAGAATATGTACGAGGGAGTAGTAGAGTATAAAAATATTTGAAGGAACAACACAAGAATTATTTATTATGAACACTACAAGAATCAGCCCAGATAGGGACGGAAAATTCCGTCCCTAATAGGTTGAAATTCGGTTGCTAAAACGGTCAGCAACCGAATTAGGAACGGAATAAATCAGTCGTCTAAAATGTCGTCGCTAACTGGTCAGGGACGGAATTTCGAGTCCGCTATTAATTAGAAACCATAAATTCCGGTCTTAAACCGGTCTCTAATTAACAACGGATTAGAGACCGAATTTATACATTCTGTTTCTAAATCAGTCTCTAAATTGGAACGGTTTAGAGACCGAACTCATAGTTCTCAATAGCGTTTATTATACATTCTGTCCCTGATTCCGTCCCTGATTAGAAACTGAATCAGAGACGGAATTCAACATCCCAGAAAAAAAAATATTATATATACATTTCAAAGCGAGTTGAAACATATATACACATCCTGTAACAAAGAACCTGCAACAAGTAACCTGCAACAACCTGCTGAAAACACAAATATCCTACAACAATTTTGTTTATAAATTTAAAGCTACTGAAAACATATCATACAACACAAATAAACTCAATTTACAATAGAAGTTTCACATATAACATGCTAATGAAACCAAAACAGTTATAAAAAAAAAGAAATCAAAATAGACATCATATATACATGTGTGTAAAAGTTTCCCTAACTAGTTCCTAAAATACATCATTTATATATGTATACCAAAATATCAAAATATACCAAAATATACCAAAAGGTCAAAATATACCAAATATCAAAATGAATGTATATCAAGTGTATCATATCAAATGTCTCTGTCAGGTTGTGGTAGGGGATGTGTGTCGAAAATGCATCGATCCAGGATGTCCACCTCTCATACTCTGCATCAACATGGACTGTAGTAAAGCTATCCGGTCATGCTGCGTCTATATTTGATTTTGTTGATCCTCAACAATAGAAGTCAGATGTGAGACATTAGATTGAATAGTCGCAAAGTCCTGGCTCGACGGGCTCTGAGATGAACAGAGTCCCGAAACAAGTGAATAAAAACTAATCTAAAAGCAATACTAAAGAATAAAAATGATGATCACATATATAAAAAACACAATAGCTCTTCATTAATGATAGACACCAATAGAGAATTAGTTGTAATCCAATATAAATTTAAATAAACAATAAACTGCACAGTAAAAATTGATTTGCAGTTCACAACACTTGAAAAGAAGGCAAGAAACAGTGGAAACTAATAAACTTTCTCATATTCATATACTTGAGAACATGTAATAACAGAGTCAAAAACCTCATTTAATAGCAAACATTCTTAAAGTATATACGGTTCTCCTCAGACAATTACATATAGAAAATGGACTGTATTTAACAGTAGGAGTATGAGTTCAAGCATGTTTCAGCATTTATTCCATGAATGAGTTATATGTGTCCACCTGTTCCGCATTGAACACTTTTGCTACATCTTTATCTTTAACACTATAGAGCTCAATACAAGTACCAACTAGCTAAAATTTAAGAAAAAATTGGGCTATCATTGTGTCAGGCACTAAGGCTGTTAGGGATTATCTATCACAATTTGGCTCAAACAGTCAACTACCTAACTGAATGAAAAACTTCCTAGATCCAAAACATCCTAGCCACGACAATGAATGTGGCCCAAAAAAAAACATAAAATGTTTTTTATGTATAATGAGATACTACTATTTTACTGTATAACCTACATCCATGAGACAACAGATAGTTGTGAAAGCTGACTTTAGGTAAACCATGAAAAAAAGCATTAAAGGGATTTTAAAAAAAACATAGAAATTGTTGCCCTACCTTGTAGTTCATCCAAGTAAGACACCCGTGGCTTGAAAGAAGTATAGCTGATTGATCCAAAATGCCATTTTTAAGGCCCAAGTATTCATTCTCAATTAGCCTAAAATAGATTATAATGAATTTAAGAACAAACATAAATTTTGCCAAATAAATGATGATATGAGATATTAAAAGCAGTTCCTGTAATTGAAATGAAATGTATGAAAATTATTAGCCACGACCAGAAACTCATTCCAACTGATAAACGTTTACAATCCACTTGTTATCAGCTCTTTGCAACTTCCAACTCATAAGTGTTTGTAAAAGCTACAATTACTCTACTCACACCGCATGCTAAGGCATAACAAGAGTTTAAATGAACAGTTTGCAGCACTAATGTTGCTATCGTTAATTAATATTTAAAATTGATTAGACTAGAAAAGTGTGGTGATCAAAATAATTTTGCAATAAATATTCTTATTTGGTTTAATTGCTATTTAACTTTTTTTATAAGAAAATACTCAAGAGACCAAAAACTCAACACTCTCATAATCAATTTCATTGCTGATCACATACATTAGTAAGTCAGAACTTAGAACTTGGAACGATTTTTAGAATCAAAACATATTAAAGAAGATTTATATTTTATACTCTGATTAAATAAAAATATGCAAATAAATAGATAGAAATTTGAGGCTCTGCACTTATGTATGCTTTAGGTAATTGCCTAAAATCTAAGGTTTTTGGAATATCAATGCATTAAGCTCAATATCTAGTCTATGATTAGATTTTATTAAAAACTTGAGCAATTCTACATCTTGCTTAGAACCAACACAGCCAACATGAACACTTATCAAAGCAAGCAAGCACACAGTCATCACACACGCAAGTACATGGACTCATGAAACCATTCTAAAAGCCTAGAAAACTAAAGATTCTCCTATCATTTCAGTTTATACATAAGGATAAAGAATAAATAAATGCAGTTTAAAAAATGATCATCAACCAATAATATTAAGTCTTAGCATCAGTAATCAACTCGGATGTTAATTAAGACTCTAGCTAGAATTCAGTATATAATGTTAGATTCTGCAAAAATGCTTGTAGCAGTAGTTTCCTGAAAAATATTATTGTCAAAACAAAAAAAAAATTTACTTTTGATCAAATCTGTCTACTAAACTTAAAAGTGGAGCTTTCCTTGCTCCATATGACACTTACAATGAATAGTACACATATTTGTGATAGCTTAGAAACTCTCAACAATAATTTGTTTATGAGACATACCTATCCAATTCAATATTTACATCCGGTAATATTGTTAGACCATTTGCACTTTCTAGAGCTAGAAGGTAGGCAACTCCAACCTGCAAAATTAGAGAAGTGTAAGTAAGAACAATACAAAAAAGAAAGAAAATTAAGGAAACCAATAGCAGAAGCATGCTTGATCCACTGATCCACGACGTGATGCCTAAATGAAAATAAAACAATAACAAGACATCCACGATACTCATCTAATTTTGTACCAAACGACCTCCCTTGCTCTGAGTCCCTGACTACCCACCAAAAAATAAAATTGTTCTATTACCAAATTTTATTTTTGTAAAAGAAAGGCAATTGTAGTTGTTTCATCCTTCATATTATTCTAGTAACTCTTATATGTAGATTTAAATTCAATTTATATGTGGTCTTGCTTTCTTTCTTTTTTTTTATCATAAATCATCGGCTTTTAAGAGAAAAAGGGGGACGGGAGGGGGACTTACTGCGATCGAAGAGCTAAGTCCTGTGCTATCAAGGCACTCAGAACCAGATATCATTCCTTTAATTCCCTAAACCAAGAGCAACGAAATCATTGCAGAAAACCTAACCAATAATTTAAGTACAGAATATTAACATGAAAAGACAACTGTGTACCCATCACAACCAGCGCGAGTTTCATTCCTTCTTGTTGCAAAGCATATAATGCTCCTTTAGCATATGTTCCCCAATCATTTTTCTCAAGAATAGGGGATGGAGCTCTCCCATTTTCCTTGGAATCAACAACAGTATTTTGAACCTCATCAATCCTGTACAATCCAACAATATAAACACAATAAACCAAGCAGGGATCAAAAAAGGAAAATAACTTGATCGATTGTAAGGAGAAAAACAATGAAATAAGCTCATCAAGTCCAAATGTTGAATAACACTTCTCTTGACATTGAGATCTGTTTCTTTTTTCTTTTCTTTTTTCATGTAGCTACAAATAAGTAATAAATTGAGTCAATAAGTATCTTAATGTGATGTTTCAAGGCCTCTTATTTGTGTTGCTTTTTTATTCACTTGCTGATCACAACCACAGACTTGGTCACTAAGGATGAAAAAAATGAGTTCAATGCAAACAATAAGGCACGATAACAAGATTTTTCACATTCTAATTGCTATAAGGGCAGAAGTCTGAAGCAACCAGTATTAACAAAACAAATAAAATGGAAGTAGTATGACAAATAGTTTTAACTATGAGACTTAAGTTCAAATTTGAGTAATGTAGAAGAAAAATATATCAAACTTTTCCATCATAAACAGAGTATCCGTTACCTAAATCTCACTTCTCCCTCAAATTGTCCTGATCGAAGCATAACCTGCAAAACTTCATCCAGATAAGCAACCACAGACCTTGTAGTAGGTGAAAAAGTGTGTAGATATAAAAACACCTCAGATGTACCATTCCAAGTGTGCACAACATAATAAAAGCAAGAAAAGAAGATTGGGAAAAAACAAATATACGGGTTGCTAGTTGATTAGGCCACATATATTACTGATATGCATAAAGAAATTCAACTTTGACTGAATGATCTCATGAGAATGATAGAAATTGTATGTATCAACTATCAAGTGATAGTTAATTTCCAAAAGAATAGAAAAGAAACAAAAATAGAGCTAGCAATTGATTGTTTATTTCCAGATCAATACGCCATTAGAGAACTCATTATGCAAGTGACCCCGTTAAAAAGCATGTGCAGGAAATTGAAGGAATTCAAAGGTATAAGGATAGTTTGAACAAAAGTAGGCATAAATTAATTATAAAAGATATAAAAGATTAATAGATTACAAAATCAATTGCATGAAGTTTAGCTAACTGGAACGTTGGATCCATGTAGCAAACCCGAACTAATTTGAGACTAAGGCTTTCTTGTTAGAATATGGTGTTATCTGGTATTCGAGTATTTTGCATTTTTTAAAATAAAGCACATAAATTTTCGAAAATGCGTTCATGTAAACTAATTTAAACATGATATCTTATTATGCAAATACATAATTATAGACAATTTTGCATTGAGTGAGAAATAAAAGATTATAAGAACACTTCAAAGTGCAAACAGACATCGAGTTGATATCCTTCGCCACCACTAGGACGGTATGCTAAGAGTTCTAGGAGACGAACAATATCGCTATTGTGGCATTTCATAAATAAGTAATAATTGTATTCGATCCAAATCGTTTGTTTCCATGCAAAACAGAGAGGAAAAATTACCTGTGAAGAGGCACTTTCGTTAAGTTCTTCAAATGTAGCTCATCTCGAAGCGAAGCATGCTAAGCAAAAATTAATGTAAAGAGGCATTGTTGAGTAGTTTTCATTTGCTCTGCAGTTTATATTTGCTCATGACGATTGCTAATAAATTGGCTCAAAATGTAGTAATGAATCATGAATTACTACATTAACAGATATTAACATATAACAACAACAAATATTAACGAGATAACCCGAGAAGCTAAAGAAAAACAACTTAACCCGAGAAGCTAAAGAAAATGAACTTACATTGTCCAGCCACTCGTAGCATAATATTAACAGATAAAAAGTAGCAAATACAGAGGCATTAATTAGCTAACTAACTCTTGGATTGATTTCAAACAAATAGTAGAATAGTACGGTGATGCGATTTGTGCCTAGATGGAAGTTTGGAAGATTGAGAAAATCGATAAGAATTTCAGTTTTTTGCATCCAAAATTGTTATCAAAATCTTTCATAAAACACACAAGTATGGAAAGAGGTTAACACTAAAAACAAATGAAAGAATATATAATCATATCCATTATAAAATGTGAAGGAAGATAATCTACAATACAAATTCATTTAATAAGTCTACAATTTGGTCATCTACACAAATAAAATAAAAAAAAAGGAAACAAATTCTGCTAATTAAGGTTCCATTTGCTGATGTCAAAGTGTAGTTGATTTGCCTACTAGCATAGAAAAGTAGAAATTGCTTGAGGAGATTAAAAAAGGCTCAAAGTTAATGTCGATTAATTTTTGGCATACTTTTGATTCTTAAACATACGCAACTTTACAAACAAATTCATTTAGTTTATATATATACATAGGCTTTTGGAATATTCAATATATGTGTATTATATATCAGGTGTTTCTTTTCTATTTTGATCATCTTTTCCTTTTGATTCATGGTTCTTTTTTTGTTTCCATCACCAAAATCTATAGGCTTTGTTTTGACCATATACATACATGAAGAAATAGGTCAAGATACCCTTCCCTTGCGCCACCTTTAATTGAGCCATTTCAACTTTGAAGCTAAAGTATTTATATGTAGAATCCAAAGTGATGTCGACTGTAGAACTCTTATTGACCTATACTAATTAAAGACAAATGCTACAAGGGTACACATATGTGTACATTGTGTGTTTGTGAGGACTTGATCAAAAATATTTATATATTTGAAAGCTTTTGAGCCAGCTACTAAAAGGCTAGCTAGACAGATGCATAAGAATGCTCAACCAATTTAACTCTTTAAATCATTACTCTCTTTGAAACTTAACTTTCATTAGATATAAATGAGAAAAACTATGTTTGTATTTAATTAGAGTTTAGGGTGCATGGTTGTTACCAGTCATTCAACCTTTGCTTTATGAATAATTCAACTTTGCAAAGTCGTTCACAGGCACAAACTTTATATAAATATTTTTGATCAAGTCAAAAATTAAAAAATTAATCAATGATTAATCAGTCGAAACTTAATTATATGTGATTGATTTTTATAGATGAATTATGATTGATTTTATAGTCGCACAATATAATCTTCAGTATTTAAAGTAGACCTAATACAGTAAAAAATATAAACTTTAAGGAAGTTGGGGGAGTATCGATCATCAATGGAAATAAGTTTGCTCTCTTTTATTTTATATATATATATATAAATATATATTTTCCTGAAAAAATATATATAGAAAAATATATAAGCTTTAAGATTTTGCAATTCTAGCTAAGGTTAATGTTAGAGCAATGAATCCTTAAATAATATATAGAAAAAATATATATAGAAAAAATATATATAGAAAAAATATATATAGAAAAATATATTAGTGCAATGAATCCTTAAATAATTAGACAATTTGTTTAATAAATATTGAAAAATCACAAAATTCTTAAAAAGATTTGCAAAACAAACTCAAAGTTAGTGTTTTAATTTTTTTTACTGTTCTTTAAGCTATTTTTTTAACTATTAGTTTATATATATATATTAGAGTTTGTTCTTCTATTTTCCTATCCTTCTCTTTCTCACTATATTAGAGCAATGAATCCTTAAATCGACAAGAATTTCAATTTTTTGTATCCAAAATTGTTATCAAATCTTTCATGAAACACACAAGTATGGAAAGAGGTTAACACTGAAAACAAATGAAAGAATATGTAATCATATCCATGTTGCAAGTTCTGTCATTTCTTTGTTCAGGTAGCATCACATTGAGCCCTCAATTCTAATTCATGGCATAGCATTAGACTCTAAGCTGCTGATTCCCATTTGTATTAACTGTATCACATGCTTTAAATATAATGATTCAATTTGTTTTGTTGTCGAAATGCCATTCACACTCTAATTTATACATACATCTTTTAAAATGACAACAATTGTTTCATTTTTGTTTTGATTCAATGCCATTAAATTTAGGACTTCAAACGAGCTTGCAAATGCAGCGATCAAACATGCTCTCAAGGCTTTGCGAAAGCGACATTTGCTTGAGGAGGGTGCACATTCATTTACTGAAAGCCTATTCTTTTTCCCAAAACCATTGCATTTGAAACAAATTGCAAGTTATATATGCAAAGTTAATTTGAAAGTGAAACTGACCTGAGAAGGAGCTGACTGGAGCGAAGCGGAGAAGAGCTGATGGCAGAGCGGACGACAACCCTAGCCGGCGCAGAGTCAATGCTGGCGGAGCAGAGACAATGATGGCGGAGCAGAGGCGACGATCAGAGTAGAGGCAATGACGGCGGAGTGGACTGGAGCAGAGCGGAGTGGGCCAGAGCAGAGCGGAGTGTAGGCGACGATTAATGGCAGAGTGGAGCAGAGGCGATGGTGGAGCAGAGAAGATGGCGGAGCAGAGGGGTGACCGGGAAGAGGCGGAGAAGAGAGACCAGGAAGAGGCGGAGAAGAGGGACAGATCGAAGTGTATGTTTTGGCGGAGAAGAGGGACGGCGCTTAGCTAGGTTAGTTTGAAAAACGAAAATGATATATGGTGAACAAAAATGATGGTGTGTAATGTAGTGGATGGTGGGTGGTTCCATCCTTGATTCCGTCCTTGTAGATCAGGGACGGAATTAGAGACTGAAATTTAAAATACACGTGGCATGTCTTTTTCGTTGCTAATTCCGTCCCTGATATTTAGGGACGAAATCAAGGACGGATTTTCAGCTGGCTATTCACGCGGGAACCTCAAAAACGGAATCAGGGACGGAAATTTGCACACTCAATCACTTAGGGATGGAGTAGGTTCCATCTCTGATTTTGGGTCTCTATTTCGGTCTCTAATTGGTCCCAAATCATTTTCCGTCTCTGTGCCGTCCCTGAATACCAACTACCTATATTCTGTCCCTAAATTCCGTCCCTGATCAAGCCCATTCTTGTAGTGAGTGGCTTTAAGTCCACATCTTTTTTCTCTGGTTATGGATGAATTAACTAGACATATTAGGATATATCATGATGTATGTTATTTGCAGATTCATGTAGTTGACCCTAATTAATTTGGGACTGGGGCTATATATGTATATATATATATTTTTTTTTTGACTAAATATCAGATTTCATTCATAGCTCGTAAACAATTACATCAATGATCGAACATCTAAAGGAGAAATTTATGTGCAACTTCATTGCCTCCGTGAGGGCTGTTGTTTCCGCGGTGTTACATTTGAGCACTCGATCCAGTAGTTATTGAGGAAATGCCAAATAAATTTATCAACCCCTGTTCAGCTCAAAGGAACCTCTTTTATCAGTTGTGCGTCTCTTGCCTGAAAAATATCATCTATTAGCTCAACGTCCCATTCTCCCCTCGTAGGAATCATTAAATCAACAACTGTTATATCCTCCAGGCCCTCTGATGGAGTTGTGTTCACTTTGAAGTTTTGCTCATCTCTTAGCCATGGCTCTTTCCACACACTGATCCCTGCCCCACTCCCAACTCTCCATCTACAACCCTTCTCCAGTACAATTCTAGATGCGATGATCCCCCTCCAAGTGTAACGAGGATTATGACCCAATTTGGCCTGCATGAAGTCACATCTTGGAAAGTATTTAGCTTTGAGAATCATTGAGATCAATGCATTCGAATTAGAGATGATACTCCAGCCCTGTTTTGCTAATAGAGCCAGATTGAAGCTGTTTAGGTCTTTAAAACTCATTCCTCCATCTTCTTTCCTATCACATAATCTGGACCAGCTCATCCAGTTCATCCCCTTTTTTTTTTCTGCTTTCTTCGATCCCCACCAGAAAGAATGCATCTTCTGAAGGGAATCACATACAATTACCCCATAAAATAAGTAGATAACCCCTGTCCTATTGATTTCAATAACGCTTCTTTGCCTGCTTTTGAAAAGAATTTATGGCTCCAAGAGAATAATCTCTTCCATAGTCTATCTTTCAGGAATGAAAAGGCATCACATTTATTTCTCCCAATCAATGAGGGTAGGCCCAAGTATCTGCTAGTTTCTATGTTTGAATGAACACCCAAAACATTCCTCAAATCAGCTTCCAGAACTCCATTAACTTTTGATGAGAAATACATAGCAGATTTTTGTAAATTTACTGCTTGACCTGAAGCCACTTCATATTTGTCCAATACATCCTTTCATGTGATTGTCTTCTCCTAGGTTTGCTCGGAAAAACAAAAGGCTATCATCCGCAAAAAATAAGTGAGCGACTGCCGGAGCACCTCTGATTACTCTGCAACCATTGATCCTTTTCTTCTGTTCAGCTTTGTTTAATAGAGCAGTTAGTCCTTCAGCACACAAAATGAAGAGTTAGGGAGAGAGGGAGCAGCCTTGCCTAAGTCCTCTCTTAGGTGAGATTGGCCTTATCAATTCCCCATTAAGATCAACTTGAAAAGTAACTGAACTGACCAAATGCATTACCATGTTAACCCACTGTGTTTAAATCCCAGTTTGAGAAGAATGCCTCTTAGAAAAGTCCAGTCCACCCTATCATACGCTTTGTTGATGTCCACCTTTAGAGCTACATGTCCAAACTTCCCTTTGGTGTTGCATTTCATCCCATGTAGTGTAACGACCCGAAAAAATAATGTTACGTATGTGTGATTATGTATACCATCTATTTATACTCGTGTTTGTGCGACAGGATAGTGACGTCAATTTATGAGTAGAGTTCGTTTAGGAAAACGTGTCGAACAGATATCGGGCGGGCAAAATTCGGGTACACGAGTTTGGAAAATTATTTTTCGTAAATGACCGAAATAAAATATGATAATTAATTAACATGATAAATAGTTCGGGTCGTCAGTATTTTTATTCACGCACGACGGTGTGAGCCGTAGTGTTTGTCAAGCGTAGAAACGCCCGAAAAGGGCAATTATTGGTTTGTATTTGATAAGACTAAGGACAAAAATCATCATCTAAGTCACAATAAGATGGACTTTTTGACCCGATGAGGGCTACAGGATCAACCTAGTGATATAAAATTGAGTCAAGATGATTTTTTCAGTATAAAAATTCCAAAAATTGGTCTTTTTCACCATTTTCTTCTCCAGCACCAACATGAATCCGAAAATGGAAAATAGGAAGAGGGGTTTTTGATGGCTTTTAAAGGTGATTGAAGGACGAGGATCAACCAACGACGTAAATAAAGGTGAGATCTCGCTCCTTCGCTTGATTCTCGTTGTTTTAGTTGTATTTTTACTTGTTTTCGTCGCCATTTCTCGAGCACCATGTTGGTCACTTTGAATTTTTAGGTTTGGGGTTGGTTTTTGTTGAGGTTTTGGTGACCAATTAAGGTGTGAATTGTTAGACCAAATGAACAACCAATGATGCCACTTTCAAAAAGGAAACTTTTGCACTCCTATTTGCAAAAGTCCAGCAAAAATCCAATAGAATATTATGAAGTCCTAATTTGCACTAACAATAGTGAAAAATTGAACCAGAGCAAATACTGTGAATTTTGGTGTTTATTTCTTCTTCTTCTTCTTCTTCTTCTTCTTCTTTTCTTTTCTTTTCTTTTTCTTCCTCCTATGCCTCCCATGCCTCTCTTCTTATAGTTAGAGAAAGGAGTGGGATAGTGGACCTTTATCAATTGAGGGGTCAAATAATTACCGCTATACTTTAATTGAGTGATTAATTTGTAACTGCTCCACTTTAATTTATTGAATGGTTTTGTAACTGCCTATTTATTGGGTCTAATAACTACCTACTTAATTACAACAAATTCTTTCGAAAATGTCTAACAATCCCCCATCATTTTTAATATAAGCAAATCATTGATCGAAGAATATTTTAAACATTATATGCATAGATAATGGTATCTTGCGATGTGAATCACTAATTTGTGAAAAGTTCATTACATCATATCAGAATTACATAGTAGATAAACTTTGAACCAATGATTCTATTTGATAAGTAGCATAAACAGATCACACATATAACATACACCAGCAAATTGCTATAAATTTCTTGACACATTCAACATTAGTCTTATGTCCCATATCTTCTATGAACATTTTCTGAGCAAACCTTTGAACTCCTTGAAGCGCCGCACTTCACATTCACATATGTAGTCTCCAGTCTAACACCCCCGCAATTTAAGCACCTTGAAGACTATTAAGAGATTAACTCAACCTCCTTCCTTTCCATCTTTGGTACCAAACACTAGCAACCCTAGGATGGCTATAATGATATAGTGCTCACAGTCATACTGATAATGTACTTTGACTATATTGAACACAAGACTTTACGTAATGTTAAGCGTCAAGTTGAGTTTCCATTATTGATTACTTTAATTCATGGGCTTGAGACCTATCCCCCTTGATTTTTATTCACCAAGTCTCTTGACAATTCCCTTGTAAATGGATCTACCAAAGTTTGACTAGATTTCACATAGTCAATTGTGATAACTCCATTTGTTATCAATTCTCTGATACAACTGTGTCTCAATCCAATATGTTTGGACTTGCCATTATACACTTGGTTATAAGCTCATGCCAATATGGCCTCACTATGTTGTGCATATCCAATAAATATACACTTCACTCCCCTTTCATCTAATTTCCTCTTTTTGGGTTAAGGTACTTTTACTACTGCTCTACAGCTCTAAAATCTTAAATAATTATGGTTTGGTTTTCGATTATTCCAAAGCTCATGTAGGGTGACCTTATTCCTTTTTTTATGAAATTTTGTTCAAAATAAGGTATGCAGTCAGCAATGCCTCTTCTCAAAATCCAATACTCAAATATGAGTTTAATAGCATAGCATTAACCATTTCTGTTAGAACACGGTTTTTGCGTTCAACCACACCATTTTGTTGTGGTGTATAGGGAGCTGTAGTCTCATGGACTATTCCAGTGGATTCAAAATACTTTGGATTTTAGTACCCTCATCCCCTATCAAACCTTAAACATTTTATGAAGGACTCACATTGCAACTCAGTCTCTGCCTTATAAGCTCGAAACTTAACCATTGCTTCATCTTTGGAACGCAACAAATAAACATAGCATAGCTTGCTGTAATCATCATTAAATGTTACAAACTATTTATTGCCTCTTATTGATGGTGTACTATGCATGTCACATACAAGCAATTTTGAATAGTAGGAAATGAATTTCTCGTTTTTTTTGTTTTCATGCATGTATTGCAATTTCCTTCATATTTATCAAAATAAGGCAGTAAGTCTAGATTAACCATGTCATATAATTTTCTGAAATTGACTTGTCCTAATCTATGATGCCATAAAATTGAAGGAGACTCAACGATATATACAGAAATAATATTCTTATTAGATAAAGCGATTGCATTTAGCTTAAACATACCCTCAAAAGCATAACCCCGTCCCACAAACATACTACCCTTGGACATTACAAACTTGTTAGGCTGGAATACAAGCTTAAAACTAAACTTGTTCAACAAACTACCAGACACTAGATTCTTTCTTACTTCTGGTATATAATACACATTAGTAAGTGTTACGCTTTTTCAGATGTAAACTTAAGTTCAACATTACCTATGCCTTTGATAGGGACAATAGCTGCATTTCCTTTGTACAAGACAATATTTTCATCTACTGTCTCCATGGTTTTGAAGAACCTCTTATTCTTGCAGACGTATCGAGTTGCACCAGAATCAACCCACCAAGCCATGTCATTTTCAATCATGTTGATCTAAAACATCATGACAATGAGGTTATCATTGTCATTTACTGCATTACTTGAGGAAGCTTGCTGTTTTCCTTTCTTCCTCTTCTAGTGGTGACATTCATACTTGATGTGACTATCTTTCCCATAGACCCAACAAGTTACATTTTGCTTCTTTTGATTCTGGTTTGATTTTGGTTATTTGGTTTTCCGAAACCACCAAGCTTTTGTTGCCTTTTTAACGAGAGGTTTTTGAACTTTGCTTCCTCTACCACATGCACCTTTGAAATTTCCCGAGAGCATTCGCTTTCTTTCATTTTCCCGCATGCGACAATCCTCTCTGCATGCAAAGATGGTTAGCAAGCTCATCAAGAGTGATGTCCTCTTTTTTTTATTCTTCAAAGTTCGTTAGAACTCTCCCCAAGATGGTGGCGGTTTGTCAATAATAAAAACACAACAATAGTTTCATCCATAACAAGATTGTGTTGAAAAAAATGATTACAAATTCTCTTAATTTCACGTAATTGTTCCATGATGAGATCTATCATCTACCATTTTAAAATTATTAAAATTAGAGATGATAAATTTCTTACTTGTCGCGTCTTCCTTGTGATACCTTGCCTCTAGTTTCTCCCACAGTTCCTTAGCAGAAGGAATGTCATGGTAGAGGTCGAACAGGGAGTCTTTCATCGCACTCAGAATGTGACCTCTGTAGACTTGGTCATCCGTCTCCCACTTCTGCCTTTTCCTGATCTATTCGACAGTTTCATCATCGGACTCTGCAGGCTTAAGTGTATTTAGAACATACACCACATTAAACTCCACTAGCAGGAAATGCACGCGCTTTTACCACCTCAGGAAATCTCCATTGAAGCGATCGAGCCTCACGATGTTCGCCGACAGTTCCTTGATCGAAGCCATTGCAACAACAAAAGTTTCCTTTAGATCGTTAGACTAAAAGAACAAGCAATGACTTCAAAGCGTGTAACACAACCACTTTCTTAAAGGAAACTTTTGCACTCCTATTTGCATGAGTCCAACAAAAATCCAATAGGATACTATGACATGCTTGCTATCTCTATATATATATATATATTTATATATATATATAACTATTTCATGCTTGCTGTCTCTCTTTAGTCCCAAGCCTAATTCAGCCATGCAGTAATAATACTTTATACTGATGTCTCTCTTCTTTGTGAATGTACTCATCATGGGCATCGAAACTACAACCACCCAAGTCGAGATGAGAAGAGTTGTTGGAAAAAATAGGAAAATCAATGAAGAGGACATTGAGCAAATGGACTACTTAATGTGTGTGATCAAAGAGACACAGCACAAATCTTTCAAACTAAATGTTCGACACTA
Source organism: Stephania japonica (assembly GCA_039657345.1). Classification (NCBI taxonomy): domain Eukaryota; kingdom Viridiplantae; phylum Streptophyta; class Magnoliopsida; order Ranunculales; family Menispermaceae; genus Stephania; species Stephania japonica. The sequence goes on from CM077560.1 coordinate 29,459,164, forward strand.
CGAACAAACAACCTAGGGTTAAAGAGAACTAACATCAAATTCTAATAAATTTTGAATATTACACAAAATATCAATTTTTTTATTCATTTAGATTTGTTTATATACACAAACGTACAAGTGAATTTATAAAAATATTACAATGAATCCCACGATTAGTTGATTGAATTCTTAATTGATTAAATCAATCAATATGATTGATTCATGATTGATTCATTGAATTTTTGATTGGTTCAATCAATCAATGTGATTCCTTAAATCAAGGATTGCTTCTACTTTCCTTAATTTAAGGAATATTCAATACTCCCCCTCAAGTTGGCGTATAGAGAATTCATCGAAATGCCAACTCGACGAGTAACACGCTTTCAAGTAGGTTCTCGACGTTCTCGATCCAGGACTGCTTGCGATTGAAGGTTCTTCTTTGAATCCTTCTAATCGGCTTGTCTGATAAGTAACTCTTCGGTTGTCTTCTTGCTATGTCGTAAAGAATATAATATTGGAAAAACAACCATACTACAAATATGAGTATAGTATAGAAATATCTCTATACCATAATAACCGCTTTCATTTGAAGGTTCTTCTTTGAATCCTTCCAATCGGCTTGTCAGATAAGCAACTGCTAAGTTGTCTTCTCGCCAAGCCACAAAAAATATAGTATGGGAAAAACAACCATACTACAAATATGAGTATAGTATAGGAATATCTCTATAATATAATAATTTCTTCTATTTGAAGATTCTTTTTGAATCCTTCCAATCGACTTGTATGATAAGCAACTCATCGGTTGTCTTCTCGCCAAGCCGCAACGAATATTGTTTGGGAAAAACATTCATATACTACAAATATGAGTATAGTATATAGGAAAATCTCTATACTATAATATAAAAATGGATTACTTTGTGTCTCCCTAGTTGGGGTGGACATTGTGGAGCCAGGTATAAACTTGCTCTGATACCATAATGAATTTTAAATATTACACAAAGCATCAATTTTTCTATTCATTTAGATGTGTTTATATACACAAACGTACAAATGAATTTTTGGAAATATTACAATGAATCCTGTCACGGGGTCACTAATTAGAGGGCTTACCTTAAGGAAAATTTTCTCACTCAATGTCACTCCGTGGTGCCTAAAGACCACCTTAGTTCAGCACACCAATAAATTTCACACTAACAAACAACATTAGGCACAAAGGGAGCTTTACCGATCTTTGATTGATGGGTTACATCTCTACCACCTTATGTTTCCCCAAGCATAAGGGTTGGCTTTATAGAAAATAGCCTGAAGTGATTACATAACCAAATGGACACATGTCCTACTTTACAAGCATCAAAGACTAAGTAAACCACACCATAGTCCCATGTAGTCAAGCGCTTGCCTAACTGCTTGCCACCTTTGCTGCCACCTGGCCTCGTAACTGCCATTTCCACCTGGTCAATAAGCACATCTTCAATGTGCTAGGGATTTTCTTGGACGTGTCTTAGTCATGCTTTGAGCCATGACCAAGGTTGTTGCCTAATCGCTTAGGAACTACCATGCTTGACTTGGTCCATCAAAGCCTAGGAACTCTCCTTGATTTTAGGGTCGTGCTTGGTCGTGCCTAGCTGAGCCTAGGCACCCTTGGGTGCGTGCTGATGCTTGGCTAAGTCCGGGTCCTACCGGCATGGAGGTGGTTGCATGATGGTCTTTGGGCAAGGCCTTGGCATGCACGCCCAAGACCTTCTCTAGGGTCACCCTTGCTTTCCTGTTCATACCACCCCTAGGAGAGGTCCCCCTTCCTATAGTAGATGTTAAGCCGTTCTTGGCCCTCCAATAGGTAACATCCAAAAGTGAGACCAATCATACATTGACTGGTCAATGCCGAGTCAAGGAAAGTCAAGCGTGCTCCCGCCAATGTCTTACCTTTCCGTGCCAAGGCGTGACCTTGCTTGTGCTAAGGTATGTGCCAAGCTTCCGCTAAGGTACGCTCTAAGTCGCCGCTATGCTCGCACCAAGTCACTCTTTGTGCTTGCACCGGGGAGAGCTCCTTGCGCGCGTTGCAGTGCTCACTTAGGTACATGTGCCATGCCCGCTTAGGTACGCGCGCCGTGCTCGATAAGGTATGTACCGTGCCACACCGTGCCTGCCAAGGTACGCGCCGCGTCACCTCGTGCCTGCCAAGGTACGCGCGCCGTGCTCCAAGAAGCCTGCTTCCTTCTTCCTCTCTGTCTTGTCTTGCTAGCACACAAGACAAGTTCGCACATACAAATCCACGGCCTCCTCCATCTTTGGCCAAAAGAACGAATGGGACAGGAGGGCAAAGGTACGCTCCATACCTGGATGTCCTACCCACCTAGCATCAGGAGTCTCCTTTAAGAGTTCTCGCCTCAATCCACTTGTGCTAGGAACATATGGACGTCCTCCTTTAGCATAAAAGACCCCATCTTCACACCAGAATCTCTGAGTAACACCTTCAGCTACTAGATTCACTAGTTTCACGCAAACTGGATCCTTGCCCGTCTCCTCCTTGATTCGAGGCAAGAATTGGCTTTCTAGCACTGCAATTGCCAAGACCATCTCAACTACCATCTTCCGACTAAGAGCATCAAGGATTGAATTAAGCCTTCCAGGCTTGTGTTCGAACTGGACATCCGCCAAGAAGTCCAGCCACCTTGCTTTCTTTTAGGAGAGTTTCTTTTGGGTCGTGACATAGGTGATTGCCGCATTATCTGTGCGCACAATGAAACTTGTCCCAAGCAAGTAGTGCCTCCAGATTCTGAGGGCATGCACCACAGCAAACATCTCCTTCTCGTAAGCTAGATATTGATGTTCAGCATCCTTCAGCTTCTTACTCTCAAAGGCAATGGGGTGTCCCTCTTGGACAAGCACTGCCCCCAAAACCCTATCTGACGCGCACTATGGACTTCGAAAGGGAGTTCGAACTTAAGGTAATGTCAGCACTGGTACAGAGGCAATGACCTGCCTCAATCTCTCCGTCGCCTAGTCGCATTTCTTTGTCCACGACCATGTACGATCTTTCTTCAAAAGATCTGTCAGTAGTGCCACCTTTCTCGAGTAGCCTTCCATGAATCGCCAATAATAATTTGCCAAGCCAAGGAATGATCGAAGTTCAGAGACTTTTGTGGGGTTGGACCATTCCACAATTGCACGAATCTTCTCTAGATCCATCAGCAACTTCCCCTAACTTACAATATGGCCAAGAAAAGTAATGGTTTGCCTTGCAAACTCACACTTTTCCTTCTTTACAAACAGCTGGTTAGTTCGCAAAGTAGTAAGAACTTTCATCAAGTGATCAACATGATCTTGGAGGTTCTGACTATATACAACAATGTCATCCAAATAAACAACTACAAATCGATCGATAAATTCCCTCAATACATCATTCATCAAGTGATAAAATGTGGCAGGGGCATTTCTGAGACCAAAGGGCATAACAAGATACTCAAACGAACCATACCTCGTTACCATGGCCGTTTTAGGTTCATCTAGTACCCTGATCGCAAGTACAACTTGGTAAAGTATGAGGCACCGGACAAGCGATCGAAAAAATTCGCTACCAAGGGAATTGGGTACTTGTTTTTCACTGTAAGCTTGTTTAAAGCCCTGTAGTCGATGCACATTCGAAGGGACCCATCATGCTTCTTCTGAAATAGGACTGGGGCTCCGAATGGTGCTTTGGATGGCTGAATGAACCCCGCATCTAGCAACTCCTCCAACTGCTTTCTCAGCTCCTCCAACTCCTTAGGAGCCATTCGGTAAGGGGCCTAGGCTGGCAGCTTTGAGCCTGGTATAAACTCAATAGCATGATCAATGGTTCTCTGTGGTGGTAGATGCTTTGGTGACTCTGAAGGCATGACATCTTCGAACTCCTCCAACACACCAGCTACCACATCAGAGACCTCCACCGCAACTCCTGGCTTTATCTCCACCAATGTTGCCAAGTAAGTTGGCTGCCTTTTTCTCAGAACATCTTTGAGTTCAATCGCTGGTAGATGGGTGTGTTTGTCACCTTCCTTCCTCTAGCATCACTAACTGTAGGTACAAAGAAAGGATGGGACTTGTTCATAATAAACAATCCCCTAAGAAAAGGCATTAAGGCAATACTCCCCGAATAGAGAAAATCGTTTCCTAGAATGATGTCGAAATCATCTAGAGGAACTGCCATTAGGTTGATCTTCCATTTCTAAGATCCAACCTTGATGTCAACATTAGAGGCCATACCTTAGATTTGCTTGGCCTCAGAATTCATGGCCTTCATGCGGCTGGAATTTTCAGCAAGTGTAAGCTCTAGCTTGTTCACCATATGATCTACCACGAATGAGTGTGTCGCCCCCGAATCCACCATAGCAAGGAACTTGTGTTGGTTCACCATCGCCTCCCCATAGAGCAATCCCTTCGATTTGCTTGACCTTGCATGTTGAATGGCATTCAATAACTGTAATGGGTTCATTCGAGTTTCAATAATATTTTCTGCAATCAGGGTAGAAATATTCTCCTTCTTTGGACACTCCCATGCTCGATGAGGCCCATTGCAAATGAAACAACCCTTTGAGGATGATGAGGGTTGTGCATCTGCTTTGGGTGTCGACTTTAAGGTCTGCTTATTCGAAGGAAACAACTTCTTTTCACCTTTCTTTGAGTACTCCTTATGGGGCTTTTTCTCCTTGTCCTTCCCTTCCGAAGGCGAAGAACTAGTCTTGAAATCAACAAGACTATTAGCAGTAGCTATCGCTCCAAGTAAGTTTTTTACACTTTGCCTCATTAACTCAGTTTGAGCCCACGTCAGAAAGCCAGTTGTAAAATTGAAAAGTTCGTCTTCTTCTGACATGTTCTTGATGTCCAGCAGCAAAGAAGCACGTACTCCCGAATAGTGCTTGTCTACTTCAGCTTACGCAAAGCCTCCCTCACTTGCCAAGTTGCATTAGTGGGAAGGAATTGATCCTTCAATTCCTGTTTCAGTACATCCCATTCGATGATCTTCAGCATCCCAGCAGCAGCATCATCGTCAACCTTAGTTCTCCACCAAAGTTTTGCATCTCCCTCCAAGTACATTGAAGTTAGGACAACCTTCTGATCTTTCAGAGTCCGCACCATGGCAAAGTACTGCTTCATGTCCTAAAGTAAGTTCTCTACTTCCTTTGCACTTCACTTACCAGAGAACTTCTTTGGTTCAGGAACTTTGGACTTAGGTAGCTTTGCCGCTTCCGTAACATCTGAGGTTCCACCCACAACCTTCTTGAGTAGACTCACTTCCATAGCAATCGTCTCTGTTGTGTCAGTGGTAAGTACGCTAATCGCACGAACATCAACAACTAGCTCTTCAAAACGAGCCTCCCAACTTGAGATCATCCCCATATGAGATTCCTCTCTAGCCACCAATGAAGCAATGAGTGCTTCCAAGCCTCCAACTCACTTCACTAAGGAAAAGCTCTGAGTCTCCTCCCTTTGTACACTAAGTGGTAAGTACCCATATGATCTACAGATGCTTGGGTCGCTATCGTCGCCAAACCTGGCTCTGATACCAATTGTCACGGGGTCACTAATGAGAGGGTTTACCCTAAGGAAATTTTTCTCACTCAATGTCATTCCGTGGTGCCTAAGGACCACCTTAGTTTAGCACACTAATAAATTTCACACTAAGAAACAACAATAGGCACAAAAGAGAGCTTTACTAATCTTTGATTGATGAGTTCCAACTCTACCACCATATGTTTCCCCAAGCATAAGGGGTTGGCTTTATAGAAAATAGCCTAAAGTACTTACATAACCGAATGGACACATGTCCTAGTTTATAAGCATCAAAGACTTAGTAAACTACACCACACTCCTATGTAGTCAAGCAGTTGCCTAACTGCTTGCCTCCTTTGCTGCCACTTGGCCTTGTAACTGCCATGACTACCTGGTCAATAGGCACATCTTCAATGTGCTAGGGACTTGCTTGGACGTGCCTTAGTCATGCTCTGAGCCATGACTAAGGTAGTTGCTTAACCGCCTAGGAATTGCCATGCTTGACTTGGTCCATCCAAGCCTAGGAATGCTCCTTGATTTTAGGGTCATGCTTAGTCGTGCCTAGCTGAGCCTAGGCACCCTTGGGTGCGTGCCGGAGCCTGGCTAAGTTCGGGTCCTACCGGCATGGAGGCAGTTGCATGATGGTCTTTGGGCACGGCCTTGGCATGCACGTCCAAGACCTTCTCTAGGGTCACCCTTGCCTTCCTGCCCATACCACCCCCAGGAGAGGTCTCCCTCCTATAGTAGATGTTAAGTCGTTCTTGGCCCTCCAATAGTGAATATCCAAAAGTGAAACCAATTATACTTTGACCGGTCAACGCGAGTCAAGGAAAGTCAATCGTGCTCTCGCCAAGGTCTTACCTTGCCCGTGCCAAGGCGTGACCTTGCTCGTGCCAAGGTATGTGCCAAGCTTTCGCTAAGGTACGCTCCAAGTCGTCGCTATGCTAACACCAAGTCACCACGGTGCTCGCACCAAGGAGAGCGCCTTGCCCGCGCACGTGCTCACTTAGGTACACGTGCCATGCCCACTTAGGTACGCATGCCGTGATCGATAAGGTATGTACCGTGCCCACTAAGGTACATGTCGTGCCACACCGTGCTCGCTTAGGTATGTGTCGTGCCACATCGTGCCTGCTAAGGTACGCGCCGCGTCACCCCCTGCCAGTCGAGGAACACGCCACGCCACCTCGTGCCCGCTAAGGTACGCGCCATGCCACTTCGTGCCCGCTAAGGTGCGCGTAGTACCACTACGTGCCCGTTAAGGTCCGTGCCATGCCACACTGTGCCCACTTAGGTAAACACCGTGCCCAGTTAGATACTGTGACGGCCCCAATTTCCCCGTGCAATTGGGTACGCCCGCCCTAGACCCATACAAGCCCCGAGTTATCACTCGGCAACCTGACGAGCCCAGTCAGCCTTCAATTTTATCAATTTTGTAATTTATGAAAGAGTTATTGCAATAGTAAACAGTGGAAGACTAAAACAATTATAATAAAGGGGAAATAACTCAATCAAAGGAAGTAGAGGAATTCTATAAGTGTGGAAAACCCCGAGTATTCATGTACAATTCGATAGGTAAATATACATGATACCAGTCTCACAAAGAAATACCAAGTTCAATGATCCCAACAATGTAATTATAAAATGATATACACATCAGCAAAAGTATAAACACCTATTAAAGAGTCTCTCTGATGTCGCTGCGAATCCTCACAGTAGATCACCTAGGCAGGGTCCCTTGCCCTTGCCGCTCTCCGCCCTATCTGCACCCACCGTCATAAACTAGACGGTGAGCAACTGAATAAAATTGAATGTAATGCCAGAAGAAGATAACAGTAATTCATGATAAAACAAGTAAAGCAGTCTAAATATCATGCGGTAATAAAATGACCGGAATTTAAATAGACAAGATACATGATAAACAGACTAATATATATCAATCGAAAGTCAAGTGTGTTCCAAGGAATCAAAAGAGGCTCATAAGTGGTCTAAATCATAGCATAACGGCGAAGACCTCGCGAGGTCTTCCGGCATCGACACAAGCGAAACACGCCTATAATCGGAGGGACTCAAACCCACCCACCCAAGCACTCGGTGTCACACGGTCACTAAGGGTGGTCACATACTCGTGCGCACGAGTGCCCGCGTTTTATCCCTCTAGTGCAGGTCCTAGTACTTTAGAGACGAAACACTTACGCCGGGAAACACACAACAAGAAATGGAACGGAATACCAACAATAGAACATAACAAGACTGAATAAATGATAATGAATCACATGGCATTTTCTTACTGGCTTACAAATCGTACATTAGCTTGTGACAAATGTACTTACCTGACTAATCGCAACCCGCGTACAACACTCTCGCTCCTAACGTGTATTCCCAAGTTTCCCGCTACCTCAAAAGGTCGGAAACTCTAATTAGTGGGTCGAGTCATTACTAAACCTAGGTTGAATACCTTAGTGTTTTCCCCAATGTTTTGATGATTCGAACGACTCGATGCAAATCGACTGAAAAATCAAACGAAACACAACTCTTTTAGATTTTTGAAAACCACACCATAGCTCAAAATAACCATGTATTCGAACACTCAATACACATCTATACCAAACAAATGCCCGACCCTTGTATATTCTCACGTATGCATGAATTCGAATCACTAAATCATGTATTCATGCCATGAGTTTTGAAATGAAATAAACTCAACACAAAATAATGAAATCCCGATGACAAAAACACATGAAATAACACATTCATGTTTACTACCGCGAGGAAACCATGCATAAGCACGCAACTCCAACATAAATTCGTTCTCACACACGACGTGCTATTAATTCAAGTGATTTCAATAGAACATTCAAACTAGATTGATAAAACCTTGACTGAAAACTCAACACCGACGTCATCAGCAAAAAATGATCGAAACACGAAACCACGCAACATTGATAAGAAATTACGACAAGTCCGATCATTTACTCAAAATTAAATCAATCAACTATACAACGGAATCACATGACATGACAACACGAATAAAAATCCTCGATACGGTGAATACATTTCCACTTTCATAGATTATATTTTTTAACATAAACTTTTCTTCTCTTTCTTCTTTTCTTTTTTTTTATATGGTACACCCCACACCCTTTGAGCCATGGGGTGTACTACCCCTTTATGCACCCCAACAGTGGGGTGCACACGCCCCATCACACCCCAACAGTGGGGTGTAAACACCACATAACACACATTCCAACAGTACACCCCATCATGCACCCCACCAGTTACACACAATCACACACACACCCACCTATACCCACACCCCATCATGGTCCTCACCAACATCATACCACCTTCGGCCAGCCGACCAAGTGAGAAGGAGAGTGGCGGTGATGACGATCCCAGGAAGAGGTGAACGTGATGATGGTGGTGAAGCCGAGAGTGATGGAGAGAGAGATGAGAGATCGAGTGACCGAGAGGGTGGCCGAGAGTGATGGAGAGGAGGGAGAGGAGGGATCGAACGAGAGAACAGCGAGAGTGAGAGAGAGCAAACCCGAGACCGAGAGATCAGTGAGGGAGGAGAGATCGTGAACGAACCCGAGACCAAGAGATCAGTGAGGGAGGAGAGATCGCGAGTGAAGCCGAGAGAGAGATGGAGAGAGGCGAGAGAGAGATGGAGAGGCCGAGAGTGAGGAGATGGGAAGCCGAGAGAGAAGAAATGGAGGAGAGGAACGAAATGAGAGAGATGAGGGGGCGGCAGTAGAGGGGTAGGATTATGGTATTGTTTTCAACGACCTATATATATGTAACAATGTGTATTTACCCTTTTGCCCCTTTAAGTTACTTTTTACCTAATTCAAACAATTGCCCTTATGGGTCTTTGACCACATCATCTCATCTTAACATATATACACTTCTCAATGCAAATCTCATGGCCCTCCTTATTATGATGTGTCACTTTAACAGTTTCTATTCCATAGCCCGCATGTTGCAAGATTATCTGACTCCCACATTAATCTTACGTTTCCTCGATCCGTATTTCTCCGTAAATTGGTTCGCCGCGCCCATTTTCTCGTCACATCCCATTAACTAATTAATTAAATTAATAAAAATTTATTTATTTGTACACTTTACTTGTTTTTCTCCCCCGTTTAACTAGTCGAAACCTCACTCAATTAAATATCGCCCGAACGGCTCGAAACCCGTAAAATACTAAAATACTAATACACACAATCAAAGAATCATAAAATCACTTCGGTGTCGACTCCCGAAGTTCGAAATACTGTCCAGTATTCACGTAGCCGGGTCACAATCCTGACAAGTGTAACACAAGTCGATTAAAAATTTGGGGTTGTTACTGAGATACGCGCCATGCAGTGAACCTCAATCCGTCACCTCAATCCCCCGAAGCCTTCCGAGTTCACCGAGACTCGGTCATTTGCTGAGTTATCATGCTACCCAGCCTGGCATACTCCGGTCCAGCTATTGGGGTGGTAACAAATCCCATGATTGGTTGATTGAATCCTTAATTGATTCAATCAATCTATATGATTGATTCAACATTTATTGAATCAATTTTTGATTGGTTCAATCAATCAATGTGATTCCTTAAATCAAGGATTGCTTCTACATTCCTTAATTTAAGGAATATTCAATAAGTTCTCAAGAAAAGAAATTCAATTCTTTATTAATAATCAATAAAAATTCACCTAAACTATTACATATGTATCCTTTATATAGGCTTGTAAAATAATTAGATTCCTAATTCTAATAGAATACCAAAAGACACGTTAACTATAATTCTATTAAAACTCTTACTACCACTAATTTCTATTTAGAATCTAACTTTAACACAAAAGGACACATAACTTGTAATCCAACTAAACAAAACCATCTTATCTAGTAAAGATGGGGAGGATGACATGAGAGAAGATTACGGTCTATCACTAAGAAAGAAAACACCAATTCATGTTGTTCCTACTCTTCGCTTTCCTTAATTCACTATGTCTTCATGTGGACCAAAGTTTGTGGAGAAAGTAATGTTGCATTTGTTGGCAGAGGCAAAGCCGTGAAGTATTGGATTTTTTCGGTTAAGAATTCTGTTTAGAGTTTTGTATTTGAAACCAGTCTAGAGTCTCTAGAATCCCTTGTATTACTAGAAAGACCATCCTATGTCATACTGCACGACACATTTGCACATTTTCTCATATAGGAGCTTTCCATGCAGGCTTGACCTGCTTGTTAATGGGATCTGTGCATGCACACATCCCGAGTACATATTGACAACTTTTGTGAGCCAATTTGTCTTACGGTAGAATATACCATAGTCATTGTAGTCCTCAACTTTTAATTATAATCTTTCTTTTATATTGAGAAAAAATAAAGATTATAAATCCAACTTTTGAATGTGTAATATTTTTTTTGAGAGCTTTGATTTTGTTATATAATTAAAGTAAAATGTTAACAAAGCATGAACTTTATGGTTTTTTATTCAAGAATACTTCAAATTTGGGATTCAGGTTATGGTTGTTGTTGTCATAATAGTCCAAAATTTTAATTTTATCAAGGAAATTTATGCTAGGGGATGCATAGTTTTATTACAGTCTTTTGGTACAACATTGATGTGGTGCATTGAATCGTCTATTAAGATGTGTGCGCACACAATTTTTTATTTTTTTATTTTTTTTATTATCCATGAGAATTTAGATACTTGTCGTCGAGCATTTCTCGTTGCCCTAATCCTCAAATGTCCTCTTTTCTTTCTAAAGAGGTGTCATAGTCCAATTGCATAGTAATTTGAGTTGAGGTTAGCAAAGAAAATGATTTTATGAAATTTTTGCCCCAACTCTTTTTGAAGATGTGTGGACGAAAAGTTTGTCCCACATCGATTAAATTAAACTTTGAAATAAGGTATATAAGTAATTAACTCTTCCCAACTAGCATTGAGGCCTTATGGAGTAAAACTCCACATCTAAAGTTGAAAGGTGGTTGAGTTGGGGATAATATCAGTGCTAGCGAAGGAGATCCACGGGGCGTGACAGTGGGAATTTAAAAATGAAGATACCAACCTCATCACCAAAGGCAGATGGAGGCAATCGCGAAGCCCTAAAAATTAATGGAAAATGTTACAATGACACTCCAATGTTACACCCTGTGATGTGCCACCATACACACCTCAGGATACACACCTGTGTGTTATGCACTAAGATCTATGTGCCTAACACTTATTTTTAAATGGGCCCACACGCCATGGTATTAGGGTATGACTTTAGAGTGTCATTCTAGCATCTTCCTTTATTAATTAATTGGGAGCTTTCTTTTTTTTTGTCAAATAATTGTGAATTCTCCTTCTCTCTCACACACACCACATAAACAATTGAATGGTAAGTAGATTCTATCTTGATTAATTTGGCGGTTGCCCTTTAGGTTTTGCACCACATATATTGTACTATTGTATATATTGCTTTTTTTTTCACGATAGTACATATTGCTTTTTTTTTTTCAGGATTGTACGTGTTTTTTTCTATGAAAAATGGGGAGAAAGCACAAAACAGGATTATACACATTCTAGGTCGGGCAACCCCACAGATGTCGTCAGTGATTTTACATGTTGTTTATACCATAGTCATTTGTAGTCCTTCTCAACTTTTAATACTTTTAATTATAATCTTTCTTTTATATTGAGAAAAAAATAAAGATTATAACACCAACTTTTGAATGTGTAATATTTTTTTTTTTCAGAGCTTTGGTTTTGTTATATAATTAAAGTAAAATATCAATAAAGCATGAACTTTATGATTTTTTATTCAAGAATACTTCAAATTTGGGATAGAATTTAAGGTTGTTAGCTCAAAATTTTAATTTTATCAAGGAAATTTATAAATTTATGCTAGTGGATGCATATTTTTGTTGCATCTGGTACAACATTGATATGGTGCATTGAATTGTGTATTAAGATATGTGCGCACATAATTTTTTTATTTTTTAATTAACCATGAGAATTTAGATACTTGTTGTCGAGCATTTCTCGTTGCCCTAATCCTCAAATGTCCTTTTTTTCCAAGAGGCGCCAAAGTCCAATTGTTTAGTAATTTGAGTCGATGTTAACAAATAAAATGATTTTATAAAATTTCTCCCCCAACTCTTGTTGAAGATGTGTGGACGGAAAGTTAGTCCCATGTCGATTAAATGAAACTTTGAAATGAAGGATATAAGTGATTAACTCTTCCCAACTAGAATTGAGGCCTTATGGAGTAAAACCCCACACATAAAGCTGAAAGGTATCAAGTTGGGGACAATATTGGTGCTAGCGGAGGAGATCCACTCGATCGCGCATGCGTATGCAAATGTGGGACAAAGTGGGAATTTAACAAGTTTGAAAGGAAGAAACGAAAAATGAAGACACCAACCTCACCACCAGAGGCAGATGGAGGCCCTAATAATTAATGGAAAATGTTACAATGACACTCCAAAGTTCAAAGTCACACCTTATGATGTGGCACCATACACACCTCGGGATACGCATTCGTGTGTTATGCACTGAGATCTATGAGCCCAATACTTATTTTTATACGGGCCCACACACCATGCTATTACGGCGTGACTTTAGGGTGTCATTCTAGCATGTTCCTTAATTAATTGTTAGTTCTTTTTTTTTGTCAAATAATTGTGGGTTCTCCTCTCTTACACACCACACACACACTACAAGAAAATTAAGCTTTTACAACACTCAATTATGTTTTTTTTTTTTTTGAAAGACTTAATTATGTTGTTATATCATATATTATTAAAACTTATTAAATCTTAAATTAATATATAATTAAATATTATTTAAGACAAAAAATAATGATTAATTAAATAATATAAAATAAAGAATTTATAAAATTTATAAATCATTACAAATTAATTTTTTAATTATAGATGTTTTCGTTGCATATTAATTACATAATAAACAATTTTTAACAACGTTCAGTGTAAGAACATTTGTCGATGTTGTAAAAGACCTTTTTACTTGTAGTGACAATTGAATGGTAAGTTGATTCTCTCTTGATTAATTTGATGGTTGCCGTTTAGGATTGAACCACTTATATTGTACATATTGTTTTTTTTTCAAGATTGTACATATTGCTTTTTTTTTTAATATGAAAATGGGGCGAATGCCAAAAACAAGGTTGAAAAAAATAAAAAGTGTTAGCTACGCGATACACACGGGCGACCCCATAGATGTGGTCAGTGACAAACTTCCTAGTAAGCAACAGTGGAGAGTCCAATATTGTTAGACCATGTGGCCACGTAGGCACCTCTAAAGAGGTTTCGGTTAATTTCCTTTGTCACCTACTGAGACTGAACTTTTTTCACAATCTCGGTCGCCTCTTTAGAGGCCTTAGTCTGATTCGACCGCTACTCCTTTAGAGATTGCGATTAGAGTCGGCCAATATCTCTTCAAAGGTGTCGACCACCGTAACCGAACCCCGCAGTGACACTTTTTCGCTTCTAGGACACATCGCGACCACATCCGACCTTTTTCAAAGAAAAAAACACTCCTACGTACAACACATGGTGATATAATACAAGTGTTTTATAATGACTAAAACCGATAAATGGTGAAGATTGAGAAGTGTTGGGATGAGGATGAGGATGAGGATGAGGATGAGGATGATGGGGTGAGTAAAGGTATTTTTGAAATTTTGAAAAAAATTTGGAGTATATTACGTAAAAAGTGAGGTAAACGAAATAAAAACTTTAAAAATGGAGTACAAGAAACAAAAAGTGGGGTCCAAAAAAATGAAATGGTAAGGTTGTTCTGTGTTAGCACAATGTGGCGTGCAGTGGACCGGGCGTGTAGTAATAGATCCTACATAAAGGAAGGCCTCTACAAAATGAAATGGTAACGTTGGCAATAGAATATTCAATGGCATGGAGCTAATACTACCCTTGGTGGTCATTTTTCTCTCTCTTTTCTTTCTTCTTCTAAGCAGGAGCTCAAAACAAACCAATTTGCCACCTTCTCCTCCAAAACTTCCTCTGATTGGAAATTTTCATCAATTAAGCAAACGTAGTCATCACTCTCTTAAAGATCTATCTCAAAAGTATGGCCCGATCATGCTCTTGCATTTTGGCCAAGTCCCTGTTGTCGTGGTATCGTCGTCATCCTTGGCTGAGGAGATCTTTAAAACACATGATGCAGACTTTTCAAGTAGGTCTCCTATGACCACAGCAAAGATTCTTATGTACGGATGTGTTGATATAGGCTTCTCTCCCTACAATGAATCTAGGCAGCTGCGGAAGATTTGTGTTATGGAGCTTTTGAGTGTGAGAACAGTGAAAACTTTCAAGACTGTGAGGGAGGAAGAAGTAGCATGTTTAATCGAGACAATATCTCGTTCGTCTTCAAAAGGAGCTTCAGTTAATCTATCTGCGATGTCTCATATTCTCACTGTACACATAATTTTTAGATGTGCTTTTGGCCGGAAGTTTAGCAACGTCGATGGACAAAACGGATTCGCAGATTTGCCAAAGGAGCTAATGTCAGGTTTGTTATCTTTTAGTTTTACTGATAGCATTCCAACATTAGGGTGGCTGGATATTGTCACAGGTCTAATTACAAGGCTTAAGAAAACTGCCCAAAAACTTGACTCTTTCCTGGAGCAAGTCATCGAGGAGCATATAATTCAAAGCAGCAGCAGCAGCAATGACTTGGACAAAGCAAAGGATTTTGTGGATGTTCTACTCCAAATTCAAGAGCACGAAGACAACAAAATAAATACAAAACTCACACGGGACAAGATCAAAGCGCTGATATTGGTTAGGTGAATGTTGGGCGGTAAAGCAACAACGTACAATTACATAAAATGAACGTAGCAGAAATGAAGATATATGCATGCTTAGGTGGATGTGTAGTAAAACTTATAAATTAAGGTAGAATGAGAGACAAAAACTCAAAAGAAAAGTAGGAGTAGCACCAATTGACACAAAATAGTGAGGGGCAGTTGCAGTGGTTTGGTCACCTGCAAAGACGGTATGCAAATGCCATCACTAGAAAACTTGACTTAATAGAAATTGAAGAAATTGGAGGAGGTAGGGGTAGACCAAAGTTAATTAACTTTAAAAGCATTAATTAGGAGGCACTTAAATGGTTTGAAATGCTCACCATTAATTACACTAAATTGGGCTATCTTGTTATTGTTATTATTGTTGTATCCCTCCTACATTTGCCATGCATGATGAATACATAAAAAACATAGAATTTAGGTAGGAATGTTTTTCAATCACCTATTAAAGCTGACAAAAGACAAATATATAATAAATCACTTTGGACTTTGTTGGTCACAGGACATGTTTGTCGCTGGAACTGACTCCTTCTCTAAAGTCATAGAATGGGCTATGTCGGAGCTTATCACGAATCCAAGAATTATGAAGAAAGCCCAAGAAGAGGTAAGAAGAATAGTGAGAGAGAAAGGCAAGTTGAAGTTAGATGAGGAGGACATTCAAGAGATGGACTACTTGAAGTGTGTTATAAAAGAGACTTTTAGATTACATCCTCCTACACCAATCCTTGCAAGAGAGTCTTCTGAAAGTGTTAACATCAAAGGGTACCTCTTCCCTCCTAAAACAAAAGTTATAATTAATGCTTGGAAAATTCAAAGGGATCCAGATACTTGGAGCTGCGCCGAGGAGTTCATTCCTGAGGTTTATTGGCTCAAAGTTCGACTTCAAAGGCCTAGATTTTGAGTACTTTCCATTTGGTTTGGGAAGAAGGATATGTCCTGGGATTTCATTTGGCTCAGCAGTGGTGGAGTTAATCCTTGCCAACTTATTATTCTGGTTTGATTGGCAAATGCCTGGTGGCGCCGATGAAAACGGATTAAACATGACTGATAGTTTTCAGACACTTGGCGCGAGGTAATGTCCGCTTCAACTTGTAGCAGCTCCTCACTTTAATTAATCAGATCTACCGAAAACTCATGAATCTCGATCTTGTTGGCCTTGGAAATATATATATCGTGGATTGAAAATTTGCTTGAACAACTTTAAGCACTGGTGTTCAAAATAATAAACGGGTTTCTTATTCTAAAAAAAAAAAAATAAAATAATAATAAACGGATTCTAAGCTGCATGTTGTAGGTTGTGGATTGAAAATTTATTTATTTGAGTTGTAAGTTTAATGTTGTTAAGTTGTCATGTGTTGTAGGGTACTTGAAGTGGGTGGAAAGACATCAAATTGTGACATTGTGTTCATTGTTGAGGTTGCGAGTGGGAGCAGTTGTTTGTATGTGGGTGTTGACCAAGGCAACGGATTTGCTTATTTAAGTATTTGTGTGAGTAATGAAAGTATGCATTTAATGTTTTTGTGTTACAATTTGTTACTGTTCACACATCTATGCCCAATTTCATTTTTAATATCTTTTTATTTTCTCTTGTTTCCCAATCTTTCACCATCATAGGTTCTTAGGAGCACCTTCTATCAATTTCTTACTGCTAAAACTTGTAGCGGCCCCATTTTCATAGGCCACTACGGCGTGCACCGTGGCCCCACAGCCTTGCCAACTCACCATCCGGCTGTGTCCCACGACCACTTATTAGCCATTACCAATCAATTATTCCTTTAATATAGTTTAAATTAGCTTATGGACTCGTTATAATCATTTAACCTCAAATTATGCCGCGGAAGTCTCAAATCATTAAATGATACCAAATGTGACACGTTTAAATATCAATTAATCTAATGTGGAAACCATACCAAAATGTAGTTCATTAAATATTTATCCAGCATAAAACAAATAAATACATACAAACAACCAGGCGTATAAGAGGAGTAGTCCACGTCTTCAGTCACAGATAATCTTTACGTATCTCCTTGTCCCTTCACATATCAAATCCTGCACTGAAGCCACCCAACACATACGGAGACGAGTCCAGTGTGTAAACTCCCAAAGAAAACCATCGAGTAAATAATAATAGATTCAAAAGCCATTAAACAATGTTAGCTACACATGCAAAGAGTATGGGCAGCCATAAATCCCTGCGTGTGTAGGTAACAAGCGTACAAGATGATCAACAAATAATCATGATGACAACAACATGCTCCACAACAATTACGATAAAATAAGACAGAATTAGAACGCAAGCTCACATACTAGATCATACTTCGTCAATCCGAGCGCCCAGAGGAACACATCACACCTGGGATCCACCCGGACCACTAACGGTGACCGAAAACACTCACAAACCCACCGGACACATGCACCCTACGGCACGGGTCGCTATCCACCGACTGTGCAAGTACACGTGCTACAATCTAGCATGCTTGATCACATGCCACAGCCGTCCCGACTAAACTCCGATAGTGAAAACAAATCCAACACCAATCAATAACCAGACCAACGCATGATCACAATGAATATGTATAGCAACAATAGTATATGCAAGAATTGAAAGAATTAAATACTCGAATGTGTTTCTGTTGGGGTTTACGCACCTATACCGCACACTAATTATCGATATCCGTCTCGGTCCAAATCCCGTTCTTGCCTTGGAATATGCGCTCGATACCCGACTCTGTTTACCTAGTTCATTTCTTGTATTTAGTGTATTACCATTGAATTAGATATGTGTTAGGGTCAAAATACCCTAAACAAACCTTAATATTGGACTCGTCCAAAGACTCAGCCGCACTTGGAGGGAATGCCAATGTAGCACAGGCGCTTTTCGCCCAAAGTTCCAGCTTGATCCGTAAGCTGGGTTTTCTCCTCCATACCCCACCACAACACCGATAACACCATTCCCACAACACCAAAACTCACTCTATAACAGTGGGTATGCACCCATATCTCACACCATCATATTTATACCTTTTATTTCCATCTATCCACACATACACATCACTAGGCTTGTGATAAGTGTTCATTTAGGCATAATTTAGTATAGGTTATTAGGTGTAATTGGACTATATTTATTTTATTTTATAGTGATAAATGCATATTTTAGGAAATTAGTGATTTATTGGAATAATATGAAAATATATATCTAATTATATTTAATTTTTCAGTTTTAGGAAAAACGGAGTGCACGGTTGGATCCGGGGCGAAAAAATACTCATAATAAAGTATACACTTGCAGTAATCGGACACCGGAGGGTTTGTTTTGGGGTGTACACAAGAGTAGGTGAATTGGAGTTTTTGAGGTCCACGTGTCGCATCCCCATTGGTCCGGTCGCGTCACTCACAGTCGCTCAACCAATCAGAAGCCAACACGTGTCGGTCAACTCTTCAACGCACACCACGTCACATCGTCCACAACTCCTCTCTCCAAACCGCAAGATCTGACTCGAGATGCGCATCAGTACGAACTCCCAGATTTTTGGTAAGAGTCGCGCGATTTCGTCTTCACAGCTCACCGCCACGTGGCAGCTTCCCATTAGTCCACCGTGTCTACAGTCAGCTGCTCAGCCACTCAAGCGTCGCCACGTGGCGCCCAATCAGCACTCCAGCACGTCATCAACAGTCCTTCCATCCAATGAGATGACGCCACGTCAGCCTCGCCAGCAAACCCCTCCAATCACAGCGTGACACGTTAGCGACTCCAGTTTCTCCACCAATCACAGCCTGCCAAGTGTCCTGGATGCCAAAAAACTCTCTAAAATTACGAAAATTGGTTTTTCTCACCTCCAAAGACCAAATTTTGGGTATAAATATATATTAGGACTTAGATTAGAGGAGGACGAGGATCTATTTTATTTTTATTTTTTTTAGTTTAGTTTTCAATTATGTCTAGTTAGTTCTTCCATCTAGGTTGAAGGTGGATCAGTCGCGCCTACGACTTGGGAATCTTCATGAGGTTTATTTATTTTTAATTATTATTGATTCTTTTATATGATTTATTTTCTTTGGTATTACTTGAACAATTGAGGTTAAACACTAGTTTAAACCTTAATTTATACGTCAGTGAGTCATAAACACCCGTGCTTGTGCGATAAGACCACACTAGTGGCAATTGACTTTACCAATTGATTATAACCTTTTGGGACCGGTCAAATACCTTAGAGATCTAGGCTAAATCGGGAGCACTAGCGATCGGTTGTCTAGGTGTAGTGCATTCACAAATCGAAGTAATGCAACCAATGCGTTAAATGGAGCACTAGCGATCGGGTTGCATGTTTGGTTAGGGAAGTAGTAAACAGTCGTACCTTAGCTATCGAGATTAGGAAGTGCGAGGAACCGAGTGCGTCACCGGGTCTATAGCTGCACTAGATCATAGACTAGTTCATACTTTTTATAAACCGACAATTAATAAATTCAATCCCAAGTTGTATGGCGAGACTGTGAAACTGAATACCTAGATTCTTTTCCATTTAATTTCTTTATTTTTAAAATATTCATATATTTTCTCTAAAACCTTAATTTCCCTTTTTTGTATTTTTCTTAACTAAGAAAGAAACCAATCTCTGTGGGATCGACCCTTTACCGTTATCTACAAAATAGTTGGTTTAGGTTTAATATATTTATTTTATTGACGCATTCGACGCGCGTCAATTTTTGGCGCCGTTACCGGGGACTGGTTTTTCTTTCCTTGGTTATTTTTGTTGTATTTTTATTTATTATTTTTTATTTATTTATTTATTTTGGTATATAGTCCCTTGTGTCTAATACTTTTGCAGGAAATTTCTCAATGACCTCCTACTACCATAATTATGATCGATTCGAAGACTCATACTATCATGGTACGAATGGGATAGGTATGTCATATAATGGACATCAATTTTCTAACTCGCAATTTTTTATGCAACAGGTCAAGGCTTCTGATTTTTGTGGGGAATCCTTTCATCCCACGTATGCTTGTCCTTACCATCCGAGGTATGGAAATCATCACAGTTCTAGCTATACATCGCTACAACTCGACTTCTGTATGTCTAGGCCAAGTCCACGAAATCCTCAACAAGAACGGAGAACCATTGAAGACATGGAGAAAGATATGATCTCCGACTGGCTTTCTCCAAGCACCAAAAAATACCCCTTTGACGACTGGAGTAATTCATTATACCAGCAGGACACATATAGTTCCATGCGGAATCAGCCTTCAAGGGATATAATAAGGTTTCTTTTAGAAACTGAGCAAGACATGAACCTCACCGAGCAAGAATTGGACCAATGGATTGAATAGAGGGATCAAGAAGCTGAAGAAGAAATAAAGTCAATTCTCCAAAAGATATCAGCTGAGACCATGAGTGCAATCCCATTGGAGAGTGTCGAGGTAAATGAGGTTACACCGATTGAGGACTATTGGAGTGAACCAGAGGAAATAATTGAAGTTTCCTTACACGAGCCGGACATTAGCATTGCGCAGAATGAAGCGGATGAAGTCGAGAAAGAGATTGATGTCATTTTAGAAAGGCCGGAGGAACCGCAAAAAATGAGCAAGGAAGACCAACCTCTGGTGTTGGTGAAGCCACCCACCCTCCCATGCATATTTGTTAGACCTTACAAGGGGATGGTCATAAAGGAGCGTTCGCAGATCTTCTACACGGCTGACACCTTTGTGTCAGCTGACCATGATTTGATAGATTCATATGTGTTAGAGGTCCCGGATGAGCTCCTACATCTGAAGGAGGGCATGTATGATGAATTGCCCAAAGCTATAGATGCTCCATTCGTTGTCGACATCTCGAAAGGAGAGGGCATCACGTGATCATTCATGACAAGTCGAGCTAACGACTTTAACCAAAAGCGCTATTGGGAGGCAGCCCAAGTTTTATTTATTTATTTTATTTTTATTTTTATTTTTTATTTTTTATTTTTTTTTTGCTTGCTTATTTTTATATTTGCTTAGTGTACTCACCATTATCCCATTTTTGACTATTTATAGGTGTTTGATACTCGTTTGTTGAAGCACCGGAGTTGAGAGCCCGATATCACTTTGTTGCGGTTCTCTCGGTATACATGGTTAGTCTTATTGGGATCTGGTAAGTCCTAGGTTTTAGATTATTAGGTTAGTTTTTGTGTCTGCATTGGAGGTAATTAGATGTATATTCCTTATATTTCTGCGTTGAGCATTTTTATCACTGTGCTTCATATTTCATGAGATATTATAGTCCATTAGGTTTTGCATATTCATTTTAGCATGTTATTTCCCCATTATTTAGTTCTTTCACTTCCATATTCTTTTCATCTCTTTTCTCTTCATTTTGTAGTTCATAGCCTCATTCTTGTTTTAAACCTTGAGGACAAGGTTTGGGATAAGTTTGGGGGTGTTTCGATATAGTGGAGTGTTGAATGAATGGAATTAGCGCGTGACAAGTATGATCGTTTTATTATTTTTATGCGTATTTCATGGGTTTGGTAAATTATGGTGGTGGTTTTCTATTCTTTTCACATCATTTTCTTGTTATAACATGCTATGCATTACATCATTTAGGTTAGTAGTAGTTTATAGTAGTTCATGCATTTTTTTTATTTTATTTTTTATTCTTTCTTTTTTTTGTTGCATTATAGATTCTAGGCATGTTTAGAGTTATTTAGTTGCATGTAGAGTCGCCTAAAATCTTGTTGAGTGATTTTTATTGTAGATATGAGTTCAAATTACGCTACTTTTGAGACTTGAACCCTTTTGAATATTAGGAGTTGTACTTAAAGGTGTTTTTGATGGCTTTTAAAGGTGATTGAAGGACGGGGATCAGCCAATGACGTAAATAAAGGTGAGATCTCGCTCCCTCGCTTGATTCTCGTTGTTTTAGTTGTATTTTTACGTGTTTTCGTCGCCATTTCTCGAGCACCATGTTGGTCACTGAATTTCTGGGTTTGGGGTTGGTTTTTGTTGAGGTTTTGGTGACCAATTAAGGTGTGAATTGTTAGACCAAAAGAACAACCAATGACTTCAAAACTTGTAACACTGCCACTTTCCTAAAGGAAACTTTTGCGCTCCTATTTGCAAAAGTCCAGCAAAAATCTAATAGGATACTATGAAGTCCCGATTTGCACTAACAATAGTGAAAAATCGAACCAGGGCAAATGTTGTGAATTTTGGTGTTTATTTCTTCTTCTTCTTCTTCTTTTCTTTTTCTTCCTCTCATGCCTCTCTTCTCATAGTTAGAGAAAGGAGTGGGATAGTGGACCGTTATCAATTGAGTGGTCAAATGATAACCGCTCCACTTTAATTGAGTGGTCAATTTGTAACTGCTCCACTTTAATTTATTGAATGGTTTTGTAACTGTCTATTTATTGGGTCTATTAACTAACTACTTAATTACAACAAATTCTTTCGAAAATGTCTAACAAACCCCCACCATTTTTAATATAAACAAATCACTGATCGAAGAATATTTTAAACATTATATGCATAAATAATGATATCTTGCGATTTGAACCATTAATTTGTGAAAAGTTCATTACATCATATCAGAATTACATAGTAGATAAACTTTAAACCAATGATTCTATTTGATATGTAGCATAAACATATCACACATATAACATACACTAGCAAATTGCTATAAATTTCTTAACACATTTAATATTGGTCATGTGTCCCATATCTTCGTTAACGTTTTTAACCAAGCCCTTAAACTCCTTGAAACGGTCGCATTTCACATTCACTTAGGTAGTCTCCAATCTAGCATTCCCGCAATTTAAGCACCTTGAAAACTATAAAGAGATTAACTCAACCTCCTCCCTTTCCATGCGGATACCAAACACTAGCAACCCTAGGATGGCGATAATGATATAGTGCTCACAATCATACTGATAATGTACTTTGACTACATTGAAAACATGACTTAATGTAATGTTAAGCGTCGAGTTGAGTTTCCATTATTGATGACTTTAATTTATGGGCTTGAGACCCATCCCCCTTGATGTTTTATTCACCAAGTCTCTTGACAATCCCCTTGTAAATGGATCTCGCCAAATTTTGACTAGATTTCACATAGTCAATCGTGAATACTCCATTTGTTATCAATTCTCTAACACAACCGTGTCTCAATCCAATATGTTTGGACTTGCCATTGTACACTTGGTTATAAGCTCTAGCCAATGTGGACTGTTTGTGTTGTGCATATCGAATAAATATACACTTCACTCCTCTTTCACCTAATTTCCTCTTTATGGGTTCAGGTTCTTTTACTACTGCTCTACAGCTCTAAAATCTTAAATAATTAAGGTTTGGTTTTCGATTATTCCAAAGCTCATATGGGGTGACCTTATTCCTTTTTTTGTGAAATTTTGTTCAAAATATGGCATGCAGTCAGCAATGCCTCTTCTCAAAATCCATTACTCAAACTTGAGTTTAATAGCATAGCATTAACCATTTCTGTTAGAACAAGGTTTTTACGTTCAACCACACCATTTTGTTGTGGTGTATAGGGAGCTGTAGTCTCATGGACTATTCCAGTGGATTCAAAGTACTTTGGATTATAGTACTCTCATCCCCTATTAGACCTTAAACATTTTATGAAGGTCTCACATTGCAACTCAGTTTCTGCCTTGTAAGCTCAAAAATTAACCATTACTTCATCTTTGGAACGCAACAAATAAACATAGCATAGCTTGCTGTAATCATCATTAAACGTTACAAAATATTT
Source organism: Stephania japonica (assembly GCA_039657345.1). Classification (NCBI taxonomy): domain Eukaryota; kingdom Viridiplantae; phylum Streptophyta; class Magnoliopsida; order Ranunculales; family Menispermaceae; genus Stephania; species Stephania japonica. The sequence continues at coordinate 29,483,237 of CM077560.1, forward strand.
ATTGCCTCTTATTGATGGTGTACTATGCATGTCACATAAAAACAATTTTGAATAGTAGGGAATGGATTTCTCGTTATTTTTGTTTACATGCATGTATTGCAATTTCCTTCATATTTATCAAAATAAGGCAGTAAGTCTAGATTAACCATGTCATATAATTTTCTGAAATTAACATGTCCTAATCTATGATGCCATAAAAATGAAGGAGACTCAACGATATATGCAGAAATAATATTCTTATTAGATAAAGCGATTGCATTTAGCTTAAACATACCCTCAAAAGCATAACCCCTTCCCACAGACATACTACCCTTGGACATTACAAACTTGTTAGCCTCGAATACAAGCTTTAAACCAAACTTGTTCAACAAACTACCAGACACTAGATTCTTCCTTACTTCTGCTACATAATACACATTAGTAAGAGTTACAATCTTTCCAGATGTAAACTTCAGTTCAACACTACCTATGCCTTTGACAGGGACAATAGTTGTATTTCCCATGTACAGGACAATATTTTTATCTACTGTCTCCATGGTTTTGAAAAACCTCTTGTTCTTGCAGACGTGTCGAGTTGCACCAGAATCAACCCACCAAGCCATGTCATTTTCAATCATGTTGATCTCAAAAATCATGACAATGAGGTTATCATTGTCATTTCCTGCATTACTTGAGGAAGCTTGTTGTTTTCCTTTTTTCCTCTTCTAGTGATGACATTCATACTTGATGTGACTATCTTTCCTGAGAACCAACAAGTTTCTTTTTGCTTCTTTTGATTGGTTTGGTTTTGGTGATTGGTTTTCCAAAACCACCAGGCTTATGTTGCCTCCTTAGCGAGGAGTATTAGAACTTTGCTTCCTCTACCACATGCACCTTTGAAATTTCCTGAGCATTCTGCTCTTTTTCATTTTCTTGCATGCGACAATCCTCTTGTATGCAAAGATGGTTAGCAAGCTCATCAAGAGTGATGTCCTCTTTTTTATTCTTCAGAGTTCGTTTGAACTCTCTCCAAGATGGTGGCAATTTGTCAATAATAAAAGACACAACAATAGTTTCGTCCATAACAAGATTGTGTTGAAAGAAATGATTACAAATTCTCTTAATTTCACGGAATTGTTCCATGATAGATCTATCATCTACCATTTTAAAATTATTAAAATTAGAGATGATAAATTTCTTACTTGTCGTGTCTTCCTTGTGGTACCTTGCCTCCAGTTTCTCCCACAGTTCCTTAGCAAAAGGAACGTCGTGGTAAAGGTCGAACAGGGAGTCATTCATCGCATTCAGAATGTGACCTCTGTAGACTTGGTCATCCGTCTCCCACTTCTACCTTTTCCTGATCTGTTCGACAGTTTCATCATCGGACTCCACAGGCTTAGGTGTATTTAGAACATACACCACATGAAACGCCACTAGCAGAAAATGCACGCGTTTCTGCCACCTCAGGAAATCTCCATCGAAGCGATCGAGCCTCACGATGTTCGCCGACAGTTCCTTGATCGAAGCCATTGCAATAGCAAAAGTTTCCTTTAGATTGTTAGACCAAAAGAACAAGCAATGACTTCAAGGCATGTAACACAACCACTTTCTTAAAGGAAACTTTTGCACTCCTATTTGCATGAGTCCAACAAAAATCTAATAGGATACTATGAAGTCTCGATTTGCACTAACAATAGTGAAAAATCGAACCAGAGCAAATGCTGTGAATTTTGGTGTTTATTTTTTCTTTTCTTTTCTTTTCTTCCTCCCGTGCCTCCCGTGTCTCTCATCTTATAGTTAGAGAAAGGAGTGGGATAATAGACCGTTATCAATTGAGTGGTCAAATGATAACTGCTCCACTTTAATTAAGTGGTCAATTTGTGACTACTCCACTTTAATTTGCTGAATGGGTTTTGTAACTGCCCATTTATTGGGTCTATTAACTACCCACATAATTACAACAAATTCTTTTGAAAATGTCTAACATGAATGGTGGTGTTTGAGTTGGTTGGGAAAAATTTCAGTTTTGATAATTTTTGATGAGTTTTGGAGAATTTTTTATAGGAGTTTCAAGTATGATTTCAGGATCGGTACACTTGCTCATCGCTCTCTCCGAGACCTCTCTGGAAAAGATGGTCTTCCTATCATGCTCCTGCATTTTGGTCGTACTCCAGTAGCTGTAGTTTCGTCTAGTGATATGGCAATAGAGATCATAAAAAATCATGATATAATTTTTGCAAATAGACCATTTATGAGGGGTGCTACTGCACTCCTTTAAAATTGCAGGGATATCCCTTTTGCGCCTTATGGAGAATATTGGAGAAACATGAGGAAGATTTGTGTTATGAAGCTTTTTAATGCTAAGAAAGTCCTATCCTTCAAATTTGTGAGAGAGGAGGAAGTTGGGATTATGGTAGACAAAATATCTCACTCAAGTTTATCAGGAACACCAATAAATCTTAGTGAGACACTGCTCACTCTTGCCATAGGATGTGATTTTTTTTTTTTGAGAAATTGGAGACAAGCTTCAGAACGATATATTAATCACAAGAGTAAAACATTAGAGGGGGCTGTGTACCCTCCATGCTATATACAAAGAATACTATGTACACAAAATAATTATGAACATGTGATGAGCGCCAAACCAGTGTTGAGGGAGGGCGATAAGAGATTGGAGGAGTTGTTGCCAAGGATGTGATAAGCATATGCTCTCTAGGAAAGAAGTATGGCGAAAAGGGCGATAAGAGATTGGAGGAGTTGTTGAGGGAGTTGGTGGTGCTCATGGGAGCTATCAGCTTTTCAAGACTTTTTCCCGGCTTTAGGATGGATGGATGTTGTGATTGGCTTGGTTGCAAGGATGACGAGGACTGCACAAAACTTGGATACTTGATCAAGTCGTTGAAAAGCATATTGCCGCTCGTCACGAGAAATTGAAAGATGTTTTTGTCGATCTTTTGCTTCAAGGAATAGAGGAACAAAAGTTGGCTATCGATCTCTCCCGAGAAGGGATCAAAGTAATAATACTAGTAATCAACTTTCTTTTGCTATCTCTCTTTAGTCCCAAGCCTAATTCAGCCATAGTATCGGCAGTAATAATACTTTATACTGATATCTCTCTTCTTTGCTGGATGTACTCATCATGGGCATCGAAACTACAACCACCACAATAGAATGGGGGATGGCGAAGCTCTTAAAGAATCGAACTGTGATGAATAAAGCCCTAGTCGAGATGAGAAGAGTTGTTGGAAACAATAGGAAAATCAATGAAGTGGACATTGAGCAAATGGACTACTTAATGTGTGTGATCAAAGAGACACTGACGTAGCTTCCAAACTGAATGTTGGACACTACGAACAAACAACTTAGGGTTAAAGAGAATTAACACCAAATTCTAATGACTTTTAAATATTACACAAAGCATCAATTTTTTTATTCATTTAGATGTGTTTATATACACAAATGTACAAATAAATTTATGAAAATATTACAATGAATCCCATGATTGGTTGATTGAATCCTTAATTAATTAAATCAATCAATATGATTGATTCGTGATTGCTTGATTGAATTTTTGATTGGTTTAATCAATCAATGTGATTCTTTAAATCAAGGATTGCTTCTACATTCCTTAATTTAAGGAATATTCAATACTCCCCCTCAAGTTGGCGTATGGAGAATTCATCGAAATGCCCAACTTGACGAGTAACACGCTTTCAATTAGGTCCTCGATGTTCTCGATCCAAGACTGCTTGCGATTGAAGGTTCTTCTTTGAATCCTTTTAATTGGCTTGTTTGATAAGCAACTTCTTGGTTGTCTTCTCGCCATGTCGTAAAGAATATAGTATGGGGAAAAACAACCATACTACAAATATGAGTATAGTATAGGAATATCTCTATATCATAATAACCGCTTTCATTTGAAGGTTCTTCTTTGAATCCTTCCAATCGGTTTGTTTGATAAGCAACTCCTCGGTTGTTTTCTCGCCAAGCCACAAAAAATATAGTATGGGAAAAACAGCCATGCTACAAATATGAGTATAATATAGGAATGTCTCTATAATATAATAATTGCTTCCATTTGAAGGTTCTTCTTTGAATCCTTCCAATCGACTTGTCTGATAAGCAACTCCTCAGTTGTCTTCTCGCCAAGCCGCAAGGAATATAGTTTGGGAAAAACATTCATATACTACAAATATGAGTATAGTATACAGGAAAATCTCTATACTATAATATAAAAATGGATTGCTTTGTGTCTCTCTAGTTGGGATGGACATTACGGAGCCAGGTAGAAACCTGCTCTGAGACCATAATGAATTTTGAATATTACACAAAGCATTACTTTTTCTATTCATTTAGATGTGTTTATATACACAAACGTACAAATGAATTTATGAAAATATTACAATGAATCCCATGATTGGTTGATTGAATCCTTAATTGACTCAATCAATCAATATGATTGATCGTGATTGATTGATTGAATTTTTGATTGGTTCAATCAATCAATGTGATTCCTTAAATCGAGGATTGCTTCTACATTCCTTAATTTAAGGAATATTCAATAAATTCTCAAGAAAAGAAATTCAATTCTTTATTAATAATCAATAAAAATTCACCTAAACTATTTATGTAGCCTTTATATAAGCTTGTAAAATAATAAGACTCCTAATTCTAATAGAATACCAAAAGACACATTAATTGTAATTCTATTAAAACTCTTACTACCACTAATTTTTATTTAGACTCTAACTTTGACACAAAAGGACACATAACTTGTAATTCAACTAAACAAAACCATCTTATCTAATAAATAAAAAATCCTAATCTAACACAAATTCTAATTTGCATCATTCTATCCCGGTTGAGAAAATTTGTTCTCGAATTCAATGCTTGAATAATTCTTCCGCGCATGACATCTATGGTCTCCATCTTCATCATTCTTCCCTTGTTGGAAAAAATTCGCCCTCGAATTTTGGTACCTTCACGCAACTTCTCGGCTTTGACAATGAAATCATCAAAACTAGTCTTGACGTGCTTGAAAAGCTAAAATAGGACATTATTCGATCGAAAAAGTCATGTCTATCAACATACGTCGTCATTGGTTGCAAATTTGAGTACTTTTGCCTTTGCAATGATGCAAATTAGAATTTGTGTTAGATTAGGATTTTTTTATTTATTAGATAAGATGGTTTTGTTTAGTTGGATTACACGTTATGTGTCCTTTGTGTCAAAGTTTGAGTCTAAATAGGAATTAGCAGTAGTAAGAGTTTTAATAGAATTAAGGTTAATGTGTCTTTTGGTATTCTATTAGAATTATGAGTCTTATTATTTTACAAGCCTATATGAAAGACTACATATGTAATAGTTTAGGTGGATTTTTATTGATTATTAATAAAGAATTGAATTTCTTTTCTTGAGAATTTGGTGTTAATTCTCTTTAGCCCTATGTTGTTTGTTCGTAGTGTCAAACATTCAATTTGGAATATCTCCGCTACGTTAAGTGGTATCAGAGCCTTTATAAACCGTGATTTAGAGATAATCATGACACGGAAGAAGAATTAGAACCAACAACGAGTCGAAGATATTTATCATCAACACAATCAAGCCTGGAACGAGCAACGTTTCGCTCAACTTTTTATGTCGTAGGAATAATTGCAGGTGCAATTGAATGAATTGCCTGCTAATATGGCTATTACGAGAGCGTTGTTGAGGGTTCGGGTTGGAAACGACCATATTCGAAGCTGTCAAAGAGAACCTATTGTTTTGAAGAAACAAACATAGATTTCTCTTTTGATGGGAAAGGTGAATTTGAAGACGAGGAAATTTATGTCAACTTTGACGAGCCGCCAAAGTTTGATGCCGGTGATGAAGACTTCATTGAAGACAGGGTGGTCTTTGGAGATAATGGTCATGTTATCGAAGTTATTTCGCAATCTGCAAGTCCCCAAGTACTTGAAACAATGGTTGATAATGGTGTAGTAGACACCTACCTAATTGAAAAAGGTGTGGAGACAAAAGTGAAGTTCGCGAGAACCAAACACTTTTGTTCATTAATAGATGACATAGATGAAGAGTTAGTAGTGGACGCTCTTTAAGACTCTCACGGTGGTGTATTTGTTGATAACTTCAGTTTTGAGGCTAAGGTTAGTTTTGAGGACAAATTTGTCCTCGGTCGAAAGACGCAAGAGGGTACGAAAATTCAAGGACGAATTTTTGTCAATGGGGGGAGTATGATGCAGGCTTGGATTGAATCAATGTTGTGTATCATGAGAATGGTGTATAGATATATGGAAATATGAGCCGTAATCAAATTTTGGTTGACTTTTGGAGGGTCCGACTATGAAATTCGGCAGTAAGGAACACATAGTTTTATTGGAAACGACGTGCTGAGCAATACTCACTACTTTGTAGTGAGTATGGTGTTTTTCGGCCAAATTCTTTCACTTAGGCCTTCAAATTAGCAATTTTTCTATTTTTAATAAGTTTTAGTTTGATTACAACTCTTAGTAGGAATTTTCATTTTTTATGCCGTTTATTGCATTAGCTTTCCTATTTCGTCTAGTTTTCCATTTAGGGTATTTTGGACTTTTGCTATTTTTAGTAAATTTTAGGGTTTTGCTATTTAAAGCACCCTTCTTGCTGTACTTAGACAGTTTTTTATTATTAAATAAATTTTGAACTTTGATTAAGTTCTTTAGCCCTAAGTTTTTTGTTCGTAGTGTCGAACATCCGATTTAGAAGATCTCCGCTGTGTCAGACACTAAGACTACATCCAGTAGTCCCTACTTTTTTTCCAAGATAATTCTATCAGGAGTAATAATACTTTGTACTAATGTCTTTGCAGGATGTACTCATCGTGGGCATCGAAACTACAGCAACCACAATAGAATGGGGGATGACGGAGCTCTTAAAGAATCGAACAGTGATGAATAAACCCCAAGTCGAGATGAGAAGAGTTATTGGAAACAATAGGAAAATCAATGAAGAGGACATTGAGCAAATGGACTACTTAATGTATGTGATCAAAGAGACACTAATTAAGACTACATCCAGTAGTCCCTACTTTGCTTCCAAGACAATCCTATGCAAGAACCAATGTGGGAGGTTACGAAATCCCAAGAATAACATGGTTGTTGATCAATGTATGGGCAATTCAAAGGGACCCTGAATTATGGACGCAACTTGAAGAGTTCATACCGGAGGATTCATGGGCAATAGTATTGATTTTAAAGGCCAAGATTACGAGTTCATTCCTTACGGGTGTGGTCGAAGAATTTGCCTAGGAATGTCACTTGGCGTCGCTACGGTTGAGTATGCTCTGGCCAATCTTGTGTATTGGTTCGACTGGGAACAGCCTCGTGACATTGCTAGTAAAGATGGAGAGGATGACGTGAGAGAAGATTACGGTCTATCACTAAGAAAGAAAACACCAATTCATGTTGTTCCTAATCTTCGCTTTCCTTAATTCACTATGTCTTCATGTGGACCAAAGTTTGTGGAGAAAGTAATGTTGCATTTGTTGGCAGAGGCAAAGCCGTAAAGTATAGGATTTTTCCGGTTAAGAATTCTGTTTAGAGTTTTGTATTTGAAACCAGTCTAGAGTCTCTAGAATCCCTTGTAGTACTAGAAAGACCATCCTATGTTGCACTGCACGACACATTTGCACATTTTCTCATATAGGAGCTTTCCATGCAGGCATGATTTGCATGTTAATGAAATCTTTGTATGCACATATCCCGAGTATATATTGACAACTTTTGTGAGCCAATGTGTCTTACAGTGGAATACATCATAGTCATTGTAGTCCTCAACTTTTAATTATAATCTTTCTTTTATATTGGGAAAAAAATAAAGATTATAACACCAACTTTTGAATGTGTAATATATTTTTTGAGAGCTTTGATTTTGTTATATGATTAAAGTAAAGTATCAATAAAGCATGAACTTTATGATTTTTTATTCAAGAATACTTCAAACTTGGAATTGAGGTTATGGTTGTTGTTGTTGTAATAGTTCAAAATTTTAATTTTATCAAGGAAATTTATGCTAGGGGATGCATAGTTTATTACAGTCTTTTGGTACAACATTGATGTGGTGCATTGAATCGTGCATTAAGATCTGTGTGCACACAATTTTTTATTTTTTATTTTTTAATTTTTTTTATTAACCATGAGAATTTAGATACTTGTCATCGAGCATTTCTCGTTGCCCTAATCCTCAAATGTCCTCTTTTCTTCCTAAAGAGGTGTCATAGTCCAATTGCATAGTAATTTGAGTTGAGGTTAGCAAAGAATGATTTTATGAAATTTCTGCCGCAACTCTTTTTGAAGATGTGTGGACGGAAAGTTTGTCCCACATCGATTCAATTAAACTTTGAAATATGGTATATAAGTGATTAACTCCTCTCAACTAGCATTGAGGCTTCGTGGAGTAAAACCCTGCATCTAAAGTTGAAAGGTGGTTAAGTTGGGGACAATATCAGTGCTAGCGAAGGAGATCCACGGGGCGCGACAGAGGGAATTTAACAAATCTGAAAGGAAGAAACGAAAAATGAAGACACCAACCTGTAAGGACCCTCGAATTTTAACTAGACTTGTATGATACTTGTCAGGACCGTGACTCGGCGACGCGATACTGGATCGTATTTCGAACCTTGGGAGTCAACATCGAGGTAATGTTATGATTCTTTGATGTGTGTAATAGTATTTAGTCTAATGCGTGTTATGGGCCATTTTGGCGATTTTTAATATGAGAGAGATTTTCGCTTAGGTAAACGGGGGAGAAAAATACAATTAAAAGAATTTCCGTAGTATTTAAATAATTGTTTGGCGAGACAAGGCAAGACCACAAGCACAAACGGAGAAATACGGATCGAGGAATATAAAATTTACTCGGGAGTTGGTTAACTAAGTGGCTTACAAGTCAGTAGTTGGAGAACATATAAGAGATTGTTAAAATGACATAACTCCAATTTGAGGAGACATGGGATTAACCTCGAGAGGTGGGTGAGGATGTTTAAGAGGAAATATAGAGGGGATTATAGCAAACTCCAGGGGTATAATGGTCATTTTGACCAACTAATATATATATAGGGTTTAGGGTTGTATATGTATATATGTTATAAACAAAACCCTAACCCTTCTACCGCCACCCTCTCTTCTCTCCCTCTTCTTTTCCCATTTCGGCCTCTCCTTCCTCTCCATCAATCTCGGCCTCTCCTCCCTCTCACCCTCACAGTCTCTCTTCTCCACTCACGACCACTCCCTCTCCATCCCCACTCTCACGGTCTCACTCTCACTCACAGTTTCACCCTCTTCTCTCCGATTCACTCACGACCTCACTCTCCTCATTCACCATCACCGCCACCCTCCTCCTCCTCTCGCTATTCGCAATCGACGAGCCGCACGATCCCCGGGAAGTTGAACTCGCGAAGAAGGTACTCTCACTCTCACTCTCTCTCTCTCTCTCTCTCTCTCTCTCTCTCTCTCTCTCTCTCTCTCTTTCGCCTCGCACACCACTCACCTTACGATTCCTCTCTCCCTCTCTCTACGGTGCTTTGTCCTCTCTATTTTGGAGTCGTCATGGCTGGTGGGACCGTCCCTGGTCACGACTGATCGGAGGCAGCGCTGCTGGTCGGAGGTGGTTCCTTCTATGTATAAAAAAGTATGAAACTGTAGTGTATATGTTAGACAATTGAGGGGTGTGTGGTGATGGCGTGTGTGCACCCCACGGTTGGGGTACGTGATGGTGTGTGTGGTGTGGACAGTTCAGTTGGGAGTGTGGTGTGTATGTACACCCCATGGTTGGGGTGTGTGACAGGCTATGTGCACCCCACGATTGGGGTGCGTAATGGTGTTGTGCACCCCACGGCTGGGGTGTGAGGTGTATCATGTGGGTGTGCGTATAAAAAAAAGAAGAAAAGGAGTATGGATAGTTTATGATTATAGTAAAATGTGTGTAAATGGGCTTGTGTTAGGTCCCAATAAGGGCCCAACATAACAATTACATAATAGGGCCCATAACAAGCATATAATATTATGGAAATGGGCTTAAGTATTTAAGCCCAACTAGAATCTAACAAATAAAACAAACTTATGCAAATCGACTTAAGACTAAATGCTAAACCTTAAACTAATATTTAGGATTCAAACCCTTATCACGTAGTCGGGAAGTCGCGGGAGACACGTTAGAGTCTTGGAGTTTGTTACGTGGATCGCGATAGTTAAGGTAAGTACACTTGTCTTAAAGCTTGTGTACGTTAATAAGCCAGTTAAGAAAATACCAAGTGATTCATTTTCATTCCTTTGTGTTTACTATTATCTACTTGTTGGCATTCCATTCCATATTCCTTGTATGTGTGTTCTTGGCATAAGTGTGTCTCGAAGGTACATGCAGCATGCACTAGAAGGGATAAAACGCGGGCACTCGTGCGCGCGAGTGTTTGACCACCCCTAGTGATTGTGTGATACCATGTTGTGACATCTTTGTTGTGGAATTGTTGTGGATTTTTAGACCACTTATGGCTTCTCCTGACTCGTAGAACACGCGTGTTACGATTGCTTTTATTTCTAGTCTGTCTATCATGCATCTTGTTTATTTAAATTTCGGTCTTTCAATTACTGCATGATATTTAGACTGCCTTGTTTGAAAGTTCATGAATTACTATTATATTCTTCTGGCTTTACTTTCGATTTTTCTCAGTTACTCACCGTCTAGTTTGTGACGGTGGGTGCAGATAGAGTGGAGTGCGGTAGGGGCAAGGAACCTTGCCTAGGAGACTTTTTGTAAGCAGCTGGACTTGAGGTATCGAAACGTAGGCTCATGCATATTTCTTTTTTTTTGTATGACGTTTTATATATATGATTTTTAGTTTGGAATTGGGGATAGATTTTGAGGTAGATACCATGAAATCGTTAAGTTTACTTGGACGCGAACCTATCGGGGTTATCCAGATTTATATAGATTCATGATTTCCGTTTATTGAGTTATTTCTCAATAATTGCTTAGTATTAATTTTCTTCCGCTGTGTTATATTTGCAATAACTCTTTCATAAAACTTGACATTTGATGATGTGAGGCTTACTAGGCTCGTCAGGCTCACTGAACACTGACTTGGGGCCTGCACGGGTCTAGGCCAGGCGTACCCAAATGTATTAGAAATTTAAGGCCGTCACAGTTGGTATCAGAGTGCAAGGTTCTAAAAACTTTGACTGTTGATGTAAATTCATAAAAAAATACAAGCCATTAAAACCAGCGGAAGTTAGGAACGGTTGAACTTAGAAGTGGAAACCCTATGATCCTGTAGAAACTTAGCTGGGGGAGTAATGGGTTGAGTCGGATAATTTTTATGATTGTTATGTGTATGAGTATGGTATAAGGTAGCTATAGATTGATCTTAGAAGTTCGTTCTCTTGATTCAGACGACGATGGCGGGTCAGATCGGTCCGAGCGATGATAGCGGCACGTCCGGCACACTATATGCTAGCGCGGACGATGTACATGCCTTGATTCAGAGAGTTGCGACACAGGACAAGCAGTTACAGGAAATGTTACGCCTGTTAAGGACACTCGTACCAGCTACCACTACACCATTGACTCCGACTACACCATTGCCACCTACGGTTACACGAGGAGCAGAGACCCCGATTGCTGCGGCATCTACGAATCTGATTCCGTTAGAGGCGGTACCCGATGGAGTTGTTGTTGCGCTTAATATACAGACCGAGGCGGAGACATCGGCTACAATAGTAGTTATTGCAAAGGTTACTCCAGTTACGACACCAACGAAGAGTCCGGGAGCCACTACTGAGGCAAAGCAATGGAGGGAATTCAAGAGACATGATCATATGAAGTTCTATGGCGGTACTGATGTTAGGGCAGCGGAACTATTTTTGAAGAATCATGAGAAGATTCACTCGATCATTGCCACAGAGGACCACATGCGAGCGATGATCTCCTCGTCGATGTTACATGCTGAGGCAGATGATTGGTGGACGACCATCATTACCACCCGAGGCTATCCGAGAGACTGGATCGACTTCAAGGCCCAATTTAATTAGAAATACTTTCCACTGACTATACTTTGAGCAAAGAGGAATGAGTTCATGGCGTTGAGGCGGGGCGCTAATGAGTCAGTGATGGAGTACATGGGTAGATTTTCATCATTGTTGCCTTATGTTGGAGGATCTGCAGACACTGAGACTGATCGAGTCTATTATTTCATAGAGGGTTTGTTACTTGCGATTGGTGGTTCCGTCGTCACTACACAGCCGGAGACCTTGCAGATTGCTTATGAGCGGAGTCTAGTACGGGAAGGTTATTTGCTTACTCATCCGGAGGAGGACAGACCGGTTAGATTAGAGTCTCAATTGGAGGAGCACCATCAAATCAAGAAGAAGAAGAAGAACAGGTGGAATTTCTGTGACCGTGGAACTCAAAGCGTAGGGTCTGTTGCATAGTCGACTACTCGTCCGACACATCCTTCTCCGCCAGTATCGAGTTTTGCCAACCATCCACCGCAGCCTAGTCAATCAGGACAGCAGTCACAGAGGCAGACTACTGAGAGTAGGGGAAATGATCGAGGAGACAGGCAGAGTAAGACATAGAGGTCTAGTCAGACTCAGACTCAAAGTTCTGCACAGCGACGAGGCTAAAGCCAGACTCAGGCTATGCAAGATACCCGCACATGTTTCAAGTGCGGAAAGGTTGGCCACATTCAGAGGGATTACCCTTAACCACCGAGAGCACCGCCACAGCATTACCAGCGTCAGAGGGAACGTGTTCAGCAAATTGCTGAGCGGATCGGGGGCATCCCGAAACCTTGTTGAGGGTATGATTTCTATTTGCGGTACCTTCATGCATACAACGTTCGATTCCGGTTCCACTATTTCGTTTATTGCTGGTCGCATGGTAGATAAGCTAGGTTTGAAACTTGTTAGGCTTTGTAAACCCTGCATCCTTAGCACTGCTGCTGGAGATAAGATTTACCTAATTTGTTGTGCTTGATACTCCAGTAGAGATAGGGGGTTATGAGTTACCAGTGGATATGGGAGTGCTCGAGTTTTTGGAGTTTGATGCTTTGCTTGGAATGGATTGGTTGGGATCGTTTCATGCTCACATCAGTTGTTATGAGAAGAGGATCACAATTCCATTAGTAGATGGTTCGAAGATCAGCATTCAGGGTACGGCGTCGCTACTTCTTATCACCAGAGGCAGGGAAGCCAATAGTGGCAAGATTGAGATTGTTGCGAACGTCATGAGCATTGGGGCAAAGTAGGAGATTTGTATTACTGAGGCACCAGTCGTGTGTAACTTCACAGATGTGTTTTCGGAGGATTTGCGGGGAGTACCACCACCGAGGGAGATCGACTTTATCGTTGATCTTGTACCAAGGACTAAGCCGATCTCGATACGACCATACCGTATGGCACCTCGAGAGCTTGAGGAGTCAGCTAGATGAGTTGTTAGAGCTAGGTTTCATCAGACCAAGTATGTCGCCATGGGGAGCGTCAGTGCTGTTTGTGAAGAAAAAGGATGGTAGTTTGAGGCTATGTATAGATTGTCGCCAGCTGAACCAGATCACAGTGAAGAACAAATACCCGTTACCACGCATTAATGATTTGTTTGATCAGTTGGTGGAGCACAAGTGGTTCTTGAAAATAGATCTGGGGTCATGCTATCACCAGCTCAGGATTAGGGTTGAAGATCGAGAAAAGACGACGTTCAGCACGAGATATGGTCACTTTCAGTTTACAGTCATGTCATTCGGCTTGACTAATGCGCCCGCAATGTTCATGGATCTCATGCATCATGTGATAAGGGAATACCTTGATCGATTCGTGATTGTGTTCATAGGCGACATCCTCATCTATTCTAGGACTCATGAGGAGCACGAGGGGCATCTATGAGCAGTGTTGCAGACTTTGAAGGATCACCGACTATTCGCTAAGTTCAGCAAGTGCAAGTTTTGGCTGTCAGAAGTCAGATTCCTTGGTCACGTCGTTGGAACTACCGGTGTTGCCGTTGATCCAGAAAAGATTAGAGCCGTGATTAAGTGGCTTACTCGACTACATTTATGCAAATTCGTAGTTTTTTGGGATTGGCAGGATACTATCATTGATTTGTGCAAGATTTCTCCAAAATAGCTGCACCATTGACGAAACTGACTCTGAAGAATGCGAATTTTGATTGGAATGTGGAGTGTGAACATGCATTCAACACTTTGAAGGAGAAATTGACTACCGCGCCTATTTTAGCGTTGCTTGAGACCGGGAAAGACTTAGTTGTGTACACCGACGCGTCGAAGGTTGGTTTGGGTTGTGTGCTGATGCAAGAGGGCAGAGTTATCGCTTATGCATCCCGACAGTTGAAAGTTCACGAGAGGAACTATCCGACACACGACTTAGAGTTGGCTGTAATAGTGTTTGCATTGAAGATATGGAGGCACCACTTGTATGGCATACGTTTTGAGTTGTTCATAGACCATAAGAGCTTGACGTATCTATTCACTCAGAAGGAGTTAAACTTGAGACAAAGACGTTGGCTGGAGTTCCTGAAGGACTACGATTTCTCACTCGAGTATCATCCGGGAAAAGCTAACATGGTTGCTAATGCTTTGAGCCATAGAGGATCTGATGTTGAGGTTGTCGTATGTCAGATGACCCACGAGTATGGTCTTCTTGAGGCAGTCGAATTGATAAGTGCAGCGGACGTGCCGACTACTACTAGGACACAAATTTGTGGGCAGATGAGATTGCAGACCGTATTACTACAGATTGTTCTTGAGGGACAGAGGGGCGATGAGTTGTATCAGCAGTACAGTGAGATGGTAGACAATCCAGAACATCTAAATTGGAGTCGGTCGACATACTCTTGCTTGAGGTATCGTGGGCAACTGTGAATTCCATTGGCGGCTGACTTACGCATCGAGATACTTTAGGAGGCTCACCGTTCTCGATTTCTGTACATTCGGGTCGGACCAAGATGTACGTTGATATGCGACGTCTCTTTTGGTGGCCAGGGATGAAGTCCGATGTGTCGGAGTTTATTAGAGCGTGTGAGATATGCCAGCGCGTAAAGGCTAAGCATCGACGGCCTGGAGGATTTCTACCGTCCCTATCCATTCCTCGATGGAAGTGGGACCACATTGCTATAGATTTCGTTAGTGGCTTACCCCGATCTCCTCGTGGTCATGATAGCATCTGGGTAATTGTGGATTGATTGATGAAATCTGCTCATTTAATATCGGTATCCACTACACACCGAGTTGACAGACTGAACATTCTTTATGAACATGAGATTTTCAGATTGCACAGAGTTCCGTTATCAATTGTGTCAGATCGAGGAGCGCAGTTTACATCGTTGTTGTGGCAGAGAATGCAGGCTCAGTTCGGCACCAAATTAGAGTTAAGTATGGCGTTCCATCTACAGACAGATGAACAGTCCGAGAGGTTGATCTAAGTGTTGGAAGACATGCTCAGAATGTGTGCGTTGGAATATGGCAGGTCATGGGACAACAGTTATCAGGCGAGTATCGATACGGCAACGTTTGAGGCGCTCTATGGCAGGCCTTGTAGATCACCTTCTTCAATGGGTGAGCGAGAGGATGTTGTGATAGTGGGTCCTGAGACTATTGTTAATCATACTGAGAAGGTACGACAGATTCGGCAGAGACTTAAGAGTGCCAAGGAGCGGTAAAAGAAATACTATGATCAGTATCACGATGAGCTTCAGTACGACGTGGAAAACTATGTATACCTGAAGATCTCACATCTGAAGGGTCACAAACGGTTCGGAATTGTGAAGAAGGTCGGTAAGTTGCTTATTAGCTCGAGTTACCATCAGAACTTGTCGGCATTCATCCAGTGTTTCACATTTCAATGCTTCGACTAGAAAAGTCGGGCGTGGGACGACGACCGACAGTTGACTTGAGTCAGATTGAGTTGCAGGACGATGCCACTTACGAGGAGTAGCCAATCCAAATTGTCGACCGCAAGGTCAAAACACTGAGGAACAAGGAAATCCCTTCGGTTCTCGTGAAATGACAATTTCATGGGAATGAGGAGCTAACTTGGGAGTTAGAGTCTTACATGCGAGAGCACTTTCCCTATCTATTTGATTCAGGTAAGTTTTTAATTTAGTTTACTTATTAGAAAATTTCGAGGACGAAATTCTAATAAGTGGGGGAGACTATAACAACCCTCGAATTTCAACCAGACTTGTATGATACTTGTCAGGACTGTGACTCGGCTATGTGATACTGGATCGTATTTCGAACCTTGGGAGTCGACACTGAGGTAATGTTATGATTCTTTGATGTGTGTAATAGTATGTAGTCTAATGCGTGTCACGGGCCGTTTTGGCGATTTTTAATATGAGAGAGATTTTCGCTTAGGTAAACGGGGAGAAAAATACAATTAAAAGAATTTTCGTAGTATTTAAATAATTGTGTGGCGAGACGAGGCAATGCCACACACATAACGGAGAAATACGGATCGAGGAATACAAAATTTATGCGAGAGTTGGTTAAATAAGTGACTCACGAGTCAGTTGTTGGAGAACATATAAAAGATTGTTAAAATGACATAACTCCAATTTAAGGAAACATTGGATTGACCTCGAGAGGTGAGGATGTTTAAGAGGAAATATATAGGGGATTATAGCAAACTCCAGGGGTATAATGGTCACTTTGACCAACTAATATATATATATATATTTAGGGTTTAGGGTTGTATATGTATATATGTTATAAACAAAACCCTAACCCTTCTACCCCTCTACCGCCGCCCTCTCTTCTCTCCCTTTTCTTTTCCCACTTCGGCCTCTCCTTCCTCTCCATCACTTTCGGCCTCTCTCTCTCTCACCCTCACGGTCTCTCCTTTCCACTCACGACCACTCCCTCTCCATCCCCACTTTCACTATCTCACTCTCACTTACGGCTTCACCCTCCTCTCTCCCATTCACTCACGGCCTTACTCTCCACGTTCACTGTCACCGCCACCCTCCTCCTCCTCCTCCTCTCGCTGTCGACGAGCTGCACGGTCCCCGGGAAGCCGAACTAGCCGAAGGTAGCTCACTCACTCTCTTTCTCTCTCTCAGCCTCACACACCACTCACCTCACGGTTCCTCTCTCTCTCCTTCCCTCGGTCGGTGTTGTGTCCTCTCTGTTTTGGAGTCGTCGTGGCTGGTGGGAGCGTCCCTGGTCATGGCTGATCAGAGGCGGCGCTGCTTGCCGGAGGTGGTTCCCTCTATTTACAAAAAGGTGTGAAATCGTAGTGTATATGTTGGACAATTGAGGTGTGTGGTGATGGCATGTGTGCACCCCATGGTTGTGTGTGGTGTGGACAGTTCAGTTGGGAGTGTGGTGTGTATGTACACCCCATGACTGGGGTGTGTGATAGGGTGTGTGCACCCCATGATTAGGGTGCGTGATGGTGTTATGCACCCCACGGCTGAGGTGTGAGGTGTATCATGTGGGTGTGCGTATAAAAAAAAAGAAGAAGAGGAGTATGGATAGTTTATGATTATAGTAAAATGTGTGTAAATAAATGCTTGTGTTAGGGCCCAATAAGGGCTCAACATAACAACAACATAATAGGGCCCATAACAAGCATATAATATTATGGAAATGGGCTTAAGTATTTAAGCCCAACCGTAGTCTAACAAATAAAACAAACTCATGCAAATCAACTTAAGACTAAATGCTAAACCTTAAACTAATATTTAGGATTCAAACCCTTATCAGGTAGTCCGGAATTCGCGAGAGACGCGTTAGAGTCTCAGAGTTTGTTACGCTGGTCGCGATAGTTCAAGTAAGTACACTTGTCTTAAAGCTTGTGTACGTTAACAAGCCAGTTAAGAAAATACCAAGTGATTCATTTTCATTCCGTTGTGTTTGCTATTATCTACTTGTTGGCATTCCATTCCATATTCCTTGTATGTGTGTTCTTGGCATAAGTATGTGTCTCGAAGGTACATGCGACCTGCACTAGAAAGGATAAAACGCGGGCACTCGCGCACTAGTGTTTGACCACCCCTAGTGATTGTGTGATACCATGTGTTGGATTGTTGTGGATTTCGATGTTGCGACATCTTTGTTGTGGAATTGTTGTGGATTTTTAGATCACTTATGGCCACTCTTGACTCGTAGAACACACATGTTTCGATTGCTTTTATTTCCAGTCTGTCTATCATGCATCTTGTTTATTTAAATTCCGGTCTTTCAATTCCCCATGATATTTAGACTACCTTGTTTGAAAGTTCATGAATTAGTGTTATATTCTTCTGGCTTTACTTTCGATTTTTCTCAGTTACTCACCATCTAGTTTGTGACGGTGGGTGCAGATTGAGTGGAGTGCAATAGGGGAAAGGAACCTTGCCTAGGAGACTTTTTGTAAGCAGCTGGACTTGAGGTATCGAAACGTAGGCTCATGTTTGTTTCTTTTTTTATGACGTTTTATATATATGATTTTTAGTTTGGAACTGGGGATAGATTTTAAGGTAGATACCATGAAATCGTTAAGTTTACTTGGACGCGAACCTATATATAAATTCCTGATTTCCATTTTATTGAGTTATTTCTCAATAATTGCTTAGTATTGAATTTTCTTCCGCTGTATTATATTTGCAATAACTTTTTCATAAAACTTGAAATTTGATGATTTGAGGCTGACTAGGCTCGTTAGGCTCACTGAACATCGACTTGGGGCCTGCACGGGTTTAGGCCGGGCGTACCCAAATGCATTGGGAATTTGGGGCCGTCACACCAACCTCATCACTGGAGGCAGATGGAGGCAATCGCGAAGCCCTAAAAA